>OX467082.1:30659158-31859158 GCA_950106755.1 Climacium dendroides | reverse complement strand
AAAATTCAAAATTGTATGTGATGTCACGAAAAACGTTAATATGGAAGGTAGAATACAAAGTGATGTCCTCATAGACAAGCGTGTCAATTGCAACATCCAAAAAAACATAACAGTATTTTATGAAACATCACAAAAAACACAAAGATGCAATGTCAACAAGTAGATTCATTTTGACTATGGATAAATTTGTAAAAATTACTATGATCAATGGTAAAATATTGACCATATGTGAAAAATTGAAGGAAAAGGCAGCCACGTGGCGTATTTTGTAAAAAGTTAAAAAAATGGATGGATGTGCATTATGCTACTATAGATGAAAAGTGAGGTGGTGGAAAGTGACACAATCTATATGGGATATCTAAAAAAATTTGCATTCAATATAAAATGTCTACAATGTTTTCCCTAATGTCTAAAACAACATGTAGATGTTATTTTTTTAATTTAAATTTTTTTATATTAATTAATTAATTTCTACTGATATTTTCTTGAGGATATGGTATGTTCTAATTGATGTCTTAAAAGACATCTAATTTGATGTTTCAAAAAATAGCATTAAAATTTTCAAAAACTAAACTGACATCAAGAGCCACGTCACTTTTTTGTTGGGTCCACATCATGGATGAAAAAATTGTTCCCATGGTACTTCCCGTTCAAATATACCCTCCACATGGCATACTATTAGGTGCTTCCAAAACCCTACTCTATATGATGTTTTTCAAAAACAAGCTAAGATTTTGCACGTTTTTTTGAAAAAAAGGGAAGTTTTTTGCATGTTGAACATAAACAGATTTTTGGTCACATTGACTCAAACATCGTCCTTGTCAAACTAAACATCACTTCTTGTTTTTTAAAATGTAAAAAAAAATGTCAGTTTCTTATAGTACTAGTAGCTCATTTGTTCTCTCAAAGTTTTTTATCAAACCTATACCAGTTTCTGCCATTTTCTCAAAGATATTATTGGCTCTATCATGAAAATTTTGTTTACCTTTTGATGGTGGTGTAGAAATGGTTGTTGGAGTTAGTTTATTTTCCACATCTAAGGCTGAATGGGTCTAACTTGTACATTACCTGCGGTTGTAGTAGAGACATGCTTCACGATTTTCCCGGCTTGGTGATACCACTCATCTAAAGCATCATAGAGTTTTCTCTCTTGTCGATTATTGCCAGAAATACTATTGGCCATTTTGTCTTCTTTGTAAGCATTAAAAATCTCCTTGAATTTCTTACGACATGCTACAATAGTGTAGTTGAATTTAGGTAGCATGACAACCATTCGAGCATGAAGCCTCATCCAAGTATCAATTCCTACAAGCAAAAGATTAACCCCTAAAGTCCCAAGGTCAATTTTGTATCAAAACCACTTTAAAATACCACTTCTACTACATTCACCTACAAAATAAATTTTTAAAAATATTTTTAAAAGTCTGACCGTAGGATCTTGTTCTACACTTATCTTAGATCATGTGATATTTTTTGTGAATTTTGACCATATTGATTGAAAGATATTAGCATTCGAAATGAAAGAAATGAATTTTTTTCAAGAAGTTGCTATAATTGCCCGCAAAACAAGAAGCTCCATAACTTTCACACCTCTAATCCAAATGGAATGAATCAAAGCTTTCCATTTACAAAAAATATAATCTACAAGAAAAAAAAATTCAATTTTTATTTCAATTTTTTGTGGATTTTTTTGCTGCCCGGTCTCCCCCATTTTGAGGTTATTGTGGCATAACTTTTGCTCCCGGACACTGATTGAAATAAAAATTATATTCCCCAAAAGATCATAAGTTTTTCTATCTTATGGAAAAGTTTCAATAAAAATTGAGATCATAGTAGCCTACCCAAAATCCATTTTGTCCCCATATGGACAATGGGACTTTAGGGATTAAAAATACATGAAGAAATAGTCAAAAACGACATTGGGAGAACAATTACAACACATGCTCTCATTGTGAAATAAGAATTATATAGGATATAAATGAAAAAGAAAGATGGCATTCATCATGAAAAAGAAGTAGGTGGAAGGTTTGTTCATATCATGCAAAGTTTCTCCATAGTATTGGTGGAGAATAGGTCTCAAATCCCATTAGTGACATTCCATTTGCCCTTGCAATTGGAGGAAAAGGGGGCATGGGGACTTGGTTCATGCAAAGGCGAAAACAAAGGTGAAAGGCCCCAAATTGGCCCTAATCCTCAATCCAAATTTTTTGTGGAAAAGTTTAAATTAGGGTTTCAAATTCATACTTTGTTTTTTGTCGTTTCTAATGAATTTAGGCTCCATCTTTTCCTTCAACGCAATCAACGCAATCAATTGAAGCACCTCACAATCTTCCACATTTGATTTGCCTCTTCTCCTTCAACTTCTCCTTCAATCTTTATTGCTGCCTTTTTGGAGGGTGTTGATTTTTTCTTTGGAACATCCTTCTGCTTAGAAGCAACTCTCTTTTGGAAGGATCTCATAATGTCACAATCTCCTCCCTCAACAACCCTCTCTTCTATCCTTTCAACATTTGTCTCTTGACTCTCTTCTATTCATTTTTTCTCTAATTTGAGTTGAAAAGGGTTGAAATACTCCATAAGAAGTTGGAGCCAAAACAAATTCCGTCCTTTGGTTGCAAAAGAAAGGGTTTTCAGTAATACTATCCATCTGCTCTACTTGCAAAAAAATGAGAGAGCTAACAAACAACAAAGAGCTACAAAATTTAGAGTAGTTTCTATCAAGATGCACACGAGAGAAGGAAGAAGAAGAAGGTGCATTCTACTTTCTGCCTTTGAAAAAATAGTCTGCTAAGACCTAACAATTGAAATCTTGTTAGTTTTTTATTTTTTTTATTTTTTCCCCCAAAATTCAATGGCCTTTCAACTAGAGTTCGGGTTTCATTTTTGGCACGACCCAAATTCACCTCGAGAGTCCATTGCAATGTGGGCATTTTTCTCACATCATGTTAGTTTGGAGGGTGACGGCCTCTGGACTATGCCTTCTAGTGTGAAGGGTTGAAATGCCAACTTTCTAGATTTCTGAAACCTAATTGGAGAAAATTAACGAACTTTCAACCTTCGGCAGTAGTGTGAAGTGGCCCTAATAATAGGTCATGAATTGAAGGACAAGGGTGGTTTTAGGGCAAACCACTAACCTTAGTCAAAACTCCCAAAAAATTTCACTCCTTTCCATAGTAATTTCACACAATTCCTTACAATTTTATCTATTTATCTATTTATCTATTTATCTATTTATCTATTTACCTATTTATCTATCTGAATTTTTTTTAAAGAAAGACATCATCATCACCATCATTTTCTCCCTCTTTTATAAAAAGCGTCATTTTTTTCTTTTTCACAAAATTTTCGCTAGCATGGTACCCCGTCCTTTCCTTCCTTGGCAGGTGAAAATCAAAGACTTCCATGGTACGAAGCAACACTCAGATGCTTTGCTTCGTACTCTTTTTCCCCAAATAGTTACCAGCAAGTACCAAGTGGGTCGTACCAAGTGGGTTTCTCCTTTGAGTACCTGTTGTTATTATCTTTCGTTACTGCTTTGATTTGAGCTTCATTTCTCTCTGTCTGTCTGTCTGCGCACTTCTTCTGATGCTTCCATTGTCCTCACTATGGTACTCCCTCAGTCCCTCCCTCAGTCCCTCCCTCAGTCCCTCCCTCAGTCCCTCCCTCAGTCCCTCCCTCAGTCAGTCATCATGTTTATTCCCTGTTTGGGATGGAGAGCTGACAAACTAAAGAGGGATTCTGCATCCATCCAAACATGGAAACCATGGGGCAACAACATTGATGCCGCTACTCAACTTAGACTGATCATTGCAAATTGATTGATCATAATTTGGGTTTTTAAAAAAAAATTATTTGGGTTTTAAAAAAAAAATTATTTGGGTTTTTAAGAAAAATTTATTTGGGTTTTTTTTTATTTTTAATTTTTTTAATTTATTGACACGAATGAAACTTGATTGGATGCCGTTTTCAAACAAATGGACCCATGAGTGCCCCTGCCTTGGCTTGCAATGATATCTACATTCATTTGTTTAACCCTTAAGTGCTCTAATGTGCAGTGTAACAGAGGATAATGAACAGAGGGCTTGCAGGTGTTGTTTTGTCCAACTAACTTCTCATTCATCCAATGTACCATTTGAATGTTGAAAAGACAATCTTTGAAATTGTGGGAAATGGTATTTATGTACAAAGGTACATGAAAAAATGTGCGAAAATTCAAAAAAGAATTGAGGTGTTAAGGGGTTAAATTTTTCTTTTTCTTTTTAAAAAAAACTGACTCACCATCATTCAGCAAGCACTGTGAGTCTGCCAGTTCCCAGTCTTGTTTTCTTCCTGAGTTTCGTAATGTTTTCAGCAGCTCCTCTCTCTAAGTTAATTTAATGGAGGAGGAGGATCTGCTCTGTCTGACTCATGCACATCAATGGAAGATGGAATTTTATGTGAGCTTAGCTTAGTTTGGTAATGTGGGTCTTACATAAAATAATTTGATGGCAGAGAGTTGTGGCAGATGGACCAGAGGAGCACCTGCCATGGTCAGTGATGAGGATCCCACAACTAGTTTATGGAATTTAGCACAATATGCTAAGGTAGAGAAGCACCAGAATTGGTAAATAGTGTTGGCTATACTAATTGTCAAGAGTAACACTAATTGTGATTTGCAAGGTTAGTGTTTAAACATTACTTACCCATTCTAACACTATTTTAACTCTATAGTAAAATTTGATCATTTTAACATTTCTACGAGAGTACATTTAGTGTTTGACGGCGGGAGTTAAGTGTCCCAACACTATTTACACATAAGTTGGAAAATAGGGTTGCTTGGGGTAAATAACAAGGAACAACACTAATTATCACCCAACATTATTTATCAATTTTAGTGTAGTGAATCATTTAAGGGAGGAGCATTCATAACCTCAATTTAAGGGTTTCAAACATGATGTCTATTAATAGACACCCAACAAATTATTGGATCTTACTAGCAAGGGAAAAATAATTCCTATGCACTTTTAAATGTATTGTTTGGGCAATGTGAGAGTAAGTTGTGAATTTTTGAAGAGACAACTACACATGCACCTAATACCAACACCAGGGGTTGATGTTTAGATGCAGTACATCCTTGTAATCACATAGGTTCAATTTCCCAATATTTTCCAAGATTTCAGAGGTGACGATTATGGATACAACGACGGTTATAGGTGTTGCTACCTTAAATGATTTTGGAGCAGATAGTGAGGAGTATGGGGCGGTGGAATTTTTTCCCATGTAGGAAGATAGGAAATATGGGGATGCTTAATTTTCAGAGTTTTATTCTCCAAATTGAAGTTACTGTGAATTTTAGGAGCCAAAAAGCATTGTTGACCCATAGTCAATGTTCAGAGTATTCTAATTCTAATCATCGAAGAACTACCACTACAAGAGAAAGGGGTGTTTTAAGTAGTGTCCTAGACATCACGTCTTTTAAGTAACGTCTTTTAAGTAAGTTTTTAAGTAAAATTTTACTAAAAAGACAATCTTTTTTAGTAAAAGTTTACTTAAAAACTTACTTAAAAGACGTTACTTAAAAGACATGATGTCTAGGACACTACTTAAAACACCCCTTTTTCTTGTAGTGTACTTCCTCGCTCACTACTTTGGAACATATACTATGACCTTATTAGTCCCCAACCTTGAAAAGGACAAAAAAAATCCATTCCGAGCTTGAGTTTTGACCTAAAGTTGGAAATAGCGCACCCTTCAGGTTGGGTATTGGATGCGGTTGACAACTAGTGCTTCTACCTTACCTTCTAAACAAACAGGCATCAACTTGGGCTACCTTGAAAGTGAGTAGTATTAATAAATAAATAAACAAAGGATTTTGCAAGTTGTAAAGGATTAATGGGAGTACTATAACACAAAACTAACTAACTAGATGCTATTTCCAATGTGGAGGAAGTTGCAAATGGGCTATAAAATTCTATTGTTTGTTGTAGTCCTGGCTAAAATCTAAATTTTTTCAAGGATTTTTTCCAATGTATATTTAGCTATTGAAAATTTTAAGTAGCAATGGAGTGAAATTTTAGCTAGTTTTGTAAACTTTGGTCATAGTCACTTATTGAATTTGTTGTAAATAGAATTTGAATAGAAATTATCCATCCATTATGTTAGGTTGTTTGTTTGTTTGTCATGTTGAGATCTCCTAGATTGTGTATCTGTGGGCTGTGTTTTTAGTAACATCAAAATGCTCTTTGAAATGAGGGGTGTACGAGCTTTGTTTTGTGGCTTTCTGACCTACAATGTGAAAGTTGCTAAATTTCAAAGTTTTTATGAATTTAGAAAATTAGAAAATTATTTTTTACTTTGACAATTATTGTAAGAATGGCATAGGGCACACTAGTTTGGATGAAGAAATTAAAGTGGGTACACCCCAAACTACCACTTATTGCTACTATATTTAGTTATTGTCATGAGAATGGAAAAAAATCATATTTCTGGTTGGCAAGTAAAAAAGAAGTTCCAATGCACCCAAGATGCAAATATTCAAGTACCATATGCAAAAGTTATGAAGGTTCCAAGGGTTTTTTGAGTAGATGTTTTAAAATATTTTCTTTAGTATACTCACATATTGATTTTAGATATGTACATAGTGATGATGGTGGTTTTAGACAGGGCTCAATTTTGGGTGTATCCACCTTACAAGTAATAGAAGAGTAAGTTGTATTAAGCAACCATCAAAGCAAATTTCAATTTTGGGAGTGCTAGACTTCTTGAAATGCAATTTCAATATAATTTTCATGAAAAGAAAATGGAGGCTATACTGATATTGAAGAAGTTTTTTTTCTTAATATATTTTTGGATTCTTAAAGAAAAAAGTTGGAAGTTGGAATCACATAATTTTGTGAAAGCATCCCTACCTTGATATGTTCATTTTGAACACCTTTCATTATTGTTGGATTGTATTCCTCAATGAAAAGATTTTGGACTTGGTTCGTAATATACTCAACCAACGCTTTTCTTTTTTCATTTTTTACAAAGTGCCAAAGTGGTGATAAAAAATGTTATAGTGGTGCCCCAAATTTCAACATTCATCCACATATTTGGCTAGAAAACTAGCACATTAACACATACTCCATATCATATATCCATAATTATGTTTTCATCCACAATCTTGTGATTTCATCCCATATTTTATTTTAATTTTGTAGTTTTCTAGTGAAATACTTCATGATTTGTTGTCATTTTTTAGCCAATTTTTTTTTTTTCTGGTGCAATCTGGCTCTATTTCGCCCCCCAAATAAAGCCCTCTATAATGACTCAACCATCTATAATGACTCTGCCCACAAAAAAACAAAACTGAACTGCATAAGCCCATGACCACGGGCAGCATCTGCGGGCAGTCCGTCGATAATTCCGGTCCGCTGCCCGCTGCCTGCGACCAAGGGGAGTACTACATGCATTCTATCAGCATTCGCGCTTCTCGCACTTCTTCGTCTGCCCCTTTCCTCACTTGCTGATCGAATCCGTACCTCGCAAGCACGGCAAACTCTCAAAGATCAGTCGCGCATACCGATCCCATCAAAAACCACTTTGAACATTTTTCGCGCACTCGTCAAGCAGGATGAGATCGCCAGTTTTGCAACCCAGTAGTAACGAGTCCCTCCTGGATGTTGTCAGGGCTCAAACTCGGTGATGACCCAGCGAGCATGTTCTTGTCCTTTCCTTAGCACAGCGACTACCGTGGCTGACTTTTCCAAACAATTTGATCTTCTTTCCCGAAATTTGGGTTTTGTTTTCGTGAAATTTGTTGCTGGGGAGTTTGTTGATGGAATTCTGAGTCAGACATCGGAGGAAGCTCGGTTTGGAAGAGCGAGAGAGTATGTTTCTCAGTTTGGGAGGATCCCGTTGGAGGGCCACGCAAGTGCAGCAGCAAGGCAATGCGCAGTTGCACGGAAGCTCCCCACCAGCTGAGTTGAGTTCGGTGCGAGAGGATCCTCTGCAAGCGCTCGCATCCGGGAAGTATGCTCCGTCTCAAACTTCTCCTCTTGTTTCCCCAGGTTGTAATTACACGAGCCCCGAGCAGCCAGTTCCAGGGAGCTTGTCTAGTTCTCCGAAATCCATTCTTTCCTATTACATGCCGAATGCACAATCGTTGAGTAGCGACAGCGGCGTCTCGCTCCCCGGGGGCGAGGAGGCGATGTCGCGCGACTGCACTCTGTTCGAGCCCACACGGCGGTCGCAGGCGCTCGATTTGGCCAAGAAGCTGCGATCCTCGCTCGGAAGCAAGTTCGCGGACAGTCTGCGGGAGACGATCAAGGAGGTCGTGATGAAGCACGACACTAACGCATGGTCACCACTCGCACAACAATCTTTGAAAGAGACGACCACCAGTGGTGAGCCTGAAGCTTGGAAGAGCAACGTCATTGGGAACCATTCCAGTTCGTTAGCATTCGAGGGTTCACCAACTCTCGAGAGCTCGTTGATGGAGAGGAGCGTTGCACCCGAGCATTCAAAACGCTTGAGTTGGTTCTCGCAGGAAAATTTATCGCAATCTGCCATAGCAGAGCTTTCCTGGGGCAGACCAGCGCAGGGGGTACCGGTTTCCACCCCAAGCAGCGCCATGGACAGCGAGTTTTTCACAGCCGGCGGCCATTCTGACTTGAGCTTGAGCGCGATTCTCAAAGACTCGGGTGCCAGAGAAAGCTGGACAGATGGCGCCACCATGTCTCGACCTCGTTCAGCTGTTTCACGAAGGCACGTCTTCCCCGAAGCCACCGCCATGGGGACATGCAGACTGGACTCTGTCCATCTTCAACAAACGAACCCTAATTTCCGGGCGCGAGGCGGAAGTGGCTCCAATCCAAGCTTGTACAAGAAGGCGAATGGAATGGATGATCCGCCTTGTTTTCTGGATATGTCGAAAGGGTTGGGTAAGGATTATGAATCTCTTCTGGGGCTTTTGAATTCAGGTCAGTCTGCCAGGCCGAGATTCCAGGCGAAGCAAGCTGCTGCTAAAGACTGGCATGAAGATGCTTCCACTTCCAACTATGGCGCCCCTGTTTTGGAGCTTCCGGAGTTGGGGATTGAATCCTTCAAAGCTGTCAAGAGGTCTCGTGATGATGCTTACAGTGGTGGTCAATTATCGAAGAGGCAGTGTTCGCTGGATGTGCCTAGTGACGATGACGGTGCTGGAGTCAGAGCCGATCCCATTGTTGCAGGTGTTTTCGAAGAGTATTTAGCGAATCTCACTGCATCTGCAAGGGTGCCGTCTTATGAGTTGCCGGGCTCCCCTTTAACCAATTTGCTGGAGGATTTTAGTCGAGACTCCATTGTTCCCATTCATCTGCCGTAGCGGCAGATTGTTTAGATGAGCTGTAAGGTAGGGACAGTGACCACAAATCAATCGCCATTTTTGTTGTTGGATCCTAGGTCTTATTACCATCATTAAACTGGGCAACTTTTTATTGATGTTCTTGTTGCGGGAATGAATGAAAGAGGATTGCAACACACCAAGCGTTGCGGTATTCAAAAGAGGTTGTGTGCCCTATGTTATGAAAGTCTAAAATTTTGTTGTAGGTGTTTTGAAATTGCTTCTTTGACAATTATAGGTATGTCTTGATGAAACGGATGTACAGTACACCACTTGAGCATTTCATTTCAACTTGTGTCCTTGACCATTTGGGGGTCCATAGCTTACACTGAAGATTGTTTCGACAGAGCCTGTGCATTATGAGAAGTGCTCATCAACATCCAAATCTTGAAAGCTCTTCATAGGAATCCAATGCTACACGTATGATATGGCATTGTCTGAGAAATTCAAGCGAATGTGTGTTGTGCTTCCTTTTTCTATTCAAAATTTGTGTTGAAACGAACTGTGCTGATTTCTTTCACGATTCTTTCTCGATTGTTGCACCATGTGATGATGTGCCTTGAGCATCAGCCTGATCTGCACTTCCTTGTCGGGTATGCAGTCTTGAACCGTTTGCAGATTGTCGAAAAGATTCCTGATTGGCGAGGATTAGCTGGCAACCAACCCCAAAACTAAAATTCTGTCTCATGTTTTGTTTTGTGCTTGGTGGGGTTGCTCAGTCAAACCAATCCATGTATCCTTCAGAAATATCTAAGACAGTCGGATATGACTCCACGACACATTTTTTAAATTTTTTTAATGATTTGTGACACAAATGAAACAAAATTTCGTTGCAAGGACAAGTGCCAGTCACGCTACACATTTGGATGTAACCTAGTTCCTAGAGCAAAACTACCTCGACAAACTCTAACTTCATTCAACGTTGGTTTTTGAATCAAACTATTCTTCTTCTACTATCGATTCCATTAAGTTCACAATGTCATGATTCTCCTTTTTCATCCAAATTTTGGAACTACTGTTATATAGAGGACGGTTAGTGAATCGAGTTCTCACAAACTACAAAAAGTCGTCCATAATTTTTCGTACGCGACCGACACGAAGTTGTTGCAAATGTTGCAGCAACTTGTACTACTACTAAATCTAAGTTACGATCATCCATGACGGGGGGAATCTTCTGAGGTGCCCGATGAGAAGAACTGTTCAACTTATCTCCTTTTGTCCCTGGGCGACATTATCAAAACGGAGGCTGGCAGTGACTGTACGTTGCTCGCGTCATGGGCACGTCACATCTGCTTTAGGTGACGCCACCCTTCTAGATTTTCCGGAGGCACGCCACGACCAGTGGATCGCAGAACCGACTACTGTAGTTTGTGGAATTGAGTGCGATATGCGACCTTCTAGACAAACAGGCAGGCATCAACTTTGGCTACCGTGAGAGTGAGTAGTATAAAAATAAAATAAGAAAAAGAAGATTTTGCATGTTGTGAAGGATTATTGGGAGTACGGTGAAGGCACCCAAAAAGCGTCCCTGTTCATTCTTGTACCCCAGACTGCCACAAAATGTGTCCCTAGTCTTTTGCTGATGTGTCCTCCACATGCTTAACTCTCATTCGTTGATGCATTTGAAGGACACATGCTTAACTCTGATTCACTGAATGCTGATTTTTGCGGATTTCGATTTAGGGTCCATCTATATGTCAATTTCAGTGGTCTAGGGAGTCGGCACTTTGAAAAATCATTGAAATTACATACCACATCCTAATTTTATATTTATATATATATATATGATTTTCACTTGCTAATACTACAAAAATATAATTTTAAGGAAAAAGGTGCTTCCAACTATGTTGAATTGCTTATATTGATGCTTTTGGATGCATTCACCACACTATAACACCAAATGGACTAAATAGATTCTAAGGTAAAACTGCTCATTATCATATAGATTTTCTATCTAGGTATTTTGGAGAAGCTATTTGTCATATCACACATTTTTCAAAGATTGGAAAATTTGAGAGAAGTCATTAGCAAAAAGAATGAAGACATTTTGACAAGAACTGAATTTTTTGTGATTTTTCAAAGGTGAAATGTTAAAGCATGAATAGACCCTTGTTGAAGTATGGGCAAACCCTTGTTAAAGCATGGGCTTTAACATTATGGATGCTTTTGGATGCATTCACCACACAAAAAATCTTTGTGGGTTCAATTTTTTCCTAATGAGTACATTGTAAAAAAGGGCCTTTAATGGAGACATTTTAGCCAAGATTGCAACAAACAATAGAATTCATTAGCTAATTTGCAACTTCCTCCACATTAGAATTAAGGTAGAATTGCCCATTACCACCATCCATCCAATTCCACCATCTAAGTAACCCTCCCATTTCCATCAATGACCCACCCATTACCACAATCTTACCAACCTTTTATCCTAATGGCAATGCACTTGGAAAGCGGAGATGGATTGGATAATGATGATGAGTTTTTGAATTCATCACGTAATTCTTGGCCCAATTAGTAAGTTGAGAAAGCTCTTTCCACCTAAACTTTTGCATTACGAAGCAGCTTCTTTGGGGGGTTCAATTTTTTCCTAATGAGTAGCACAAGGATTTATATGGTAGAAGCTTAGCTAATTTTAGCAAATTTTGGGATCACTAGCCATGACTTGAGCTTTTGGTAAGTTAGTTTGGTCCTTCTAAGATAGAGTTGATTTTCACACAACATGTGCTCGAGGAGTAGCTTTAAGTCCGAACAATTTTCATAACTTTTGACTTTATAGTTAAAAAGTTATTGCATGATACGTAGTCTTTATTGCTTGGTAGGCAACTCGGGTAGCTAAAAAAAATCTTTGGAAATCACTTTTTTAAGAAATAAAGTTTCAAAACTGATTTTCTAGATTTGTATATACATGGAAAGCTTTGAATCACTCTATTTTGATTAATGAGATGAAAGCTATGAAGAGTTTTACTTTGTGGGTAGCTTGTGGATAGTTATGGAAACTCTAGTCTAAGATAAACTTTGAAGCCCTTCATTTAGGTCAATTTTCAATATTATTGAAAAATCACAAAAATATTTGGTTTAGATTTGTTTATTATAAAATTACAACCATTGGAATTGGCATTTTTCAATTCCATAAATAAATTGTTAACAATTTAGTATTTTGAATCATTTGCTACTTCTTTATATTTATTATTTTTTTTCCTATATGTTGTACAATTCCAAATGATTTAAAAAATTTTAAACATGTAGCCAACTAGCCTTGAAGAATGAATTGAAAGAAGCACCATCATTTTTTCATAATGATTTGATCTTATGAAGTGTAGCTGCCCAATTTTTTGTAAGGTCAAAAAAAGGGGTTTTGTCACTTCAAACACTAATATCTTGCAATCTACATAGTGAAGACATCTGAAATTTTTTCCACATCTTTACAAACCTTTGTGCAACTGTGTGCAACTTGAGCAATACTCCTATAATCTTGAAATTTGGAAAGTATGTAACTTACATGTGATACAAGATGCAAATGTAAAAAAGAACCCCATATGTAGTGTAAAGATCTCATTGTAGGAGGAACTCAAGGAGGAACAAGAGGAGGAATTAACCCCTAAATGTTAGAAGCACAAAATTTTGGTGTTGACAATACTTTGAAGTTAAATAAAACCTAACCAAATTGCTATTTTCAATAGTTTATAATTTTGAAAAATTCTTTTGGAAGTCTAGTTTAAGCATCAAAAATCTTATTTTGGAAATGATTGATTACGATTTTTCTACTCAAGATTTTGTGCAAGGAGGGCCATCGCAATCTTGACTTTCCTTAGTGTTGAAGGCTCTTGGAAATGAGCCTCAAATATATTAGATCTTGAAGAAAAAATCACATTAGGATCTCATTTTTAAAAATTGTAGAGTAGATTTTGAGAAGCCATCAATTGATTGGAGTTATGCATATTAGGTCCTTTGTCTTCATATTTTTTTGGTGACCAACTTTTATATATGAAAAGAAGATTGAAAGACTTCAAATCACTTTCGCAATTTCAACACCCTCATAATTAAATATTGTAATCTTTCAATCCATAAGTGATTTTGTTGTGTTTTCTTTTGCTATATCATCTATAGCATGTCTAATTTGAATTTGTACAGGTACAGTTCAAAAAAATTGATATAGCTTATCAAAATGTTGTTTGTTTGTTTCAATTTAGAATAAATTCTTAGAATCTCAAAAAAGGCCTTGGGGCATTTAGGGGTTAAAGTCTTCTAGCCCTGTTGGGTAAGATTAGAAAAAAACTATTTTTGCTTCTAACTTGAAACAATATAATCTTTCAATTTCTATGATCAAATTTTCTGAAATTTTTTCCACACGTTCCCATAGTAGTCTAGTACAAATTTATACGGTTGAATTTTGTATTTTTTTTCATTTGTTTCTTATTGCCTTGGGAAGTGACAATTTTTCACAATTTGTATTCAAAATGTGCTTTCTTTTAGGGGTAATGGATTTCTTGAAGAAAAGTTGCTTCAATTTGCTATACAATCATCACAACAAAACCAATTTTTTATGACTGAAGTGAGTTGTCAAATTAAAAAATATGACTCACATAGAAATCACTATAAATGATTTGCGACATGATTAGACCTAGTCATGACCGACAAATCGCTTTGGACATCAGTCATATTTGTAGTCATATAGGTTGGAGGGTATAATTATCCATAATTTTACGTGTTTTGCCAACATAGCATATACTTTGACTATCTATGGGGGCTTGACCTTTTCTTTAACTGCTCGGACAAAGGAAAAAAATCCTATGTGGCATATGACTCCATATAGTCATATTTTAGCTAACGTGGCATATGACTCCATGTAGTCATATTCTTGGCAAATGTGGAATATGATTCTTGAGTTATATTTTTGAATAATATGGAATATGACTTTCATGAGTTATATCCTTTACTGATATGCAATATAACTCTTCTAAGTTATATTTTTGATTACATAATAATTCATATGAATGTCATTGGTAATTTTATGATTGATTACAATCATGTTTTTGAAAGTATAAAGTTACATTTATGCCATATTTAACTACTTTGGACTATTCACTGAATTCTGGACAAAACGTCTAGAGATCTCTACATAATAACATCGGGAGATCTCCTAATGTTTCATAGATCTTCCGATGTTTTTTACTAATCTTCTGATGTTTCTTACTAATCTCCCGATGTTTTGCATTGATCTCTCGATGTTTTGCATTATCTTCAAATATTCAATTTTTTTTCTCTTGATGACCAATATTAATTTTGGACTTTCAAAAGTCCAAAAGTAATTAAATGTGGCATATTTTGGCATGCATAACTATGAGCATTATATGGCTATAGCTAGTTATATTTTGGCCAATATATATTATGAAATATAACTCAAACAAGTGATATTTTAGATTATTGAGAGTCTCATTTCTTAGATTTGTGTATGTGGGGTGACCGAGGTTCAAAATTACTTCAGTTATAAACTACAATTACATTTTCGATGCATTTTAAATGAACGTGATACATTGCAATCATACATCAAGATGATTTAACAATTGAATAAAAGACTTCATGTAATTAATAACAAATACATATGACTTTAGAGATATACAAGAGACAATCATATTAGAGAGAAAAAATGCAAAAAATATGACTATTTTCAATGACATTTATTAGTCACGAATACTACATATTATATATATATATATATATATATATATATATATATATATATATATATATATATATATATATATATATATATTCACTGCAATGAATAATTCACATATTAAGCCAATAGTATCTATTTTGCTTACAATAATGTGAAGATGGCTCCATTGGGTTGCAAATAGATTTTAATGACTTTGTTTGAGCTTTTGGTGCTTGCATATGCAATTAAAGAAATGGGAAATTAATTTTTAGTGAATGAATAATAAAGCTCAATCTTCAAAAGCTTACAACAACACAAAATATGTAGCACAAGTTTAAGATAAAAAGAATAACAATGATGATGAAGAGAATAGGAAGAAAAAAATAGCAAGTACTAAAACATAACGACAAGTAAGAGTTAAGATGCAACAAGAAACAACAAGGAACAACTAAAAGACAACAAAAAAAATAAGGAACAACAAATAAGAGACAACAAAAAACAATAAGAAACAACAACTAAGAGACAACAAAAAGAAACAAGAAGCAAGAACTAAAAAGTAGTAATAGAAAACAAGAATTAAGAAGCAACAAGAAGAAACTAGAAACATGAACTAAAGGAAAACAAAAATCAGCAATTAAGAGAAAAAAAGTAAGAGATAAAAAAAACAATAAAAGGCAAGGAAAAAAAACCCAAAGAAGTGGCAAATAGGGTTTTAAAACCCTAAATAAGTGGCATCTAGGGTTTCAAAATCTAAAAAGTGGCAGCTAGAGTTTCAAAACTCTAAAAAATTGGTGACTAAATTTTAAAATCCTAAAAAAGAGGGTGCTAGGATTTCAAAATCATAAACAATGGCTTGTCCCTTTTGTTTTGGATTGCCCCCTTCCAAAAAAATGTCACTATTATGGAAATATGACTAGCAGTATGATTCAACATTCTCCAAATATGTTCTTTGTAATTCCTTATAAAGTATTTTGGTGTTCTCAACGGGCGTATAGTATACACCCATGAAGTACAAGGTCCAAAAATAACTAGCAATCATATTTGTAGTCATATTTCTCCCTAAGGTGTTGGTCTTCAAGAATATGACTGTGAGCAATTGGTAGGCATCCCTAGTCATATTTTTGCAATCATAAAATACTCGCTTTCTAGTAATAAATGGAGTAATGTTATCATTTATAGATGATTGTACATGATTTAGATGAACTAATGTCACCTCATCCACATCATTAGCATATCTCATTTATATTTATAGATGGAGAAAACTTCATCAATCTTTCAAGGATCATAGTTGATCATTATATTAGAAAATTGAAAGCAAAAGTAGCTACATGGCCATCTACCTTGAAAAACTTTCACCTTTACATTGCCATTGTTCCACTCACTTTGTATTTGTAGAAATATAACTATAAGATAACTAAAGAGGTTTCCATTGGCTATCATGGGGCTTGAGACCTTTGATACATGCTGAATTCTACTCTACTTTTTTTTAAGTATTGGGCTTTCATACCTTTTGTTTCAAAATAAACAAAAACAAAGGAGGTTTTAAATACTAATTTACAATGTTAAAGCTTGTTTAATGTCCACATCACATGTGGACACCAATGTACGTAGATATTGTCAAGTGCGAACATGTACCTTTGACATCAAACTCTAACATTGAAACCTTTTTTTTTTAAAAAGGAACAAGCCCAATGCTTAACTTTAGAAGGATGTCAAGGGAGGATCTTTAATTTGTTTCCTTTGGATGGTACAAGACAAGCTTTGTGCATATTGAGGATTGTATGATTTTCTGATTTTTGTGTGCAACTTTAATTATTGATGCTATAGCCACAACATTGAATTCTATTCAAGATATTTTAGTCATTGGTTATTTTATTTTATATGAATATGTATGTATCATTCAACCAACTCCTGCTTGGAAGTCATTATGAGTTGTCATAAAATTATACAACATTGAATTATTCAAGATATTTTTAGTTGTTAGTTTAATTATTTATGTAGATACACATGTATCGTTCCACTAACCAATTCATGTTTGAAAGTGATTGTAAGTTGTCTGATAATATTATATAACCAGGTAGTTGTCTTCATATTAGGAAGGTATTATTTTTTGTTAGATATTTAGGAAGACTCATAGGAGGGAGTCATCAATTTGTTTCAAGTTTGTTGAAGTAATTGGGGTCGGTTGAGGAGCCATCAATAAGGTAAGGCACCAATTATCAATCACATCTAGTACCCAACTAGTAGGAGTGTCATATTTCCAACCGACACTTGGAATGTGTTCTTTTGAACTTTTACAAGGTTGGGACTAATAAGATTATGACACATGTCCTAAAGTAGCGAGCAAGAAAGGAGGAAATAGTGAGCGGGCAAGTGATTCTTGAATGATTGGAATTGGAAGACTCAAACACTAACTATTGGTGAAGTGCACTTTCTGGCTCCTAAAATTCACAATAATTTCAGTTTTGGGAATAAAATTCTAAATTTTTTGCTATCTCCATATTTCCTATCTTCCTACATGGGAAAAATTTCCACCACCTTAGTGCCTCAACCTTAAGACAAACTTTATTTGTTCATTCACCATATGGTCCTTTTTTCAAGGTTGTGAAAGAGACCCATGCTTCATTGTTAAACAATTAGTTATGAAAAATTTATTGATGATATTTAAGGTAGTTGATCTATTTCTAACTATTTAAGCAATTACACATATTTGAAGTACATGTTTTTGGAGTCCATAATTTTTTCCATGTACAGAAATATAATTTGTAAGGATTGTATATTGTACAAAACATAATTATTATGAATTTTTTAGTGAAAGATTCTCTTTGACTTGTAATGGTGATATAGACCTTTTTATTTCTAACTATAGGCTAATTGCAAAATCGACCAAGGACTTGTCGCAATATTGATAGCTTTACTGCCAATCATAATGCACCACAATTGTTCTTCAAATTGTACCACAACTTCACAAAAAGAAAGCAATCTATAAGGTAAAGGCACCCATTTCTAACCAATGCCCCATTAGCAATCAATAGGGTGTAGTATTTCCAACCAAGGTTGGAACAAATTTCCAAACAAAGTTTCGAATGTGCTTTTTTTTTTTCTTCTTTTCAAAGTTTGGACTATTAAGTTCATGACACATGTCCCAAAGTAGTGAGCAAGAAAGTAAGAAACAATAAACAAGAAAGTAGTTCTTGAATGATCAAAATTAAAAGAGTTTCAACATTGACTATGGGTCGGGAGCACTTTCTGCCTTCCAAAATTCATAATCATTTCAGTTCAAACCATAAAATTATCAGATTTTTTGCAATCCTCGTCATTTCTATCAATGCAATTTTAAAATTTTTGCTTTGCCCTTGCACTACTCCAAGTCATGTCCACAATTGCTTATTTGATCAGTTATGAGTGCCTTCACCTTAGATTAGAAATGGAGTAATGGTCGGAAATGGGGTGATGGTTGGAAATGGGGTGATAGTTGGAAATGGGGTGATGGTCGGCTCCTATAAATGCACCAAACAATCCAGTGAATCAATCAACTCAAGCCCAGTGTGTTAAAGTTAGTTATTGAATGTTTTATTTTTTACCTTACTTTTAGGATTTGTACTCACTGTTGTTGGATCTTTTTTTAAATTTTTATCATGATCATTGAATGTTTATTTTTTTACCTTACTTTTTGGATTTGTACTTGCTGTTGGGAGTGTTTTTTTTCTTTCCATCATGATTGTACTTCCTTGTGCAGGCAGGCACACCTCCAGGGACTGGTTGTCAGTGCAGCTGCTGTAACTTGTTACTGCTTGACTGTCAGACAGACATTCACTCAAGTGGTGGTGCGCAAGTGTCATGTGGACTGCAGTACTGCACAATGGCAATGAAGCCCCAGAGGATCCAAACTTACCGACAGGCCAGGCCGCCCACTTGGGCCTCACTGGCGACGGAGTTCGGAGCTCAACCTCACCCAACGCACTTCTGAAACTCTGAAGCATCAGTCACACGTATCTGCTCTGCAAGCCGCAGGTTTCCAACAGTGGGGAAATTTTCCCATGTGCAAGAAATAAGGTAGAGCAGGCGACCCATTTCCAACCACTTAAGCAATTAAGGTGGGTACACCTAAAGCCGCCACTAATTGCTACTGAGCCTATTTCCTAATATTGGATTGGTAAAAATTTCATATGTTCTTGTTGGCAAGTGAAAGGAGGTTCCAACGCACCAGAGAACGTGGCATTTGGATACTGTATGCAAAAGTTAGCAAGGAACAAAGTTTGGTTCTGAAAGCGTTTCTTCCACATAGGTACAGCGGTTTAAGGTCAGTGGCACATTTGGGTGTACCTACCTTACGCGGATTTGGGGGGCAGCGCAGAATTTTGTGTGCAGAATTTTCCCCATGTAGAGTACAGAAATAGAGTTTGGAAGATTGTGTGCAGAATTTTCCCCATGTAGAGTACAGAAATAGAGTTTGGAAGATTGTGTGCAGAATTTTCCCCATGTACAGTACAGAAATAGAGTTTGGATGGATTGCGTATTTTTCGAGAATTTTATTACAGGAAATGTATTTACTATGAATTTTTTTATTAGAAGATTCTCTAAAGCCTATAATGATTATATAGACCTTTGTATTTCTAACCATAGGCTGATTGCATAATCGACCTAGGATTGGTTGCAATATTGATAGCCTTGTAGCCAATCATAATATTGCACCACAACTACTCCTGGAACTACGCCACAACTCACAAAAACAGGGCAGTCTATAAGTTGGAAAAGGGGTGGTGGTTGGAAATGGGTCGCCTGCTCTAAGACCACCCATAACTGACCGAACAAGCAACTGTGGAGTGTGGACATATGTGGCATATGTAGAGTAAGGTAATATGCTCTAAATGCGGCCATTTAAGGGTTGGGCCCCCTTTTTCGAAGGTATTTATGAATAGAAATATTTTTGGATCATTTTTCAAAGAAAGAAAAAATGGATGCGGAACGTCACATAAGTGGTTTTGTATTTTTTGAATCATTTTTGAATTACTTATGAATTAAATAAAAAAATTGTTGTAGGCACCTATTTGTGACCCTAGGTCTTCCAAAATCCAACCACTTGCAACTTCTAAAGTGATTTGTGTAAATGAAGGCCAACAATTGGCTCTTACAATAAATAATGTTTTTCAATCATTTCTCTCGATGGCTTGAGAGGTCCATTTAACCCCTAAAGGACCATTGTCCCTTCGGGGGACAAATTGGATTTCGGGCAGGTACCTACGGGCTGAAATTTTGTCATGATTTTTTGAAAATTTTTTTGAAGATAAAAAAACTGATGAGCTTTGTGGGAATATAATTTTTTTCACATTTGGTGCCCGGAAACAAAAGTTATGACCAAATAAGCTCAAAATAGGGGACGGGGGGCAGTCCGGGCAGCAAAAAAAATTTGCAATATTTTTTATTTTTTATTTTTTATTTTTTTTCTTGTAGATTATTATTTTTTTTCTGCATGGGAAGCTTTGATTCATTCCATTTGGACTTATTATGAGAAAGTTATAGACAATCTTGTTTATCATGCAGTTAGAGCATCTTCCTGAAAAAATAACTTATAGAATTCATTTTTGTATGCAATTTTTATAATTTAAAAAACAAACAAACTTACATGATTTTGTTTGCTTGCTAGAACAATCTCACCATTGGGATTAGTGCATTTTAATTCCATCTTAAAGATATTAATAATTTAGATGTTCCTTCATTCTCATACCTACTTCTACTTAACAATTTTTTTAAGCATGATTTTTTTTTTTTTTTTTTTTAATTCTTTTTCCCTAGACTCACAACTCAATTTCCCACAATAAGGATTTAAAGCTCAAAACTCTGTAGTGCAAAAAATTTAAGTTAAAAAAGTTCAAAGTCAAATAATCCAATCCCACAAGGTGCTGAAAAAATTGTTTTTTCACTTAAAACGCAAATATCTTTTAATCTATGTGGTCAAAATTTCTGAAATTTTTTCCACACATTTTCATACTAGTAAGGTATAAGATCCTACAGTTGGATGTATAGAAAAAATAATTTTCAAATTTTTTTACTCTTTGCTACAGAAATGGTAGTTTTGAGTATTTTTTGGCAAAAATAAGGCCTTGGTCCTTTAGGGGTTAAGGACCACCTGCTATCCATTTTAGACCTAAATATAAGGGCAACTTCAAGAGGCCGCTCGCTTTTAGAGCAAACTACCTTACAGTAAGGCGAAGGAGATATTTCCACAATTGCAGAGATAGAAGTGAGGAGGACAACCAAAATTTGGTCATTTTATTGCTTGAGCTAAAATTACTAATGAATTTTGAAAGGCAAAAGTTGGTCTAGACCCATGTTCAATGTGTAAACTATTCCAAAACCGTTCATTTAGGATACTACTTCTAGTTCACTTTGGCACTCCAAACCAAGCAGACTGTGTGCCATGAAGAGAATGGAGGAATTGATGGGTAGAAATCAAGAACTCATGTTTGGAAATTAGTCCCGACCTCTCTTAAATTTCAGCCCTCCTATTGATTGTTGATGGGGTTGTGGTTGGTAATGGGTGGTTCTACCTTAGAATGTATAATTGAAGGTTTCTATAATATTTCAGATTTTCATTTCTCAAAACATATTTATGGTAGAAGTACCTATTCTTGATAACTTAAGCATTTCAACATGTGCAACGTGGGACATTTGTTGAGAAACTCAGCTCAATGTGTGCAAGCATAAGGATGAAGAAGAATGCAAACAAAAAAGGAAATTTGTTTCTTCCAAAAATGAATATTTTATTCAATATAAATGTGGGTTTTTTCAATTGGACCTATTCTGATTTTACATACTCACCTATTCCAATTAGCTTTGGCAGTTCTCCCTATACAAGGAAGGAAGAGAGATGAGTGAATGAGAAAGTACAAACAAAAGAATCTTTCTCAATGAATACTACAGCCAACTATTATCTATGATAGGTTAGTCTAAAAAGCTATGACAAGAAGCTATCCTAAATAAGTACTTCTACCATACTATGAATTTTTTAGTTGAAGATTCTATTCCACCTATACATTAGAAGAAATTTGAGGTAGGGAGGGTTGTTTCAAGTATGTTCCCAAGGCTGAGAATGCGCCAAAATATTAAAATAATCAAAATAATAATAAAATATTTTTAAAATAAAATATTTTTAAAAAATATTTAATTAATCAATATTATTTGACATGGCAAGGTTTTGGCCACATCAGAATGTTGAGTTCCCAAAGTTCTCCGTAGTCTGGAAACTCATGGGACCTATATCTTCTATTGCACTTAAATTTCATCTAATGTTTATCGAGTAGAACTTCTTGTTTCCAACCAAGGGTTGATTGCAATGCTAAGAGTCTTGTAGCCAATTGTAATGCACTACAATTGCACTGGGAATTGTACCATAATTAATCACTATTAATCACATCTTGCACAAAATTATACTACCCTATCGTGTCAAAATGGGTCATTGATTAGGAATGGATTGCCTCCTATAATTTATTTTTAAGTTAAGTTTATCTTGCAATGAATTCTTGTTTTATTTGCGTCAAATTAAAATAAAATTTACTGACAATAAGGTATGTTGGAAACCCCTCTCTTGCAGTGAAATCATCTTAGTCTTTATGGTTGAGGCATTAATTGTCAACCACGCCTAGTACCCAACTTGTAAGGTGTGCTTTTTCTGACCTTAGGTTGGAACTCAAGCTTGGAATGTGTGTTGTTTGCCCTTTTTAAGGTTGAAACTAATATGGTGACAACACATGTCCAAAAGTAGTGTGCAAGAAAGTAGGAAGTAGTGAGTAGAAAAATAGCTTTTGAATGATTGGAATTGGAGGACTCTAGATATTGGCCATTGGACAAGTGCACTTTTGGGCTCCAAAAATTCACAATAATTTCAATTTTGGGAATAAAGTTCCGAAAAAAAAATTAGTAATACCCATATTTCCTATCTTCTTACATGGAAAATTTTTCCATCACCTCATACTCCTCACCATTTGCTCCGAAATTGCTTAAATGATTGACTATAGGTGACTCAACCTTATTTGTTGAAAAAAAATCTTCTCTGTCTTCAAGGAACTAAATAATGTAATTTAAAAAATATATATATATTTTTGAACAATTGCAAGAATTGCATTGGAAGGAGAAGTATTGAAGTAATACAAGCTAGCCCCCAACTAGCCAAAATATGGCCTCAAATCTCAGATAATTATCTTTTTATTTAGTTCAGTTTGCTTGAAGACAATATGGTAGTTACAATACCGGTAAGAGCATCGCCACTCATTTACGAGGAAGCTCTTTAGCTTGTGCTTAGGTGTGGCTAGCAAAAAAAAAGTAATGCAACCACAGATGTGGGAGCCACAAAAAGAACCTGGTCATGACACAATTCTCTCTCTGAACACTAGGAGAGCGTCCCCACCATGCATGTTAAATCTTGTTGGTTTGTAGGCCATTTCTTACATTTTTTTAATCAAGAGCATGTTGGTTGGCTCTTGATTTTGCCAAGCCATTAATGCATGAGATTATCTTATTTTGGTGTATTCACTTTCCGGGGAATGAATGGGAGATAGAAGCAGCTTGCACTACTAGAAAATGCATGTTTTATGATTGAAAAATATGACTAAGGATGATTGGTGACTAGTCATAGTCATATTTTGACCTTGTACTTCATAGGTGTATAGTATATGCCTGTTGGGAACGCCAAATACTTCATAGGGAACCATAGAGAACATGTTTAGGAACGTGAAGTCATATTTCATAGTTATATTTTTTTTAGTCATATTTTTTAGTCATATCTCTAAAGTGATTACATATTTTTGTTTTAGGGAGTTCAAAGTAAATTTGAGCAAGGAAATTGTTGAAAAAGTGCTCAGTTATATTTTTGGTTCAGTTATATTTTTAGTTATATTTTTTGAAGCAACCCAAAAAAATATGGGCAATTCCAAAATAATATGATCAAGCCATTGTTTAGGATTTTGAAATCCTAAACACTTATTTTTTGGATTTTGAAACCTAATCACTACTTTTTTAGGAGTTTGAAACCCTAGTCGCCACTTATTTAAGGTTTTGAAACCTTAGCCGACACTTCTTTGGGTTCTTCTTCCTTGCCTTGTGTTGTTTCTTACCTTTTACTTCTTGTTGCTTCTTGATTTTGCTTCTTAATTGTTACTTTTTGTTGCTCTTTAGTTTATAGTTTAATTCTTACTTTTTCTTACTCTTTAATTCATGCTCTTTAATTCTTCTTGTTGCATCAAAAAAAATTCTTCTTGTATTTTAACTCTTTCTTCTTCTTAACTTTTAGTTCTTGCTTTTTTTTGTTGTTGCATTTTAACTCTTGTTTCTTGCTGTTTCTTAGTTGTAACTCCTTATTGCATCTTAACTCTTGCTTGTTGTTATCTCTTAGCACTTACCACTTTTTCCTTCTTTTTCACTTCATTATCATTGTTATTTTTCCTACTTTAAACTTGTGCTACATATTTTGTAGTGTTTTAAAATTTTGAAGATTGAGTTTTGTTGTTCATTCATTAAAAATTAACCTCCCATTTTTTTAATTGTATATGTAAATATGGAAAGTTGAAACAAAGTTGTTGGAGGCTACTTCCAACCCAATAAAACCATCTTCACATTATTGTAAGGAAAATAGACCCTATTGGCTTGTCTAATATATATAATATTGATGACTAATAAATGTCATTGAAAAAAATCATATTTTTTTTTGCATGATTGTCTCTTGTATATCTCTCAAATCATATGTATTTGTTTTTAACCATATACAGTCTTTTATTCAACTATTCAATTACCTTGATGTATAATTGCAATGTGTCATCCATTTAAAATGCATGAAAAATGTGATTGTAGTTTGTAATTAAAGCTATTTTGGATATTAATTACTCTAATTACAAACCGCACACATGTGACTTTCAATCATTGAGAGAATCACTTGCTTAAGTTATATTTTATAATATATATTGAAAATGATATAACTAGCTAGTCATATAATACTCATAGTTATGCACACCAAAAGTGGCTTTGTGCTTTTAGAAACATGATTGCAATCAGTTGTAAATTATCAATCACATTCATGTGAACTATCACATCAATTATAAATATGACTCACAAAATTTATATTTCACATCAGCAAAAAATATAACTCACAAGAGTTATATTCTACATCATTTAAAAATATGACTCGAGAGAGTCATTTTCCACATTATCGAAAAATATGATTTATAAGTGTCATATTCTACATCAACAAAAAATATAATTGTACAAAATCATATGCCATGCCAACCAAAATATGACTCACTACAGTCATATTCTATATCAACCAAAATATGATTCACCATAGTCATATTCTAAGTCATCTAAAAATATGGCTCATTGCAGTCGCATTTCACATCAGCCAAAAATATGACTACATGGAGTCATATGCCACATAGGCTTTTTTTCCTTCTTCCTAGGCAGCTCAAGAGAAAGTCAAGCCCCAAAATATAGTCAACATATACATCACATTGGCAAAAATGGCTAATTATGACTAATTATACTCTCCAAAGTATATGATTGCTAATATGATTGATGTCCAATACGACTTGTCGATAATGATTGGATCCAATCATGTTCTAAATCATCTATAGTGATTTTGGTGTGAGTCATATTTTGAGATTTTTTGACTCACTACAATCATATTTTGTAGTCATAAAACATGCATTTTTTAGTAGTGTTGAGAGTTGAAGGACTTGGGCCACCTCATTTCCTAGCCTTATTTCAAAGGAATGGATGGCAATGTTCTAAACAAAGTGCCAAAAATGTTTGAACTCTCTTGCAATATGAGCATCTACAATGGAAACTTAGGAAACAAAAATTGCAATGGCAAATGCCATGGCATTCCATGAGGCCAACCAAATGCTAGTTTTTTCTTTGGACAAATTGACCCAATGCAAAGCCGGCAATCTAAATGTCAAATGGACTTTTTGGCATTATAAAAAGAAGGAAAGGACAAGATTCTACCTTTAACAATAGATTTTTCATGCAAGCAAGAGAAGGTTGAATTGATTGGCACACATAACAATGTAGGAAAAGTATGACAATAATAAGTTTTTATATTATGAGCCAAGTGGCAAGCCCTTCATATTTTGACAAATTGCCAAGTTGGCAAAGGATATTGACGGGCCCAGGAAGGAAGAGGGAACAATGTCGATTGCATTGGGGAGTGTTTTTTGGAATTGACCCTTTATTTTGCCACTATTGTCTTAGAACTTAGGAGCATTGTAGATGCTTTAAGGAACTGTAATTCTTCAGTTTTGGTTTTGAAGGTTTATTGTTATGGATTTAATTGATTTTTGCTAATGAAAAACAATTAACCAATTTTTTTAAACAAAGCATTATCTGAAATCATAGTCAAAGCAAGAATTTTGGGTGCATAGTGGCAAACTATCAATTAGTTAATTGGCAATCACACTGTGCTTGTAAGATTCAATTTGTACCTCCCTATACTTATATTTTTTAGAAGCTATTAATACTACAATTGATGGCATTGTATCCTATATCAATATTTGCATTTGTATATCATATATTGTATACTCATATGTATTTATATACCATGTATTTATATATCATATCATGTATGTATGTCTTAGCTTATAGTCCATAGTCTATAAGTGCGGTATTCAAGATTAACTCCTAAAGGTAAAAATTGCATTTTTTAACCCCTAAAGGACCATTGTCCCTTCGGGGGACAAATTGGATTTTGGGCAGGTACCTACGGGCTGAAATTTTGTCATGACTTTTTGAAACTCATGTTGAAGATAGGAAAACTGATGAGTTTTGTGGGAATATAATTTTTTTCACATTTGGTGCCCGGAAACAAAAGTTATGACCAAATAAGCTCAAAGTAGGGGACAGGGGGCAGTCCGGGCAGCAAAAAAAATTTTGCAAAATTTTGAATTTTTCTTTTTTGGATTTTTTTCTTGTAGATTATATTTTTGTCTGCATGGGAAGATTTGATTCATTCCATTTGGATTTATTATGAGAAAGTTATGGACAATCTTGTTTATCGGGCAGTTAGAGCATCTTCCTGAAAAAATAACTTATAGAATTCATTTCTGAATGCAATTTTTACAATTTTTCTAAAAAAAAATCTTTACATGATTTTGTTTGCTTGCTAGAACAATCTCAGCATTGGGATTAGTGTATTTTAATTCCATCTTAAAGATATTAATAATTTAGATTTTCCTTCATTTTCATACCTACTTCTACTTAACAATTTTTTTAAGCATGAAAATTAATCTTTTTCTTAAAATTTTCTTTTTTTCTAGATTCTCAACTCAATTTCCCACAATAAGGATTTAAAGCTCAAAACTCTGTAGTGCAAAAAATTTAAGTTAAAAAAGTTCAAAGTCAAATAATCTAGTCCCGCAAGGTGCTGAAAAAATTGTTTTTTTCACTTTAAACGCAAATATCTTTTAATCTATGTGGTCAAAATTTCTGAATTTTTTTTCACACATTTCCATACTAGTAAGGTATAAGATCCTACGGTTGGATGTGCAAAAAAAATAATTTTCAAATTTTTTTACTCTTTGCTACAGAAATGGCAGTTTTGAGTGTTTTTTGGCAGAAATAAGGCCTTGGTCCTTTGTGGATTAAAGCAATACAGCAATTTAGGGCAGCTCACTACAAATGGAATTTTTTTTTGTTGAATTTTCACACAACTTATAAGGAAGGAGTAGCTTCAAGGCCCAACAATTTTCATAACTTTTAATTATATGGTTAAAAAATTATTGCATTATATGTCATTTTATTACTCAGCAGGCAACGTGGGCAATTAAGAAAACTTCTTCAAAAATCACTTTTCAAAAGAATATAAATTTGAAATTGATTCTTTAAATTTATATATAAGTGGAAAGCTTTAAATCATTCCATTTTGATTAATGAAATGAAAGTTATGAGTTTTAGTTTACAAGTAGTTATGGTTTTCAAAGACTAATTTTAAATATTTATTTATATTTAAAAGATTTTTAAAGAATTTTTTTGAGGTACCCAAACTACCTGCTAAGCAATGAAAATGATATAATACAATAACTTTTTAACCATGTAGTCAAAAGTTATGAAAATTGTTAGGCTTTGAAGTTATTCCTTGGGAAAATGTTGTGTGAAAATTTCAACAAAATAAAATAAAATTTTTGTTGATAGTGAACTGGCCAAAATTGCTATGTTGCCAAAAAAACACAGTTTAGTGCTTTAGGGATTAATGACCAAGATTCAATTAAAATAATTTTTTTGTAGAATTCAGATCAATAGTATAGGGGGACTAAATTTTTTAAGCACATCAATAGCCTTAAATTTTTTGAGTTAGGGGTGGCAAACAAAAACAATGTGTATTAGGAAAAAAATGAACCCTCAAAGGGGTTGCTTCACAATGAAAGTTCCCTTCAATGTAACTCACAACCTCTTTGAGAGACAATGGCCATTGTTCATCATCAATGATGAATAGTGGTCACATTAAAAAAATAATAATAAAAGTATTAAAATTTTTAAAATTAATTTAAAAAAAAATTAAGTTAAAAAATTATTTTAAAAATAACTAATATAATAATAATAAAATAATTTAACCTCTAATTCAAAAATAGTAGTTTGATGTGGTCGCACTATGCTACATTAGATTCAAAATTCTATAATTTTGTAATTATTTTAATATCAACTTTTAAAATATTTATAAAATTATTGAAGTGAATTGTCCTATGTTGATCACGCCATCTAGTTTACTAGCCAATTTTTATTTTATTAAAATTTTTTCCAACTTGTTGTTTTCGCTAACTATATGCTCATAGCCCCTTTGAGGGTTCATTTTTTTCTTAATGTTTTCATCTTTTGCACGCATAGTCAAAGGTATCAATTTTCAAGAAAAATAGGGAATAAAATATAAAAAATTAGAAAATCAAATGTACATTTCATATCATTATTTAGCATATTTTATCCCTAAAGGACCAAAGAGTCCATTTGGGGCTTTTTAAGAACTTGGGTAGGCTCTATTGACTTCATAATTTGAAAGTTTTGTACAAAATTTTTAAAATGGAATGAAACTTTAATTTGTTTAGGTCATTTCAAAAAATATTACAAAAATTTGAAGGAATAGAAAAACCTTGAAGTTTAGGCACATTGAATTTGGAATCTGTTGAGATATTTACTAAAATTTTGGGACAATATGCTTGAACAAGTTAACCAAGAGATTCTACAATTGCATTTGTCTTAAAATAAATATTGATGAAGATTTTGACCTTTTTTTAGAGACAAATATCTTGAAGCAATTTTGGACCTCTAAATATAAAAGAATTATAGAATCTTGTATTAGACTTGCATAGAAATGTGTGCCAAAAGATTAAGATACTTTGGCAATGAAGATTGTATGATATTAGTATTCAAAGTGAAAAAAAATACTTTTTTTGAACCTTGTTTTAAGTAGGTTGCCAAACTTTGAATCCCTTGTATTTTTTTGCAATTCAAAGTTTTGAGGTTTAAATCTTTATGGTAGAAAATTTAATTAAATATTCAAAGAAAAAAATTCAAATCATTAATAGTGCTAAACTAGAATTGAATCATGTCAATTGGGTCATTACAAGAAGCACCTGCTGTTTTGGGTTCAAAATGACCTACTTCAATGAAAATTGTGACTTTTGGAATAGCTTTTCGAGATGAAATAAAATATGGATAATTTGTAAAGCATTGAGAATAGTATGTATTTAAAAATTCAGACCTAGAAAAATTTATCTCTAAAAGTTATGCATAAAAAAGCACAATGGAAAATATGAAGAAAATAGACACTCTAATGTATGATTTTAGAAAATAGTAAATAAATGAATAAAATAAAATAATCCATTTTTTCTAACTTGAAGGTGCTCCTTCTCAACCTTCTTCATCTTTGGAAAAAAAAATGTGTTCCATGTTGTGTTCTCTGCACTTGTATAAAGGTAGTGCACTTTGAGCATGTGCAGGAGTTGGATAGTTTATTATTTTTAGAAGTTTTCTTTGTAGGCTTGTGTAACTTTAATAGAAATCATTGTATTTTAATTTTGAGCTTCAAATTCTCATTTTGGGACAAAATAGAACTATCCCTTCTATGGCAAAAGTAGACATTCAATTGGGGGTTGCTTAAAAATAGTTCAATAATTTTTTTTGAATGAAAAAAATTATTCAATGTTTGCAACTACCACGTGTACTACCATTTTAAATTTCATGTAAAATTGTTATATAATGCAAAAGTTATGAGCAAAAAAATACACGTCCAAAGCTCCTCGTATGGATGTGTTGATTTGAAAAACCATGAATATTGAGATAAGAAACAAATTGCATATATTGTCATTTCATAAATATGTCCTAATTGCATTGAAAAGGAGACTCTTCATAACTCTCAAATCACTAATCCAAATGGAATGAATAAAAGCTTTTGATGTGGAGATTAACCTCTCTAAAGGATCAAGAATCCCCTCAAGGGACTCTAAGGAGTTTGAATAGGTTCCTATGGCTTCAATTTATAGTGAAGTTTTTCGAAATTTTTTATAAGGTAGAAAAAATTATTAGCTTTGTGGAAATATAATTTGAAAAAATTATGCCATCCTAAACATAATTTTTATGTTGCCAAGTAGAAAAAGAAACCCACAAAAACTTGAAATAATTTTTAATAATTCCAAAGGTGAGATTGTTTTAACAAGCAAACTTAACCTTGCTAAACAATTTTTTTTGAAAAATTGTGAACATTGCATTTGAATATTACATTTCAATACCATCTTATAGCTATTTATGATTTAAGTTTTTTTTCAATCTTGAACCTACTTCTACTTGATAATTTTTTAAAGAATGAAAATCAAGCATTTAAAAATAAATAAAATCCTAGTCTTTTAATTCAATTCTTCAATATAAGTTTTTTCAATTCAAAGTCCATTAGTACAGAACTTTTCCACAAATGGGGTCAAAGTCAATTGATATTGTAGGCCAGTGTTCAATAAAACTTTGTTTACCAAATGATCTTAGACAAGTAAAGTACAAGATCCTACAGTTAGATTTTAATTTTTTTTCCTTCAGTGAATGCAACAAAATTGGCAGTTTTGAGTGGTTCTTGGCAGAAAAATGGCCTTGGTCCTTTAGGAGTTTAGGAGTTAATATTATGTACAAAAATATTATGAATTTTTATTTGTTTATTTATTCTCTTTTTATGGAGACATTCTTAACCTTGGAAAGACAGGTGAGTTATCTTAGTATTGTTGGAGAAATAATCTCTCACAAAACCTCTTCTCTTTTCATTGGGTTGATGATGCTACCATAATGCCATTGATTGTTGTAAATGACCTATTCAAAATCTAATGCTTGGGTACTAAGTACCTATTACCCATCCTACTATAGCATACTTCCACATTTTTGATGTTTCTCCTCAATAAAAACAAAATAAAAAAACAAACTTCAATGAGGCCCAATTTCTAGCCTCAAATATTTCTAGATAAAAATATGGGTTTGTCTATTCTCTAAATTCTAATTCATTGATCAATCACTAAACATTCATCTTTACAAAACAAATTGAATTCATAATTTGTGAATTTAGATGCTCTTTTTCTTTTGTTTGGAATTTTTGAAAACCACTCCTAAATTGAGTTGAGCTTATATGGTTTAATCAAAGGTTTAATTCTTGGTAATAACAAAAATTAATAGTTTAATTAACTTCAACACTATTAGTAGTATTTGGTAATGTCACTGTTGCAAAGAAAATCATGTGCTTCATATTTTAACCCCTAAGGTTCCTTGACTATGTTCTCATCAAAAATGCTCCAAAACTACCATTTCTAGTACAAGCACCAAATTTTTTTAAAATATCATTTTGGGGCACATATTATCATCAAATCTTGTAGTATTTTGGTTTGAGAATATTTGGAAAAAATTTCAAAAATTTCCATCATATAGATTGCAAGATATTAGCGTTTGAAATGGCAAAAATTCTTTTGGGGGCCCTACGAATAATCGGGCAGTTGCACTTCACAAGGTTAGATCAACATGAAAAATGTCCAAAACGGTTTTGCTTCTTTGGATTCATTTTCCAAGCCAAGTTGGCTACATGCTTAAAAATTTTCAGATCATTTGGAATTGTACAACATATAGGAAAAAAATAGTAAGTAGAAAGAAGTAGAAAATGATTCAAAATCATAAATTTGTAACAATTTATTTATGGAATTGAAAAATGCCAATCCCAATGGTTGTAATGTTGTAATAAACAATATACACCTTATGATTTTATTTTATTTCCAAAAATATTGAAAATTGAGTTAAGACATTAAATAAAGGATTTCAAAGTTTATTTTACAGTAGAGAATCCGTAATTGTTTGCAAACTAAAACTCCTTATAACTTTTGATTCATTAATAAAAATGGAATAGTTCAAAGCTTTCCAAGTATATATAAATCTAATGAACTGATTTCAAATTTTTATTTATGATAAAAATTATTTTGTCTGAGTTGCCCGAGCTACCCAAGTTGAAAAACAAACTACATATCATGCAATAGCTTTTTAACCATGAAGTCAAAAGTTATGAAATTTTTTGGACCTTCAAGCTACTCCTCATCCACATGTTGTATGAAATTTTCAAAAAAAAAAGAAAAAATCTCCATTCACGTATACCTGCCCAAAAAAGTTATGTTGCCCAAAACACAAGGTTGGTCCTTTATGGGTTATAGAAGTCATACTATAATATTTGAACCCCTAAAGTCCCATTGGCCTCTTGGGAGTCAAAATGAATTTCAGGCAAGTTTCTATGGTCTCAATATTTGTCGTGATTTTCAAAATATTTTTTTGAAGATAGAAGGATACATTAGCTATTCAAAAATATACTTTTTATTTTAGTTGATGCTTGGGAGCAAAATTTATGGCATAAAAGCCCAAATTTTAGTTTAACAGGTAAAAAAATTCAATAAAATTAAAGTAAAATTTCAAAAACTTTTTAAAATAGATTGTATTTTTATATACACTAGAAGCTCTAATTCATTCTATTCAAATTTGTTATGCAAAAGTTATGGACATCTTACTTTTTAGACAATTAAAGCACCTTCTTGAAAAAATAACTTGTAGGATCTATTTTTGAAGTCAAATTTCACAATTTTTCAAAAAATAAATTTACAAGATTGAGATCTTTTCTAGAACAATCTCATTGTTGAGATTAGTGTGTTTCAATTCCATTTTAGAGTTATTAATGGTTTAGTTTTTCCTTCAATCTTGAACCTATCTTTACTTAATAATTTTTTAATGATTGAAAACTAAGTGTATTTTTTTTGAATTTTTTTTCCTAGGCTCTTATTAAATTTTTCATCATATAAAATTATAAATTCAAAATCATGAGAGAAAAAATTTTAAGTTAAAAGATTTAAAGCCAAAAATTGTAGTTGAGTAAGGTGCAAAAAAACTTGTCTATTTCACTTAAAATGCATATATCTTGCAATCTATATAGTCATAGTTTTTGAATTTTCTTCCACACATTCTTACATTAGTTTAATACAAGATCCTATGGTTAGATATGCAAAAAATAAAAACATTAAATTTATTTCTCATTACTATAGAAATAGCAATTTTGAATGGTTTTTGATGGAAAAGGCCTTGGACTTTAGGGATTAGCCCCTAAATGCCAAGGGATTAGAAGTGTCCTCACATAGTTTCAAGTCCAATCCAAAGTGTTGAAACTTTTGCATTTGATGTCCAAATTCAATCAAAATTGCTAGTAAATTTGCACTCTCATCTTATTTGTGTGGTAAAATTTCCAAATCAATCCAAAAGGTACTAATTTTTTGGAACCCAATCCAAGTTCAAAGGTTCAATTTGAGTTCACCAAACTACATTTGATGTTTGCAACTTCAAGGGCTTGTATCTCCTTCATCCAAAAATCATTTTCAATCAAATTTGTTGGTTTATGTTTTCCCTTATAGTCTAGTTACTGTGGTAAGATTTTCATGTCAATCCAAGTTGTTTTGAATGTTTGAGAGCAATTCAAAGTTCAAAATCCCAATATTTTAAGATTACAGCAAACTTTGGTCGCTTGTTTCTTCATACAATGTTGGTTTCTAATTATTTTTCTTGGGAAAATTGCGCATATTAGTCTAGTTTATATGGATAAAATTTCATATTAATCCAAGAAGTTGGAAGTGACTAAGAAAATTTTTAGTAGGAGGTTCAACCTCAAATGTATTTTTTAAAACTTTTCTTACTATTTTTTGACATTTCAAAGCCATTTTCTAGACACAATGAGTCAATTGAATGATATTTTCTTTCACCAATGTGTTTGTATGTTGGTTTTGGATCACTTTCAAATTAATTTTTTTTCATTTGAGTAGGTTTAGATATCAAATTTCACCTCCAAATGTGTTGTTAGGAAAATTTCAACATCCTTTTTTCACACTAAAACATTATAATCTTGCAATCTATGTGGCCAAATGACTCTAAATTTGATTCACATCCTCTACCACATGTACGCTACAAGAATGTATAGTTGAGATTTCTATACCTCAATGACATTTAGATCTATAGCACTTCAAAAGTAATGATATTTTCAAACCCCAAAAGGCCTTAGACTTTTAGGGTTGAGTTATTACTTTGGACGGAGTCCAATCATGGAATGGACAACCAAAGTAAAAACAAGTGTCATACATTTAGTCTTTAGTTTAGGAATAAATATAAGATGTATCCTCCTTGTGAGTGTTTTTTTAATGAATTTAAACCTACTTTTGGACCAGATTCACATTCCAAAAAACACCTCTAACACCAAGTGCAAACATACCTTTAGTCTACTATTGTGTTGACAAATGACATCCAAAGCCTCTTGGTCAGCTCGATGGTAGAATTCTACAATGAGCTACTATTGTAACTATGTGGAAGTTCATTAGAACCATAGAAACATTGTAAAAGCAAGGTAACCTACTATAACAAAACATGGTTAAAAAAAACACTCAAAATCAAGTTCTTTTAGTCATTGTTTTATGCATGTCCACTGATCATAGTCAACTTCTTTTACAATTTTCCATTGCAATTTTGGGAATATGAAGGTATGTAATATACCATTGGAAAGGTCTCAATCACAAACCTACTTTTGCAATTCTAGGTTTATAATCCCTAAATGCCCAAGGCCTTTTTTGAGCTTCTAAGAATTTGCTCTAAATTGAACATGAAGTCAACATTTCAATAAGATGCATTAATTTTTTTTGAATTGTAACCATACAAATTCAAACTAACATGTTAGACTACAAAGGAAAAGAATACACAATGTCACTTATTTCAATTACACAACAATATCACAAATTTCAATTACACTGCTGATTGCAGTTCCATAGGTAAAAAAATATTTCTCCAAACAAAAATTTACAAAGACAAAGTTTCTCCAAACCTTGCTGTGATGCTTATTTCTCTAAATACATCAATTCTCATACTATCTCCTTCACAATACTCCCTATTACCTAAAACCAGATCTGGAGCTACAACGTACAACTTCTCAACATGAACACAAAGAATGGAATGATGAAACTATCATCAGATTAAATACTCAATTTCAAACGCAAGTTAGCTAATGAACTGAAAACCATTAAACTTACAAAGTCAGGCTCAGGTATGAGGCATGAACAAATAAGAAAGAAATAAACAAAAGCAAAATAGAATCATGCGCAGACCTACCAAGCATCCAAACCAGGAAGCTCATCGAGATAAGTGAAGAAAAACTGCAGATGTATAATAAAATTATGTACAAAAAATTGGCTCGCTAAATCGTACCAAGTCAAAGAATTGAACCTAAAAATAATCTGCCGAATGAATTGAACCTATAAACATTCTGCCGAAAGAATTGAATCGAAACAATCCAGGCTAAAGAACCGAACCAAAACAATTCTGGCCAGAGAATTGAACCCAAACACTTTTGGCTAAGGAATTTGAACCAAGAAAATTCTCGATAAAGAATTGAACGGAATTGTTCTAGGTTAGCTATGTGACATAAATGTAAAACGAATCAAAATCGAGCTGACAGGCAGCTCCATGAAACAACAGCAAACACCCCTGCCAATCGTCTTTGAAGCAATTCGAAGCAGGTACCCAAGTTGCACAGCCCTTTCCAATCGTCTTCAACCGTCGAAACTCCTCAAGCAACCACCAAAGACCACGCAGAACAAACAGAAACAACGGGTAGGATTTGTCGGAAATGGCAAAGAGGGGTCCAGCAGAGGGAAATCATCCAAGGCGCTGTCAGCGTTTACCGCCGGATGTAAGTAAGAAGATCATGCTATCACTTCCCGGTGTTCGTCAGGGTACCGGATTGATCCCAATTTGAGGGACCTCCGTCACCACTCTTCACTTGGTTCATGGGCTTCCGACATCCAATGCCCAACTTCGACAGGCTACTGCCTGTGTCCATGCTCAACGGCATCACGTCGGCCATTAGCAATGCTCCTCAAACCCGACTTCGTAACCCTGAATGAAGATTGAACCTCAATAGAATGTTCTGAAGAAATTCGAAGCAAATAAAAACACAGCCAAGGAACAGATAATTGATAAGAGGTAGAACTCAGAATGAAACAAGATTCAGGTTGTGGAATACCTCTGCCAAAGCACGTCTTTTATGTCCTCCATCGTAAGTAGACATCAATGTCTGCAGAACGTAAGCGTCTGCAACTTGAAGAGCAGCAATTCCGTGTCCATATCGCAGACGCTCCTCCGAGGTTGCCACGAACCCTAATGCAATCGCGGCCATGTCTGATGTCTGTAAGGTGATTGTCTGGCGCAGAAGATGATAGGAACGAGAGAAGTCGGCAGCCATGGTGTCATCAATGGCTGAATGGCTGCGGACACGATATGGGAATAAAAGAAATTCCCGTTCAAAAATCAAATTCGTTAGAATTTGACCTGCGCGGTGAAATTGCATCTGAATATCCCAAATAAATTCCTCTCCTCCCGCCATGCTGTAATCCTCGTGTCTGATGTCTGCAAGGTGATTGTCGCGCGCAGGAGACGATGGAAGCCAGAAAAGTCGGCCGCCACGGTGACATCTAACGACTGAATGGCTGCGGATACGATATAAGAATTTTAAAAATTCCCATTCGTAAATCAAATTTGTCAGAATCTGACCTGTGCGACGAATTTGCATGTGAATATCTCCCAAAAAATTCCTCCCCTCAACTAACTTAGGGTGTCACGGAAGCTACCACGCAAGAAGGACCGATCCCAAGGTGGTCTCCAAAGAGCGCAGCAATTTCCGAGCTTCAATCCAGCCATGAATTGCGCGCCGACCGCGGCCGACAAATCCCAGCAGCAAGCCATTGCAACCGAGCGCCTTTCCGTTACCTCTTCAAACACTGCACTTCCGCAAATCACGTAACAAACGATGTCTGCAGCTACGTAATCAGAAGCCGTGCCAAGTCAACCGATCGACAAAGAGACACCAAATCACGTGCAATTGAAGACAAGACTCCAAAAGACGAGGAAACTTGAAACGCAAGCTCCGGGTGACGCTCCCGCATAGTTCACCAAACTCCGCACTAAGTTACTGCCAAAGGAGCTGCAAAGAAACTGCCCGCGTTGGTTGCCACGACAGATCGGACATGTGCACAGCGAGATTTTGCGACCCAACCACAGACTGCAGACAATCCACAGAGCCTCCCCCAAACCCTAAAAATAGACCCTGACGACAAACGCAATCAGAGCTGAGAGCTCCGCAAACCCGTATTGATAGCGCCCTTTTCATCTTTTGCGGCTTTGCCACTTTTGGACGGTTAGGCAACACTATTTTGTCGATATTTTCACACTAATTTACAGAAGACCAAGTCCAAGAAATTAACCCTAGAAGGGCCCGAAAGCCCTTTGCGGTCATATAGTATATTATGAATACAGTGGTATTTGCCCAAAAAAACATTGACCAAATATTGTTGAGTACATAGTAAATTAATGATCATGGTAGTGTGTAAATAACAATGTATCACAATTCATGTAGTAAATCACAATCAAAGAGTTATAAGGCTCAATACAGGTTGTATAGAGGGACCCTAAGGGTGTTTCAAGAATTAAGGTAGAAAAGCCTATTACCAACTTGATTTGCAATCTCAATATGTTGGAGTCAATTCCGAGAGGGGCACATATTTTTCCAGAGGTGTGAGCTTGTATCACAAATCAAACCCCGAGTGGATTTATTATTTTGCAATTGCAATTGTAAGTTCTATGAATATTTGAAGCGGACTACCTTGAAATTACAAAACCACTCATAGAGTGCAATCATAAACATCCCATAAACAACCCATAATCCATGAATATTTGAAGCGGACTACCTTGAAATTACAAAACCACTCATAGAGTGCAATCATAAACATCCCATAAACAACCCATAATCCCCTTTCCATATATCTATTAGTACTTAAGTACTCACCAATCAAATCCCCTTGTAGACATTAATCCCTAAATTACCAAGTGTCTTCTTATAGGACACTTGGGAATTTGGGCAAGTTCCCATGACTTCAATTTTTGGAGATTTTTTAAAAAAATTCTCAGAATATAGAAAAATTCATTAGCTTAGTGGGAATATAATTTTTATTCCAATTGGTGCTTGGGGACAAAAGTTATGTCATCTTAAACATAATTTCACTTTGCCGAGTAGAAAAGAAATCTACAAAAAATTGAAATAAAATTGAAAAATTTTCTTCTTCTTGTAGATCTTATTTTTGTCTACATCTAAAACTTTGATTCATTCTATTTGGATTAGTGATGTGAAAATTACAAACAATCTTAATTTTTGGACAATCTAAGCATTTTCTTGAAAAAATAACTTATATGATTCAATTTTTTAATTCATTTTTTGCAATTTTTCAAAAAAAATTGTTTTTGCAAGAACAATTTTACTATTGGGATTATGGTATTTCAATTCCATCTTAGAGCTATTAATAGTTTAGTATTTCATTGAATCTTAGACCTACTCCTACTTAATAATTTTCAAATAAATGAAAATCAAATGTTTTTTTCATTGATTTCTTTTTCCTGATTTTCAACTCAAATTTTTAACATAAAATTTTTTAAACTCAAACTTGATAGTACAATTTTTTTTTTAAAAAGATTCAAAGCCAAAAAATCTAGTCATGGAATGTGCAAAAGAATTTGTTTTCTTCACTTTAACTTACAATCTATGCAATCAACATTTCTAAAATTTTTACTACACATTTTTATACTAGTTTAGTGCAAGATCCTATAGTTAGATATGCCCCCAAAATGAAAATATAAAGAGTTTTGCACCTTGCAATAGATATGGCAATTTTGAGTGGTTTTTGAAAGAAAAAAGTTTTGGGACTTTAGGGACTAATGCATTGATTTTGTGAAAACAATGAACGGATTTGAATGTTCTTTTGAATGGAATTGGGGCCAAAAGTAGGGGACGAAATTGGGTAATGAATGGAATTGGATTGGTTTACCTTAGTGGGCATCAAATTTGGATGATAAACTTGGATTTTGAGCCCCAAGTTTGCCATTCTTTTTAACCCTTAAAGGACAATGCAAGCCCCTTAGGCATTTTGAAAGTCAAAACTTAAATTTTCATATAAATCTTGATTTTAAATGCTTTTAAGTTTAACTAAGAAAATGTAGCTTCAATAATCCATGATTTACTCCATTTACCCATTCCCATTATATAGACTATACTCTTTCCAATCAACAAGAAAAAGTAGGACATTAATTGTGGCACAATCTCTAATGCAATCGTGGCGCATTATGATTGGCTGCAATCTTGGTTGATTTTGCAACCAACCTATGGTTGGAAATGGGAGGACCTATATGACAAGAATGTGTCGAACATAATCTTCAACTAAAAAATTCGTAGTAATTATGTTTTGTTAAATAAAATTCTAAAAAAATATGGGATCTTTCTAAATTCTATTTCTATTCATGGGAAAATTTATCTACTCAAAAAAAACCCCTCCAAATATGCAAAATTGTGTAAGTGGTCAGAAATGGGTTGGCTCCCTTACTTCAAATGTAATAAAATGAACCTCTTCTTTTTCAATCACTATGTGATTTTTTGCAGTTTAATCCCTAAAGGACTGTTTGTCCCCTTAGAGGACAATTTGGGTGCAAGTAAGTTTCTATTGTCTCAATTTGTAGTGAACGTCTTTGAGATTTTTTGAGGTTGTGGAGTTTGCTGAGAGCTTTGTGAATATATATAATTTTTTGTTTCAATCGATGCCCGGGAGAAAAAGTTATAGCACAATAAGCCAAAAACAAAAGTCAATGGGCAACACAAAAAAAATCAGAAAAAGTAAAAAAAAAAAGTTAAATTTTTTTTCCGTAAAATCTTATATTTTTGTCTACATTTGAAGCTTTGATTCATTCCATTTGGACTAGTTATGAGAAAGTTATGGACAATCTTAGTTTTTCGGACAATTGAAGCATCTTCTTGAAAAAATAACTTATAGGATTCATTTGTGAATGCAATTTTTACAATTTTCAAAAAAAAAATTTTAGACAAGGTTAGGTTTGCTTTCTAAAACAATTTCACCATTGGGATTATCTTATGTCAATTCCATCTTAAAGCTATTAATGATTTTGTTTTTCCTTCAATCTTTATCCTATTTCTACTTAACTGTTTTTTTCTTGAATTTTTTCCCTTAGATTCTCAACCCAACTGTTCAATATAAAAACTTAGAAAATCAAAATTAACAATACAAAAAATTTTAGTTAAAAAGATTCAAAGCCAAAAAACCTAGTCAAACAAGTTGCAAAAAAACTTGTTTTCTTCACTTTGGATGCAAATATCTTGCAATCTATGGGGCCAAATTTGATGAAATTTTTATTACATGTTTTTAAGTACAAGATCCTACAGTTGGATTTTGATTCATACTATCTCATCTAAAATCTTTTTTATTTCATCTATATTCATCCAAAAATGATCTATTCTCATATGGTTTTAATTTTAAATATACACACACAAAGATAATACATTTGATTAACACAAAAAACAAATAAACAGGGCTTTAGGGGTTAAATTGCGCCCTGCAGTGATTGAAGGACAGTGCTTTGTTTTCAACATATAAATCAGAACACAGAAATCAGGCGAACACCCTTCCTTTGCCAACCGGCAGACCATGTTTGCAGATGAAACACAAACTCATTTCCTGTAAACTGTTTGCAATATGAAACAAAGCAATGACATGCACAGCTTCTAACCCTCCCAAGTACTCAACTCATCCGCTTATAATGCCAAATTTTAAGAGTGTTATGATTCATTTTAGTCCAAGAAACTATTTTAGCCCTTGAAGACTGGAATTCAACGAAGCAATTCTAAAAACAAGCTCATCACATCTTGAAGTTCAAAATGGACATCCAAATGTAAATATCTTGACTTTTTGAACATATGTATGAAAGGGAAAAAAGTTAACCACTTTGAGTTTCTAAAAATTAAAATCACAAAAAAAAAATCATTACTAAACATACATCATAAGATTTTAATCTTGTTGAAAGACAAGTTTAGAGACAATTTTAAAAATTTCCATATTGAAAATGAAGGCAAACCAACTTCATTCCAAATCATTGTCCTGTACTGTATGTAAGTGAGCTAACCTTACACAAAAGCTCAAATATATACAATCTTTGCTAAAAGTGCCCTACCATTAGCTAGGTTAGGGTAATTTACAAGAAAAAATTCATGTGTACAATACAGAAAGAGTTGTGAATGCAAACTTAGCCGTAGCACCGGATAGGGTCTGTGCAACCCTTGCTTGCTGATTGTCGTAAACCCATTCTGCCACCCTTGGCCAAATACTGTTGGTGATAAGACTCTGCTCTGTAGAACTTCTTTGCCGGAAGAACCTCCGTCACAATCTTTCTTTGCAGAAGCTTCTGTTGATTTCGAAGTGACTCGTTCGCAACTCTCTCTTGCTCGGGCGAGTAGTAGTAGATGCCGGATCGGTACTGTGTTCCCCTATCCCCACCCTGTCCAAGGCTCCAAGCATATCCTTGTCAAATAACCTCTCTAACGTAAAGCACATGAGAGTCATCCTTAAAGTTCAACACCACTTGGGATTCATGATCAAACCACCTTAATCCTTAAATGTCGACAAGGTTGTCTTAGCAGCATCCATCTAGATGTCCGATGGATGATAGACAATCCTTCTAGTATGACAAAAGAGCAACTAATTTTGTTGTGAAAAGGGGAGGTCTTCTACAATAGTTTGACTTCCAATGAGTGCTTTTGCAATTTTGTAAGTGAATGATTCACACGGTAACCAAAGGGATGATTTTCACGATCATTAGTCCATCCTTTAAGGGTTAAAAAGGCTTGTCAATGCCTATTCATGGTATTATTCAATAATTCCAATTGAACTTTTTCCCAAAAGAGTTTAGCATCCCTACTTAAATAACTACAAGATAACTCAAACAAGAGAAAAAACATCGAGAATATTTGTTTGTTGCATCAAAATGCAAATGAATTCATCCTGCAGTGTTTATAAAAGAAATTACGTCCAAAAGTCATCCTTGTAGATTCTTGCCTAACATTTACTTGGTCAAACAAGAGAGTCTAGGTCAAAATTCATAATTTGTCCATATGACATTGGAAAAATGCATTGGAATCGTCTTTCAATCAACAATGATTGAAGAAGACAAATAATGTGAAACATGCTCAAATGCTTATTTGAATGCTTTTAGATGTATATACATAAACAGGGGATGGGTTAGTGGAATACCTGGCGATTAAGGGTTGTAGGATCATGACGTGTCCAAAATAAATTGAGTAGATTGTCATAGCTGACTTCTGCTGGGTTATACTCCACCCTCACAACTTCTGAATGTCCTGTTATCAAACAAAATACACATTGTCAAATTATAAGGCAATACCATTACCCTCAACAGCACATGTTTCGATGCACCACAATAAGGCAATACCATTACCCTCAACAGCACATGTTTCGATGCACCACAATAGCCAATCAAGCCAAATCCCTTGCCGCCCATGAAAAGCATATTCGATATCAACTCCAAAACAATATCAATAGTCAACTCCAAAACAATCAATAGTCAACTCCAAAACAATATCGATAGTCAACTCCAAAACAAGATCACCAACTGCATACCAAAATAAAACATCCCCTCCTTCCAAAACTATTCCAAACATCCCCCAATTCACCCAATTTCCAAGCACAACTTAACCCTAAAATGCACAGCAAATTAGAAAAACAAAACCAACCCAAGCACCCCCAAATCTCCACACACTCTCAATTACAACATCCCCTCCTTCCAAAAGCGCCTCCACACATCCCCAAATCGCCCAAACTATTCAATAGATTTCAGAAAAAAGCCCAGAAGAGTCATAACGAATCTCAATATTTTTTTTCACGATTTACAGATACAATCAATCCTTCGTAATTTGGTTTCCCATCGAAGTCCTACAGGACTGGAAATCTTAACAACAGACTCAAATACAGTATTCTCAAATCAATACACAAGCACACCAATTCACAAATCCACCAAACAAGAATTGAAACCTCAATTGAAAATTCGAGTTCTTTCACAACCCACCCGTGTTCCCCGAGCAGACCGCCTCGTACGTCGGCAAGTGCACCTGCCCCTGCGAGTACCCCACCTCGGTGTTGGTCACGCCGGGTACGCGTTGGTACGCGAGCTCCACGCCCCAGAAGCATCCAGCTCCGAAGCACGCGAATTCACGTCCTGTCGCAGGCGTATCGGTGTCCGGTCCTTGCGCGATTGCGACGTCCGCGGGGTTGGAGGGGCGAGAGCCCAAGCCCAGCATGTGGAACAACTTGTCCATGGCGGGAACGGGGAGAGAATTGGACTCCGGCGTTGGGGGTGGTGCGAGGGAGAAGGGGAAGGAGAAGGAGAGATGGAGAAGCAGCAGCGAGAGGAGAGCGGTGACTGCGGAAGCGGCTGCAACGGCAGACTTCCACGGGACTGCCATTTGGTTTGCTTGTTAGCTGGCAAAGTCCCGCGAGACGTTAAGAGCATCGCCACCAGTGGTCTCGGTAACGGCAATTCTTGCTTGCCGTGACTTTATGGCGGAAAATGTCTCCCCACCAACACCTCAAAACGTTAAAAAATCTAGCGTCCATCCCGTCAGATATACTTTTGCACGGCAAGGGGGGGCCTTTGTAGCGGGTAGTTTTACAACTCACTCTATCTTGGTCAATGAAGACTGTAGCCTTTATGATGCTAACGTGGAAGCCATAGAGGACAGTAGGGGATGTGTGAAGAACTAAGAAGAAACAACTGTATTGTTCTTTTTTGTTCAGCATGTTTTTTCTTATGTATGACCTTCAAGTACATGAGGGGACGCTTTGGAAGCAATTCTTCAACAATGCACACTCCTCATAGTCTTGAAGGTAAACAAAAAGAAAATGAAATAAGAGGGAGAGAGAGAGAATAGATATATGTAATGCAAAAGGTAAAGTTTTATTTTTATCTCCTAATTTTATGTTGAAAGGGCCCCAAAAATAATTCAAAACTCATACTCAACTCAAAGTAAATAGTTTTTATTTTATCTATATGTCTAAAAATAATCCAAAAATCATAGTCAACTCAAAATAAATAAATTTTATTTATCTATGTGTCTAAAAATAATCCAAAACTCATAGTCAATTCAAAGTAAATAGCTTCTTATTATCTATGTATCCAAAAATAATCCAAAACTCATACTCAACAAAAACTAAATAGTTTTTATTTATTTATATATCTAAAAATAATCCAAAACTCATAGTCAATTCAAAATAAATAGTTTTTATTTATCTATGTATCTAAAAATAATCCAAAACTCATAGGCAATTCAAAATAAATAGTTTTTATTTATCTATATTTCTAAAAATAATCCAAAATTTATACTCAACTCAAAGTAAATAGTTTCTATTTATTTATGTGCCCTAAATTAATTCAAAACTCATACTCCACTCAAAGTAAAAAGATAGCTTAAATAAATAAAACATTGACCATTTAGCTTCCCTGTCAAAAAACTTTGTTTCCTTCATTTCAAAAAACAACTTTCAATTGTTGACATCAAGGAGCTCCACAGTGGCATTTCAATTGTATGACTTGGTGCCTCAGTGACATTTGAATAAAGGGGTTCAATCTAATTTCAACGGGTTGTTGGTGGGGGTCGAGGGATGGTCACGGTACAACCACATGTCACGGGACTCCAAAAGCCTCGTCAATTCTTGGTACAGTGGTCCTTTAGAGTGGAACTGGTGGCGATGCTCTAAACACCCCTTACGAGCTTTTCACGCGGTCTGGGCCCTGCTCATCGTGCTTCGTTGCTACCCATACAAACTTCACTGAGTTGCCCGCCCTTGTGGCTGACGTTCGGTTCTCTTCAGCACTAAGTTTGCTCCCTAGGGGCCAGATGGTTTGGCTCTAAAACCATGCTACTTAATGTGACACATAGGATGAGTGGTGGTTTCAATCCCACCCTAGTATAAGGCACTTGAGTTGAATTTGGAGAAATAAAGCAATCCTATTGGTTCAAATTGGTTCAAATTTAAAAAGTTCCGAACAGCCCTCAATCCAACCCCAAGTATAAGCCGGCCTTAATAAATCCCCGACGTTTTTCTAAAAACATTGGGCCCCACATCCTACCCGCCCTCTATCCTGCCTCCAAATTGGGAGCTCTAGTTTTTTCCTACCTGGCTTGAGGCTAGTGGCCTACCCTTGCCTGGTTCTCAACCTGGCCAACTCCAAGAAGCTTGTCTTCCTCATTGTCACCCTTCATTGCCTTTCTTTCTTTCACCTGCGTTCTTTACAATGCACTCTGAAGCTCCAATGACGAAACAAGCGTAATATTGTTGCTATTGTTTATGGTTGTAGTGGTTGAATTTCTATGGTTGTTGGGAAGCATCTCAATTATTTGTTTGTGAATGTTCTTTGTTTCTTGTGTTGAGGTTGGGTACTTAGTCACTTAAATTCAAAGCTTGCTTGTAGAAAATAGTTTGTTGAGTTGTGCAAGTAGCAAAGTGTTATATTGTTTTTGTCATATAGCAAGGTTATTGAAGAGCATAATAAAATTGTTTTATTCTAATCTTATTTCTAGCTTAATAATAATTTGAATGTTCTTTCATGTTTTTCGATCTGTTTACTTTTAGCTTGGGAATAAAGTCGTAGAAAACATAATTGGAATTTTTTTTGTCTGAGACCATCGAGAAGGCAATTAACAGATGGAATATATGAACAATCCTACATTTAGTATCATAGGCTACTATAACTTAATTAATCTCAATGAAAATGCTAAAAGCTTGGGTGATAAAAATGTGACGAATGTAAATCCTAGGATATTGAATGTTGTAATCGAGTTTATAATGATGGGAGAGATTATGGCTTACTTTTGTTCTTTGGATTATTAGATTATAAGATCTCATTGCGATTGTACATTCATAACTCAAATTTGAAACTTGCTTGTAGAATATAAGGCATGCTAAGCCTTGCAATTTATGAATGCCTCTTTTAAATCATGAACACACTTGAGAATATCAATGTTTCATATTCATGGTTTTGATTGTACAATTGTCCTGGACTTAGGAAGATCTCAAAAAAAATTTACTTTAAGCTTTTTACTTTAAAAGAAACTTTTTGAATTAAAGTCCTAATTACATAGTTTATATTTAGGAATTAAGTCTATATTTAAGATTTAGTTCTTTTAGTATATAAAGAGGTCGAAATTGAGAAGTTCCTCAGTTTTGACAACTCCTTTCGATGTCTACCATGAAATATATATTTCTTAGCCTTGTTCTTGTTTTGTATTATATATTTAGAATCAAAAACCCCAAATAGGTCGTAAGGTCAAGAAATGCAAAATGACCAACTACAAAATACATGGCAAATATCGAAAAGTAATTATGATTGGGATTAATTGTGAAATATCAAAAAATGAAGTAACATAGTAAAAAAATATTTTTCATCCAATATCATTTTTTGAAATGAAGTCATATTATAATTCTAAATAAAGTTTCCATTCATGGTCAATCATATGCTAATCATTAATTGAATGCAAGTAAATGAAATGGATTTGTGTACTTGTGACATTAGATGGGGTTTGAGGACTTGGAAGGATTGCTTTAGGCTTGTTTCCTAAGTTGTGAATGCATCATAATTTTTAAATAATTAAAAATTTTAAAAATTAAAAATTAAATTTTTTTTAAAATTATTATTTTTTAAAATTAAAAATTTTAAAATTTTAAAAATTAAATAAATATTTAAAAATTATTAAAATTAATTAATTAATAATATTTGATGTGGCACAAGCACAACCATGTTAAAATGTTGATTTGGTAGAGTTTCCATAGTTCCCTGCCTCATAGGAACTTGTGGTCTTCTTTTGGCACGAAACATCTTTAATGTTTGTATTTTGCATCAACATGTATGTCAGAGCTAAATGATCTATGATTTATTGCAACATTGTATTGTTGCACACATTTTTAATTCATTATCTCCTTGTTGGCTAACTAGTATGAGATTACTTACTTAGATGGCATTAGAAGAAACCCATGTTTTTTGTAACAAGACCATAACCTGCTTGGTACATTTTGGGGGATGTTAGCCGCATCTACATGGATGTCCAAAAAAATGCATCATCATGCACATGTCTAGGAACATACAACATTGCAAAAAACACAGTCTAATTCTACAAAGATTTTCGACAATATGAAGCATGATATAGTCTTTCAACTTCATTAGAGGTTGCTATGCGGATGCCATGTCAATGCCAACTAAAGGGATAATGCCACGTATACATAATTTTCATCCATCCAATTTATGATGTGGTATGCCACATTAGCATACCTTTATAACATTAGAAATTTTTTTATTTTGTTTTCTTAGTCGTCCACTAAGACATCTACACATTTTTTAAAGATGTTTTGGAGGACATCAGGTTAAATGTCCAAACATTTTTGCAACATCAAGTTGAACTTTAACTATGACGTCCTAATGTTTTTAGAGACATCAATTGTGACATTTAGATGTTTCCTGAGACATCAATTGCAACATCCAAATGTTTTTAGAAACATCAACTACAACATTTAGATGTTTTGTGAGATGTTAATTGCAACATCCAAATGTTTTTTGAGACATCAATTGAGACAATGTCATGTTCATATATAATACCCCATGCATAATACAAATATATGTCAAATATAGTACACCATATATTATATACAATTCACTATATATTATACAAAATACATTGTACACCATACGCCATATTCGGTAATTATTTTTTCACACGACAATTGATGTCTAGAAAAACACGTAGATATTTGAGTTGACATTTTAGAAAACATTTGGATGTCTTAGTTGATGTCACATAAAACATCTCAATGTTGTAGTCGAGGTTGTAGTTGACAACTTGACGTCCAACTTGATGTCCAACTCGACTTCACAAAAAACATTTAAACATAGCATTTGATGTTTAAAAAAATAGTTTAAAGTTCACATATAGCCTCAAAGTGTAAATTATTCAAAGTTCACATGCGGCCTCAAAGTATGGAGAAAATTCTAAATAATTTCAATAGACAAATTGCAAACTATTTAATAGAAAGTGAGGAAAACATTGTAATTTGGCACTCAAGTAAACAACTATAAGAGCCTTATCATTATTATAAACCTTGAAGGGGTAGGACAACAGATCTTGTCCATTTGAAATTTTCAATGGCAAATACTTTGTTGGGTGGAATAAATCTCAATACATGGTAAACAATAAGAAATTTACATACTTGTTGCTTTGTCCCATTTTGGTGAATTTGATTTTCAGAAGTATTTTGAATTTAATTTACAAAAGTTAGTCTATTAGAAATTGGTAGCTAGCATATTGTTAATCATGTGAAAGGAATAGTAGGGATGGAGAAAATTTTTGTCTATGACATTTGTAGTCTTTATGCTAAATTTAAAAATTGAGTCTACAATTTTTTTTAATTCTTATTTTTAGAAATTTCAAAAATAAAAGCTTTGATTTATTGTGATCAAAACCAACAAATAATTAGAGTCATGCCTAATTTTTGGAAGGAATTCCAAACAATTATAATCAGAAAATCAAATGGTTGACATTTTCCACAGTGAATTCTATACCTACTACAAAACTAGTCTTTACTTTTGTATGGTTGACATTAATCCTTAAAGTACCAAGAATTCCCTTGGAAGACTCTAAGAAGTTTGGGTAGGTTTTTATGAACTCAATTTTTGGTGAATTTTTTTGAAACTTTCTATTAAGATAGAAAAACTTATTAGCTTTGTGGGAACATAATTTTTATTTCATTTGGTGCCTGAAAGCAAAAGTTATGCCATCCTAAACATAATTTTCATGTTGCCGAGCAAAAAAAAGAAATCCACAAAAACTTGAAATAATTTTAAAAATTCTCTTATAGACCTTATTTCTATCTACATGTGAAGCTTTGATTCATTCCATTTTGATTAGTGATGTGAAAGTTATGGACAATCTTGTCTTTTGGGCAATCTAAGCGTCTTCTTGAAAAAATAAGTTTTAGGATTCATTTCTAAATGCAATGTTCACAATTTTTCAGAAAAATTGTTTGAAAAGGTTTGAAAATGCCTTGGTGATGGAAATGCCCTCTAAATCTCAACTTCCCAAATTGATGAAATGCCCTTGGAATAAGAATGTTGGGGGAGTGGAAATGCCTTCGTGATCGAAATGCCCTTGAATCTCAACTTCCTAAATTTATGAAATGCCCTTGGAATAAAAATGTCGGGGAATTGAAAATGCCCTCGTGATGGAAATGCCCTCCAAACTCAACTTCCCAAATTGATGAAAAAAAGCTCCTGAAATCGTCCTCAATCATGGAAGCGGCACCGCTGCTGCTCAGTCACTTTGCAAAGGATCTTCGCAATAGGAATGCAATCTCTTCATTGCGGAGAATGGTTGCCGAAGGAGGATTGGGAGTTGCGAAATCCTAACTTCAGGCGGGGATGGTCCTCGAATTTGGGTCTGTTGTCGGGCTTTTGACTCCTTTGCTGGACCTCTACAAAACGCCGATTTGCCAGCCAGGGTGCTTTCCTACTTTGGAGTTCGCTTTTGTGTCACCCTTTGATGAGAAGTTCGTTTCATCCAACAGGTTTCATAAGTTCCAGTTGTTGCATGGCTCGGGCCAGGAATCATAAACTAAGACCGGTAGTGGCACAGAGGTCACAGACGTGGCTAATCTAGCAAACCCTGAACCAAACCTACTGTACTGTAGTTTACTGCTACCAACATGTGTTGGATTTGATTGGGTTGTGGGCACGTTTGGCAAGGTTTTCGAAACTCCAGCTCATCGGTCGAGCCTCAAGAAGTTTTACGAGCTTCTTCCGGGGGTAGGCGTCCATGCTGGGCAGCTCTCGGGCAAAAAAGTTGAGGTCTCGCCCCAAGCGATAGGACCACTACAAGTGCCGTAACCCTAAACTTGCGTGCTTATGGCCAAGTACTCCAAATTCATCTGCATTGGTGCACCCATACATCACGATAAGCGGCAACGAAAGAGCATGTCCCCGGAGACCATGCCAACCAATTCAAAAGATTGGATGTGAAAAGCGAATCCGACACCCAAATGCGAGCCTAAACCCTAAAACAAATGAAAGCCTACAGGTGCCAACCAGCTCACCGTGAAGAGCAAGCAGTTGAGTCGGCGGAGATGGATCCGCCAGGACTCTAGGAGTGGTGGAGCAGCCATCTTGAGTGGGTGGCGCGGAGCAAGAGTCCCTTGAGCCGGGTACGGGTACGCTGGAAGCAACTGGTCCGGAACAGGTACAAGAGGCTCGGGCACAAGGAACTGGGCGGGCACAACCGGTTTCAGAAGAAGATTTGCCTAGAGTAGGCGTGCAGGCTCATACATAAGAGGATGTGGTAGAGGGAGATGGGAAGACACCGGCGAAAGAGGGTGTGGCCCAAGGAGCTGGGCTACTTTAGGGTTTAGGGGATGGGGCACGAGGGGTTGGGCAGATAGGGGCGCAAGAGGTTGTGGCACAAGGAGCTGAGCAGTTTTTGGCGGAAGAGGCTCTGCCAGGAGTATGTGAGCTAGCTCCAGCACAGGAGGATGTGGTAGAAGGAACTGACCTACTTCAGGGTTTAGGAGACGAGGCACAAGGAGTTGAGCACACATAGGTGGAAGAGGATGTGGTAGAAGGAGCCCATCTACTACAGGGTTTAGGGGATGCGAGACAGGGAGCTGGGCACACACAGGTGGAAGAGGTTGACGCACAAGAAGCCCAGCTGCTACAACCGACGATTGTTGACATAAAGTAATTATAAAAAGGCTTACCCGGGTAGCGAGTACCCTTGTCAACCACAGATTTGCCTCCCTAAGTAAGCCCCAAGTAGCAGATGTCTTGAGCCCACAACTGAAAACTCATGTGAGCTTCCGCAATACGCTCCCGTTTCGATGAACAAGTACGTCGCCTACCCATGCGGCTTGAATTCACAAAGTTGTCCTCGGTGGGAGGAGCCGTCTATGGTGGAGGTGTTGATGTGCACCAGAGGCTACGCAAGAGGGGTGACAAGAAGGTCGGGAAGCTGGGTGAGGGAGTTCGATTTGTGAACAATTTTTTTCTCAAAGTCAATAAAAAGCAGAAATTCCAATGCTTATCGATGAACTAAGAAAAAAGTATGTAAAAAGGAGCAACACCAGGAACAAGAGCAAGACATCCACTATGAGAGGATTTGCTACCATACTCCAAACCCTACGTAAGCCCCCACGTCCTTCTGGATTCAAGAAAATGAGCAGAAATCCCAATACTTTTCCATGAAAGAACTAAAGAAAAAGTCTGTTCGGAAGAATGTACTGTACAACACCACGACATTATCAATAGGAATACATCCAACACAAGAGACTCTATGGCAACCAACGCCAACAAGAGTAGTGCAGCGCAAGCAAGGCTAACCTGACAGAAGAACGTGAAATGGATTTTTAATTTTCATGAATTTCAACTATGAAATTTGACCCGAGCACTTGATTCCTTACTGTGATCAAAGAAGTCCTCAATGAACAAAATCTGAAATCGTTACATACAAGACGTGTCAAAGACTGAAAAAAGCACCTATACGATGTAAAGACTGTTGGTTCATCCACTAATTACCACATCAATCCAGACAAAAACTTACTTAACACTACTCCACAGCAATTACTATTAACAATCGACATTATTCAATGCTAATTAATCTTTATCAAGGGAATCTCAGAGGTCGCCCCCAGGAATTGCGAAGTAGGACATTTCGATGTCGACCATATTTGAACGAGCCCATCCCAAAATTTGTGCGATTTTCAAAATGCCCAATTGACAATATGAAACAATCCAAGTTAGATGGAAGATAATGCCATGGCCTTCCAGACGTGCCCTGACGAGAGAAAAGAGCAAACCTCGATGAATGCAGAGAAGAAAATGCCCTCCAAATTTCAACTTCCCAAATTGATGAAATGCCTTTGGATTAAAAATGTCGGGCGAGTGAAATGCCCTCGTGATGGAAATGCCCTCATGATGGAAATGCCCTCGAATCTCAACTTCCCAAATTGATGAAATGCCCTTGGAATAAAAATGTTGGGGGAGTGGAATTGCCGTCGTGATGGAAATGCCCTCGAATCTCAACTTCCAAAATTGATGAAATGCCCTTGGAATAAAAATATCGGGGGAGTGAAAATGCCCTCCAAATCTCAACTTCCCAAATTGATGAAATGCCCTTGGAATGAAAATGTCGGGGGAGTGGAATTGCCGTCGTGATGGAAATGCCCTCGAATCTCAACTTCCGAAATTGATGAAATGCCCTCGGAATAAAAATATCGGGGGATTGAAAATGCCCTCGTGATGGAAATGCCCTTCAAATCTCAACTTCCCAAATTGATGAAATGCCCTTGGAATGAAAATGTCGGGGGAGATGGAAATACCCTCGAATCTCAACTTCCCAAATTGATGAAATGCCCTTGGAATAAGAATGTCGGGGGAGTGGAAATGTCTTTCAATCTTGGATCTACTTCTACTTGATAATTTTTTAAAGAATGAAAATCAAGTGTTTAAAAAAATAAAATTTATCAAATTTTCAATCCAATTCTTCAATACAAAAATTTTTAAATTCAAATTCCATAACACAAAATTTTCTAGAAGTGGTGGTCAAAGTCATTTGATATTGCATGCCAATGTTAAAAAAAAACTTTATTTTCTAACTTTGAATGTCTCCCAATCTGTATAGCCAAACTTCATGAAATTTTTATCACAAGATCTTAAACAAGTAAAGTACAAGATCCTACAGTTAAATTCTAAAAAAATATTTTTTTATTTTCTTGAGTGAATGCAACAAAAATGACAATTTTGAGTGGTTTGGGGCAAAAAAATGGCCTTGGTCCTTTAGGGGTTAAAAATTCAAAGACATCCATGTACAACAAGAAATGAAAGTATGACTATTCATTAGAAAGCTCCTTTGTCAAGAAATTGTTGGGCCTTGAATGGTGAACTTCAATATTTTGCATGGCACATATGAGGTTCACATTTTCCAAATATGAATAATTGATTTAAGAGTTTCAAGAAAATTGAAAAAAAATTAATTTCATAGTTATTCTTTAAAAAATTGAATTAGATATACATTCATGAGAGGGAAAAATTGAATCAATCATACATTGAATACAATGGTGAGATTGTGCCAATAATGAACTTTAAACTATTTCAAGTTTTTCTTATTGAGAAAATTACAAAATTTAGTTGATGTAAAATGTATCAAATCAATCATTTGTCCTCAAAATGGCTTCCACTACTGAATTGAAAATATCCTTTAGAATTTTCACACTACGTATTTGAATGAACTAAAGCATATCTTCCCTAACACTAGAAGAAATCCTTGTCCCTAGTATTGTTTTAGGGGACGAGAAAGTACGTTTTTTGAGATAGAGTGTACGTCCACTGCAATGTCACCCAAAATCCGTTCCTATTGACGAGCGAAAAACATAGCAAAATTTGAAAAACAACCCATGCATTGTAGATGTTTGTTTCAAAACATACCTTCTGGAGGCTTCTATGAAGCGTCATGTGGATGCCATTTGGCATCCACATCAGTAGTGACTCGGCGGGCCATGCCACGTCAGACTTTTTTCTGCCCGAACTCAAACTTCAGTTTCTGTGAGGTGGCAGCTGAGTTGTCATGTCAACTCAGTATAGTTTTTTTGTCGGCTGGCACTGTCGACGCCGTTCTGGTGGACAATGCTATGGACGTTGCTACTTGTGCGCAGGTGCGTTTTAAGTGATTTTGTTGCAATTTTGGAAACAACTGAACTTCTGAATGTAACCACGGCCAATGTTTTGCGTTGAACCATACTACATATGTACGATTTTGACGACCACAAGATGGATAGTAAGTTATAGGAATTGGCATTTGTTGCATGTTTGTTGGTGCCTACAATAATATATCTGAAGCATGCTACAGAAGTAGAAGGGCAATTGTGATGTGCAGGTCTCCGTCAGAATGAACGGAATCAATTATCCAAGACGATGGTTGATGACAGCTTGTACACAGTTGCGGATACAAATTAGTTTTGTTGAACGCCATGGAGCATTCAATCATTGTTTGCATTGGCTTCATAATTGACAGCGTTATGTTTAATGAAAGGAAAGAGGCGAGGGATTGGATGTCTCAGCACTTCTGCACGCACGTTGTGTGCCGTCTTAAAATCTAGGGTGAAACATGTACAACGAGGCTTCTGATATCAACAAAAATTGTAATCTGTTTCTATGGACGTCTCTTTCAAAGTAGAAAGTGTCGACATAACACCATACTTACAACGGGAAAACGTTGCGCTCATGGAACGCAACTTCTCATGCACTCTACTGTTGCATACATTATGTTTTTCATTTCAAAGGCAATTTGTATCGTGAAAGTGGTTCATCATTCCGTCACCCACTACCTGTGAACAAATTACAAACAAACTCTAACTTCGAATCAAGTTTGTTGCGAGCGACTACTAACAACAAAAAGAACTAGAAATGGTCATTCAAATGCAAAATGTCTATTAGAACTAGTCATGGGCAATGCCCATAGCAGTCACCATAAATTCATAAAAATTGTACAATGTTACAGAATACCCTTATTCAATCTAAGGTACACAAAATACCAAAGATTTCGAGAAGAGATTGCAGTTGCTGGAGATATAACTAGCTTCAGAAGGCTTTGCATTGCCAGGAAACAGGTACGCAACATCCTCTACTTTGTCGTTGTAAATGGAGAGTCTCTTCTAGATGTAAGCATTCTCAAAGAACCTGACATCTACAGAATAGTTAATTAGTCAGTAATCAGTAAACCCAAGTGATCGACTTCCATTGCAGTGGACCGACCTTGTAGATGAGTAAGGTATGTGTCATACCTTTGGAGAGCGAATAGGTTGTCCCTCAAATCACTACAGACAGTTGGTCCATGTCAACAAACATAAACTAAGCATATAATTGTCATCAATTAAACTTAGGAATCACTCTTGGCTTTCAAGTCTAAAACAGAAGCCTACTCATTAACCCTGCCAATGAGATGTGGAACTTTGCAGTTATCCAACAAAATACCAAAGATTTCTAACTTAGATGCACAAACCCACATACCTAAGCAAACTGAGAAGTCGACTATAGTGTAGGGAAAAGGCATCTGGGAAAGATGCATGGGAAGTTGAAAGAACAAACTTAATGGTTTTAGGTAAAATGATTATGGTTGTGTTCATTAATAAAATGCTAAAAGGATCTCCATGTCTAAACACCCAAATAATCAGAGAATGAGGCATGAAAATGGCAGGGGGATAGCAGTATAGCACATCACAAGTCTTTAAAGTTAAAACACAGAAAGAGTTGAAGAAATAAACCTTCTTTCAAAAAATCCTTTCTATGGATAAATGTTATAATCTAGATTCTAGGAACTAAAACAATGCCTAACAACTAATCTTGCCTTTGTACCTAATATTAGTGGATATATTGTATACAATATTAGGATTACATACAATAGGAATACACAAATTTAAAGAAAAGACTATGATATTTAAGACCATACAAAATTAAACTTTACATATATAATCAAAATATAACCCTATAAATGAGCTTTATCACAAGTAATTGGCACACCAATACATAATGTAGAGGGCCTTTCCTTGGATTACAAGAAAGTTAATCCCGTGGTACTCCACAATGAAGGACACTTTTCACTCCTTGGCAAGCTCATTCAATAGGTTTATAATTCAATCAAAATTTATTTAACACAAACTATAACATTTATAGCAAAAACTAGGTTCAGCAGTGTTATGTGTGCAGAGACCCTAACCAAAACAGATCTCGCTCCAACCAAAATCCCTCGCCCGTCACGATTACACAACGCTACAACCAAACATTGCAACCAAAAGCACGAAACCTAATGCCGTAAGAGAAAATCACACGCTCTCTACAATCCAAACCTCCAAAGCAAAAAAAGAAACCACACCTGTCGGCCGCCAACGGATCCCTCTTTCCCTACAGCCGCAGAGGTGCAGCGCACATGCCCTCCAATATGGCGGGTGCTGGCGGTTTTCGCCGTGCTCCGCCTGGCGGATTGGCGGAATTGGGCCCGGCGGAAATGAGACCCGCCAACGCCAGGCCGCCAAGGGTAATTTAGGTGGAGGGTTTGAAAAATCCCTTTCTTTGAGGTACTCATTCGTCTTTCCATATGTCTCTGTGAGTGTAATTAACCCTTGAGGCAAACAACGCCCACAAAGTTGGCCGAGGGGGAGTGTATAAAGCTCCTACTCTAATTTTCCTCCAAGCAATGGACTCCTAAACAATTTTTGGTAAGTTTTTCTTAAATGATATTTAGTTGGGAGGAGCAGCCCTTTTCACCCTACTTAAATGACCTTTCTAGCCACTTTCATCATATAATTGGACCATGAAGTTGGTTAGGACCATACAAGGGACAAAATTCACTTCAAATGTGCAATTTGATGCCCAAAATGGCCCAAATTGGACCCTCCTAACTAATTTCAGCACATCTTTACATGATCCAATATTTCATTTAGCATGCATTGCCCTACATTTTCCCTTCTTAATTATTGTTCTCAATTCAAGGTTAAAGATTTTTTCTTCTTTTGTAATGCTCAAAATGGTTCTTGCATTTTAGATACTTGATCCCTCTAAACCCTAATCTTAGTCCAATTAGGGCAACACTTTTGCAATTGCCTTTACACCCCTAAATTCAACTCCCATGCACTCTTCATCATTCTCAAACATCCAATTCAAGTATCCTTCCATGCAAGTCTTTTTTCATGTTCATGTGCAATGAAAATTGTAAGTAATCAACAACAATGGTGAAGAAATCCTATCAAAACCTCAATTTGGACTCCCTCAGTGGGGGCAGCAGATGCCTTGTTGGAAAACTGGCTGCCATTCCTTCATCGTAGCTCCAAATGGCACACAATTTGTCTCATTTGGAAGTTAACTCTACTTTGCATCATTCCCCAAAATTTGAGCTCCAAATTCACCATCGTTTTACCACAGTAGCCCTCCCTCGGCACTAAGGGCTCCCCAGTTAGGGGGGAGTGCGGACCCTGCCCCCAACTCAAGCTTGCCTGCCCATCGAGGCTTCACCACAGGTCAGCCTCCCGCTCCAACTCCAGCTCGCCCTTGCAATCTCCTCCCGTTCCCAAGGCTCCCCCCAACTCTTCGCCGTTCCCTCCCGTTCCCAAGTCTCATACCCTCCCCCGAGACCCGGGTGCGGGAGAACCTTATATGTACTCTGTATTTTTTGCTCCTCCCCTTCATTCAACTGGAAGCATTTCGGCTCTTCTCCTCTTCTTCCCCTCTTCTCCCACACTTGGGTCATCACACGTTGCTCCAACAACTCAAGGTATGTACAACTCTTTATGTACTCTTATTCTTTATGTACCCCTTTCTTTTAACTCTACATAAGTTTGTGTCTATTGTTTTGCAATTGTAATAATTTAGGGTTTAGCATATTTTCATTTGAGTATTGTGTGCTAAATGGAGATTGGAGATGGTGTACTTGTAGAGTTTGTGTGAAGCATTGGCGTGAGAGATGGAAGAAGATGGAGACTACATGGAGGATGATAATTTCTATCCCTCCGACTTTGAAGACGATTTAAGTGAGATGGTGGGGGTGGAAGAATTTCTTCAAGGTGTGCACATAGGAAATTTAGGGTTTCAAGAAACTCATTTCTTGTCATCAAATGGAGAGTCGGATGAGGATGAAGAGGATGTTGGTGAGGAGATTTTGGAGCCTTGGGAGGAGGTGTTAGAGGAGGGTGTGGAGCATGTCAACATTGGAGGTCCAACACCTTCATCAATTTTTGAAGACATTCCCATTGAAACATTCCCCAAGTATGTGCACTTCAATCTCCAATCTCTTGCACTCATGATTGATTGCATAAGAGGAGGATATTTTCCCTCATATCAACAAATTCATGAGGCAAATTCTTTTTTTTGTCCCCTCTCCAACCTTCATAGGCCTTCCACACAAAAAAATGTGGAATCTCTTACAATTGAGAGGTGGCAAAAACTTTAAGGAAGATTAAAAGTTGTAGAACTTTTAAGTGGATTTGTTTTATCCCCTTTGAATGACACAAAGGGTAGGCAAATTCCGCCAATAGAGTATTGGCGTTCCATTGTGCATGGAGGACACATTGACAAAAATGGGAAACATTTGTCAATCTCCATGACAACAAATGCCATTCGTTCTCAATGGAGTACGGATAGCTATGTGGGAGGAATTCAAACCTCATTCATACAAAATTGTATGAACTCTTGTGATGTATGCCAAGAAAAGAAAATGTGGGATGAGGTAGTGAAGGTTCCATTGGAGAACTTAAGTGCAACTATAGATGCACTTTGCACAAAGTACATTGTGCTAAGAAGGCATTTGGAATGCCGTGTAGGGAAAACCAAAACCGTGACTTATTACCGTTGTCATCGTGGAAAAAACAAAAACCGTCTTCATAGGAGAACGGTTGATGTGAAGTCCATGGATGACAAGGGCTCTAGAAGGAATAAAACCTCTAGATTATGTAGTTGTGAATTCCAAATGAAGGTTGAGGAGCCCAATGTGTCAAAGTGCTCAAACACCTTGCCTCATAGTAAGCTTCAAGCTACAATCTATGTTCATAGCAAACATAGTGGTCACACTCCGGGTTCCGATTCCAATCTTTTCTTCCTACCGGTACACCCTTATGTTATCGCATGGGTTATGGAGAACTTGAAGTTCATGCTTTCAACAAGAGCCATTGAAGCAACGTCGGTTGATGCTCAAGAGAGATTTTCACAAAGTGTACCGGAGGTGGAACGTGCTACATATAGATTTTTCGTCATCAAAAAAGAAGTGCAAATACTTGCATATTCTTTAAGAATCAACGGTATTTAATTTTTTTTTCCATATTTCATTTTTTATGTGAAGTTATGAAATGCATTGCGTATTTGAATTGTACTTCAATTCTTCATATTTATGTTCTCATTTTTATTTAAATTCTTCATGTTTATGTTTTAATTTGTATTCAAATTTTTGATTGGATGTGTGTAGATGCACTTCGGAAAGACGATTGGGATGCGGCACAAATTGAGATCTTGAATTTACAAGCTCAAGGGAAGATTTTGTACTATCAACTGTATGCACCCAAGAATGAGGACCCCAAGAAAAGACCATTTGTGGTAGTTATACAAGATGACTTCATGCGAAAATCGGCCCTACGGTTTTCAGGTAATAATTCTTGGGCCTTGGATTCTACATTCAAAACAAACCAATACGGTTTGCCGCTTTATGCGGCAATTGTACCAAACCAAGATGGAATTGGCATTCCGGTTTTTTACATGCTTTGTAGCAATGACGTTAAAGAAGGACATGAGGGTTTTGCTATAGAGATAGCATTATCCCATGTGTTTGAATCTTTAGAAGAGATTAGACCCTCCGCAATCATCATTGACAAACACAAGCCATCTTTGAATGCTATTCAAAGAGTTGTGAGCAATGATGCTCATTGTTGGACTTTTGAAGAGGGTACCAAAACACAAGTTGGTGGACAAGTTCTCTTGTGTCACTTCCATGTCATGAAGGCATGGAGTGAGAACTTGTTAACCAAGGTTCCTAATGAGGACAAGGATCGGGTGTGGAGGGCATTACATGTTTTAATGCTTTGCCCTAATGAGGACCATTTTGACGAGAATTTAAGAAGATTTTGTGTTGAGTTTCAACACATCCCGACCTTTGCCAAATACGTGATTTCCGGATGGGCCGGAATTAATTGTCCTTGAGAAGGTTGTGGCCTCGATTTGGGAGGTTATTTGCTTATGGGGGTATGGATACAACTAACCATGTCGAAAGACATTGGGAGTTGATTAAATACACCCTCTTACAAGGAAAAGTGAACCGGTCCCTCCGAGACCTTATAGTGGCAATTGTTGGTAGTGCCAAGAATGGCACTCGTGTGGGCCAACCCACATTATTGAGTCAATTCCGAATGACTCAACGTTTAAGTAAGTTCCTCATTTTTGTATATTATTCTATGTTTATTTTATTGTATTCAATTTTTTTTTATAAATATGTTTTGAACATGAGGCTAAGTTCAAACCTATTTTTTGAACTTGTAGGTGACTCGGAACGATACATAAGGAGAGGGAATGACAACGCTCATAGACGTCGATTGAAAGGAGGAGAACGAATTTTGAAGGCTTACCAATCTTGTCCTATGGATGTCTTGAAGGTTGTTGATGAGGAGCATCTCCTCTTTCATGTCAAGAGTGAGACTTCTCCTAACCTATGGTATAGTGTTTCATTGAAATCACATTATTGTGATTGTCCCGATAGGGTCTCCACTTGCAAACACATATTTGGTGTCCAATCGATTGTGAAGGTATTTTTTGAAGGGCTCAAAGAAAATGAAGTGGTTGAGGAACCATTGCCTCTACAAATCAACATGGAAGACATGGAGTTTATAACTCCAACTCAACCGGATGTACCAAGGGAGGAGGCTCTTTCGATTGGTGTCATGCGTGAGAAGGCGTTCAACATGGTATGTGAAATCGAATCACTATGTCAAGCAACTCTTTATGGTGACAATGAAGAAGAGGTGAAGCGAAAATTTCAAGCCCTTCAAGCTTGTTTTGGCACATTATTGGAGCCTTCAAATTTTGAAAGGCCCAATACAATTACTCTTCCCCTCTGAGGTTCTATTGCTTCCATCCAAGAGAACGTGAAGCGAACGAGAATGGGACATGGGAGGAAACGTAAGATTTCGGAAGTTGGTGAAACAAGTGCTCCACGCCCCCCTTTGAAGCGCTCTTCACATGTGCTTCTTTCACAATCCAAGCAAAAAAGGATGATTTTCCGTAAGCTTCCCAAGGTCACTTGTGACATTTGTGCTACAAAAACATTGATAGAGGGAGGAGCAAATTCTATTTTTTGCAAAAATTGTAACCATGAGATATTTGTGAAGTAAAGTTTATGATTTGAGTTTTTTCATTGATTTTGTTATCACTTTGTAATTTTGCCTTTGTGTAATCCTTCATTATGAGTTCCCTTATGATTCTTCATTATGATAATACATAAATGGTCTTACTTAAATGTAGAAATTGAAGAGAAATAAGAAGAAAAGAGGGCTTTGAAAAAAAAAGGACTTAGTTTTTTTTTGAGAGGAGAAGAGGGGAGGAGCCCGAAATGCTCCCAATTGAATGAAGGGGAGGAGCAAAAAATACAGAGTACATATAAGGTTCTCCCGCACCCGGGTCTCGGGGGAGGGTATGAGCCTTGGGAACGGGAGGGAACGGCGAAGAATTGAGGGGAGCCTTGGGAACGGGAGGAGATCGCGAGGGCGAGCTGGAGCTGGAGCGGGAGGCTGGCCTGTGGTGAAGCCTCGACGGGCAGGCTTGAGTTGGGGGCAGGGTCCGCACTCCCCCCCAACTGGGGAGCCCTTAGTGCCGAGGGTAGCCCTCCAAAGTTGTTGCTCTTGATCCACCGCGGCTGCAGACCCTCCTCCACCAAAACGGTCACCATTTCTTCAATTCTGCTCCAAATCAGGTGAACCATATCTTCCTGAAAAGCTGACTTCAAGGCGCTCCTTCTCTCCAATTTTCAGCCCATTTAGATTCTCCACGCTCCCACAGTGGCTCGTCAAAGTTGCTTCTCCTAATTGTAACGGCAGCGGACCTTCCTCCTAAACACCTTTTCCATCTGACCCTGAAATCTTCACTTTTCACCCATCTTTTACCTCTTGAGGTGAAAACCTACTCGACAATTTGGCTATATTCTCAATCCACCTCTTGTGCTCATTGTTTTCTCCCCAAAAAAACATGCACCCTCAACACACACACAAGAGACAAGAGAGAGAAGAGAGAGAGAGGAGAGAATGAGCTCCTAACTCCCATTCGACCTTCATCCTCTCCTTCCTAACTAACCACATTCCTAACCCTTTTATCCACCCTAATTCATATTAAAAATGCCCTTACTTTGCTGTTTTTACTCTAAATTAGTGGTTTTCTTTCAATGTAGGTGTCTAAACATTGATTTTAAGCTTACTAATTCCCTATGAACCCATTATGTTTATCCCATTTTGAAATTTTTATCTTGTTTTTTGTTTGTTTTTTGTTTGTTTTTAGTTCTAAGTCTTGTTTTTAGTTCACTTTTTCGTTAATTTATAATTTGGATGTAGTTTTAGGTTTAAGTTCAACATTTATATTAAAAAACCTATTAACTAATATTACTAGTGTAATTTAGAATTTTAGCACTTTCTAATTCAAAAACTTAACCTATTGTCCATATTTTTTATATTTTCATAATGTGAACCATTTCAATGGTTCACAGTCTCTCCAAGGGAAGTTGCTTTCCAACACAGGAAATGTTGTTTCTCTTGAGTGCCATTTCTTATTGAAATGATGAAATTAGGGAATCAAAAAAAGGTTTGATGTATTTTAATTGATGCTTCAAAACCATGTTTTTTAAGATGTTGTGATGGAAGTAGTAGAAAATGAATTTAATATAGTTTTAATTCATGCCTACTAAATATTACTTTGCACTGTTTGTAGTCACTACTATTATGTTGCAAGAGTTTGTTTATGGACGATATTGCTTTTGATGCAATGGCTAGAAAATGAATTACATACGAAATTGATGCATGTTGGGAAATGAATGACAAACTACTTGACTTCATGCTTGCATATGATTGTGGTTGGATATGCAATTATGTTCAATCTCCTTCTATTTAGGGTAGAAAATTAGATTTTGAAATTGCTCTAATTCATTCTAAAAACAATTCGTTAGGATGTAAAGTGTAAATATCATAGAGTTCATATTGTCTCTAGGGTCATGGTTGAAAAGCATATTACGGTTATTTGCTTTTTGAGAGAAGGCATCTTAATCCCTAAATAATTTTGACTATATTTTCACAAAATACACTTGAAAATTGCCATTTTTGATACATGTACCAAATTTTAGAATTTTTTTTATACATATAACCATAGGATCTTCTAGTATGCTAGTTTGAAAAAATGTAGAATTTTTTTTTTAATTTCACCTTGTAGACTGCAAGATATTGGCATTTGAAATGATAAAAATCATTTTTGAAGCGTTGCAAAAAAATTGAGTAGCTGCACTTCACAAGGTAACATTTGTATGAAAAATAACTCAAATTGGCAGTTATCCTTTGCATTTAGTCTTTTAAGGCAACTTAGCTACATGCTTGAAAAATTATAAACCATTTGAAACTCCACAACACAATAGAAAATGATTCAAAATAAATAAATAATAAAATAAAATAAAATATAAATGGAATTAGAAAATGCCAATTCCAATGGTAAAAATGTTGTAATAAGCAATCTAAACATACTATTTACATTATTTCCAAAAACATTATATTGAATTAAACAAAGGATTTCAAAGTGTTTTAAAGAGTAAGATTCTATAAGTACCAACAAACTACTCTAAAATAAAACTCTTTATAATTGTTAAAAAAATGATTAAAAAAATGATTCAAAGCTTTCCTTTTAGATAAATATTTTAAATAAAAATTCAAATTTTTATCTCTTGAAAAAAAATTTATGAAGAATTTTCTTTTGCAACATAAAGTACTCGCTTAACAATGAAAAAATACATATCATACGATAACTTTTGAAGCATGTAGTCAAAAGTTATGAATATAGTTGGGCTTTAAAGGAACTCCTTAGGCACATGTTGTGTGAAACTCTTAAGGAAAAAAATAAAAGCTCCATTTATTGTGAATTGCCCAAAATCACTATGTTGACTATGTTCTCATGAATGCAATCTAGGCATTTAGGGATTACATTCATAAGAGTGAATTGCCCCAAATCACTATGTTGCCATATAATGCAGTTTGGGCATGTGGGGGGTAAACTTTAAAGTTATAAATTATAATTCATGTTAAAAAAATTATGTAATGGTGCAATTCTTTTCCATCGAAGGGTTACAAATCAAAAGGCACATACATTTGTCCATCGTATTTGGGATCAAGCTGAAGATGCTATAATGAACGATGAGGTTCTACGTTCCCAACAACCGAAGAAACGAACAATGCCCAATGATTTCCGCAACTTTGTGCACGCATTTGTTTTGGACAATGCTGCATATTTGGAGAATTGGAGAGAGTAAGAATCTCATGAAATTCAGTTACGTTGATGATTATGTTCATAATGTAATAGCACGTTGAAGAAACTATTAGAAGCCTTTTTGAGGATTTGGTTGGGTGAAGTCCACAATCATAATGAAGGATGTTCAAGAGAACCATGAATAAGCAAAAGGAAACAACAAGTGCATGTCAACCCTCAACTCTTAAGTAAGCGTACAAGTACATCCACGTTCAATACGAAAAAAAATTAGGATACCATATGAAATTCTAAAAATTTCCAACAATGTTTGCATGAACAGTGACATCCGTTCTCAATGTTGGTGTGCAGGGAGTACGCAGAATTGAAAGCTCGCCGTTGGGAAGAGCGGGAACCATTCCGTCTGCAATGTCGCAGACATCGTCCGTCAATGTCAACAAATTATCCCACTGAGTTGAAGGAACTTCCATGTTTTGCAGACTGGTTACGAGTCCGAGTGAACGTTGCTCATCATGATGGAGAGGAAGTTGATCCTGACATAGAACAGTACACACAACCGCCAGAACGCATCGCAAGTGCACATCGCCACATGTATGCATTTGGCATGCATCTGCGTGTTCGCAGCTCAGAAATAGGACTAGTAACGCGTGACTCTTGTGTAGTTGCTTCTTTCACAAAGTAGTTCCGTTGGGGAATTCGCAATGGACAATCCATTGACAAAACTGATGATTACGCTGGGTATATAGAAGAGATATTGAAGTTGGATTACCGCAATCACTGTACCACAGTTTTGGTGTGTGACTGGGTTAGATCTTCCCAAGATTCGTGATACCCAAGTCTACAGAGAGATAAATATGGCTTCAGTGTAGCAAACTTCAACCACATGAACGGGATAGTATACGCTGATTCATTTGCATTCCCCTTGCACTGCCAACAAGTGTTTTTTTCCGATGATCCAACGCAACGCGGATGGAAGGTTGTTTGTCGCACCGAAGTACGGGGAAGACGCAGACAATTACAACTTCCTGTACCAATGCCAAACGTCTTGGACATTGGGCACGACGCGGATTTTGATGGTTTACAACCTGAAGTGTTGCATACAGATCTAGTTAGACAACCAATTGCTCAGCATGAAAGCAACACCATGCCATTTCAAGGGGGACTTCACGAGCAAAACGAATTGGAAGATTTGTACGTCCCATAGGGTTATAGAACGTGTGACTTATTGGTCATGTCAGCGTTGGTAGAGGAAGGCTAGACAACAGAAGACGTTGTTGGTTAGTGGCACTCATGGACATTGGTTGCATGCTTCTAAATACTAGACAGAGCTGAATTAATTCTTTTTCCTAGAAAACAAAGAGGTTTATAAACCACGTTTTGTTCAAACATGATGTGTGACACGAAGAAACACATTGAACACATGCACGTGTACTTCATGTAAAACGAAAGTAGCTTGTGATGACAATCCAATTGATTTTGGAACTGAAGGTGGATAATAATTTCAAAAAATATGCAAATAGGTGCATGGAGAAATGCTTTTGTTGTGGAATGAAAACTTCTATTCCGATGCCACATTGAATCAATGAATGATAGTTTCCGTGCTACATATGTACATGTTATGGGAAACAAATCATGTGGTTATGAACAATATCCAATATGACATTCATGAATAGTTGAACTAAATGATTGTACAACAGCAAAAATGTTTTACCATTGAATTATCAGAAAAAGGCAAGAACCAATTCATGTGAAATTACAACATATGTTTTTTCCTTGAACATTGATAATGAAGTGATTGAATAACAATATATTTTATTTCACTTAGAGCTTGTAGAATATAAATATGTATAAGGGAAAAGGAAAAATTACTTTTTTGAAGATATCCAAGATATCATAAAAATACAGTAATCTCGACTTTGGGATTTTTCGAACAGGCCGTGTACACAAATTAGACCTTTTGGTTTTGAAGATTTTTCAGAACTCTATTTTGGTCAATAGTGTATTTTAAAATAAAGAACACAATACCTTTGCATATTAAAATTATCGAGAAATTTAATTTCCAGAACAATTTCATGGGACAAAAATAACCAAAGCGTTTGATATGTATTAACAAATATCTAAGGTATTAGGGGAATAATGAAGATTCATACAAACTTTGTTTTGTTGCGTGAGCTTCCCCTTCTTTTTAGTCCAATTGGACATTATTTTTTTACAAGGTACGGATTGTTATGAATTTTATATTCCCACAAAGTGAATCTATTTTTTGGTCTTCACAGAGGTTTCAAATGAATAGGAGGGAAAAAAAGTCCATATATATATACGTGGTTCAGTAGTTGCCCTAAATCCCATTTGCCCCTGCGATGGACAATTGGTCCCTTAGGGGTTAAATAGGTAAAGCATTTTTTCTAATTCAATATGGAAAAAGTCTTAGAAGCTGGAAAATCTGAAAATGCATTGAAGAACATCCAAAAATGCTAGGACTGACGGCCCAAATAAATTAGACTGAACATATTAATCAATTAGAAAAACGTAGGTCTACGCGAGGTTCAAAATTTAATTTTTTCAAATTCGGGCAGCCTTTTCTTTCAGCCCAGTCAACAAATTCCTGATTTCTGGTTTCAACATTTGGGAGTTTATGGTGACTGGGCTCTCGGATGTTTTTCGAAAATATCTAAGAAGAACGTAACAATGTTGTTGTTGATGAATCATTGAACATTGATGTTGCTTACACCACCCTACTGTTGTAGCTCTTGAATCACTATGTCACAAGTAACATCACAAGCAAAATGACTTTTCTGTAATCAAAATCTCAAAAACATCCATGCTCTTCATAACACCACCTGTTTTGTCTTAACATCACCACCAGCAAGGGTTTCTTATAGTGTAATAGACAAAAGATTTGTCTATTAAAAAATAATAGTACTATTTTTTTTCTTGGTTGGTTTTCTTTTTTACTCTTTTCAGCTCAATCATGCATTATTATAGGTCTTGGCCATTGATACCAATAAAAAATATAATTTTAGAAACCTTTTTTTCTATCATGAAATAAAGATTACGAAAATGATGCCCTGAATGAAGATCACATGATTGAGTCAATAGACCTGTCAAGTGCTCCGAAGAGGACACTTGGGATTTTAGAGTTTACCTTATAAGTACCTTAAGCTAGTGAGTTAGTCTAGCTATTTTTAATTGTGAAGATGTAGTTTAAATAACAATTTACAATAACTTTATAATGACCATTTTGAAATAGAAGTCATAAATTGTAATGCACAGAGCATATTTATATGATTAAACCATTTTCTACAATGACCAATGTTTTCCAATAACATTTCACCTAAAAAAAGAAATGTCATTCTAAAAATGAATTTTAGATTGCATATTACTAATTTTCCAAGATTTTATATGTTTTAACCTTTAAAGGACTCACTTTGGACTTTTTGAGAACTTAAGCATCCATTGGAGAGATTTTTCTAAGACTCCAAAAGAGCTACCCTTTCTTTGTAGTTTTTAGAGTGGATCAACATTTTACCTCATTCTTTAGTAAATTTAGAAAAGTTACACCCAATGAAACTAGTAGACTTTGCTGACGGGACACAATCATGTTTTTTTGAGGTCACAAAAAACATGACTATGTTGTCTCTAATGTCTCAAACAATGTAGTTGTCAACTCCAGCATGAAGTTGATTTTCCATTGACATGCACGCATTATCTGCTATGTCCACCACTATTTTGGCTCTTGTTGATTTTTTGTCTTGGACGTCCTCTTGGTTGCAAGAACATGCCATGTTTTTGTCTCATGTCACAAAAAACATGGGTTTCTTCTAGTGTATTATTTGGCTCATGTGAGGGTCATTTTGATAAGAGGTAATTTCATAATTGAGTGATTTTAGGAAAACTTATGATATAAAAAATTACCTTTAAAGCTAAAGATTGCAAAAATAGCCCCCTCTTTTTAGTGGTCAAAGCTTTACATTAAAATATCAATATTTATATGATCCTATAGGTGGTTATAGTAATATTCTTTAATGCGTGAAAATATAAAACTCTAAAGTTTCTCACTTTTTATTAAAACACCATAAGATTTATAGGATTCTAAAAGATTAAAGTAACCAAGTCTAAAAGCATCTAAATAAGGATATAAAAAGCATTTGTTGATCCTAATACAAACTAACTAAATAAACTATAGATTTTAATGTGTTCTTTCAAATGTATCTAACATTGATTTTAGAAGTTAACGTTTTAGATGTTATACATTTTATTGGATGTAACCATAGAAAATGGGACATCGAAGATAAAAAAAATTCTAATATTACAATAGGATAAATCAATTTTGTATAATTGTCTTAATCCCTAAAGTTCCATTGTCCCTATGGGGGACAAAATGGATTTTGGGTAGGCCCCCTATGATCTCAATTTTTATTGAAACCTTTTGAAACTTTCTCATAAGATAGAAAAACTTAAGAGCTTTCAGGGAATATAATTTTTATTTCAATTGGTGCCCAGGAGCAAAAGTTATGCTATAACAACCTCAAAATAGAGGAGACTGGGCAACAAAATAAATTCACAAAAAATTGAAATAAATTTTTTAATATTTTTTTTCTTGTAGATTATATTTTTTTGTAAATGGGAATATTTGATTTATTCCATTTGGATTAGAGATGTAAAAGTTATGGAGCTTCTTGTTTTGCAGGCAATCATTGCGACTTTTTGAAGAAAAATAATTTCTTTCACTTTGAATGCTAATATCTTTCAAGCTATCATACTACTAAAATCATAACTCCCTCTGTAATATCACAAGTGCTATCATTAATACTAGGGGCTTGTACTTGCTATGTTACGCATTCATTGTACCATATATTAGTAAAAATTTGATATATTTGAATAGAATGCATAATAATGATTTCGATAAGTCTTTAAAATAATTATTTTAATTATTTTATAAAAATATTTCCAATCATGCATACATAGAAATCATATTTTCACACAATGTGATATTACTGAAATAGAGTAGCAGTTTGCAATCACTTCTATAATATCACTTTTTACAAAGGGTGATATTATAAAAATAATATAGTTGTTGCAATTCATGTTATATTAAGGAAGATCCATAGGATGATATTATAGAGGTAACAAATCCATTGTTTTTCTTGGCTTCTTTTTGCATTTCTATGATTTGTGCTTTTGTGAGCTTTGAGCTTTAATGATTTCAATTTCCTATTGCTACTACCAAATGATTTGAGAAATTTATTAGATTGAACGGATTTTGGATTTCACAACAATTAAATTGTTCACGAAGCTTTTGAGATTTACAAGTTTTTCTTTAAATTCTTCTATTTGGGTTGCCATTGTTTGTAACAATTGAGTCAAATTTCTAATGCATTCTAATGTATGTGTATCTTTTACTGTATTCATCATTGCATGTATTTCATTCATCATTCATTAAATTCCTATTGTTTATTTCAGTATATGCTTATTTATTCAAAAAAATTATATGAAGATTTTAGTAATTTTTATTTGAAGATTTATTGAAATTCTTGCTCTGCATTCTATCTAATACATAAAAATTTTAATGAAATTCTAATGGTGAATGCGTAGCATAGCAAGTGCCAACCGCTAGTATAGTCGAAAATCACAAAAAAAAATTATCACATGATTTAAGACAAGTGTAGAACAAGATCCTATGGTTAAATTCTAAAAAATATTTTTTTAAATTTATTTTGTAGGTGATTGTAGTAGAAGTGGTAGTTTTGAGTGGTATTAGGAAAAAAATGGCCATGGGACTTTAGGGGTTAAATAGACTAAATAATAAGATAGAAACATTGTATTATATAGGGGTCTCTTGAAATTTTTTCTAGTATAACACCATTATAGAGTATCTTCACTACTTATATATGGTGCACCATGGTTATAAAATTATAAAAGCTTTAGTGAATGATTTTGAATCAAAGACAATTTGAAGGAGATTCAAAGATACTTTATGTTTTTTTCAACACTTAACTTTGAAAAATTACAAAAAATAAAAATCATATAGTTTTTTTTAAACTTTATGATTTTCATTCATCTATAAATAAAAAATAACTTCTAATTGCAATTTCTATTTTATATATGCACATCATCCTAAACAAGTAGTTATATATAATTCCTCTTCACCTTACCAAAACTACAAATTAAAATAATAACACCTAATTATGCAACTAATGCTTAAATAAATATTTAAGCATTGTTTTTATTACTATATTATCTAATTTTTCTATATTGAGTCTTATTGAGGAAGTCAAATGAATATCATATATTCTTCTTATACATTTTTTGTGGATTCTATATGAATAAACTATGGTGTTTTAAAATATTAGAAATAAGAGCACACAAAAACAACCGAAGGCTCTCACGAATAGATACAATTGAGAATTTGTAGGGGACTTTTTATTAAAAAGGGGTCTATTTAGGTGCCGGAAAACAACATAGACCTCCGAACGTTGATCTACCTTAGCCGTCGATCCAGGATCGAACGACGTGGAGGCGTTCTAGGGTTTGGAGCTCTACCGAGTAAGGCCCGTGTTTGATCATCGTCTCTCTCTTTCGAAGCCCCGCGCTTCCTCCCTAACTTCTCCTCCTCGGGCTCGGCTCCATCGACAACCATGGTGCGCAACCTTCTTCGACTCCCTAGTTTTTTTCCTTAGATCTTACACTTGAACACTTTTCTATGAAGGAATCTCTGCTGTGAGTGCTTTCCAAGGGGTCCCGTTTGCTTTTGTACCAGCCTGGTGTTTGACCTCTTTTAAGAAAAAATCTCGGTTCTTATGGCAATTATTGCGATCCTCTGTTTCTGTTAAACCTCAGGGTATCGATTTGAAGGCCGGTGGGCGCAACAAGAAGGTCCATCGTACAGCTCCCAAGAGCGGGAATGTCTACCTTAAGCTTCTCGTGAAGGTAATTTTCTACCGCTCTCGCTTCGCAAACATGTTGCTTAGTCACCTCCTTCTAGTCCTAGTCATGGTCACTTTTGCTCGAACCGAAAATTAGGGTTTTCAGCTGCGGTATGAGCATTCACAGTGGGGAGGAAGTCATATGCACTCGACGGGATAACTCATGTGCACGAGTGCGCAAATATTCTGCTCCCCTTTGGAAATCAGGGTTGAGATTGGTATATGAAAACCAGAGTTGGTAGCCTCGGACGAATTAGGGTTCGTTATGGAGAATTCGAGAAAAGGGTTTAGGGTTTTACCAATGGAATCCTTTGTGGGATACAGCTGTACAGGTTCCTGGTGAGGAGGACCGATGCGCCATTCAATGGCGTGATTTTGAAACGTCTGTTTATGAGCCGAATAAACCGGGCTCCTTTGTCCATGAGTCGCCTTGTGAAGTACATGGCCGGGAAGGTAACATATTCCAAGCCCTGACTTTGGACATGCTTTCGGATTCCATGGAACAATTTTGACCTTTGCCCAATGGAGGAGTCGGTGCTCTTCTCGTGATGGACTTGATTGCGGTATTCTTCGCGCCATTCCAGACGCTTGAGAGCGTGATTTTGATTGTGGTGTGTGTTTTTGTTGTAGGACGACAAGATCGCCGTGTTGGTTGGTACCATCACTGATGATATCAGACAGTACGAGGTGCCAGCATTGAAGGTGGTTGCCTTGCGGTTCACGGAGACAGCTCGCGCCCGTATTTTGAAGGCTGGAGGGGAATGCCTGACGTTCGATCAGCTGGCCTTGCGTGCACCAACCGGAGCCAACACTGTGAGTTTTGTTGGAAGGCCGTGTGGCTGTCGTGGAGCTTCTTTGTAGTAGTACATGACGCCGGTTTTGGTTTATTTTCTGGGGTGTTGTGAAAGATATGTGCAGTCACGGAGAGAGGCCTGACAGGTTCTGGTAATTATACTGCATAGTGCTAACGGGTCTGGACAGGGAGGATTGTTTAATTTTTGTGCCATTTTACCGCAGATTTGATAGAAGCTGTAGTGCGATTGAATATTCTGGATGAATTGTCTGTGTGAGTCGTCATGGTTGGATGCTGACATTGCTGTTTTTTCGGATGAAGGTTCTTCTTCGTGGCCCTAAGAATGCTCGCGAGGCAGTGAAGCACTTCGGGAGGGCACCTGGAGTACCCCAAAGCAGCACGAAGCCTTACGTCCGTGCGAAGGGTCGCAAGTTTGAGAAGGCTCGTGGTCGTCGTAACAGCAGAGGGTTCAAGGCGTAGAGAATTCCTTACCTTCGTGTTGAGAGTAGATTGGTAATTTGATACAGACGGTCTGGAGATCGGTGTTGGGTGATATAAAGATGCATTTTTGGTGTCCTTTATCTTTTGAAATTATGCGTGATGTGTGTTGTTGTTGGCTCTTTTTCTCTTGATTGTAATAGCCTTGAATGCGCAAGCAAGATCTTGCTGACTGAATTGTTCTCTTTTGATTCGTTTCTTGAACTATACTTGGACTGTGAATAGCATTTAAGTACCAATGTTGGAGAATAAGGTTTGACCGAGACTCGTGCAGGTCTGCCCAGTTGCACAAGAGTAAGGGAGAACTTTCTTAAACTGTCGTTTAGCGGGCGTGAAGTCTATGAAACTGGTTCTGTCATTCTCGTCTTTATGTGGTAGTAGTTACGTAGCTGTTTACACCGTCATTGGGTCTGATCCACTGGGTAATATACTTCTGATCTTTTGATGTGAAATGTGCCTTAGAAATGGATTTTTTTATTAATGATGACAGACGTAAATTTAATGCATCTCTCTTCTGTTGTCTGATTTCATATTTTGAATTTTTGGAATGTTTACTTAATCCCTGAATTCGTGGGTGGTAGTGCGGTTCATATTCTCGTCATTCTGATCAAATGTCATTCTGATCATGATCAAATGCTGAAGTGCTTGACATCCATGTGGCTGGTCATTCCATGCACTGATTACTTTTCACTAGTGTACATTGAAATTTCTATCATTGGAGGTGCATTCAAAATACTCTGAATGGGCTTCCAATGATAAAAACTTCAAGGTCTATTTAGAAAGCAGTGAAAAGTTAGTAATATTTGCTGGGGGTAGGATATTGATCGTATATTCCAGTCGTGCTTATAGTTGTATGATGAGCCTCTTGTGGAGGCTGTTTTGCCCCCATGTTTTACCTGTGGAACAAACACAGGAACCTTTTGTTTGCTAAACAAATTATTTGTTTTGCAAATTTTGAGTTCATATCTGCAATCCGGTGTAGAGAAATAGAATTAACATGGCACTAAATAGGGGACTTTTTTTTACATTTAGCCTTGCCTTTGCTTGCCTTTGACCTACAGAAGAGGCTTGTCATACACCTATTGAGGACGCTTACTATCTAGGTCATGTGTTTTCCTAGCAAAATAGTCTATTTTCTATGGAAAGGTGTATTTTGCATGTTGGAAATGTTTTATTATGGATGCAAAACTTATGACACAAAATGTCCTCAAGAATTTTAGGGTTTTGAATGCTTTTAGGGAGACCTTGAGGATGGAAGAAAATATTTTTCCATCTAATTTTTTTTAAGGAAATTCCTTCAAACTTATTTCAAAGAAAGATGTTGTATATTTTCTCCTAGTTATATTATTTGACTTTCCTAAATAAATAAATGGCAAATCTATAGATCACCAAATAGTTTGTTTTGGCCATTTGTTTATTGAATCCAAATTTAACCCCTAAAAATGATTTTTAGGAATTTTTTTTGAGATTGACTAGTGAAATGAAACTTATCAAGTCTAGTTTCTACTCCAATTTGAAAATTTGAAGAATTCCTAAATTTGAATATTTTATTGCAACATGAACTTTAAACTATTATCATGGAGTGCTGATTTTCTAATTTTAGAATGACTTGGTATAATTTTGACAACATGATGTTTTATACCATAATATACATCTATGAAGATTTTTCATATTTATTAAATATATTTTATAATTGATTTGAATTTTTTCAGTTTTCATTGAAAAATTCTGAGTAGTTTCAAATCAAAACAAAAACAATTAAATCTTTTTTTTAATGATTATGACTTACAAAAGACATTTGATTACATATTTGAAAAATAATACTAAAAATTTCATTTATACATAGTTACAAAATGGGAGCATATAAAGAGAGGACCTTGAAGGATTGAAAAAGTGATTGTAGGCCCGTCCTTTAAGGGTTGATAAAATGGGTGAGCTATAGCAGGAAAAGTCTTAAAGGACCTTAGGGAAGAGCCTAAGGTAGTTTGCTCTTAAAGTTACTATTTAAGAGTTGATTGCCTTTGGTGGGAAGCTAAACTCCATAAAATAATTTCTGTTAAATTTTCTTAGGAAGAAAAATGGAATAGCCATCAAACCCAAGTCATTTAATATTTTTTGGACCTTTGTGGAATTAGTTACGAATTTTTGAAGTTGTAATGCAATGGTGACTAAAAGTAGCCACCTCTTAAAATGTACACTACTCATACTTAGAAGAAAGCAAAACCTATCTCTATGTCATGATCGCTTTTAGAGCAGACTAAATATGTGAAATAAATGGCATGATAGTGAATCACAATAGCAATAGTTTGGATTTTATTAGTTTGGATTACAATGGTCTCTTTCACTGTCATGGATTTTTCCTCACATGAACAAATATTTTCCAAGCTAAGATTAGTATTGATTATTTTTTCAGAATTTTAGAAAATATATATAGAAATCAATCGAGAAGTGCAACCAAAGAAAAATGGGATAATTATCCATATTTACATCCAAATATATGCCTATGTTTTCCTACATACATATATCTATACATGTATTTATGTGTATATACTAGTTGCACAAACTTTTGCAAAAATCTACAACAACATTCTTGTTGCATATTTTTGTTTGCAAGAAACAAGAGAAACATGTGCACGATAAATCACAAGAATGCTTGTCATGCTCCAACTAGAATTTCATTGTGAACATCTAAAAATGTGATAGGATTTTGTGACATGGGTTGTGACATTAGGGGTTGTCACACCACCTCCAAGAACCAAATTTTCTTGAAGAATGAAAAGTAGGTGAGAAGAACAAGGAGCCAATGAGGAAGCCGCATGCATGGAGGTGGTGTGACACCCATTTTGAAGGCAACTGGTGTGGAGAATGAAAATACAATAAAGAGATTTACCTGCAAGTAGGTTCTTTGGAAACATCCAGGTTCTTTTTGTTATCTTAGTGCGGTGCTGAGGACTGAGGAGGGAGTTGAGTGGTGAGGACTGAGGTGAAAGTAGTGTAGGATCACGGTGAAACCAAGGAGGACGATGTAAAATATTCCTCAAAAAAACAGGAGCAAGTGCCGTTTCTTCACTTGCCGAGTAGAAGAAACAACACTCAAAATTATCGAAGAATGATGCCTTTGCTAGCCGATATCGAAGAATGAAAAGGGCTTCGGAAGTGGTGTGACAACCCCTATTGCATTCTTTATATAATAGATATATACCTGTACTGTACATGAGAAGCTCTCACTTGTGCAACATGATCTCAACGTTGCAAAACAAGGCATGAAGGGGAACAGTGTCGGAGGTGTTAGGGTTAGGGTTTAGGGTTTTTAGGGTTTAGGATCTTGAAACTATCACTTGCAATGTCTGTTCGGCCACTTGAAGAGAATGGACACCGCTTCCAAGTACTCTTGTGCCGTCCACTTGAACTGATGCGAGATGCTTGTAAATGTCCAGATTGAAAAGCAATTCTGTTTCTGAGTTTGAGGTTAAATAGACTTTGTGAAATGCCACCAATTGTTTCAGTGGGTCTCCATTTCTCCCGGGCTTGGGAGTCTGGGAATACAGAAGTACAGTCTCATGCCCACTTCGGGAAGAAGTGTTCTTGACCACAACTCTGACCTGAAAACACGAGTTTTCAGAAACACCTGTAGAGACGACAACCCAAACAGTCACAAAGGTCATTTGGGATCGATCTTAGTTGGTGGTAAATCCTGAAATTATGAGATGTCCAAACTGTGTGTAACTATATAAGATCGCAGCATTTGAATTTCGGTCTTTAGGATCGCTTTGTTGAAGTGAATTTTAAAAAAATTCACATCATTCTGTTGGAACAAAGGTTTTGTGACAGTAATCATTAGGAATGTCTTTTACACTGTCTTTTCAATAGAAGTTCACAGGTTCTTCATAATAGAGCTATCTCCAACAAACTTCTTAATACTCACACAAGAACAACAAATTATAACTTCAATTGAACAGTCTGTACAATATGAGTCACTCATCATGGATACAACTGAAACATACCTGGGTCACGAAATGTAGGTGGTTGTGTTTCAGAGTTTGTAGTGCCGCCATTGTCCAGTTCACAGTGAAGATTTTGACCAGCCCTGACATTTAAATGAAGTGGCTCCGATGAGAAGCGGTATTCAAACGCGGAATAGCTCAAGCCATGACCAAATCCGTACACAACAGGCTGCGTGTGGAAGCGGTAGGTGCGGCCAGGGTACCCTGTTGTAGCATTAGGCCTCATGTGCATTTCCGTCATATTTAAGCTTGTGTAGCTTTCTGGATACCATGTGACTGGAGTTCGTCCACCTGCAATTGAAAGACCAACAATGTCATTGTGGAAAACCTGGTAAATAATCTATTCAGTGTCATCAGTTGATCAGGGCTACTAACATTAGAACTTAAACAAGGTACTATATCAACTATCACTGACTGCAGTAAAAATTTGTCTATAATCCTTAACCTTGAACCCTAAAAATCCTAAACCCTGAAACCCTATAACCCACGTTACGAACCCCTAAACTAATATCAGCCTACCAACACCCTCAATTTCAACGAACTCTTACTAGTTCAATTTTGACAAGAATTGTTCAAGCACCTCAATGCATTGAAATCCTCGTCCTTGTGTGCACTTCTGGTGAAGCGGAAACCCAATTTCCATCCAAGAAGTAATACTATTTAGTATGAATTGTACACTCAAAGTTGTTATGTTTGAGTGGATTCTACCTTATTACTACCTCTGTTTCTGAAAAGGACCCGTGTATCCTTTGTAAAACCCAAAGGAAATATGGGTCTTTTTCAGAAACAGAGGGAGTATAAAAGTTTGCAAACCTAAAACCCTATATAGGGTTTGGGTGTTTCAGAGTTTATTCTACTCTTAATTCATACTGGTCTTGGCTCTAGATTTAATTGGTTATATATGATTGCCAGGCATCTCCAGCCAAGTCTGAAATCCACTGCAGCTGAAAATGTATGCGTCATTTACCAGGGTTATGGTCACCAAAAATAACCTCAGCAATGGCTTGACCACCAGCTTCCCCTGGATATCCCACCCACAGTATACTCTGGATCCTATCATCCTCTTTCGCAAAGCTCAAATCGACAGGCCCGCCCGATATTATTACAAGCACCACAGGTTTCCCATCAGCAACTTCTGCTATTGCCTGAACGAGATGTTGTTGATGCCCAGGCAACAGGAGGCTCAATCTGTCGAGCTTTTCGCGCTCTTGGATTTGACTGAGTCCTGCAAAAATAACAACTGCATCTGCCTCTTTTGAGACAGACACTGCGTCCGTCAAAAGGTCACCGTTTTCACAAGCTGTTCCAGAGCACCCTGGAGAATATTTGACCTTGATGTTACCGCGGCCAACTTCAAGCCCTTCGAGTACTTGCAGTGGTGTGATGGACTTACATGGAATGCCTGAAAAATGCCAAGGAAAATTTGAATGAGTTCAGCACGTTAGAAATGATGACCGATTTATCAAAGCATGTCATAATCTAAAACTTTTATCAATAGATTCTGTCATGAACGTCAAGAAAAATCGACTAATTTCGTATCTGTAATTAATCCCATAAGCTGAATCCCTTGAAAATAATGCTAATAATACAAACATGAATCTATTTGAGTAGATGTAATACACAACGTTTTTTTGTTCATCAAATTCCGAACCCTTTCCACAAAATATGTTCTATGAAGAATATCTATTGCTCTCAAAGCCTGTTCTTGCTCAGGAAAATGAGAAGTTGATGTATAAGATAGACTCAGGATAATTCTAAAATCATTAAGGATTTGATCCCATCTCTAATAGCAACAGCACAATTCATCCATTCATGCACTTGGCTAGACTTATCATCAAATTCATGTGAAGATCACATATCCAGATATCTTTAACCATTGCTCTTTCATAGAAATTAGGGTTGTCTACTATCTCTCATTCTGGTAAAATCCTCCCATTTTGAAACTACATAAAATAATCAGAAAAAAATAAACTTGACCTTAATAAATTTAGCTCTAACTTGTGTCAAAAGATCTCCCCACAACTCTCCAATAAAATCACTCTCCAAAAACAACATACCATGGTAGTTGCCAAGTAAATCAATGGTCGAAGTTGCGTGAGGTCCAACGACCGCAAGAGTGAGGTTTAGTGACAGCGTCAGAGGCAACCTACGATCGTCGTTTTTGAGCAACACAATACCCTGTCTTGCAGACTCCAAAGCCAGCTCTTGATTCGCCTGCGAGCACACATCCGATGGACCCAGGTTTCCATATTGCTGAGATTTGGGGTCACCGTCGAACAAGCCCAAGCGCATTCGCACCAGGTACTGGTGGATCAGAGAGTTGTCGATTGCGGTTTCGCCCAATTTTCCTTGCTTCACTGCTTCGAGTCCATGTGACGCTGAGTACGATCCACATTCCACGTCCATTCCTGGTCACAATCTTACTCATAATTAAGCTCAACTCCACCCAATACGAGATTGTATTGCGAAATTCAATGGGGTCAAGCTTCTACAGTTTAAAATTATGGCACTGCACTGGTGTATCAGTTGTGTCCAAGATATACGATTTTGGTATTACCACAGGTCCTTGATACTAGTCTAATCTAGAATGCCTTTAAATTTTATATACAGAATTTCATATTTGAACACATAGTTACCAATGTAAAATACTTGTTCAATACTAACCGTGACATCAGTATCATTTCAGAAAATTTCAAGCTTCGATTCAAAATGGCCTTGAGATGACATCTCTTATTAAGCGCGCTCGCTCTCGCTGTAATTTGCATATGTTGGCATGAGTGGTGCCAACAAGGAAGTAAACTAGAGCTGAGATTCGTTGTGCAGTTTTTCTACAACGAGAATGGCTTGAGGAACAACTTGAAAGAAAGTTAAAAGCATGGACCAGTGTGGGGCTAAAATTTGGTCGTAATGACCAAAAGAAGAATTCCAACTATTTTTTGGACCAGCTATTGAACTGGGTTTTTCAAGTACCGATTCCGGCTTTTTCTCTCCAAATTTTAAAAAATTTATAGATTTTTACACGGGTTTTTATCCGATGTTTTCAAATTGCAACTAGTTTTTTTCCCAATTCCACCGACTAACAGTGAACTAACCGGCGGTTCTCCCCGAACATTGATGACTTCAGTATCAGCCTGAACAATGATATAATTTGTTTGTGGACCTCTAGCTTCAGTTGTTTCCATTTCCTCTCACCTGCATTGAGAGCGTCTGCCACTGCATCCTCTGGAGTTGGCGCATATGTGATGTCTCTGTATATGCTCAACAGAGCTCCACAATCTGACACAATGTACCTGTCCATTGATACCTAGAGGATAAGCTATGGATTTGAAAATCATGTGGGTAGGGGTTGCAGCGTATTTCAAACGTATTTCAGTAAGCAATTTGCATACTACAATGAGTTTTTTGCGAAGGATTTTGTGAGGGTTTTTGTTGGGTTAGAGTAATTACTACCCATCCAAGTTCCACCGCTCTCGGACAGTAGTGGTGAGAAGCTCATAACTTGCACAGGAAGGTTTGCCGTTAACGCGGTTATATGAACACATGAGGCTGCTCGCTCTGCCCTCTTGAATACAGCTTCGAAATGGGGGATTATAGCTGTCCTCTAAGTCTTGGAGCGTGACCTGCAGGATAATTGACACATTAGGGCTGTCTCTAGGGCTCGATGTCATGGACGATTTTTACTCATTAACCTTAAAATTTGGACTCAGTCGTTTGCAGATTTGCAATCATGTTGGGCACAATCACCTTCCAAAACTCTACAAACTGGTGGGCACGTACGAAGTCGACTAGCCCAAAGTTTTGAGACGCGATTCTGAAATTGCCAACTTCTATTACGATCAAACCATCTACTCCTCCATACGACAAAGTGAATTCATCGTTTGATTCCTGCCCAGTTCCAAGTTATACAGAATGGAGAAGATGCATCAATTCTGCAACAAAATCTGCATCAAACTCTGCATCGAATTCGTAATGAAGGGACCATTCATACCTTTGCATCATGGTGGTGCCTGTCTACGCCCTCCCAATTTTCCATGTCGTATGCAATGTAGTGCTTACAACACGCACTCACCTTCAGCCGGTGAGGCCCACGTCCCGGAGAACTGATACTGGCCTGCTCACCGGGCTCTCCAGCAACTCCTTCTTGCATACCTCTGACGAAGAAACTCGCGTACGCACTGGTGAGGAAAGGATCTTCGCCGGACGTTTCCATGGCTCGTCCCCAGCGTGGATCGCGAACAATGTTGATGTTGGGAGTCCAGTAGGTCAGATTTGCCCTTCCCTCGTTGTACATTGCCCTTGCTTCTGTTGACACCACCTGCAAAGCCAAGTCTCTGTAACCGTGTAAGGAGGGGCTGGTCACTGTGAAAATCATCCTTTTGGGTCTTGTGTGAATATCTATGGTAGAACCACCCATACTCAACCAGTTAAACAATTCTGTGCATGTTCTGGAGTAGTAAAAGGCCATGTAAATTATGAGGATAGAAATCATGAGTCTGAACCCATACTCAATGTATAGACTCTTCCAATACTAATCATTCAAGAACTACTTTCCTGCTCACTATTCCAGGACATCTATCATGACCTTATTAGTCCCAACCTTGGAAAGGAAAAGAAAAAAGAAAAAACATTCCAAGCTTTGGTTGGAAATTTGTTCTAGCCTTGGTTGGAAATAGTTGAACCCTACAAGTTGGCTCTGGATACTTGGTGAAGAATGGGTGGTTCTATTGTACTTAGAAAAACAACCAAAAGCACTCATTGGAGGTATCTGCAATTTTATTTATAATGTCACACAATGTAGAATATAGTACTTATTAAGTTTCAAAAGTGGTGGAGGATGTACTTTTTCTACAATCAATCTACAAAATAAGTTGCCTAGCATAATCTTAGTGAAATGCTACAATCTTAGATGATTCAATGGTAAAGAAATCAAGTCTTTGAAAACTAAGTTACAAATTTGGGGAAGAAACAGTCACTAGAGGAAATCTTGAAAGTTCACTCAACTTAGATGTAACTTGTCATTAGAGAATTGTCAATTGAATGTGGGATACATGATAATTGTTACTAAGAAAGTAGAGCATTGATAAAGACAATAGCACATGAAGTTGAAGTTGGATACATAATTACTTAAATTTTCAAACATGATTTCTTAGGTTACAAATCAATAACCATGGCACAATTTGAATGTTTAACAAGTATGCTACTGTCAATGATAATGTGACCTATTTCATAATGTATTTAAGAGGTGGTCAAATTGAAGAAGTTTAAGAGAATAACCAAAGATGGAAAGTGGACTTGTAAAGATATTCAAGATCATTCATTTTTTGCCCACTAAATGAGTAACGAACAAAGCAGAAAGGCCTATGATAACCACATCTAATTGTAATCCCTTTCTAATCTACCCCCTGCATATTCTTGCCTAAAATATACATTCCTGAGAATCTAAGGTTACTTTTGAATACACCTACATCATTCAATAGTTTGAATTATAATTCATAATTCATTCATTTAGTGCCCAAAAAATACATATAAAAAGAATGTAAAATCTATTGATTGACTTTTAGCAAGATCCAACCAAAAATCAAGCAATCCAATAACAGAAACAATTCACAATTGCTTAATATTCAAACACATAGCAAGATAGGAGGTCCATAAATGGACCATCTAAAGGTTGGAACTAAATTTTGGGGAGGTGAAATGTCTTGAAATTTTTTTTTTAGTAAATTTTCTTTGAAAGGCAAGTGGAATTGACATCTAACCCAAGTCATTTCATAATTTTTGGAGCTTAATGGAATTAGTTGCAAATTTTTGAAGTTGAAAAAAAGCGGTCAATAGTAATCATCGAAAGCAACCACCTCCTAAAATGCGCAGAATTGGTACATCGCCCAGTTGGAGTTCAAGCCTCCTACCTTAACCAAATTTTTTGTTACAATGATGATATTCCACAAACTTGGCACTTTTTTGTTTAGACCGTACGTTATAAAATCTATACCAATCTTAGACTTTACAGCTAAAGAAGGAAATGAATGGAAAAATGGTGTATGTCCAAATTTCCCATGCATTGAGATGTAGGTACTTTTTGCCCAATTTTGAGACGAATTCCATCCAAATTAATGCCATGGAACAGTGTTGCATTACAAATATATTTGACTAGTTACCTGACCAATTCGGTTCCACAGCGTGGTGTTGAATGTGGCCGACGTCAAAATGGGCGCCGGGAAGCTGGTGGCGTGACGGACGCTGCCATTGAAATCCACACCCGGGCTCGTTGCTACTCCGTGCAAAGCTTCGTTCCACCATTGGTACCCAGGAACACCTAACCTGGAAATATCGGCGGCCTTATTGACCAGCTGCAGCAGCTTTTCTTCCAGCGTCAACCGGGAAACGAGATCTTCCACACGCTCGCGGTCGGACAGACTAGTGTCGCAAAATGGGAAAGAGCTCAACTCGGGGTTCTTCTTCAAATTGCACGCGTAATCCACCGGCTCGGAGGCAATTGCAACACCCGAATCTATCATGATTACAAAGAACAGAGAGAAGAGAATTTGAAGACGACGGGTTCGCAGTTCGGTAGTATTCATCATTGATATCAATTGGTCGGTCTTACCTTGATGATCTAACTTTCAATCCCTGCTGATCCATGAATCGATCTCCCTCTCACTTTTGATTGTTACAGTAATCAGCAGGTTCAAGCTAACCTCAAGGATTCACTCTCAAGTCATCATATCGAGCAAAAGTAGAGGATACTTAAAACCCGCATTAGGAAACGGATGCTTTCTCCGCTTTAATTCCCACCCGTTTTATCAACAGCAACTCTGGCATGTTTTGGTACGCTTGGTTGGACTTATTAGCAAGCGGTGTAAGCATGACTTGACAAGATGTCGATGTCAAATGGAACTGTCTGTCTTATAGTGAATTACAACCTCCCGTTTTGAAATGATTGAATGATAAAAGAAAGAAAACACATTGATGGTGAAAAAAATTATGTCTGAAAAGTGTTGGCTCCTGTACCCAAAGATCGTTTATGAATCTCCCAAAATTCACAGTCCTGCGGATGTAAAAATTTTCATGTAGCGCTTGAAATGGTATCTTCGACCTTGTAGTAGTAAGTTCCAGTATTAAGTTATCAGCTCCCATTTCGTCTGTCCAACCATGCAAGCAAGTAAATTTCTTCTCTTCAAATTCTACCCAATGACGTGTAAATTATCCAAATTCACATTAAGAGTAGTGGGACCTTGAGTGGGAGGCGACATGACAAGTGCATTCATTTGGTACTGTTGTATGATGCTTGAAACCTAATTGAAAGATTGGTCAAAAATCACATCTGAAGTGGTCCAGGCATGTCATCATATTTGCATTCTGAATCCATGCTGAGACATTTGTAATCCATTCCATTTTGTTTGCCTCTGCTTTAAAATCACTGCTATCAGAGCAGTTGGTTGGAATGCTCGCATGTTCATTACATGGTATGGAGATAACCTGCACCATTTCTGAGGATGACTCTAATCTGATCATTTCAGTGATGTGCAACCTCGCATGGACAGATACAACAATTTATTCTACCCCTTTAATCACTTTCTTAAGTTGAATACCGTATTGCAATGTTCATACCTTCGTAAATGCAACTGCAATTCTCTTCTCCAACCACATCAATTGCACCTCCCAGGTTCAGCAAGAGATCAGATCGTGGCATAATTTCCTATGTTGCAATTCCTGAATGTCAATAGAACTGACGTACAGTAGACAATTTATCAGCTGAAACATGATCTAAGTATTCTGAAACAAGAATCAACACTGGTTATCAACAAAGAACAAGTCAGCAAGTCACATGTGTCATGAAATTCCACTCACTACCCCCTTATTGGAACTATCCACAAAAGAACATGGCACAGAATTCATGTACAGTACTAATTTGAGACGCAAGCTTTCTGGTCTCCATCAAAGTTACTAGCTTAACACGTTACAACTCTGTATGAGGTTATCTTGTCAATGTATGCCCGCCCTACTCGCAAGATAACAAAATAATTGTACATTCCCAGCTAAAAGTCTTCGTATTTCCGTGCACGTTAGGCAGCCACAATGGTGTGGCCTCACGTACAGACAATAATGAATCAGTCCACGATTTCTTGTTTCCTCATCCAAGGCCATTACATTCAAGAGAAAAAGAGCCACCAACCACACACATCATGCACAATCTCGAAAGAGAAAGGACACCAAAAATGCATCTTTATATCACCCAGCACCAAGGGAACCAACTCTCTACGCCTTGAACCCTCTGCTGTTACGACGACCACGAGCCTTCTCAAACTTGCGACCCTTCGCACGGACGTAGGGCTTCGTGCTGCTTTGGGGTACTCCAGGTGCCCTCCCGAAGTGCTTCACTGCCTCGCGAGCGTTCTTAGGGCCACGAAGAAGAACCTTCATCCGAAAAAACAGCAATGTCAGCATCCAACTACGAAGACTCACACAGACAATTCATCCAGAACATTCAATCGCACTACAGCTTCTATCAAATCTGCGGTAAAATGGCACAAAAGTTAAACAATCCTCCTGTCCAGCCCCGTTAACACTATGCAGTATGATTATCAGAACCTGTCAGGCCTCTCTCCGTGACTGCACATATCTTTCACAACACCCCAGAAAATAAACCAAAACCGGCGTCATGTACTACTACAAAGAAGCCCACACGGCCTTCCAACAAAACTCACAGTGTTGGCTCCGGTTGGTGCACGCAAGGCCAGCTGATCGAACGTCAGGCATTCCCCTCCAGCCTTCAAAATACGGGCGCGAGCCGTCTCCGTGAACCGCAAGGCCACCACCTTCAATGCTGGCACCTCGTACTGTCTGATATCATCAGTGATGGTACCAACCAACACGGCGATCTTGTCGTCCTACAACAAAAACACACACCACAATCAAAATCACGCTCTCAAGCGTCTGGAATGGCGCGAAGAATACCGCAATCAAGTCCATCACGAGAAGTGCACCGACTCCTCCATCGGGCAAAGGTCAAAATTGTTCCATGGAATCCGAAAGCATGTCCAAAGTCAGGGCTTGGAATATGTTACCTTCCCGGCCATGTACTTCACAAGGCGACTCATGGACAAAGGAGCCCGGTTGATTCGGCTCATAAACAGACGTTTCAAAATCACGCCATTGAATGGCGTATCGGTCCTCCTCACCAGGAACCTGTACAGCTGTATCCCACAAAGGATTCTATTGGTAAAACCCTAAACCCTTTTCTCGAATTCTCCATAATGAACCCTAATTCGTCCGAGGCTACCAACTCTGTTTTTCATATACCAATCTCAACCCTGATTTCCAAAGGGGAGCAGAATATTTGCGCACTCGTGCACATGAGTTATCCCGTCGAGTGCATATGACTTCCTCCCCACTGTGAATGCTCATACAGCAACTCGAAACCCTAATTTTCGACTCGAGCGAAAATACCCATTACTAGGTCTAGAAGGAGGTGATCATGCAACATGTACGCGAGGCTGCAGAGTTGTACCTTCACAAGAAGCTTAAGGTAGACATTCCCGCTCTTGGGAGCTGTACGTTTGACCTTCTTGTTACGACCGCCGGCCTTCAAATCGATACCCTGCTCGACAAAAACAGAGGATCGTGGCAATTGCCAGAGAAGCCGAGAATCAAAAAAGGAGACGGACGAGACATTAAATTACAGCGAATGACAAGATGTGGTACTCATAATTCCTACCAAATCTATTAGACAGACGAAACGATGCGTACCATGGTGTTCGATGGGGACGAGCCCGCGGGGAAGAGGCTGTCGGGAGAACGCCGGGCTCTGCCAGGGAGTCAACTCTATCACGCTCAGCAGAGCGCCAAACCCTAGATCGCATTGTCGCCGTTCGATCCTGGATCGACGGCTGCGTTAATTTTGTGTTTGTAGAAGATTTCATTTGTCGTAGTACGTGGACACCAATTTACCAAAGTTACACTATTTGTAAAATAGCTAGAGTATAGTATTTCGTAGTATATAGGATGAAATAATATTGTGTTTGGCTTGTTTTTTAATGTTTTGTTAATAGTGATACTAATTTTGTTGGTGATACTAGTCCTACCTATTAATAATAATAAAAATGGAGTTGTGAATTCCTTGTAGTTGAACATAATGAGATACAACCTATTTGAGTTTTATTAGTGGCATACTAAAATTATCTTGTTTTTTTTAGTCACATATTTGAGGGTGATTTTTTAAATGAAATTCTGATAAAAATAGATTTGAATTTACTCTTCTCTTCTACTAATCTTTTCTTCATTAATCTTTGTCTTCTTTTTTTCCTTTTTAATTCACTTCCTTTGTAAAATTTTAACAATTAAGATGCCAAGAATAGAGGAAAAAACTTATAACGAAGAAGAATACAAAATTTATTCTTAAAATTTCAATAAATAGTATCAAGTGGAAAATACTATGTAAATGATCATGCTATTATTGTAGTGTGTTTTTATAAGGGAACTAGTAGAAAAAACAAAAAACTGTAAAAATATAAAATTTATTTATAAACACTTGAATAAATTTTTATTTTTTGCAATAAAACAACAATTCAAAAGTAAATATAACATTCTTGCAATAAAATGGCATTAGCCTATAGTGAATCCTACATTCATAGTAATAAAATAATATTTCTAGTAGTAAACAATACTAAAGAGTGACAAAAATAAATCAATTAACTTTGTTGAAATGCTTTGATTTACCTTTAAAATGTAGTAAAAGAACCTTTTGAAGTTGTCTTATTGCAAAATTTAGATGATCATGTTAAATACCTTACTTGTTTTAGGACAAATAGGATTCCATGCCATTTTATCATTTATTTTGAGCTTTCATTTGTGAGACCTAATATAAAATGAACTTGAACCGGTCCCTTCTCTTCAAATTACATTGCTCTATTGAATCTTTTGGTCATGGCCCTTGGTCAATAGAATATAAAGAGGCCCTACATTTATAACTTGTTTCAAGTCTTAACATATACTTTGAAGATTGATTAAAGACAATAAAATAAATACAAAATACTCTAATTTCTTAGCTATAAACATTGGCATTTCCACTTTCAAAACTAATAATTTTCTTTATAAAATGGATGGTGCCTTTTTCTTCAAGCCTTTGTAAGATTGAGATGGCATCTAAAGTGGGCACCTCTTAAATGATATTTTTTGCTACTATGCGTAGTCTTTATTATTAAAACAATCAAATTTCTACCACAGTCTTGGGAATTTTATTGCTCAATTGGCTAAAATCCTACATATTGTTAGACTAACTGGTTGTTTGAAGCATCCTCTTGGCTAGCCCTATAATAAATAGAAAATACTCTTTGAATTTCCTCTTAAATGTTCAGATTTTTTCAGAAGATTTTCAAATCAATTCGGCAATTCCTAATTTCAACCGGCTAACTTGTAACTAAATGCTAGTACTCCCCATACATTGGTTTCCATATGAGGGGCCAATGCACTAAATATTGGAACATTTGGATACCTTATACAAAAATTATGAAGAGTCAAAGATTTTCACCATAGATGTTCTAAAATTGTTTCTTCTACACATAACATTCAATAACAATTAGAAGGATTGATTTCCCTTGGACATGAGTAGCTAAGAGGACACATGTTATAGTATATTGAAAAACTTAATACATTTCAAGTAACATTTCAACTAAGTCATTGGGACACAAGTACACACTAATTACATTGATTAGGCCAATAGCACAAGAAGCTTCTTAACTTATAATTAGACCTTATAAAAATAAAACTTTCTAATCACTTGAGACACAGAAATTCAACAATTGAATTATTCATTTTCCTTTTGCAACCATTCATGGATTATGTTTCTAATTGTGAAAGCAAGTTCTTTAAAAGCACATGAGGTTGTGAGAGGTGAACAACTTATATGGGATATGTAAATTAGAATTAGTAGGAGCTCTTGAACCACTCATAGTTAAATCAAAAGCATGTGTTTGAAATAGAATTTCAAACCTCATTTAGGCATAGAAAAATAACTTTTTTCAAAAAAATTGAAATAAATAAAGTTGGCAAATCAAGTTAAATTTCATATCCAAAAATCCGTTCAAGATTATGAGCCTCCAATCAAAAGTTATGAACAAATTTGAGAGAGGGGTTGGAAGGGACATTTTCTTTGACATTTTCAAACATCCTATCAAAATTTTGTCCATAACTTTTGATTGGAGGTTTGAAATTTCAAACAAATTTTTGAAGATGAATTTTCTCTTGATTTAACAACTTTTTTTAGTTCATAGATTTTTGAAAAAATTATTCTACTATGGCTAAATGAAGTCTAAATTTCTACATCAAATATAATTTTGACATTTTGACAATGAGAAATCAAGCTCTCATTTTCAGATTATTTCATATCCTTTGAGGATTCATGGTGGGCAATTCATTTCAATATAAAAATGACATCTCCAACCTTCATTTCCACAAATGTCATTTAAGCAAATCCTTCACTGGACCATCAAAATTTTTTTTGGATGACAAAATATTATATAATATTGATTTTTTTTATCAAAGGATTCTTAAGATTTTTGGCAAACCATCTTAATATCTCTTAATTAATTTCCTTGGCTGGTCCAAGATTTAGCAAAAGAAAAGAGCACTCCATAGATGTAATGCCACAATTCCATTGCCCAATTTTGAAGTTTATTTTAATTCCCCATTTGGATGTTTTTCGTGGATGAGGCCTTTAGAGAAGAAGGCTACTATGTTATGCATAAGAGCATCGCCACCAGCTGCTCCCAATGGCCTCGGCAACGGCACTTTCTATTTGCCGTGCATTTTTAGTGGAGAATGGCTCCACACCACTAATGGCTCCACACCAGCATCCCGTCACGCTACTAATTCTACCGTCTCTCCCATCACTCTCCCATTTGCTCGGCAAAAGAGGGTCTTTGTAGAGGGCAATTTTATAGTCACGCTAATTTGGTCAACGTAGACTATGGCCTCCGTGGATGCTAACGTGGAGGTAACGGAGGGTAGTGGGGGATGTACACAGAAGGGGAAGAACTTTTGTGAGGTCGAGGAGAAGCAACTGTGCTTTTCTTTTTTGTACATTTCATGGGATCCAAAGCAAGGGACCGGACAGAAGAGTGGGAATTTTTGGAGACACATCACGGAGATAAGAAATCATATTTCAAGTGAACCCATGCCTAACCTTCAAAGTGTGTGGGGACGCTTTGGAAGCAATTCTTCAACAATGCGCACCCTACACATGTTTGAAGGATGGACAAAATCCACAGATAAAAATGATAAAAGAATTTCTACTTAAGAATACAAGTACATATTGATTTTGGAGATGTGCAGAGAGTGACGATGGCGGTTTTTTCCCTCCCTCACCAGCGTAGCCTTCAAAACGCATCGAGGCCGCAAGCGCGCGGCAGCGGCGACAACCAGACTCCGAGCGGGGAGAACAGCATGTTGGTTCTGGTCCGAAGCCAGCATTTTCTAATCATGGGCACCGACTCCTCGACTCGTCTGCGCCAGACTCGCACTTCCACAGCATGCGGACACGCTTGGCAAGCAAATCTCGCAAGCTCTTCTTCCCAACTCGTTTCCCGAGATTCATACATTAAATTGTTTCTCTTCAGTTGGAACGAGCCGTGTGGGTTGTTTGAAACGAGCGCTCTTCAATTCATACATTCAATTGTCCCATGTTCGAATTTGGAGGTAGAGACGAGTCGAATTTTTCTGCTTTGGACTTTGCCGGCAGAAAGGCTGTGTTTGCGCTGAAGGTTTCGCGCTGACTTTACGCGCAAGCTGTGTGCTTATATCGTGCTTGTTTCGCAAGTCATTCCTTCTCATCAATCCCTGCTGTTGGTTTATTGTGGAGATTGGGGATTTTGCTGAAGAATTTCTCTAGACCCTCTCTGAGTTTTCATATCCTGGGCTGTGAATTTGAGGTCGAGGCTTGAGAGTTTCTGGTGGTTTTACATTTCGGGAATTAGGTCCTCCTTTGGTGGTTCTAAGCCGTTTCTCTTGTCAATCCCTGATTTTGGTTTTACGGCGGAGAATAGGAACTCCGTGGTTTTGCGACGGTAGTCACTGCAGAATTCCGTTAGATCTACGCCGAGCCTTGATATCCAGAGTTTTGAATTTGAGCCCGGGCTTGGGTGATTTTTAGTAGAGGGTGGAATTGGTCTTGCTCTTGCGGAGAATTCTTGCAAATTACTTTGCTGTAGAGATCAGAGAGAATCGTACAGGCATTGTTAGTAAAGATGGGAGGCGGCATAGGAACTTTACCTCCAGCCATCTTGCAAGCCATCCTCTACAACGGGCGATTAGCGCCCGTGGATCTGGCCAGTTTGGAAGCATCCTCCTACATGTTTCGTGCGGCGAGCGGAATCGAGCCGTATAGATTCAAGTCCATCACGGAATTAACGGCCCATCACGCATGCCAAATCCATCCCCTGTTCGAGAATTTCGCGGCGAGTACGCGGTCGGAACTTCTAGCGAGGTGTGAGGGGAATTGGAAACTGGTGTTGCACTTCCTGGAGTCCTTACTGCAGTCGTCACAGCGCTCAAGCACCGGCAATCATGTAAGAACAGCGCAATTCGAAAGCTCATTACATTTTCAAGCACCGGCTAGAATTTTCAGGTCTTTGACTTGAAGATTCTCCTTTGGAAATGCCCTAATGTGTCGTCGTCCTTGCAGATTCTCACAGCGGCGGGTAAGTTCCACACACTAGTGGTGAATGGGGAGGGAGAATTGTATGCAAGCGGATTCGGAGGGGCTGTACTTGGCCAGGAGCCTCCAGTCTTGACTCTGCAAACTCCTACGCGAGTTTCGCTACCCGTGACTGCCGGACGCGTTGTTCAGATTTCGGCGACCTTCAACCACGTTGCCTTCGTCACCGAATTCGGACAGGTAAATGAACAATTCTCCCTCAGTTGCGCAATTTGGCTTGCAGGACGTGTCCCGAATGAGATGCTCGCAGTCTTTTTAAGCATCACGACCATCTCCAAAATGGCATTCTAGAATGTCCTGCACACTTGCCACTCTTACATTGGCAGTTGCACACTTGCCACTCTTACATTGGCAGTAGCACACTTGTCAGACGTAGTGAAGAAGTTGGGATCCCAAAGAGGTTTGTGTGTTCTTACAAATGGGCATGTGGGCAGGTGTACTCATTCGGGAACAATATTTCCGGTTGCTGTGGAGTCGGAGAACAAGGATCAGTCATTCCGACGCCGACGCTTGTGACGACGCTTCAGCGGATTCCGTGCCACCGAGTTGCAACAGGCCAAGGGTACACGTTAGCCATCACGCGAGCGGGGGAGGTCTTCTCCTGGGGATGTAACTCCCATGGCCAACTGGGACATGGCGACACGCAGGAGCAATTCACACCCCTGCAGATTGAGCTTTTCGACGAATCCAACCCCGTAGCGCAAGTCTCTGCCGGCGTCTGTCACACGTTGGCGGTGACGAAGTCGGGGCAGTTGTTCTCGTGGGGTTACGGTTCCAATTACTGTCTTGGTCACGACGACTTCCTCAGCGAGCTCCGGCCAAAACGAGTCGAGCATGGCGGTTTTGACGATCTCTTCATCGCTTCGGTGTCGGCCGGGGATGAACATTCCGCGGCTATCGATTCCTCGGGACTTGTACGTCATCATCATTCTCGACCTCCAAAACCATACCAATTTTCAAATCTTCAACTACATCGTCATTAATTTATGTCTATGACAGATCCCTGACAAGTTAGTTGCTATCAACAGGTGTACACATGGGGCAAGGGCTACTGTGGAGCTTTAGGTCACGGAGTTGAAACGGACCAACGCACTCCGCTACTCGTTGCCGGATTGAAGAGCTTCCGTGCTGTTCAGGTACGCTATTTTCCTGCAACTTTCAGTACGGAATAATCTCGTTCTCCTGTTTCAAATGCAGCAATATTCGTTACGTTTTTTCAGCCTTCAGAACAACTTCAGAACAGAGTATTTAGAAACAGAATAAAATGAAACGCAAGTGAAACTTTGTGAGAACAGGAATACTCCGTTGGTTCGTGTTCAAGCATTCCGTCGTTGTCCTCACCACACATCGATCAATCCAAATGTTCCACTCGTGAACAAACCCTAATTTCTATTCCAGACTTCCACATTCACCATGCTTAAAGTCTGACAACACCAATCATGCGAAGCTTTGTGAATCCGACGAGAATGATTGACAAATAATGTGGTGACAGGTGGTGGCTAGGAGGAGGAAAACCTTCGTCCTGGCTGACAACGGAGTCGTGCATTCGTTCGGGTGGGTGGCATATTTCAGCCTGGGAGTGCAAGGCCGAGCGGCTTCGGACAAAGTGCTTACACCGCAGTCGCTGGAGTTGGCGCTGCAGGGGCACAAAGTGGCGACCATCGCGGCTGGCCAGTACCACACCGTGGTGGTGACGAAGAAGGACGCCATCTTCGGGTTCGGAGACAACGATCACAGCCAGCTGGGGATGGTTAACTCTGTCAACTCGTCGCCGATGCCTGTAAAAGCACCTGCCGAGGTCTTCACTGCCGTCACTGGCGTTGTACAAGATTAAACCAATTGAGCTGTCACTCATGATTTGTACCGTATCCCACCCAATTTTGTACCCTGGGGTTTCAGAGCTGGCTAGGGAAGAAGGCGAGTTGTTAGGATTAGGATTTCTGTGGTCACAGGTCTTTGCCACGAACGTCAGCTTCTCTCACTCTGCTGTGGTGAGGCCCAGAGTAATTCTGAATTAATACTTCCAGAGAAAGGAAATCAGTATTATGACCAGGCTACCAACACAGAAATGTTGTGAATGGCAGCTCATACTATCAATACAAAACCCATCAGGAAAAGCTCATACAAAACACATCAGGAAAAGATGGCTGACATCAAGGATCTGGAGGTTTTTAATATGAGGCCATGCTTGTCTGGCAACTACGACAATGTGGCAACTTTCATAAGAAGACCAAGGTTCTCAACATTTTCAATCTATGCGAAGAATGTGTTACCTATGATGACTGTCCAATGCCGGGAAGTCTACAAACCAATTGCAATCACCGTCTTGTGGACTTTGAAGTGGAAGTTGAACAGACTTAATGTAATGCTGGCCTCCAAAAGAGACTGGATTTCAAATGTTTTCATCCCAATCCCAATGAAAATGTACCCAATGTTTGTCGAGAGTTTTTCAAGCTTTGCTCTTAGGAAGGAGAACATGGTGTTTGGAAGCTGTTTTCTATTCAAGCAGATTGTAAATGGTATGTGACTGTCTTGACTTGGAGAATTTGTAAACTTGTTCTGATGCAATGGATAGCCTTGTCATTTTGGTTATAAGCGATGGATACCAAGTAAAATGAAAATGACGTGATACCTGCAGTTCGAAGATTATCACATTTACTTGTGAAGGTTCTTCACGTGGCTATTTTGCTCGGCGTTGTTTCTATTCAGAAGGATTGTGTGTGAAGACCTTGGATTACAACAGGCTTGTTGAGTACCCGGAAATCATGCCTTTGCAGACCATGGAGGTCAAACTTCAGACTGTAGTGGTCTAGTGTTCTGAGGCACCTCTGCCCTACCGGTGGTCGAGACTGTTAGTGCACATTACCGTACATAACTTGCAGAAATTACGCTTTGCATTACTCAAAACACATGCGTTTTCCCTCAAAGGTGAAATATGAGCCAGTTCTTGCGATGGGCGGTATAGCGCTGGGGAGTCACCTATTGCCGTGTCAGGGCATATGCGAATGTGCTCCAACGGAAGCGTCTCCTAATCCCGTGGTCTTCTCTCTCGCAGCAACCCGAGCTCCTGCAGCTCCTTTTCTCGTTACAGTTGTTCTTCCTCCACTCTTGAAATCGGACTTTGTCAGGAGTTTTCTTCAATCGCCCTAAGCTTATTCTGATCCTTGCTGGTGCTGTGCTGTGCAATCTCAATCTCAATTGAAGAAATTCTGTCGGTCTGCTTCCCACCCTTCGTTCTTACCGTCGCCGTTTCTCTCGAGGTTAGTAATTTGAGGGCTTGAAGTGGTATCCTAAGAATTTGATTTTGCAGAGTATCACCGGAATTGAATCTGTGAGGTTTGCGAAGTCTTTTGGCTCAGATTACTACCCCTGCATTGGGTGCCATCGTCTTGCTGATTTCGTAGCTCGTGAATGTACGTGATCTGCATTTACAGGGCTCCGCGTTGTGTACCCATGGAGCTCGTTCGAAATGTGTGCAATGACGTACAAGTCTTGAAATCCATATGGTTTGGAAAGATTACGGGCTTCACACACAAGGAGCGCCTTGAAAGCTTCTATGGACCACAGGCTCATTGTTGTGAGTTTCGATTCCCCCACCAATTCTCTTTCTAGGTTATTTTGCTTCGCGTTTTTAGGAATAGATGTTCACTGTACCCCTGAAGGACCAGGAGACCCAAATTGGGCCTGGTGTTTTTCCAGCAGTTCTGAGTAGGTCATGCGGGGACTTTCTTTGGTTCAGTTCTATTTAAGGTGCCACTGCTACACACTGGGACGTATGTTTGGTGTTTTACCAGATACTATTCACTGTAATATTATAGTGGACGTTTTAGCTGATGTACATCAATATCAGCAACGTATATCTTGGATACATTGGATCTGGAACTCTCCTATATCTTGGTAATTCACTAGTTTATATGGAGTATTGGACTTCTACCTTCTTGGACAACACGGGCAATTTGTGCGAAGTATGTTAATATAAAATTTATATTATTTTTTCAATCAAATTGGACATGTTCAAACCATGAATACTTCGTCCTCTTCAGGCTTTAAACCCTTTCTTGAGATCACTGAAAGTATGAGAAGATTTTGCCTCAAGGCAAATGAATTTTTCAGCGTGAGTCGTCGTGCTGGTCTATTGATCTGCACTGAATTGACACTGCACATGCTCGTTCCGTCCAACCATAATTGCGCAGATGACCACTTCAGAGCCAGGTTTCTGCACGGCAGAACGGGAATGCTGCGAGCGTGTGCGCGGGAGATGCAAGACCTGCTAGATCAAAAAGACCTCGTGTGGGTGGACTTGGGAGGAGGAACAGGGCAAAACGTAGAAACCATGGCCAGTTTCTGCGACTTATCGTTGTTTAAGAAAATCTATGTCGTCGATATCTGTGGTCCCCTCTGCGACATTGCAAGAGCGAAGGTGGAAAAAAAGGGGTGGACTAATGTGGAGGTAGTGGAGGCTGATGTTTGCGATTATGAACCGGAAGAAACTCCTGCAACTCTCGTCACTTTCTCATACTCTCTATCCAGTACACCCCTAAACTCTAAATCCTCAAACTCTAAAACCCTAAAACCCTAAACCCTAAACGGCATTGTATGTATGTATGTTTACTTGAGTTATTGTCTCTGATGCATGAAGTTGGATATGGTGCCCCAAACTGTAATTCTTGTCCTGATTTCCTCTCGGTGCATGAGCCAGTGATACCCCCATTTCTAAAAGCTGTCGACAAGGCGTCATCCCACCTACACCCTGCTGTTGGTGTCTTGGGCGTGACGGACTTCTTCACCTCATTGAAGCATGACAAGGCTGAACGACAGCACGGTTTTCTTACCCGTTGGTTCTGGAGATCTATATTTGACCTCGACAATATTGATCTCGGTCCAGAGCGGAGGCAGTACATGGATTACAAATTTGAAACTGGTAAGTATTCATCAAACTATTCTGGTACAACCTGCTAATCCATGGCTTGAATTGTACATCTAGCTGCTGCATTATTACGGAGTAAGAAATTACTGATGGAGATGAACAACTTGCAGATTTCTGACGAATTCTGTGGTGATTGGTACAGTGTATGAGGAGAATCACACCGGGCATATTCCTTATGTACCATTCCTACAAGTTCCATATTACATCTGGCTAGGGCGACCGAAGCAGCAGCAGCAACGATGAGTTCAGTTAGATAAAGATCCAGTGTTGTCTGTATGGTGTTTCTAAGAAAGTCGTGATTTTGCTCATGCCAAGGTTGATGCACTAGATACCTTCCGAGCATGAGCAAAATTTTCTTCTCATTCGAGACGAATTTATTCATTCTCCTACATTTTTTGCGCCTCAGATTAGAAGGCTGTATTCCTGTGTCTGCACTGCGACATCAATATGATTAATAAGGGCTTCATGTGCAGGTATGGTAACCACACGTAGTTCATCTATTGTATCGAGGGTTGCCTCACACTACGTCCCAAGTTCCAACTAAGTCCCAGTTCAAGGCCAAATCTCAACTTTCTTGGGTTGTAGAAGGTCAATAAAAAATAATAAATGTGAAACTTGGGATTCATAGTGTTCAAGGTCAAAGTCTCAACTTTAAGTCTCAACTTGTCTCTTGTTTTATATTACATAGCAATTAAGTGCCTAGAAAGTGAATCAAGAAATCATTTTGGGAGCACTTTTTGCATCAAAAAAAGTTAGCTTGTTAGGATGCCTTATATGGTATTTTTCTCTTCATTTTAAATTCAAAAAGATTGTTGGGACTTGAAGGCTAAGTTGGGTTTTTATTTTGGCTAGACCCAATTTGGCCTCCAAGTCCTACTTCCTTGGCACCAAAATTTCTAAAAAGTGATACCATGTAGGTGTTTTATAGTGATGTGGGACTTTGGACTTTGGATGTGTTGTAAAGTCCTAAGTCCCAATTTTCAACTCTCCATCAATCAAATATCAAAAATGTAGTGAAACTTTAGCATGAAGCCCCAAATCTCAATTTTTAGCTCTCTACCAATCAAATTTTGAGAATTTAGTGGAAGTTGGGATATAGTGTAAAATAGCCCTATGTGTCACACATTTATGTCATTGAGGTGTCCAAAGTGCCTTACTGCGTAAAGGGGACCTTGGGGGTGACGTCCCAAGCCTTGTAAAAGTTTAAGAAGAGAGAAATGAGTGACTCCCAAGCAAACAAGGTGTGATAGTGCTTTGAATTAAAAAATCATGGTAGAGTATTTTATATTCTTGAAAAGTCCTTGAAAAAATGTTTCCAACCATTCAAAATTGGTCTTCCTTTTCATTCCTTTTTGAAGCTTTGGTGAGTCTTGATGACTCAAGGTTGATGATGCAACTTCACCACCATGTTTAAGGTACTATGGAACACTTATATGGGTGTTATGTAGCACTATTTTGAGTGTATCTCGAGTTATAAGTCACAATTAGTTATGATGTAAAAGTAGTAGATACACAATGGTTTTAGTATAGAGTGGGTGATATTCAAAGGCAATTAGCATTGGTGAGAAGTAGTATTTCTACCAAGTGCTTGAACATCAATGGAAGTTTTGCTCCATGTCACCAAGTGACATGTTTGGTGTTATATATAAAGTGTGTATTAGCAATCCTAAGGATTGGGGCTTAGCAACATAAGTTGGAAAATGAGAACGAATGTTGTGCATGCATGGCATATGGAGTGCGAGTGATATTGAAAGCAAAATGTAGTGAGTCTATTAAACTATGAAGAATCTCTAAAGGCTATTTGAAGTTGAAAGGTGTTACTAAGATTGTAACACTATATGTATAGTAATGCAACCTATTGTCATGATTGATTTCATCTAAATAGATTGTTTATTTTCATTTTTATTCATTTTCATCCAAATTTGAGTAGCATTTTTTAATATAGAATTCAATTTTGGCATATGAAAAAAAATACTACTCCCTTTGTCCTACTAAAAAACTCTAAAAAAATTTTTAATGAAGGATTAACTATATTTTTAGTCTTTGTGTCAATAATACATACATTCAAAAATTAGTAATCCATCCCCTAAATTTATGTAAAATGTCTAGCTCAAGTGTCGCCATTCAAGCATCCAAAATCTGTACAAAAAGTATTAAATTTGAGCAGCATCATTTGTAATATATTGCCCACTTGTCATTCTTGATGAATTAAAGGTTGGTGGCAACAATAGGATTGTAGAAATATATGCTCTCAATCTAAATACTACAACAAGAAACCACCCCCCTTCATGAATAAATTTGCATAGCATTCAAGTGGTCACCAAATCCATCATTAACACTATTGTTTGAAGAAGAAGCAAGTATAAGGTGTCTCATATGGGCAAGGCCAAGCTTACTAGGAGAGGGATGCTCCTTAATTGCTTTTTTTACTGCCACAAGGTCATTCAATATAACCAACCCTTACTCAATGATCAAAATCAATAAATAGAGCTTTTTAATAGAATACAAATTTTACATAATTAAGAGGTTTAAAGTAAGAGAGGGGGAATATATCTTATGCAACAAAGTGTGGTTGCAAATGTTGCAACAATCATATTGCTAACTTAGTGATCACTAATAACCCAAATAACATTCCCTCCTAAAAATATACGTACTAGTTGTTAATAAATGTTTGTTATTTCTTTACAATAGCCATTTTTATGCAATGTACAATCAACATTGCATTCTCATGTAATTTCAATCAATAATGTCAAATAAATATATATATATATAATTTATAAAATTTTAATTTCAATTTTAATTTTTTTCATTTTTTGGAGGCATTTTACTTGATAATTGTTCAAAAATATTGGTGATGAATTTTTGTACTTTGATTGGGAGAACATGTTAAAAGTTTCAATATTACACATATTTTATTTGAAGAGAAACATCCAAAAAATTATAGTATTCTTAAGTATGCAATTCAATGATTTCATGTTGCTTGGCTAAATTTAGATAAATAAACATCTTTAAATTGTGATTTGGTTTTGGGAAAGAAGCTATATTGCCATACATAAAAATCTCAAATTATAAATCTCGAAAAGCATTTCAAAGATATTTGCCACTCAATTGATCCAAAATTGTACTTCATTGTTGCATGCTTGAGTAAGACCAAATTGCAATTTAGAAAAAAATCAACTTTTGGCAATGTATATAGAACTTGGAGAGATCACTATATGAAAATTGTAAAAATCACATGAATGAAAAGATAGGGATTTATTCATTTCAAAATATATAATTAATGGACTAGAAATATATGGATGTAGAAAAATTGTAGAAGCTTCCTAGTGAACGCTCTATTTAGCAGAAGTAGCTCAACCAACTTCGAACAAAGTTCATGGAAGCCTCTCAAGAGGCTTCCAAGCTCATAGAAACTTCTCAAGCAGCTTCCAAGCTTGACAAAGAAACTTAGGATCTTCAAATATATATAGGGGTCAAAACTAAAAGGTTCCTTAGTCTCGACAACTTACTCTAATGATCTAGTTCATAACACTAAGCTTCAACTCTTTATTTGAAGCCTTATTCTTTGTATTTTTATTCTCTTGAATACATCTTGTGTTTCTAGTAAAATTATAACCTTGTGCCTTTGCCACGATTCCTATTTAGAATACTTTTACTCTTATTTTTAATCCGTAACAATAGATGTTTAAGTTTTGTGGAAAATTTTAGAATATTTGAGCAAGGGGAAGACACTGTCCACGTTTTAGCAACCCACGTGTGGCGGAAAAAGTAATACATGTAATACATCTTAAAATTTAATTTTAAAAAATTATGGATAGATTTTATTACTTTAAAAGTTTATGTTTTGAATTATTGGTATTTTTTTATGCTAATAGTAATTAGTTATAAATTTTTTAAGAAAAAAGATACACCATAAATCTGAAAATAACTTTCACACCTCTATATCATATAAGAAAAAAAAATTTGAAAAATGAAAAAGAAATTCTATAGAATAGCTTTCTATTGAAAGTTTATTTTGGTTGAATATTGATGCAATAGTCATCTTCATGTGAGCTCTATAAATATTTTAGTTGGAGAACATGCTATTTTAGTTCATTTTTCAACCCTTTCTAGACAATATATCTTATGTTATTTGGAATTGAAATTTTTGTCAATAGAAACCTTTAGTCATTGTTAAACAAAGCTCAAAATTTTAGGATGAAATTATAGTTTATTCAAAAGTAAATAGGGGGTCAAAAAATCACTCCACACGTGGGTACCTCAAATGTAGTGAGAGTGTCCTCCCTGTGATTGAATTATGTAAGATTTTCACCGTTTACTAGTCAATTAATATTTAAGTATTGTTTAGAAGACAATAATCTATTGCAAATTTATTACTATAACAATCCATGTAGGATATGATTGTAAATTAGGTTACGTAACATTCTTTGCCACTCTTCTAACAACCTTCCCCCTTTCCCTAAAAAAATAGAGGGATATTTGTTTTATTAGGTACCTAGTTTGACTTGAAGTTTACATTTCAACAATTGATTGCTTGCCACACTTGCTTTTTGTTTGAGAACCACCTCGCAATTTAAAGAATTCATAGGAATCTTCTAATTAAGATTGAAATCTTTATGTAGGCAAGAATTTAATCATTCATTGTCAAGTTGAAATTCAAAATTATAATTTAGTGGGCTTCATTAACCTTGAAGTGCTCCAACATCCTAAATATAAATGATTTATAGATCGGGCAATACATAACTCATAGAGAATGAACAAATTTCATCCAATTTTTTTCTATTTTCAATGTGTAATTTGGCATTGTAAGGTGCATAGTATGTAGTAACAAAGTCTTGAAATGATTTTCTATAAATTAGGAAGTATACAACTAATAGTTTCATAGGAAATGTAGTGGGGCCCAAGTCCTTTGGAATGTATAATTAATGATTATTTTGGAAATGTTGGTCTGCAAGTATTGCAAGTCTTGTTGCAAATGAAAGGACCATTGATGGTATTTGCCTTGGTCATCAAAGAACTTGAGAAACTAATATAGATAGAACTTCTCTTAATGCATGGTGTTGGAACTATGCACTAAGAGAGGTTTTATGCATTTAAAAAGGCCACATACCACATGTTTTTCCATCTTGAATTAGGTGCAAGCTCATCTTGTCTCCAAACTCTCTTATTGCATTTTATGCACCAAAGGAGTATTATTATACCTAAATTTTTATTCATTTTGTATTCATTTGTACTAAGGCCCTTTGAAGTTGTAATTTGGGACCTTCAACAAAATTTTGAGTTTCTAAAGGAGCTTTTCAAATTTTCAGACACATGAAAAATTTATCAAAAATTCAACAAAAATCAAAGTAGCCTTTTGCCTTCATTGCTTAGGACTACAAATAAATTTTTTAAAGTATTTTAAAACTAATTCATACTACACTTAGACATTGACTATTACCAAAAGTGACATCACTTGTCCTTACTTGTGTATTTCAACATTCTTTGGAGTACACCCCAATTCTTTGATATATTCCTTTTCAGAGTAGGATAGATACATTGCAAACTAAAGATCCACATCAGGAAAGTTTTAGGCTTGAAAAGGTCGCTAGTTTTTTATTTTCGGCACCCTGATAGTGCAAGTACTAAAAATATTTAAAAATATTTTTTATTAAAAAATAATTTAATTTGATGTGGTATCAATAATGCCACATTAGATTCAAAAAAATTTAAGAAATTAAATTTTGTAATTGCACCGTGGGAAGTGCAGACTTGGTAGCCTCTTTCAAGTCTAGATTTTTTCTAATGAAACCGGAACATGGAAAATCAAGTCAATAGCATGCTTCAATAAATCATATGGCTTCTGAAAGTTGCAATGAAAAAGCACATTCAAACGTTGAACTTTGGGATCATGAATCTTCACATTTTCCTGAATTTTTTGATTCTCACAATGCATGCCTTAAACAAAAGTAGCATCATTATATGTACATCGTACATGTAGCTTTTATTCACATACCTCAAGCAAAAGCAATGACATGTGCACGACTTTGATGAGCACATGCATATAGATTTTATTCATTTTTCAAGTTAAATTTGAAAAACTATAAATTTCTTTATGCTATTATAGTGAAAGTTAGATTCTTGTCAATTCCATTGAACTTTCTATTATTTTATTCTCATTATAAATCTTAAAAATTTTCATTTTAGTATATCTTTTATTTATTAACTATGCAATTACTATAAAAGTTTAATGTTACTACCTTTATATTTTTGAATTAGACTATACATCAATGATATGTTATAAGAAATCATACATTTATTCTTTTACAACATTTTGTTACGGGCCCTGTCAGGAGACGCTTACACTCCCTTGACGGGGAACTTCGTTACTTTTAAAAAGTAAAAATAAATGAAAAGGGAACTAACAATTTCATGTGGGATTGTTCTTGTGATCATAAACAAACTAACAATGATTTTGAGGGTTGGATTTGTGAACATTCTGAAAATTTGGTTGGCTTGGTTGTTGGTTGCAGGGCTTTAGCTTCCTGTACCTTGTGAGCTTCGTCCCAATTATTATAGTAGTTGCAGTGATTTTGATTTTATTTTTCAATTCATTCTAATAAAGGTGGATGTAGCCATTCGCACAATTTTGTTTGAGATCAATGTAAGTAGAACTGCAATTTGAATGAAGCAATCTAGAATTAGGTTCCCTAGTGCCATTCTATAGACGATAATCCAATGCAATTGCTCATAATGAGGTCATTGTCCTATAACTTGTTATTTCACAATTTGCAATGTTCATTGGTAATGACTTTTACTTTAACCAATTTAATTTGTTTGGCTTTTATCTTTTCAATAACTTTTACTTTTACCTTTTTATTACTTTATGTTTATGTTTACGTTTACTTTTTATTTGTTTTGTTGGGTATATAAAGGGGGTTAGGACTTTATACTTTTATTATCTTCTATTTCATTTGTATGGATTTTGGTTTTCATCTGGAGGTTTGCAAAGATGGTGAAAATGTACAAAAAACAATCTCTTGCTGAGTCTATTGTTGGTTATCATCTTCATGTGTCCGAATGGATAGATTTTGAGTCAGAACTCGAGTTAATTGATTATGATGCAGGGTATGAATCTATGGACTCAGATCTCGAATTTGACGAAGTTTCTGAAATTGAAGAACCTCTTGAAGTTGAATCTATTGGATCAGACCTCAAAGTCGAAGAAATTTCTGACATTGAAGAAACTGTTGAAGTTGAATGCATTGTCTCAATGAGTGAAGTTGAAGAAAATTCTGAAATTGAAGAAACTGTTGAAGTTGAATGCATTGTCTCAATGAGTGAGGTTGAAGAAAATTCTGAAATTGAAGATATTCTTAAAGTCCAATCCATTAGCTCAGACTTGGAAGTTGAAGAGAATTATGAAATTGAAGAACCTCTTGAAGTTGAATCTATTGGATCAGACCCCAAAGTTGAAGAAATTTCTGACATTGAAAAAATTGTTGAAGTTGAATGCATTGTTTCAATCAATGAAGTTGAAGAAAATTCTGAAATTGAAGAATCTCTTGAAGTTGAAGAAATTTTTGACATTGAAGAACCTCTTGAAGTTGAATGCATTATTTCAACCAATGAAGTTGAAGAAAATTATGAAATTGAAGATACTCTTAAAGTTGAACCCATTGGCTTAGACTGGGAAGTTGAAGAAAATTATGAAACTGAATCCATGGGCTCAAACTGGGAAGTTGAAGAGGATTATGAAATTGAATTCATTGGCTCAAACTCCAAAATTGAAGAAATTGAAGAAACTCTTGAAGCTAAATCCATTGGCTAAAAACTTGAAGTTGGAGAAACTGTTGCAAATGAAGTGAATAGAGGAACTATTATAGTAGATACATCACTTAACTTTTTAGGGGTTATAATGATTTTGTTAATTTTCTCTCATTTACCCTTTTAGGGATAATAGTAATTTTGTTAAATTTTTTTTAGACTTAGGTCCTTTAGACTTAATCTTTGACCTTACTTTATTTTTCTATTGGTAGGTATTTATATTATATTTCTTAAATTGAATATTTGAAAATTTTGAAGAAGAAAATAGGTACTTATCCAATTATGTTATGGATATTAGCCATATAATTAGCCAATTATGTTATAGATAGCTATTGAAAATATAGAAAGAATAATATCAAAATGATTCAATAAATGTGAGAAGGCCAATGATATTTCTTTAGACTTAAGATTTTAATATTATCCCATTTGCTAAAACAAATTATCATAACAAATATGTTGTCATTATTTTTTACTATAGCATTGAAAATTTTAAAACTAAATAAAATGAAACCATGTTTGTATACAAATTAATGTAATTAGTTTTAGAGTTTCAATAATGCAAGACATTATATTATTTAAATGAATTATAGATGAATGTGATCTAATTAGTTTACACATTTGGATGAAATTAAAAGATATTAGATGAAATAAATAAATGAAAATTAGTTGAAAGTCGAATGAAAATTATACCATTGGGACAATATAACAATAATAAGGCCAAGCAATAATTTTACAATTGAATAATAGGAACCATGCTCCCAACCTTATATTTGGATGATTCTAAATGTTAATTATTTTTAATATAATTCATGATACTATTGATATCATAACTTCATTATGTCATATCAAATCTTAAAATCTATTTTCATAGTTAGAAAATCCTTCACTAATATTCTTATTGTTCTTAATTTTATTTAATTAAAAAAATAAGGACGTCAAGTACAAATTTGGAATAGTAGCATGTTCTATGCATCCAAGGTTTTTTGGGTTTTAATAATTCAATCAAATGTTTTCAATGCTATTTTTTTTAACATATGAACACAATAAATTTTTTAACTCTTTTATCCAAATATTGTATGGTTCAAAGATTACCAATATGTTCTACTTCAAAAATGAGTTTTTCTAATTGAAACATTGTCCTTTCAAAAATGAATGCAATAAATGAATGAAATCTATGTAATAAAAAATCACTATAGTTAAAATTGAGTATTATAAAATCTTTAAGAAAAAATACATTATTATTGGAAATGTGATATTATTAAAGTTCAAGTATAGCTATGCCTTTTATAGTTTAAACATTGTAACTTTTGATTAATTCTAGGATTTCTAGTACTTATATGTTCAACTAGAACTTATATATACAACTAGTTGAATTTTGAATTTTAAACATTACAAAAAAAAAAAAATTTAATTTTGACATTATTAACAAAAAAATAAATTTTAGATTTTTACCAAGAAATTAAAACATTTAAAGATTATATTGTATATTTTAAATATTATCCTATAAATTTATCAAAAGCTAAACATGCTTTAAATTTTTAATCAATTGATTGCAAATTGGCCCATATACAAGGTAATAATGATGCTTTAAAGGATGGTTTCTATTAGTAGTCTAAATTCATTTTTTATGTATCTTTTATCTATGTTTTGTTATTTTGCATTGAAACAACTAAATTCTAATTAAAATAATTAAAATCAATTTTGAAAATTTTATTTGTACTTCATTTCATACCCAATTTATTTTATATTCCAACTTCCAAGTGCCTATTGTCTTTCCATTTTTGGTACAACAAAACCTCTCTAATATCACCTTACAAAGATCTTTCCATTCCGACATTGAGTGCCACACGTGGAGTACGAACCACCATAACCTCAATAAAATACAAGAATACTTATACATATGAATACACTGAATAATATTTGTATATACATATTATTTTAGATTCTTCTTCCGAACAACGAAGCATTACTCCATCATCAAGCTTGTTGTGCTTACATTCTAGTTTTGGATCGCAATTCCATCTCTAGGTTTCGGAGATTATCACTGCAAGTGCTGCTTGTTTGGTTGGAGAATCTGGTGCGTTCTAGGGTTTTGTTTGTCGCTTGTTTTTCGTTGGTCATCTTTGTTGCATTGTTGTCGATTGATTTTGTTTTTTTGTGGTGTTCTTATGGTTGCTGGTACGATTTCATGGTGGCAAAATTACTGGTGTATTTGAATCACTGTTGGAACGGTTACCTCTACGTTCATGGCATGTCTTGAATCATGTTTATCCGTAAGAAGTTTGGAAATAGAATTGAAATGTTTCAGTGATTTAGGCTTATAAGGGATTTAGGGTTTAGAATTGTATGGTTTGGGGAATTAGGTTATGAGTAGTTGACTCAAACATTGCTTTTCACAGATTGGAAATCATATTGGCTCAATTTGCGAGGGGAATTACAAGGGCCGCATCGCCTACTGGCCAGACATCCTGGGGCGCGCTTGTATCTGGGCAGAGGACTTATGATGAGAAGGTAAATGTCCTGGAGTTCTATTTGGTGGGAGATCTGGCAAATAATATGAAGTTTTAATTGATTGGTTATCTGTTTTTAATTTGACCAAGTGTTCAATGGAGTTTTGGTATTTTAGGTGGAAATCTGATATTTGGGGTTATGAATCTAGCCGCTTGTTGCAATTCACTTCACACTTGGGGTTGACAAGGTAAGTATGTATAAAAGCAACACTTTAATTGCTGAGTCTAGTTGCAAGTATTAGATTGGGGTTGATTTGTAGATATCTTTGTTGGTAAATGAACGAAGATTCTAACACACCAAGCAAAATTTTATGCAAAGTATGTAGAAGTTAAAAATGTTCAAGGTTTTATTGATAGGTGACTTGAAATCTATGTGAGTTCTAATTTGGTGTTGAGGTGGTGCACCTTCTCAAAATCAATATGTACTGACTAAGGTGTTGCATTTAGATATTTGTTGTTGCAATTAGGTTTCTCAACCTTAGTGGATATTGTTGGTGAATGTTGTTAGTGAATGTAAGTGAAGACACTTGCAACTTTGAGAGCTATTGTCTTCATCTTTCCAATGGCACATGTAGAGTTTTTGACCTTTATAACATCAAATGCGACAATTGCAGGTTGTAGACCACTATAACAACCCCAGGAATGTGGGCTCATTTGACAAGAATGATCCAAATGTTGGTATTGGTTTGGTAGGTGCCCCAACATATGGCAATGTCATGAAGTTGTAGATTAAAGTGGATGAGAAGCCTGGGGATATCATTGATGTGTGCTTTAAGACCTTTGGATGTGGCTTTGCCATAGCCTCATCATCTGTTGGTATGTTTACCAAACCATATGTCGTTGGTCTGGGGTTCTAACATTTTTCACATAGGGGTTAGTTATTGGATTTTGAATAATAGTAATTTGCTTGGAAATATTTGAATTTGGTTTTGCTCAATTGCAGATGTATTTATCTGAAAAAATTATTCGATCATGGTCAAAGCTTAGAACTTTTGTGTGTGAATTCAATATTCTATATTGACTTTGGACTGAATTGATGAATCTTTGTAGTGTAGCTTCTAAGTGGATCAAGGGTAAGCCTATGGAGGACACAATGACCATCAAGAACAAGTCAAAAAGTACTTGCTTATTCTAGCAAAATTGCTTGAGAGTGTTAGCTTGTAGATTTTCATATGGCTATTTTCAATTTATCTGCTTAGTCTCCTTAGTAACGAAATAATAGCAGTTGTATTCTTCCCTGATGTAGTTTTTTTCTGAGAAAGATACACTAAAATTTATTAGGATGGATTGATACACTAGAAGAAAAACGTGTCCGTTGCAACCCACTGAGATGCGACTATGTGTCCTATACAACTGAGATGCGACTGTAGCCCTCTGTATTTGCACCAAATTTCACGTGTATGTAGTTGTAGTCGCAAAGTAGTCGGAAAATGAAGAATAGGGTTACGATATTGTAACAGAAGAACTGACATGAGGTATTCTACATCCAGTATTCATTGCAGTTGTCCATGTAGACAGCTATCCGCGAAGTAGAGTCCACCGTGGAAAAATGCAATCGCTCTGATTACAGGCTGCAACTAAAAACTAGAAGATTGCAACTTAGATATGACTCAAATGCAACTAGGAATCAACTATAATGCAACTAGAGTCCGACTACAGTGCAACTAAAAAACGATTCAAATGCAACTAGAGAACAAGTGCAATGCAACTAGAACATGACTGAAAATCGATTCAATTGTCCCATATCGATTGTCAAGAATACCATCAGCTTGAACAGATAAGAATGGTAAGTTATAGCATTCTTGTGTAATGAATTTTGATAGTGAAATTCTAATATTTATATATTTTGTAGATTTCTACAATTTGTAGATTTCTATAATCTACAACTCTATAAATTATAACCAAGTCGCAAACTAGTTGCAAATCAGTTGTATGTCAATCGCAAACCAGTTGCACACTAATCGCAAACAAGTTGCACATCAATCGCAAACTAGTTGCACACTAGTTGCAAACCAATTGTATGTCAATCGCAAACTAGTTGTACACTAGTCGCAAACGAGTTGCACATCAATCACAAACTAGTTGCACACCAATTGCAAACCAGTTGTATGTCAATCGCAAACCAGTTGCACTCTAGTCGCAAACGAGTTGTACATCAATCGCAAACTAGTTGCACACCAGTTATATGTCAATCGCAAACCAATTGCACATTAGTCGCAAACCAGTTGCACACAAATAAGTGAAATAACTTCCACATCAGCAACCACGTCACAGCAGTTCATCGACAAAGTTCTCCATTGCCTATCGAATGACAAACAACCTCGCGACTGCAGTGCAACTCATGCGACTTGTCCATTGCGACTGCGAACTCCAGAATATCACCAAGTCGCAAACGTCCGATACGACTACAAACCAGTCGCAAACCGCAGTCGCAAAACCCTACTTTTTCTTCTAGTGATACAAGTGTGCTAGAGGCGTTACAAATTGTCTTTTAAATGCAGAAGTATCTGGTTACAATGAATTTTGTGCTTGATAACTAAATGAGTGGTGTGTATAATTCTTGTAGTGAAATCGCCAAGCATCTGTCTTTGCCACATGTGAAGCTGCACTGTAGCATGTTTGTTGAAGACACTATTAAAGTGGACATAAATGACTACTAGGCCAAGAGAGCAAAGGTAGGAATTGACGTGTATCAGAGTAAGCTTGTAGTTGCAACTGTTTAGTGGTACAATGATATGAACCTGAACCAAATGGAGTTGTGTGAATTCAAGATAACATTGAAGACTCTAATGTTATGGCTTTTAGGGCACCGGCTTTTAGGTCATATTTCTACATTCTTTAAGATCCTTGGAATGTGACAGTAGAGACTTATGAACTAGGTTAGAAACTGCTTTCTTGATCATGACATTTAGTTGTGTACACTACAACAATTTATAGAAATAGCTTTGCAAATGTTTCATAACAAATTTATGTCTTGAGCGTACATGGGGCAGAGATAATGTGACTTCAAAAACCTCAAAACCAAGTTTATCACTGAAATGGTACACAATGTATTTAAAACCAAAAAATTATAGAAATTAAAAAAAACTTTCACCACATAAGTTGTGTTTTTGTTGACTTCATCCATTGTTTGAAATTTGAACGTATGGTATTCCAGGGGTTGGCTTAAATATCCTTTGCTATAGCTTTGGTATAAAGCACTCCTCAGGGAATGTACCACAAACAATTATCTAAAATAAATACATATAAATCACTGCTATTGTAGTAGAGAGTATAAATCATTGCTATTTTTTGCATGGTACTTGGACTCCTTCATTTGTTGGTCACGTTCATCAAAATGAGGTTCCAGTCTTGAGCTTGGGTGTTGGTGTAAAGAACCTCTGCGCGACTGTCGTGTTGAGTATTCTAATATATTGACAAGAAAAGGAGTCAAATGAAACTCTCCAAAGTGGAAAGAAACCACTGTTCATGGCATCAAAATGGAGGCAAAAAAGCAGTGGAAGTCCACAAAGGAGAAAGACTCCATTGTACGTGAGTCTCCCCATTGACCAGATTCGTAGTATGTGTTGCCATGCTATTCATTAGTGAACTCATTTGATGGTGGTTCAAAAATATCATTTTTTTAAGAGTTAATTAATCTTTAGTGGTATTCAGTCACCTCTTGAGTGGATAGTGTCTGTAGTGAAATCTTGGGGGTGCACTAATTGGGTGGAGTAGCAATATATGAGCAAACAAATAATAGGGGATTTTAAAATCATTTGGTCAAAAACTTATAAAAGAATTTAGAGTAATATAGGGTATAGAAAATGGCATTGGACATCTTTAAAGTACTATAGGGTATGGAATAATAGTCCCCATTAGAAAATGCAATAGTACTAAAATAGCCCCCTTTATATTAAAATTTTTGGCCCAAAGTCTGGAATTGGTACTTTCTCGGCTACTTTGAGAGTGGCATATTGGTCAGGAGTGGAAAATTTTGTATTGCGTGTAGTTGTTGTTGTCTTGCCAAATCTAGAGTTTACCTTTCAGGGTTTAGGCTGCTTTTTTCTTGCGTTTTGAATCCAAATGTGGTTTAGGGTGTAACGACAAGTTCTTTGTATTCAAGGTAGGATTTTTTGGCGTGGATGATGGTGTTCAATTTCAAAATTAGACTGTACTTAGTGGAAGATGATGTTGGGCGGCCGGAGCTATTGAGTCCTTTTTTTTGCCACTTGGGCGACACTTACGTGGATTTGCGCACGTGCTTGGAGAACAAGGGATGCATGAAGTGGCCCTTCCTTTTCTGGAACTTTGAAGATGAATGTCGAATACTGAAGAGGTTCGAGGCCATGAACCCTGTAATCGAACGTATTTATGTCATTCCTACATTGGAGGGAGACGATGGACTTCACAAGCGGTGTCGTGTTGGAAACCAAGCTGAAACAAAGAGCAGCGACTTAGCAGATCTTGTAAACAAGAACTACACCTACGACCAAAAATTTGTGATCACCCTAAACACTGCATGTGGATTGGTAAGCCATTTTTGGTTGCATTGCTCTATGACTTGGCATGGTTTTGTGTACATCATTTTGTAATTAGTTCAAGAAAACATTTCGAAAGGTGACTTGTACTGTTGAGAGGCTGCTACCTACGCTTTTGGATCCATTTTGGAGGGACCTTCGCTTGACAAGCTGATTACTCTTGTTCATGATGTTGCTTCCATCTCGAGGGGTGCACTACAAAGGAAGTTCATGGGTGAGGAGTGACCAAACCCTAACTACCCATTTCTACTTTTTCTAATTACTTTCTAATAAACTATAATTTCAACCTACAATTTTGAGCTTTGTTTAACAATGTCTATAGGTTTCTATTGCCAAAAATTTCAATTCCAAATAATATAAGATATATTGTCTAGAAAGGGTTGAAAAATGAACTAAAATGGCATGTTCTCCAACTAAAATATTTATAGAACTCACATGAAGATGACTATTACATCAATATTCAACCAAAATAAACTTTCAATAGAAAGCTATTTTAAAGAATTTTTTTTCATTTTTCAAATTTTTTTTTCTTATATAATATAGGGGTGTGAAAGTTATTTTTAGCTTTATAGTGTATTTTTTTTCTTCTAAAATTTGTAACTAATTATTATTAACATAAAAAAATACCAATAATTCAAAACATAAACTTTCAAAGTAGGAAAATCTATTCATATTTTTTTTAAGAAATTTTTTTTTTTAGGATATAATATAGGGGGTCCAAAATTTGGTTGCTCCTCACTCATGAATTTCCTTTGTAGTGCACCTCCCGGGGCTTTCATTCATGTGCAAACAATGAAAGACGAGAACAAGCAATGAAAGACGAGAACAAGCAATAAAAGACGAGAACAACCATGTGAAGGATACTACAACGTGGACCCTACAAAGGATCTTTGAGTTCCTCGATGGATCTTCTCTCGAGGCTCTAGTTATCACTTAGTCTAATTTGACCACAATTCTTGTTGTCATCTTGGAGGCCATCAAGGACACACCTAATGTTACTGAGAAGGTCTGTGGAGTAATCTATTTTGTGGCATAGGGTTAAGAAGGAGGTAGTCAGTCGTTGTCTCCTGTATCTTCGTTTTTCCAAGGCATTATGCAAGCCTTGTTGGCAACTACTAAGATGGAGGATTCTGAAGATTCTCGGCTACGGACATCGGCATACGAGACTCTCAATGAAGTTGTAAGAATCTCAACAGAGGACACTGCCTTGATTGATGCAACTGGTGCCCGTGATCATACAGAAACTCAACGTTACTTTAGAGATGACCGTGCTTTCTTCCGATGACCGAGAGAAATAGAGTGAATTGCAGGCCCTCTTGTATGGTGTTCTATAGGTGAGTTATATCTGTGGCTCTTCTATAGTGTGTCGACTGTCTGTTATGAGGCCATTTTTTCACTTTCATTGTAAGTTTGCCTTTTGTGTTGTATATTTGACTTTGTGGTACATGTATCAAAGTTAAACTGGATGAAACTATCACTATGTTTGCTTGTGGAGTCTACTCTACCTCCATGGTTTTACTATTTGATCCTTGCTTGTGGAGCTACTGATTTAGTTATCAGTTTTTGTCTTTGTGAGCATGAATATAGTACATGCTAGCATGAAATCCTAATAGTCAATTGTAATTCTGTATACTTTTTGAACTACTTGTAGTCACTGTGTTTTGCTTATCGCTTGTTCATATACAGTCGAGCTCATACGGTCTTCTGAACTCTATATGTAGATCATCATTCAGAAGTTAGGTGCAACAGAGATGACAAAGTATGGTGTAGTACAGTACGCCGACAATATGATGGGATTGTTCCTTCGTGTCTTTGCTTGCCGCAATGCCACTGTCTATGAGGAAGCTATGCTCTCAATCGGAGTGTTAGCATATGCAACAGGTGCAGGGTTTGAACAGTACATGAGCGAATTTTAGCGGCACTTGGAAATGGGTCCCCAAAACTTTGAAGAGTATTAGATATTTACACGTTAATTGTTTTACAAACCTGTCGCTTTGCACTAACTTCGAATACATTTCATTTTAGCATAAGTGGTGTTAATTTCTATAACCTATAACATTAGGAAATAGGGCTCACCTCATTTCAACCCCTTATTTATGTTACTGTGAGGATAAGTGAAGTTGTTGTTTTCTTTCTTTCCTTAGGATTTCCTGCCATTAAGTTGTTTTCTTTCCTGCCATTGATGCAAGTGTGTTTGCTGCAATGCAAGTGCAGGGGATTTTGAACAAAGGTTATAGTAGTGCTTAGACCCTAAACCTTAGTTTTGTTCATGGATACATGAAAATGCACATTTTGGTCCTACTCATTGTGTTTGTAAACACAATGAGAACATTATATTTCTTACTACATCATTGTACACAAAAACTTTGTTTGTTGTGTATCCAAATATGATTGATTTCATACTATAGTAAGTTTGCCAATTCTAGCAAAATAAATTCAAATGCTTTTTGGTGACACTATACGCACTTGCAAGCTCTCAGATTAGGTTGAATTTTGTGAGATATGAAGTAAAGCTTGACTCCAAAATTTTTTTACAATAAAAGCTTTCTTGTGGCAAATTTGGTTGTAACTTGAATCATCGTTGGCCTGAAATTTTCTCAAAAAATTTTGGGTCCATGTTGCATTATATATTTAGAGAATTTTTTTAAAACCAAACCAGCCCATTTGATGTAGGCCAAAAACTATAGTTGAAATTTTTTTCAATCTAATTTATCATATCATTTATTCATAGAAAATTGGAATTATAAGTAATGCAAGCCCCTTCTCTATTAACCCAAAGTAAAAAATTACATAATTATAGCATGTCAAAAAAAAAAATAGTATCCCCTATAAAATAGTGGTCGGTCGCTCCTATATCCTTATTTTTTTAAGGCACTACACCCCCCGAGAGTGAAATTATAGATTGAGTCTCTAAAAGTAGAAATCGCGGATGACACTTATTTTCCAAGTACACATGGCATATCATTATTTAGTTCCTTTAACAAGCTCTATCATTCCCTCCAACCAAATAGTGTTTAATGTGGTGTCAAATTTTCTTCTTTGATATCAATATTGGCTATCATTACATTGGAAAAACAGGGCAAAAATCTCGCTTGAATCACCCAAAACATCTCCAAAATACATAAAATTCGACAAATTGTGAATACCTTAAATAATTTCCTACATAATACCGTGGACAAATTGAAATGCAAAATTTAAATATTGGTGCACAAAAACAGTTGATGATTGTCATGAACTTATTTTCAACTCTCAAGGTGCATGTCATCACTATCTTGCTATCAAGAAAGAAAACGAAAAGTAAAAATGCTACCTTTGAGTAAGTTACTCTTCTATTTCATCAAGAGCAACAAGTTCCCATAGTTTTTCAAAAGTTGCCTTAAATTTACACAATTCTTCTTGGAGTTGTTCTCCATCGCACAATTCAGGTAAGCAGAAGAGCACTTGGAGTTGTGTTTCATTGAAGTCATTTTCGAAGAAGAATGATAGCATGGCTCGAGTAACTGCTATGGCAACAATTTCAGCATCTGCATCATGCTCCACAGCTCTCGATGTACATGGATATGAAGTAACAGCAATGTATCTTGCTTGGTGCAACAATATTTGAAGTCCGAAACTTTCATCTTTTAAAGATGTAAAAAGTTGCAAGATTGTTTTGAATACTCCTGGTGGTAATTCTGTCACCCAGTTTTGTAAACTTGAAGTAGTTCGTTTTCTCTTGCGTGTAAGTGCAGTTGACGTTGTTGAATCCATCTCTGACAATGAATCTTCCGAGTTTGATGATGAATTATCCGAATTTGACGATGAATCTGAATGGTTTGAATTTGTCTGTAATGTGGAATCCATTGGTGATGTTGAATAAATCTGTGGCTTAATTTACTTGTGATCTTATTTAGGAAAACTAGCACTGTTTGATACAATATTTTGGTTTTACTATTATAGTAGTCGCATGTATGTATTGCAGCAGTGGCCAGGGACATGGGAATGAAGAATCATGAGAATGCTTGTTGGCTTGTTGTGCTCTTGGTTTTCATTGAAAATGTTACATGAAATAATTGGATGATATTTCTTCAAGATGAAAACATGACGGATTTTGTGACAAGAGTCGTGGCAAGGGTCATGACATTGCGTGTTTAATATGATATAGATTACAAATTGAGTATTTGAACCGATACTTGATAAAAATAAATAAAAACACTCCCTTTTGGAAGACAAAGGGTATATATACTCACTTATAAAACAAAAAGAAACAAAAAGAAATAAAATTTATAGGCATCAAATTGTTTTAAACATAGAATGATTTTGATGTAATATATTTAGAAAAGTAAAATAATAAAGTAAAAAAATGATAATAAAGTAAAATTGGTACATTAGTTGTAAAATATGTATTTTGGTTATAATAACAAGTGTACCATTGCCATAGTCAAAAATAAAAGTAAAAGTAATTTTCTGATTTTCTAATTCCTGAAAACTTTGAAAATCAATAGCTTTCATATTGTGAGTCAGAATACTATGAAACAAAGCTTATGCATCCCTCTTCAGAAAGGATTTTCTAACACTATGAAGATTACTACCATAGGACACATGGTCCAAGACATCTTACTATAACAAACAAACAAAACAAACATATTATATGGATATATTCAAATGTCTATTTTTATTTTTTAATTGATTAAATTATAATTATTTTTACTTTGATGACATCAGCAAGGTGATATCAATATTTATTTGTATTTCTTGGGGTTCCATTTTTATATCGTGTTCTGTTCAAACTTTTATTTTAATATCCTAAGCGCTAAATATGCACAGGATGAACTTCCAATGGCTTCCGAGCCAGTCAAGCTATGTAATAATTATTCTTTTATGATACCTCAAAATTTAAATTAAATGAATTTAGATATTTTTATTTTCATTTTAAAAGCATTTGAATGTATTTTTTCTGGTTTATTGTTAATAAATACAACAAAATTTCTACAAAAATGAATATTTGAAGGAAAAGCCAATTTACCCCGAAGACACTATCATGTTTTAACAACTAACATCCATATCATTATCAAAACTTTTTACAAGGTAGGAATAGTTTCAATTATTATTTTTGTAAATGAATTTATAATATCTAGCATTCTGTCTCAAAATCTGCAAAAAGTCTCATAATATTATTTTCAAAATTTATTGACTCAAAAAATTACTGACCAAGAGGATACTTTAGAGGTACTAGTTATGGAGGAACTTTGCATTGGTAAAAACATGTGTAGAAGTTTTAACTCCCTTATGGATGTTGCCTTCTAAAAGAGTTGGTGTATGTTGTCTATATATTGAATTGATTTGATCCTCTCCAAACACTCAAAAATTTCCAAAAATTCCCAAAATATTCTCAGTTGAGTAGTAGTATGTCTATGACTTGGTCTGAAATTTACAACTTGAATGGGATTCATGTGCTACTCAACTTCCCCTTTTGTATACAATAGGGGAGAGTGCATAGAGAACAACAAAATCCTTTAAGGGGTTAATTAGGAGACATTGCATTGACAAAAGCTACATGAGTACATGTGGGGGCATTTGAATAGAACCTCAATACAATAGCAAGCTACAAGGATAGCACCTCTCATAGCTAGTTGTTATGTTATGTACATCACTTCATGCTTCACATCCCAAACACACAAAAATGCATTTTTTCATCCATTAATTTGTTTGAAGATTCTTATGTTAGTTTGTTAACATTTGCAATGAATATTCTTGTGATTGTTTGTTAACATTTGCAATACAAATTCTATAATTTACATGTACTTTAGTACACCTATTCCAATCAAAATTATAGTAGCCATAGATTCATCATAAATTCACAACTTAGAATAATTCTTTTGAGATACACACATCAAACCCACATGGGCATGAGCTACAAAAGCAATATCAATGTAGAGTAATTAACCCTTGAGTGCTTTGACATCCAATTTCTAGATGATGAATAGATTCATATTCTTGTTTCTTTCTCATTTTTGCTAATATGAAAGTCATCTTAATTTCTAGGGATACTATATCAAGCAATCCTATCTAATGGTTGGATTTGGTGTTAGTAGAATACATTTATTATTATTCTAAAATTACAAATGTGGAAATATGTCAAGTGGTTGACCAAGCCAAAAATGCATTGACTCTAATTCAAAGTTGGATTTGCAAAAATGAGGTCGTAGATTTAAAGAACACAAAATTTTCAAAAAATCACCATATCAAGAAAATCTCATTTCAAATTCATTCCAACAAGTTTTTATTACTCAAAAAATGATAATATTTTGCTTGTAATCGAATTTAGAAGGAATTCTAAGATTTTCCTTTCAAATTTTATAAAAAATATTGGTGATAGCATTAGTGAATCTAACCATACGGATGAAGTCCTAAAATTCAAATCTACAACTTTTATTCATAAACCAATTCCAAAATATTCTTCCAAATAGTATTTATCAATGATTTTTTTCAAATCATCAATTCTGGAGAACACTTTGGAAGTTTAGGGGTTAAGTTAAGATATGTTTGCACTTTGAGTTAAGGATTATGTTTGCAATGTAAATCAAGCCCAAAAGTAAGTCTACTTTTGTTCCTTAGACCCTCAGTAACAACAATTTTTAACACCAAGCGCAAAACATACCTTCATTGTGTTCATTTTGGCTGTGCAGCGGATGATGACTTTCCGCGGCGGCCTCATGGGAATAAATTCAACTCCATTTCAACACGTAGCTGTGGACTCTTCCCAATCAGTGAAGGTCAATAGGCTACTGAAAGATTCCATCAAAAACAGACTTTCCAACGGAAATTTTCAGACAACTTTCAACCTGGTTGTTGCCATACGCCACTACAGTTCCCAAGTCTACACAATTACCTGGCAAAAAGCCATCCAAAAAAACACACAACAGAACTTGGGCAGAAATAGTCTCAACTGTGGGGTGTTATTAGAGACCACCAGTAGCCCCAAGTCATGCCTTTGCACTGGTAGTCACGCACTGCCGTGTACTCCTCGACCAAAGTCGCGACCTTTCTTCGTCCTGGTCAGAAAGCCAAGCACTCAAGTCTTGAAGACAGTCAGAAAAGTGCACGCGATGCACAGTTTCAACTCATGGCCAAACGAGACGACTCGACTCGGCTACAACGGCGATTCACATCCACGGTCGCAAAGTGACGGAAAGCATGATCAGGTGCCGGGTCACGGATTTTATGGAGTTCATGATTGGTCAAGAGTGATTCAAAGGTTTGAATTCAAGAATTGAATTGGTTTGAACATGTGGAGGGTGCATCGGTGGTTGCTCGGTCGCTGTATAAAGGGGCTCGTGAAGAGTCTCAGTTGTATCAGCCTCTAATTCCAATCGCACCTCTCGTAGTTGCGGTGGTCGAAGCGGAGACGACGACATGCAGTAGTACACGCATCAGACTAACACTTTCACAGTGAGAGCAGTTCTCAAATACGCACCTCGTGCAGCCTGAGCAGGCGTATTCCTTCCGGTCCAGCAGGTCGATCGATTACAGAGCATCTGTTAATATTCATTGAGTGGATTGAAGAGGGTTGTGTGGGAGCTTGCTTGCCTCTAGCTGTTGGTCGATTTATCGCAAGAAATTAAATGGCGCCCACTGGAGAGGTTGAGGCTCCGGCCCCAGTTGTGTTCAGGGGCCAGCCCCGTGCCGATGGGCCAGCGTGCGTTTTGGGAGTGGGCACTGCGGTGCCCCCTGCTGAGTTTTTGCAGTCGGAGTACCCGGACTTCTTCTTCAACGTCACCAACTGCAGTGAGAAGGAAGCTCTCAAGGCCAAGTTCAAGCGCATCTGTAAGTCACACACTGGATCCGTTACATTCCCAATCAAGTAGACTCTTAGAATTTGGAATTCTCGTACGAATTTGACAATCTTCGGACTGGCTGGAATGAGAATGGACATTGCAATCGATCAGTTTGCCACGCCAGCACTTGTACGTACGCCAGTGATCTGATGAAATGCTTGCGATTCTATTGTGCAGGCGACAAGTCCGGCATCCGCAAGCGCCACCTGTTCTTGACGGAGGAGGTGCTGAAGGCCAACCCAGGAATCTGCACCTACATGGAGCCCTCCCTGAACGTGCGCCACGACATCGTGGTGGTGCAGGTGCCCAAGCTGGCCGCCGAGGCCGCCGTGAAGGCCATCAAGGAGTGGGGAGGACGCAAGTCCGACATCACCCACATCGTGTTCGCCACCACCAGCGGGGTGAACATGCCCGGCGCAGACCACGCGCTGGCCAAGCTGCTGGGCCTGAAGCCCAGCGTGAAGCGCGTGATGATGTACCAGACGGGTTGCTTCGGCGGCGCCTCGGTGCTGCGCGTGGCCAAGGACCTGGCGGAGAACAACAAGGGCGCGCGCGTGCTGGCGGTGTGCAGCGAGGTGACGGCCGTCACTTACCGAGCGCCGAGCGAGAACCACTTGGACGGGCTGGTGGGTTCGGCGTTGTTCGGCGATGGCGCGGGGGTGTACGTGGTGGGTTCCGACCCGAAGCCCGCCGTGGAGAAGTCTCTGTTCGAGGTGCACTGGGCGGGGGAGACCATCTTGCCCGAGAGCGACGGCGCCATCGACGGTCACTTGACGGAGGCGGGTCTGATCTTCCACTTGATGAAGGACGTTCCCGGGCTGATTTCGAAGAACATCGAGAAGTTTTTGACGGAGGCGCGGAAGTGCGTGGGTTCCCCTGCGTGGAACGAGATGTTCTGGGCCGTGCACCCTGGAGGCCCCGCCATCCTGGACCAGGTGGAGGCGAAGCTCCAGCTGACGAAGGACAAGATGCAGGGCAGCCGCGACGTGCTTTCTGAGTACGGCAACATGAGCAGCTCTTCGGTTTTGTTCGTGCTGGACCAGATCCGGCAGCGATCGCTGAAGATGGGTTCGACGACGCTGGGCGAGGGCAGCGAGTACGGATTCTTCATCGGATTCGGACCGGGCCTCACGCTCGAGGTGCTCGTGCTCAAGGCCGCGGCCAACAGCGACGCCACGGCTGCGTAGAAATTTTGGATGTCGAGAATTCATGGATTCCTAGCATGTAGCCATAGCCGGTCATTACTTCTTCATCAGAGCTATAGATATCTGTGTACAGAAGAGCCAATGTAGATTACTGTTGCAATTTCATAACTGGATTCGGTTATGAAGTACCCCGAATCTTGCAATTTGGGGGGCTGTTCATTGAGATTTCAAATTGAAATCCGCAGCTAGAGGAAATACATACCAACCAATTGACGATTTATCTGGTGAGATTACGATGTGTGCGGCACTTGTCTCATATATTCGCAGGCAATGGTTTGGGTGCCTGTAATTCAAGATGCATATTGGAGTCATCCGAGAAGCCAAAGGCGACGAGGTTTTATGTTTGCAAGCAACCTAACTGCTCACTGTAAACTCTAGGAACCGTGCATCAATAAGAGCAGTTCCTACCGGAATGTTTTCTGGAAGCTTCATTTGTCACTCTTGACGGTCCTTTTGAGCGACTGACGTTTCTTTTTCAGTGAGTACATGGCCGCCACGAGGACGCTTTGCGCTGGGAATGACGCTGTCTGCACTTTGCACGCTACTCAGTGACAAAGTCATTCATTGTAGAAAGGGGATCGAGCCCAACAGAGTTGTACTGTGGAATGTTGGATACTTGTAACATGGATTCCGAAATTGAATCGAGTTGGGATTAGTTTCTATCTTCTGAACCTCAACAGGAAGTGCAAAGTGCCCTGGATGACAGCAGTATTTACTTTGCGCTCTTGTTGCCAGGAAATGGCGCACCAATAGTGCTGCTACGGCATAATGGCCTAAAATCGACCTTTTGAGGGCTAATTTAACTCGAACTTTAATAGCGATCCTTGGGGTTTCGGAGGGAATTCACAGTAGATAGCTGAGATACTCCATTCACTGACAGGGCTGAAATTCAAAATAAATCTCCTTCAAATGTAGCTAGAATTCACATCAAGAGTGAAGAGCAGCGAAGAGCAAGAAGTAGCGAGAATACATTTAGAGCCGATATGTGGATTATGCATTCCTACCATAAAGAAGTCAATGATACCATGACCAAGTATCGTACACCAACCACCATGCAAATGTGTTCAACTCCCAAAAATTTGGATGGAAGTATTCTAATTCTCTTAGAGAGCCTACTTGAAGCCATCTATCGGGCTCAAAGCATCTGATCCGTACCGTTGTTCCAAGGTTCCACCTGCATTCATTGTCTAGTTTTTGCACATTTTGCTTACATCATTGCAAACCTTTTTTCTTACCACAAACTCATTCAATTGGTCATCAGGAATGCTGTCTTTTGAGATTCAAGTATTAGTGTGTTGGAATAAAATGAATTAAATTATTTGAATGTACAAATCATTGCTCGGACACACTATTCATCATCCGAAACACCGAAATATGAACTTCTGAGCACTTAGGGGAATTACACCTCGACAAACTGGGTCACAGTCTGCCAGCTGGGTGAGATCTTACAACATTCAATTATTTATTGTGGATTGATTCTCTTCCATCTAAAAAACTGATTCTCCCAACTTTTTTGATGTTGGCAGAACGCCATGGCCTACTCTGGAATGCAATGTGCATGACGCCCACTTGCCCAGCAATGTCACTAAAATGTCTACAAAACAGAACAGAACAGACTACACCCAATTATCTCTAATTGTAGCGCCTCAAGGAAACAAATGCGGGTTTCCTAATACACTCTAACAAATGGTCTTCTCAATGCACAACTTCTGGAGTGCTCAGAGTTGGAACTCAAGAGGAGAGATTCGTTAGAGCGTTCAGTTACACAAGCCTTAGGTTCATTACATTGTTCACAGAACCCTGTGTAAGTAAGCAACTAAACCCTAAACCCTAAACTCACTTCTCTGTCATTGAGTTACAATACATTACTTGTACGACCATTCTTCTGAACACCAAACACGACTTGACAGAAAGGTCCCAGGTGACGCAGAAACTAAGTCTGCGCCATTCCTGAGTTGTTCACAGCTTGCGTACAGTCAGACATGGCCTTCTCCGTGGGCCCTGGACACTCAAAATTGCAGAGTACAACCATCTGTTACTGGATTCGGCTTTGGGCACAATTTCCTCCTCGTCTTGCATTAGAAATAGCAACGTGGAGAATCTGCTTCTTACAACGCTTGGAAAATGGAATCTATCACATGAGATCCGCACAGCGTATTCAAATCAAGAACAAGCACATTTAATTGCGCTAAGTTAAGCGCCGGGCGCCTGTCGAGCTTTCGGTATTGTGGACAAACAAAAAATCTCGCATTCAGAAGAATGGGGAGAGTAAAATCTCAACTTCCACTTCTCTAGAACGCTGTCAATAAGCAAACTGATTGTGACAGAAATGCCGAAACGGCGCTCTGAGTTTTCTGGTTCCAGCTAATTCGAGTGATAGACCAGCAAGTCCTCAGCGTCAACTAATCTTCATCCGAGCACTCCAAACTCGTATCAGGAATTCCCAAATACGATACCAACAATACCAGCGAAAACCCGAGGAATCCTCAATTCAGTCCAACCGGACGTCATAAAATCAAGAAACCATACTCGTAAGTGATTGAAAATTTCGATCTTTCATTCCTGAGAAGTAATTTACAATACTGCCTCTTTTCGGTCATTTCAACCCGCCACACAGTATTTAATAGTATGGAAGGCGTATGATCCACATCTCTCGCTACACGTCACCTCAGTCGACAGAGTATAATCCGAATCCCATGGTTTCGGAAAACTCGGAAACGCTCACTTCAATCAGCCCAGACAGCAGCACCACTCAATCCCATCGGGTTCTAGGACGAAGAGATGCCACCCCCCGGCTCAGCACCAGAGGTTATCCGAAATATATATCCCGCACTTGTAATGAATGTATGTCCTAAGCTACAACCCAACTAACATTTAGACATTGGCCGCGGCCTTGAGCACGAGCACCTCGAGCGTGAGGCCCGGTCCGAATCCGATGAAGAATCCGTACTCGCTGCCCTCGCCCAGCGTCGTCGAACCCATCTTCAGCGATCGCTGCCGGATCTGGTCCAGCACGAACAAAACCGAAGAGCTGCTCATGTTGCCGTACTCAGAAAGCACGTCGCGGCTGCCCTGCATCTTGTCCTTCGTCAGCTGGAGCTTCGCCTCCACCTGGTCCAGGATGGCGGGGCCTCCAGGGTGCACGGCCCAGAACATCTCGTTCCACGCAGGGGAACCCACGCACTTCCGCGCCTCCGTCAAAAACTTCTCGATGTTCTTCGAAATCAGCCCGGGAACGTCCTTCATCAAGTGGAAGATCAGACCCGCCTCCGTCAAGTGACCGTCGATGGCGCCGTCGCTCTCGGGCAAGATGGTCTCCCCCGCCCAGTGCACCTCGAACAGAGACTTCTCCACGGCGGGCTTCGGGTCGGAACCCACCACGTACACCCCCGCGCCATCGCCGAACAACGCCGAACCCACCAGCCCGTCCAAGTGGTTCTCGCTCGGCGCTCGGTAAGTGACGGCCGTCACCTCGCTGCACACCGCCAGCACGCGCGCGCCCTTGTTGTTCTCCGCCAGGTCCTTGGCCACGCGCAGCACCGAGGCGCCGCCGAAGCAACCCGTCTGGTACATCATCACGCGCTTCACGCTGGGCTTCAGGCCCAGCAGCTTGGCCAGCGCGTGGTCTGCGCCGGGCATGTTCACCCCGCTGGTGGTGGCGAACACGATGTGGGTGATGTCGGACTTGCGTCCTCCCCACTCCTTGATGGCCTTCACGGCGGCCTCGGCGGCCAGCTTGGGCACCTGCACCACCACGATGTCGTGGCGCACGTTCAGGGAGGGCTCCATGTAGGTGCAGATTCCTGGGTTGGCCTTCAGCACCTCCTCCGTCAAGAACAGGTGGCGCTTGCGGATGCCGGACTTGTCGCCTGCACAATAGAATCGCAAGCATTTCATCAGATCACTGGCGTACGTACAAGTGCTGGCGTGGCAAACTGATCGATTGCAATGTCCATTCTCATTCCAGCCAGTCCGAAGATTGTCAAATTCGTACGAGAATTCCAAATTCTAAGAGTCTACTTGATTGGGAATGTAACGGATCCAGTGTGTGACTTACAGATGCGCTTGAACTTGGCCTTGAGAGCTTCCTTCTCACTGCAGTTGGTGACGTTGAAGAAGAAGTCCGGGTACTCCGACTGCAAAAACTCAGCAGGGGGCACCGCAGTGCCTACTCCCAAAACGCAGGCCGGTCCATCGGCGCGAGGCTGTCCCCGGAACACAACTGGGGCCTGAGCCTCCACCTCACCGCTGGGTGCCATATCTTGCGAGAAAATGGCAAATTGTGGAACAGAAAGCTGTACGTGCTCGCTAGCTTGTGATGAATCGGATCGAGAGTACGTTCAGTGCAGTGCAGGAATGCTCACGTCCTGGAACTCGATCTGTGAAACTGCAGCTCCGTACCAATTAGGAAAGTGAGACTGACACTTGATGAGTTGCTTGAATGCGTTCTGAGAAGTGATGATTCCAGGGTCGGGCGTGCTCTTTATGCAAAGAGAGAACCGCCATGAAAGAGTTCGATAGTCGTGGTTGGAGCTTTCGAGGAGCGGGGCGACTGACCAGTTCCGGCCAGCGAACACGGGGCTATTGGAAAGGAAAGGGAGTCAACAGGAGACTGGAAGCGTTGAAAGCAGCAGACTTTATCCTCCAGTGTTGGAACGTAGCGCGCATTTCAACTCGTGCTTTGCTTTGAAAATCTAATTTTAGCCCCCATTGTTGAGATGGGTTTGAATATGCTCCTCAAGGGAATCTCTGAAATTTCTTTTCCCACTGGTGTTTGACCATGGATGGACGCGGCCTCGGTGATAGGTACTCAGTCAAAGAAAAGATTCAGTTTTCAAACCAATGGGTGCATCTCTTGCACTACACTAATGATGGTAAATAGTGTTGGCAACACTAATTACAAAGCACAATACTAAATGTCATCAATCTTATTAATGTTACCAACATTAAATGTCAACATATACACTATTTGTCAACTATTTAGTATCAATATTTTAGAAGTTTACATTTAGTGTTACCTATTATTTCATCAAATTGCAATGAAAAAAATAAAAATTTATATACATGTTTGTTTATTCAAATGTATATTGTCTTAAATAGAAATTTAAAAACCTTTTGCAAATTAGCATTCTATATTTTCAAAAGACGAGCAAAAATTCCTAAAATGTTGGCAACTCTCACTACAAGAGAAACTGGTCCGAAATAACAGAAATCAGCCCCTCCTAATCTACAAAAATTTGACAAGTTTTAGTCAATTAGGACAAAAAATTGTCCAAATTGACAAAAAACTGTCAATTTTCTGTAGATTAGGAGGGGCTGATTTCTGTCATTTCGGAGCAGTTTTTGTCAATTCAGACAGGTTTTCTTGTAGTGTCTAAATGCCAATTAATTGACGTTTAGAGTGGGTGGGGCAAAAGTCAAGGTAATGTTATTTGCAACATAATACTATTTATCATTATTAGTGTAGTTCTGCTTTCTAGTCATCCAACCTCTTTTCTTAAAAGATTAAAGTGGAATCACTAAACAACTTTGTTTCTAGCTAGCTCATAACATTGTGAGATTTTCTACTTTGGATAGGGCTTGTTGTAAAAGCTCCACGGGTTTCCATCAATCTAGTCGAGGTGGCATCACCAAATAGCAACACTAGTTGGCACTAGTTATCATGTAGTAGTTTTGGATCAATGAGGCTATACACAAACTAAAGCCCCTACTGCTAAGGACCAATACACCATTCTCCATCTAGTTGAGGATATAATCGAACTTTTGGATGCCCTTGGCCAAAAACAAGTTTCCAAATTATCAAATTATCAAATTGTTAGAGCTACAGTTCAGTTTCTATTTTAGTTTCAAAAAAGTCATTCATCTATAATTTGGTATCCATTTGCAAAAGTGCCACTTCAACATACAATTCATGACTCTGAAAACTATAATGAATATATTTTATGTCCCTTATATGTAATTTATGACCTTGTTTTGAAACTGAGTATTTTGTAATATCTCCATCATAGAGAAATTGACGTACATGACGGTGGTACCACCTTGAATCTAACACCTTGAATCTAAATCTGCAAATATTAGGCAAAAGAACCCCTAAGGCTCAATTGATGATGGCAAGCATCTTGAGAAATCTTAATTTCAAATAAACTAGTACCTCTTATTGCACTAAACTCCAAAATAAAACTAGACTCAAAGGTAAAAAAACTTGAGCAAATTTGCCTCCACAACCCTAGACCCATTTCATAAGTCCTTGAACCTTGCAAAGACTAACTTCACTCGACCTTTTTCAAGATATCCTCCAACTTGCTTTTTGAGGGCGGTGCTCCCAGGAAACCTTTATTGTAGTTGCATGGTGGCCTCTACCTCTTGGGATCCCTTAAATTGGCGTGCTAATGGTAACAACTCCTAGATTATTGTCAAAATTGTTCTTAGCTGGTACTGGAGAATTGAGCTCATTCAATGCTTTGTGCACGCCCCAAGTGTTGCTCATTGTCTCAATATCTTCAGAAGATATTGTGGATCATGTAAACACCCTCATGTCTTCCATGTAGCCTTGAATTACCATAAAAACAGCCTACAACGGCATCTCTTTATTTTGGTTATTAATGCTATTAGGTCATTTTGCTCAACTTCGGACACAACAATAAGGTGCTTGTCTAGGATTCCTTTACAAAAGACCATCTACCTCTAGCCTTGAATTCTTCATTTGAGCATTAAAAGATCTTTTCAGCCTTAGCATTGTCATCACTATCATCTAGTAGTTGGATATACTTGGTTGGGCAGGAACTTGGGGGCAATATGGATGGCTCAACTTCCGAAAGCAACGTGGAAGGTAGAATTGTAGAAGGATCCACAGACTTCTTCTTCTTGCTCTCACAAACAACAACAACATCTGACGTAATGTCCTGAACTTTACCAAAAAAATTGAAAAGCAATTTGGTTGTACTGGAGCTTGGCAAAAGAGACCATTCTGAAATACTCTCAAAACAAAAGGGACACTCTTTCTTGAATTGTATGCACCCAAAGCAAGAGAGGGCATGTCCACATTTCTATACAAAAATCAACCACATACACATTTTTAGGTTAGTACAACATCTTGGTTGCACAAATTAATTAATTTTATAATTCAGCTAGGTATCAACAATTGAAACTTCCTATACAATATACAACATAATTTCAACATGAAGTGAATCTTGTGTTGTCAAAGGAAAATGACCTAAAGAATAATAGATGCGGGCTTCTTATCACACACATAGCAAATCATAGGCTTATAAGCTGGTTGTCCGGTACTAATGGCAAATGGTTGTTTTGGAGTCTCATTTGTTAGACTTTCCTATAACAAGGGATCTTGCTTACTAGAAACATTGTTGTTGCACAATGAAGTTCAAGTTGCAAGAATGTCTTGGTCACTTAGGGTGGTTGCAATTGAGGCTACAATACTACCATGTTATAAATTAACAAAGTCTTCATGTTCACCAACTTCTATCCAAACTTCTCTCACCATTCAAAGAAAACTCTATGCCTTTATAGTTCCGAACTACAAGACCCTATTCAATACACAATTGATTTGTTCCGGACTTTGAACCAACCCCAATCCATTTTAGACTTAGAAAGTAGGAAGATTTTGTTCTGGACTCCGGAACAACCAGAATCCATTCCAGACTTTGAACCAACACCAATTTGTTTTGGACTTAGAAAACAACAAGATTTTGTTCTAAACTCTGAAACAATAGTAATCCATTCCGGACTTTGAACCAACCCTAATCCATTTCAGAGTCTACTTGCTCCAAAGGAGTCTGAAGTTGAGGACACCCAAATAAAGAATTTGGCCAGTATAAGACCCTCTTTTTGGCTCCCTAATTCATACTCTTTGTGAATCCTAAGCCCAGAGATACACCCTTTAGGAACAGACTCTTGACAGAGTATAGAAATAGATTTCGGATTGATTGTCTGTAGATGAATAAAAATGAAGCTTTCAAAGACCCCACCTAGAACTTGATGAAAAGCAAAGAAGACAAAAAGACAAGAAGATGATATTAAGTTCTGATCACACTTGTTATAGCAAGTTTGCTTGAGATTGATAGTTCTCTTGAAGATTTTGAATTAGCTACATTTATTGCTTGTGGATGCAATTCTAATGCAATTCCATGTTGCCCTTGTAATTTGTTGTTGCAACCATCAACCTTACACAAGTTGGACATTTTGGCATGCTCATAGATGCAACAAAGGTGATAGTAGTGATTGTATGATACAAGGACATAATCAAAACAAGAATACCACAAGTAACACACAAAATATGCATTGAGAGTATAGATAATGGTCAAGGGAAGTTCGGGGCTTTTGGGAAGGGGTCTCAACCAAAACATTGTTCTTCTACCCTCATTTATACCTAACAATTGGTCAGTCATCCTACCCATCATACTCTCAAGGCAAGTAACTTTATTATCAAGGTCCTTCTATTAGTAGGATTCTGCCTCTAATTCCTTCTTTAAAATAGAAATAGTAGCCTCACAGACAACTATGACTTCATTTGAAAGTTTGGATGTCTACTCGTGACATGATTTCTTGAACAAAACGGTGTCTAATTGAGCCTTGAGGGCTTCTGGACCCTCTACATTTGAAGATACAACTCCACTTTGCTTGAGTGAAGTTTGGATGGCAAGCTCCTCTACATGAAGGCGTATAAAATTTTCTTGGGCTTCATAGATGAACACTTGCCTATCATTGAGTAGCATCCGAACCCTACATAGTTTGTCCTCCAAAACAACCCTCTCATTATTAACACCCAACAAAAAATCACAACACCATTGTACTAGGACAGACCTCTTTTTTATTGTCCCATCCATCCTATTTATTTCGTCTGCAAGCCAAAATGGTGATACACAAGCCAACTTCTTTCCCATTGTTGTCTCCTTTTTCCCATCAAGTATCCATCTTTACTAGACTTATTCTTCATAGTCAACTTTAGGGCCGTAGGAAAAGCATCAAGGGCAACACATCGCCTTTTGAAAATATTGGCAGCAATCAAAGCACCATCTATACTCTCCCTCTCAAGCCTAGCTCTCCTTTGCATTTTTTGATTTCTTCAGCTTGAGTCTTAAACGATATTCTCGTCTTTTGCAACTGAACTATGACCAGTTAACACTCTTGTTGAAGGACATAAGGATAAAACCCCTTGCAAATTGAAGGGTGATTTCCTTATTGGGCATTTCATCAATATCATAAACTCACTAATACAAAGATAAGATAGCGACTTACTCATCTTGCATGGTCCTAGCATTGTACTTCCACCCACTCTTAAACAACATAGGATCAAAGTAAGCGCATACAAGTTCTTCAAGAACCTCATCTTTGATGTCGCCAATAATAATCTCACCTTCAAGAAGCCCTTCAAAAAATTGAAATCGAGGTTCTCCCATCTACAAGAAACACAAAATAGTCATTTATCACCACTACTTGGATTGCATTTCTACTCCAAGAGTTCACATCAACATTGTACCAAACCCTACACCACTCTAAAGCAAGAAATTAGAATACCAACAAAACTTCATATTAGGTACCATATTGGAAAGCCTTACCATAAAAAAGAAGCTTCTTAACAAACTTGACACAACTTGGATGTACGAAACACAGTTAATGCGAGGTGCTTGACATAGTTTGGATATACAAAATGCAATTAGTGCAAGGTGCCTGGAAGAGATTTCAATCACCACATAGCTTGGAAAGATAGAGGGAGAAAAAATGTGAGAGGTAAAAGAAAAAAAGGGTCTGGAATGAGAGAAGCAAGGAGATCAAAAAAGGCAGAAGGCACACTCATTTGAGGGAAAACACTACAAGGGAAAGGGGTCCAAAATGACAAGGATTTAACACAAAATTATCGGAAATAATAGTAGCTATCAATTGCAAACCTATTCCTATCAATTCTTTGTTTCTGTCAACACTTTGACACAAAACTATCCAAATTGACAACAAGCATGTATTGACAATATGTTGCTATCAAATGATGAGAATTCTATGAATTAAATTTTGTAAGATCGGAGGGTAGGGAGGCTGTTTTTATAGTGAAATGTATTGTCCATCAAGAATCCTCAAAAACTATGGGATAATTTAACAATGAGAGTTTGACTGCTCATTGTTAAAAATTGCATAAATTGTATTCAAAGTTTATATTGTCTTTAAATTTTGTTCATAACTTTTGATTGGAAAATCTAAATCTGAAACGGATTTTTGGAGGTAAAACTTAAATTGATTTCCCAACTTATCTTAGTTCAAAATTTTCTGAAAAAATATATGCTACTATGCCTAAGTGAGGTCTGAAATTTCACTTTGAACACAATTTTTGCAATTGATATATCCCATATGAGTTGCCTTGCCTACCACCACCCTTTATGTATAAAGGAATTGTCTTCTACACTCACCTCACTTGCAATAAGAGGCACTTGGAGGCATGTTTTTGAATGTGAAGCTTGATTTTAATAGATAATGGTTTTAAATAGTAAAATTTAATTAATCGGTTGTTTAGGAATAATGTGGCAAACTTGGGCCATGAGTCTAGAAATCATTAGTTTTTTTGACATCATGAATAAAAACCAGGTTGAGAAGGTCTCAAATTTTTATGACAACTAATGATAAAATTTTGTCAACTAATTGGCCAAATCAAGATGTTTCCACTGACAAAGCAATTGACAAATTTTTGTTAATTTGTTGTCAATAAGGACACAGATATCCTTGTAGTGAAAGCACAATTTATCATGATTACCAGAGGAAAACTCCCACCAAAAAATTGTTCTTGGTCTAGATTGTGGGTATATAAAAATTCTTGCCTAGCATTGTCAACTAATGAATATGACTATTAAGGTCTGTGCCTCTATGACTTCATTTTGGAGACACCACTATAAGAAACCCTTGCTGGTGGTGATGTTAAGACAAAACAGGTGGTGTTATGAAGAGCATGGATGTTTTTGAGATTTTGATTACAGAAAAGTCATTTTGCTTGTGATGTTACTTGTGACATAGTGATTCAAGAGCTACAACAGTAGGGTGGTGTAAGCAACATCAATGTTCAATGATTCATCAACAATAACATTGTTACGTTCTTCTCAGACATTTTCGAAAAACATCTGAAAGCCCAGTCACCATAAACTCCCAAATGTTGAAACCAGAATTCATGAATTTGCTGACTGGGCTGAAAGAAAAAAGGCTGCCCGAATTTGAAAAAATTAAATTTTGAACCTGGCGTAGACCTACGTTTTTCTAATTGATTAATATGTTCAGTCTAATTTATTTGGGCCGTCAGTCCTAGCATTTTTGGATGTTCTTCAATGCATTTTCAGATTTTCCAGCTTCTAAGACTTTTTCCATATTGAATTAGAAAAAATGCTTTACCTATTTAACCCCTAAGGGACCAATTGTCCATCGCAGGGGCAAATGGGATTTAGGGCAACTACTGAACCACGTATATATATATATGGACTTTTTTTCCCTCCTATTCATTTGAAACCTCTGTGAAGACCAAAAAATAGATTCACTTTGTGGGAATATAAAATTCATGACAATCCGTACCTTATAAAAAAAATAATGTCCAATTGGATTAAAAAGAAGGGGAAGCTCACGCAACAAAACAAAGTTTGTATGAATCTTCATTATTCCCCTAATACCTTAGATATTTGTTAATACATATCAAACGCTTTGGTTATTTTTGTCCCATGAAATTGTTCTGGAAATTAAATTTCTCGATAATTTTAATATGCGAAGGTATTGTGTTCTTTATTTTAAAATACACTATTGACCAAAATAGAGTTATGAAAAATCTTCAAAACCAAAAGGTCTAATTTGTGTGCACGGCCTGTTCGAAAAATCCCAAAGTCGAGATTACTATATTATTATGATATCTTGGATATCTTCAAAAAAGTAATTTTCCCTTTTCCCTTATACATATTTATATTCTACAAGCTCTAAGTGAAATAAAATATATTGTTATTCAATCACTTCATTATCAATGTTCAAGGAAAAAACAAATGTTGTAATTTCACATGAATTGGTTCTTGCCTTTTTCTGATAATTCAGTGGTAAAACATTTTTGCTGTTGTACAATCATTTAGTTCAACTATTCATGAATGTCATATTGGATATTGTTCATGACCACATGATTTGTTTCCCATAACATGTACATATGTAGCACGGAAACTATCATTCGTTGATTCAATGTGGCATCGGAATAGAAGTTTTCATTCCACAACAAAAGCATTTCACCATGCACCTATTTGCATATTTTTTGAAATTATTATCCACCTTCAGTTCCAGAATCAATTGGATTGTCATCACAAGCTACTTTTGTTTTACATGAAGTACACGTGCATGTATTCAATGTGTTTCTTCGTGTCACACATCATGTTTGAACAAAACGTGGTTTAGAAACCTCTTTGTTTTCTAGGAAAAAGAATTAATTCAGCTCTGTCTAGTATTTAGAAGCATGCAACCAATGTCCATGAGTGCCACTAACCAACAACGTCTTCTGTTGTCTAGCCTTCCTCTACCAACGCTGACATGACCAATAAGTCACACGTTCTATAACCCTATGGGACGTACAAATCTTCCAATTCGTTTTGCTCGTGAAGTCCCCCTTGAAATGGCATGGTGTTGCTTTCATGCTGAGCAATCGGTTGTCTAACTCGATCTGTATGCAACACTTCAGGTTGTAAACCATCAAAATCCGCGTCGTGCCCAATGTCCAAGACATTTGGCATTGGTACAAGAAGTTGTAATTGTCCGCGTCTTCCCCACACTTCGGTGCCACAAACAACCTTCCATCCGCATTGCGTCGGACCATCGGAAAAAAACACTTGTTGGCAGTGCAAGGGGAATGCAAATGAATCAGCGTATACCGTCCCGTTCATGTGGTTGAAGTTTGCTACACTGAAGCCATATTTATCTCTTCGCAGACTTGGGTACCGCGAATCTTGGGAAGATCTAACCTAGTCACACACCAGAACCGTAGTACAGTGATTGCGGTAATCCAACTCCAGTATCTCTTCTATATACCCAATGTAATCATCAGTTCTGTCAATGGGTCGTCCATTGCGAATTCCCCAACGGAGCTGCTTTGTGAAAGAAGCAACTACACAAGAGTCACGCGTTACTAGTCCTATTTCTGAGCTGTGAACACGCAAATGCATGCCAAATGCATACATGTGGCGGTGTGCACTTGCGATGTGTTCTGGCGGTTGTGTGTACTGTTCTATGTCAGGATCAACTTCCTCTCCGTCATGGTGAGCAACATTCACTCGGACTCGTAACCAGTCTACAAAACATGGAAGTTCCTTCAACTCAGTGGAATAATTTGTTGACATTGACGGACGATGTCTGCGACATTGCAGACGGAATGCTTCCCGCTCTTCTCAACGGCGAGCTTTCAATTCCGCGTACTCCCTACACACCAACATTGAGAACGGATGTCACTGTTCATGCAAACATTGTTGGAAATTTTTAGAATTTCATATGGTATCCTAATTTTTTTTCCTATTGAACGTGGATGTACTTATACGCTTACTTAAGAGTTGAGGGTTGACATGTACTTGTTGTTTCCTTTTGCTTATTCATGGTTCTCTTGAACATCCTTCATTATGATTGTGGACTTCACCCAACCAAATCCTCAAAAAGGCTTCTAATAGTTTCTTCAACGTGCTATTACATTATGAACATAATCATCAACGTAACTGAATTTCATGAGATTCTTACTCTCTCCAATTCTCCAAACATGCAGCATTGTCCAAAACAAATGCGTGCACAAAGTTGCGGAAATCATTGGGCATTGTTCGTTTCTTCGGTTGTCGGAAACGTAGAACCTCATCGTTCATTGTAGCATCCTCAGCTTGATCCCAAATACGATGGACAAATGTATGTGCCTTTTGATTTGTAACCCTTCGATGGAAAAGAATTGCACCATTACATAATTTTATTAACATGAATTATAATTTATAACTTTAAAGTTTACCCCCCACATGCCTAAACTGCATTATATGGCAACATAGTGATTTGGGGCAATTCACTCTTATAAATGTAATCCCTAAATGCCTAGATTGCATTCATGAGAACATACTCAACATAGTGATTTTGGGCAATTCACAATAAATGGAGCTTTTATTTTTTTCCTTAAGAGTTTCACACAACATGTGCCTAAGGAGTTCCTTTAAAGCCCAACTATATTCATAACTTTTGACTACATGCTTCAAAAGTTATCGTATGATATGTATTTTTTCATTGTTAAGCGAGTACTTTATGTTGCAAAAGAAAATTCTTCATAAATTTTTTTTCAAGAGATAAAAATTTGAATTTTAAAAAAAAATATTTATCTAAAAGGAAAGCTTTGAATCATTTTTTTAATCATTTTTTTAACAATTATAAAGAGTTTTATTTTAGAGTAGTTTGTTGGTACTTATAGAATCTTATTCTTTAAAACACTTTGAAATCCTTTGTTTAATTCAATATAATGTTTTTGGAAATAATGTAAATAGTATGTTTAGATTGCTTATTACAACATTTTTACCATTGGAATTGGCATTTTCTAATTCCATTTATATTTTATTTTATTTTATTATTTATTTATTTTGAATCATTTTCTATTTCTTTCTATTTTTTTTCTTTGTGTTGTAGAGTTTCAAATGGTTTGTAATTTTTCAAGCATGTAGCTAAGTTGCCTTAAAAGACTAAATGCAAAGGATAACCGCCAATTTGAGTTATTTTTCATACAAATGTTACCTTGTGAAGTGCGGCTACTCAATTTTCTTGCAACGCTTCAAAAATGATTTTTGTCATTTCAAATGCCAATATCTTGCAGTCTACAAGGTGAAATTAAAAAAAAAAAAATTCTACATTTTTTCAAACTAGCATACTAGAAGATCCTATGGTTATATGTATAAAAAAAATTCTAAAATTTGGTACATGTATCAAAAATGGCAATTTTCAAGTGTATTTTGTAAAAATATAGTCAAAATTATTTAGGGATTAAGATGCCTTCTCTCAAAGAGCAAATAACCGTAATATGCTTTTCAACCATGACCTTAGAGACAATATGAACTCTATGATATTTACACTTTACATCCTAACGAATTGTTTTTAGAATGAATTAGAGCAATTTCAAAATCTAATTTTCTACCCTAAATAGAAGGAGATTGAACATAATTGCATATCCAACCACAATCATATGCAAGCATGAAATCAAGTAGTTTGTCATTCATTTCCCAACATGCATCAATTTCGTATGTAATTCATTTTCTAGCCATTGCATCAAAAGCAATATCGTCCATAAACAAACTCTTGCAACATAATAGTAGTGACTACAAACAGTGCAAAGTAATATTTAGTAGGCATGAATTAAAACTATATTAAATTCATTTTCTACTACTTCCATCACAACATCTTAAAAAACATGGTTTTGAAGCATCAATTAAAATACATCAAACCTTTTTTTGATTCCCTAATTTCATCATTTCAATAAGAAATGGCACTCAAGAGAAACAACATTTCCTGTGTTGGAAAGCAACTTCCCTTGGAGAGACTGTGAACCATTGAAATGGTTCACATTATGAAAATATAAAAAATATGGACAATAGGTTAAGTTTTTGAATTAGAAAGTGCTAAAATTCTAAATTACACTAGTAATATTAGTTAATAGGTTTTTTAATATAAATGTTGAACTTAAACCTAAAACTACATCCAAATTATAAATTAACGAAAAAATGAACTAAAAACAAGACTTAGAACTAAAAACAAACAAAAAACAAGATAAAAATTTCAAAATGACATAAACATAATGGGTTCATAGGGAATTAGTAAGCTTAAAATCAATGTTTAGACACCTACATTGAAAGAAAACCACTAATTTAGAGTAAAAACAGCAAAGTAAGGGCATTTTTAATATGAATTAGGGTGAATGAAAGGGTTAGGAATGTGGTTAGTTAGGAAGGAGAGGATGAAGGTCGAATAGGGGTTAGGAGCTCATTCTCTCCTCTCTCTCTCCTCTCTCTCTTGTCTCTTGTGTGTGTGTTGAGGGTGCATGTTTTTTTTGGGAGAAAACAATGAGCACAAGAGGTGGATTGAGAATATAGCCAACTTGCCGAGTAGGTTTTCACCTCAAGAGGTAAAAGATGGGTGAAAAGTGAAGATTTCAGGGTCAGATGGAAAAGGTGTTTAAGAGGAAGGTCTGCTGCCGTTGCAATAAGGAGAAGCAACTTTGACGAACCACTGTGGGAGCGTGGAGAATCTAAATGGGCTGAAAATTGAAAAGAAGGAGCACCTTGAAGTCAGCTTTTCAAGAAGATATGGTTCGCCTGATTTGGAGCAGAATTGAAGAAATGGTGGCCGTTTTAGTGGAGGAGGGTCTGCAGCCGCAGTGGATCAAGAGCAGCAACTTTGGAGGGCTACTGCGGCAAAACGACGATGAATTTGGAGCTCAAATTGTGGGGAATGATGCAAAGTGGAGTTAACTTCCAAATGAGACAAATTGTGTGCCATTTGGAGCTACGATGAAGGAATGGCAGCCAGTTTTCCAACAGGGCGTCTGCTGCCCCCACTGAGGGAGTCCGAATTGAGGTTTTGATAGGATTTCTTCACCATTGTTGTTGATTACTTGCAATTTTCATTGCACATGAACATGAAAAAAGACTTGCATGGAAGGATACTTGAATTGGATGTTTGAGAATGATGAAGAGTGTATGGGAGTTGAATTTAGGGGTGTGAAGACAATTGCAAAAGTGTTGCCCTAATTGGACTAAGATTAGGGTTTAGAGGGATCAAGTATCTAAAATGCAAGAACCATTTTGAGCATTACAAAAGAAGAAAAAATCTTTAACCTTGAATTGAGAACAACAATTAAGAAGGGAAAATGTAGGGCAATGCATGCTAAATGAAATATTGGATCATGTAAAGATGTGTTGAAATTAATTAGGAGGGTCCAATTTGGGCCATTTTGGGCATCAAATTGCACATTTGAAGTGAATTTTGTCCCTTGTATGGTCCTAACCAACTTCATGGTCCAATTATATGATGAAAGTGGCTAAAAAGGTCATTTAAGTAGAGTGAGAAGGGCTGCTCCTTCCAACTAAATATCATTTAAGAAAAACTTACCAAAAATTGTTTAGGAGTCCATTGCTTGGAGGAAAATTAGAGTAGGAGCTTCATACACTCCCCCTCGGCCAACTTTGTAGGCGTTGTTTGCCTCAAGGGTAAATTACACTCACAGAGACATATGGAAAGACGAATGAGTACCTCAAAGAAAGGGATTTTTCAAACCCTCCACCTAAATTACCCTTGGCGGCTTGGCGTTGGCGCTGGCGGGTTTCATTTCCGCCGGGCCCGATTCCGCCAATCCGCCAGGCGGAGCACGGCGAAAACCGCTAGCACCCGCCATATTGGAAGGCATGTGTGCTGCACCTCTGCGGCTGTAGGGAAAGAGGGATCCGTTGGCGGCCGACAGGTGTGGTTTCTTTTTTTGCTTAGGAGGTTTGGATTGTGGAGAGCGTGTGATTTTCTCTTACGGCATTAGGTTTCGTGCTTTTGGTTGCAATGTTTGGTTGTAGCGCTGTGTAATCGTGACGGGCGAGGGATTTGGGTTGGAGGGAGATCTGTTTTGGTTAGGGTCTCTGCACACATAACACTACTGAACCTAGTTTTTGCTATAAATGTTATAGTTTGTGTTAAATAAATTTTGATTGAATTATAAACCTATTGAATGAGCTTGCCAAGGAGTGAAAAGTGTCCTCCATTGTGGAGTGCCACGGGATTAACTTTCTTGTAATCCAAGGAAAGGCCCTCTACATTATGTATTGGTGTGCCAATTACTTGTGATAAAGTTCATTTATAGGGTTATATTTTGATTATATATGTAAAGTTTAATTTTGTATGGTCTTAAATATCATAGTCTTTTCTTTAAATTTGTGTATTCCTATTGTATGTAATCCTAATATTGTATACAATATATCCACTAATATTAGGTACAAAGGCAAGATTAGTTGTTAGGCATTGTTTTAGTCCCTAGAATCTAGATTGTAACATTTACCCATAGAAAGGATTTTTTGAGAGAAGGTTTATTTCTTCAACTCTTTCTGTGTTTTAACTTTAAAGACTTGTGATGTGCTATATTGCTATCTCCCTGCCATTTTCATACCTCATTCTCTAATTATTTGGGTGTTTAGACATGGAGATCCTTTTAGCATTTTATTAATGGACACAACCATAATCAGTTTACCTAAAACCATTAAGTTTGTTTCTTCAACTTCCCATGCATCTTTTCCAGATGCCTTTTTCCTACACTATAGTCGACTTCTCAGTTTGCTTAGGTATGTGGGTTTGTGCATCTAAGTTAGAAATCTTTGGTATTTTGTTGGATAACTGCAAAGTTCCACACCTCGTTGGCAGGGTTAATGAGTAGGCTTCTGTTTTAGACTTAAAAGCCAAGAGTGATTCCTAAATTTAATTGATGACAATTATATGCTTAGTTTATGTTTCTTGACATGGACCAACTGTCTGCAGTGATTTGAGGGACAACCTATTCGCTCTCCAAAGGTATGACACATACCTTACTCATCTATAAGGTCGGTCCACTGCAATGGAGGTCGATCACTTGGGTTTACTGATTGCTGACTAATTAACTATTCTGTAGATGTCAGGTTCTTTGAGAATGCTTACATCTAGAAGAGACTCTCCATTTACAACGACAAAGTAGAGGATGTTGCGTACCTGTTTCCTGGCAATGCAAAGCCTTCTGAAGCTAGTTATATCTCCAGCAACTGCAATCTCTTCTCGAAATCTTTGGTATTTTGTGTGCCTTAGGTTGAATAAGGGTATTCTATAACATTGTACAATTTTTATGAATTTATGGTGACTGCTATGGGCATTGCCCATGACTAGTTCTAATAGACATTTTGCATTTGAATGACCATTTCTAGTTCTTTTTGTTGTTAGTAGTCGCTCGCAACAAACTTGATTCGAAGTTAGAGTTTGTTCGTAATTTGTTCACAGGTAGTGGGTGACGGAATGATGAACTACTTCCACGATACAAATTGCCTTTGAAATGAAAAGCATAATGTATGCAACAGTAGAGTGCATGAGAAGTTGCGTTCCATGAGCGCAACGTTTTCCCATTGTAAGTATGGTGTTCTGTCGACACTTTCTACTTTGAAAGAGACGTCCATAGAAACAGATTACAATTTTTGTTGATATCAGAAGCCTCGTTGTTGTACATATTTCACCCTAGATTTTAAGACGGCACACGGCGTGCATGCAGAAGTGCTGAGACATCCAATCCCTCGCTTCTTTCCTTTCATTAAACATAACGTTGTCAATTATGATGCCAATGCAAACAATGATTGAATGCTCCATGGCGTTCAACAAAACTAATTTGTGTCCGCAACTGTGTACAAGCTGTCATCAACCATCGTCTTGGATAATTGATTCCGTTCATTCTGACGGAGACCTGCACATCACAATTGCCCTTCTACTTCTGTAGCATGCTTCAGATATGTTATTGTAGGCACCAACAAACATGCAACAAATGCCAATTCCTATAACTTACTATCCGTCTTGTGGTCGTCAAAATCGTGCATATGTAGTATGGTTCAACGCAAGACATTGGCCGTGGTTACATTCAGAAGTTCAGTTGTTTCCAAAATTGCAACAAAATCACTTAAAACGCACCTGCGCACAAGTAGCGACGTCCATAGCATTGTCCACCAGAACGGCGTCGACAGTGCCAACTGACAAAAAAACTATGCTAAGTCGACATGACAACTCAGCTGCCACCTCACGAAAACTGAAGTTTGAGTTCGGGCAGAAAAAAGTTTGACGTGGCATGGCCCACCGAGTCACTACTAATGTGGATGCCAAATGGCATCCACATGGCGCTTCATAGAAGCCTCCAGAAGGTATGTTTTGAAACAAACATCTACAATGCATGGGTTGTTTTTTCAAATTTTGCTATGTTTTTCGCTCGTCAATAGGAATGGATTTTGGGTGACATTGCAATGGACGTACACTCTGTCTCAAAAAACGTACTTTCTCGTCCCCTAAAACAGTACTTGGGACGAGGATTTCTTCTAGTGCACCCTAACCAAACCCAAACCTAAGTTAACTATTAGACACTTATTGTCTTGGGCGTTCTTATGAGGTTAGTGACTTGTTAAACATAACATTTTTATTTTTGAAAGAGCTAAATTTATATCAAAGGGACTTTGTTAAAAATGCTTTGATTTGTGAACCATTAGGAATTTCGAAAGTCATCCATCAACCGGTTTTGGGCCTCAATGTCCTTCAAGGTTTAAGTTGACCCTAATAAGGAGTTTACACATACTCAATTACTTTAAAGTGATTGAGTTTGGGACAAGATCAATTTATTTTAGTATTCCGGATTTGTAGCCACTATGGCACTATGTAAAGGAGACAAATTTTTAGAATGAGAGCTAGAAGGGTTTAAGGAATTTCATAGAGAGATGGATGATGCCGACAATTTTATTCAAATCAATTCTCTATAATTTGAACTCACTTTTGTGTAATTCAAGTTAGTTTTTTTGTACAAGTAATAAGATGGGGCTACGAGAAATTGTACATATTTGAATCACATTGACAAGTGCTTCAAGGTTAAAAGTAACATATGACAAGCACTTCAGATATGCCAATTTGGCATAGAGCAATGGCAAATAACCTAATTAAGTATGTTTGTGTATATGAAAAATTCATTTGCTTTCAATTCATTAATTATTGTTAATGAAGCATTGTCCAAAGTAAGTAAATAAATGTCTTGCAACAAACATCTTGTAAGAATAAGAATAAAATTATTTCTTCAAAGGTATGACATTCTTGTGGGTAATTGAAAGAAAGGCTTGTCCTTTTTATTATCCCCTTGGCTTTGGACATGTAGTTTTTGCTCATAACTTTTGTGTTGTATGTCAACTTGATATAAAATTTGAAACGAAGGTATATGGGATAGTTGTAAACATTGAGTATTTTTTCACTATTTAAAAATTTGTTTATTATTTTTAAAGAACCTCCAATTGAATGTTTGCTTTTGTCATTTGGAGGGGGGTCCTTTTTTTATTCAAAAATACAAATTTTGTGGGAATCCGGAATCCAAAGACGGATCAAGACTAAGGGAGCTAGGTGATAAAAACAGAGAAAAATTAAAAAAATTATAGTTAGAACGTGATTTTTGTGTGAGAAAACCCAAACTAGAAAATAGGCGTTCTGGCAAAATCCGTAACCGGAACTTATCCAGATCCGGAATCCGGAATTAGCCGGAACGCAGGAACCTACTGTATAGACCCCGGAGCTACGGGAATAGGATACCGTTAGTATAACGGACCTGTAGCCGTTATCCTGATTACCGTAGGGAGACGGTTTAGTACTTAAACTGTTTGCCGAGGGCTTTCATTTCCATCTTCCTGTTTTGTTTTTCTGAGACTGTCCACGTGAGTAGTTGAGTGAAAGAGTGGTGAATTAGCGACTGAATTAGGGTTACTTTTCTCCCCTCTCATTCTTATTTAGGTCTTATGGCATCAGGAGCAGTACGGAAGGTAGTTGTATCTGCCTGGATTATCTCTCCGGCTATTCCAGACAATTCAGAACTACACAAACAGTTAGAGGAGGATTTAACTAAGTTAGGGTGTGTCGGTTTGTTACACCGACCATGGAACCTTAAGAGTGAGGATATGATCCAATAACTACTTCATGGAGTTCCGAATCAGTATGAGCTCACTCTGAGAGGACGGCCAGTCACGTGGACGGAGGACATCTGGACGGATGTGTATCAGTTCCGGAAGAGCGGAAACGGGTTAGCGTTGAGGACGGACTGTTTTGTAGCCAGAAAGTTCACAGGGTCTACAAACTCCAAGGACGGATTTGCTATTAGCGAATGCAAGGACGAGAGTCATAGGCGGGTACTAGAGTTCCTCATCCCCATCCTATACCCGGAAAAACCTATACGGGTCACCATTACGGTGGCCAATACTATTTTCGGGGCTATGGAGAACCGAGCCGTGCACTGGGGTAGAGTCATAGCCGGGTTAGTTTCTAAACTAGCAGAGCATGTAACCCGCGCAAAGGCAAGTCTAGTTAGCACCTACTTGTTCCATTTATACCACCAGCAGGAACTTTTGAACGCTGCAGAAATAATCCAGTACGACACCGGAAAGGCTATTCTGTCATATGGACTTTCTGAGGAAGAAGCGGAAGATCCGGTCGAGTCGGAACCGAAAGAGCGCCCCGAGGAACCCCTGACCGATCCGAGGAACAAGAAGAGGAAGTCAACCGATCCGGGGTCGCGAACCAAACCACCGGCGATGGAGAGGGGGGAGTCAAGTAAAGGATCGGAAGTAGAATCTGAATTAGCATTTTTCAATGCTGGGTTCGAATGGATACGCAAGGCCAAGGTACTCCACGATAGTCTAGCGGATCTAGTGATAGACACGGCGGAAGTTTTGAAGGTGGAACTGGATCAGATTGTGGAAGCCGTCAAGCGACTGCCTAAACCGGAAGATCTAAAGCGAAGGGAGGATCGGATTCAAGAGTTGGAGACGGAACGGAACCAACTCCAGGCCCGACTGAATTGGGCGGAAGGGGAGATGGCAGCTTCAAAGGAGAAAGAGAAGGAGGCCCTCTCTCTTGTCAAAAACCTATCCGAAGCAATCGACATCAAGGGTGACATCATCATGAAATCAACTTTGTTTGATTCGAAGATGATATCGGAGGATCACATCACCAGGACCAAGATAGTGACCATCCTCGTAGACTTCACTGCAAGGATAGAGCGGGTTTTAGGAGAGCTACGGCAGCTACTGGCGGCCATCGATCCAAATCAGGTGATGGATTTCTCAACCTTTTCGGAACTCCCATTTGTCTCAGGCACTCCAGGGAGACCAGTAGCGGATCAAGCAGCTCGAATGGAGGAACTGAGAGGGATATTCACGCCAACTGAGCCTACTTCCAGCAAGATACGAATGACGGAGTTAAATTTGAGGCCAGCTTCGGAACCGGAACATGAGTCTAGTGTGAAATCGGTTCTGGTATCATCTAAAGTCTCAACTCCGGAAATTCCCAAGGCGCAAACGGTACCCAACCTTTTGAGGGGATCGTTCAAAGTCCCAGGACAGCAGGTTAGAGGAGATCTCATCAACCGGATCGGTGTAATGACCAATCCGGCCCGGATGAATCCAGAAGGATTCTCGCATATGCAAGAGTCTACACCGGAAAAGAGGAACGAACCTACAATACTAGAGGAGACACCGCCAGAGAAGGAGAAGGAAGTTCAAGTCATTGAAGATTCCGAAGAAGAAAGTGTGCATTCCACTTCCAGAACGGAGGAGGATAGCGATCCATCTCCCGCAGCGCGCCACATCCAGACTCGAGCGGCAACGAAAACAACTCCAGCTAGAAGCGTAAAGGGAACGCCAACCAGTCAAGTAGGTGGCCACTTAAAGAAGGGTCGAAGGCCAAAGCATTAGAATTCTTAGAAAGTATAGTATCGGATCCGGAACGGGTTTCCGAGCGTGGGCCCAGGTTCTGGAATTTTAGGCAAGTAGTTCGAAAGTTCTGGCATTCTCGAGACACAGTAACTGGCCTTTCCGGATATTTGGGGGGTTCAGTGATTGGTTGTCTGGATTTCCGGGTTTCCTTGTCAGGCTTTTAGGAGTTGACTTTAGATTTTGAGTTGGTATTTTAATGGCAAGCAAGTTAGTGGTCTGCCATTCCATTCCATTCCAATCCCATCTTAGTACTTTCACGTATGTATTTCAATTTTCTTTCTTAATCTAAGTTAGTCAGGGTGCCTCTAGCTGCACTTTACTTAACAGAGTTTTTGGCTAAGTGTCTGCGTTTGTGTTGTATCTTTGTACTGGAGTAAGAGAGGGGAGGGAGAGGAGGAATCTGAATCTTGAGCTATGGATCTCTTGGATGTTAAGCTAATCAGGAAGGGATGCAAGTTGAGTAAGGGAGTGTGAGCGTTACGTGCCTTTAAATTGCCGGAACGGCAATCCGGATAAGAAGGTCGAGGTCTCTGCAAGTCCAGAACTAGGAAGGTTCTATGCGGAGATAAGCAACCACCAAAAGAAAGGAACTCCCGCTACTCCGGAAGGTCTACCAACCTCCCCGTTGGTACGTTGTCTTCTCCTTGAAAATCTACTCCCTTGAGTTTATAAGTTCGGATCTGTCGTTGTAGTAAGAGAGGTGTGAGAATTTCTTTGTGTGACCTGCTTTCGGATCGGCCAATCCGGAAATTGTGAGAGAATACTCCTCCCCCCCTCCTACAACTGCGTTGTCAAGGGTGTGTTGTTTATTTAAGATGCAGAGAGGTTAGTTACACAAGTGGTGAGTCCCCACCCCTTTCTAGACCAAGGGCGGACCCTCTGAGGGTAAAACAGAGGTAACAAAAACTGGGAGTTAGAAAAAGACGGAACTAGGTTCCAGAGGCGGTCCGGATCCAGATCGGATTCCGGAACGTACTAAATTTCCGGAACGAAGTAAGGAAGTGAAGCAAGAGGAATTAAGGGTGTAGTTAAGATCCGGATGCTTCTAATTCATACGATATCATACTAGAGTTCCATGGAACGATAATTCGTGTCATCTTGCAACAATTTGTCGTTGTAAGGATACTTACGGCTAACTGCGCGTACGACAAATTTCAAGGTCAAAATTAGGATATGAGGGTTTTACTAAAGTTACAAAGAAGAGATTATCTTAAAATAATAAATTTTTCACCTTCCACATGTGCTCAAAAAAAAACAATGGTCTACATCAAAGTATTTTCCTTAGCTCTCTTTTTGTACATAACCTTTAAAGATAAACTTTTTTAAGCTTGAATTTTCAAAAACATATTATTTTTAATTTTCTACAACTTATCCATATTTTATTTCATTAAAAAAATTATTCCAAAAGTTATTGTTTTCATTCAAATAGGACATATTGAAACAAAAACGGCAAATGTTTCTTTCAATGCCTCTTGTGCTAAAAAGTCCCAAACCATGCATTTATTAATAGGTGCCAATTATTTTCATAACAATTCTCTTCATTTAAACCACCAACCAATTCAAAGCACAACCACTACCATGTTGTGCTTGCCAAGTTCTATACCATCTACAAGACTACAACAATCAACTATGACTATAAGTTGAACAATAACAAATTTATTGAATGAATAAAAGGATAAAAGGTAAAACTTCATTGTACTAAAAGATTATATTAGTGTCCAAAAATGGCACAAGGTAACTGCAAGAGAGTGTAGTCAATTTTGCAACATTTGGGGTGTACTCACAATACTAAAAGATTTTGAGAAAAAAAAATTAAATAGCATAAAATGTGGATAATTAGTATAATACTAGTTTGACAAACAACATCAAGACCAAAATTAGTAATTCAATAGTTATCCACAAAAAAGAGTGACTAAATTTTTTAAGAAAATAGACACTTTAATGTTTATGATTAGAAATTAGAAAATATTAAAAACATTCAAAAAATGTAAAAAAAAAATTGACCATTCTAAAACGCCTATAGGTATAGGATAATCTAGAAATATAATAGAAAAGTATTTTCAAGAATCTAAAAAATTGCGCTCAAGGGAGTCCTATTTGCAAATAATTTATTTTTAGATGAACTTAATATAGAACATTCCCACCTATTGTTGAAATAGATCACAAAAATCACAACTCTAAATCATTAATTTTGGGAACTCAAAATATGCCAAAAATTGTGACAAATTAGCAAAAGAGACCTTTAAATATAAAATGATTTTTTAACATTTATAAATAAATAAAGGACTTGATACAATAGAAACATCCATATTGAATAAGAAATTCAAGTTCATTGGGTTTATGCTTCAAAAGTTATATCATTAAGCTACATGTGAGATAAAAAAAGATTGGTGTTTTTTGCAAACATCCTACATTCAGTTAGAATGCATGTTTTCAAGACTAAAAGAAAAACATCAAATTATATATATTTGAGCTTAAGACATGACCTACAAAGTTGTAGCAAGATCTTTCTACCCAAAAGTCCAAAATTGAGGTGATATGCTTAATCTTCAACCTATGTTGGTATACTCCTTTCTTTATAGTCAAATTGTTGATAAGTAATTTGTAATAACAATGGGATGTGCTAAGGTGCACTAAAAAGCATCTTCACAACAAACTCATAAAATTCATTGGAGTCTTTGTAGAACTATGTGATTGGCTAGCCTTTCAATTTCAAATCACAATTGATTAGAACTTGTCACCATATATACTTCTCGAGGACCTTTAAGTCCTTAGAAGATTCATTGCCAATGGAGTGATAAAAAAAATTGAATTAGTTTCCATCCCCATCTTTTATTTCTCAATAAACTTTAGATTACTTTGAAGTACCATTTTTGTTTGTAAAACACAAAATAAATAGTTCAAAATGTCATGCTTCTACATAATACATCAAAGCTCCATACAAAGTTGCAAAATAGGTAACAAACTGGATATGTTGAGAATCACCATGTTGTAGCAATTAATAAAACAAATGGACCTTAGATTGCTAAACTCTCTTGACAATTTGAAGAAAAAATGTATTTACAACCTTGTAATCATTAAACACTCTAGGCCAATGAAGTATGTACCAATATTATAATGGAAAACTTATAAAACCAAATATTTTTAGGATTAATTCCATGCTTCACATCTAGACTTTCAAAGGATGCAATTTAACTATAGAAAATCACATTGCAAAAAATCACCAACATAATCTATACAATGCCTCAAGACTCCACAAATATTTACAAATAGACATGCCAATCTAGTTACTAGATGCCCATCCAAATAGAAAAAAATTATACCTTAGATCCATTGCCACTTGCACTGAATTGGCAAAAGATGAGTAATTGAATCACAATGACATCATAGAACTCACAATCCCACTATATAGAGATGACATATGCTTTCAAAAAGCAATGAAGCATAAAAAATAGACTTGAAGCCCTTCACCTACTCCCTTCCCACCATAGCATCCAAGTGATTGAAGTGAGTACCACTTCTCACAAAACTATGGTATTTGTCAATTTTGCCCCATCTCCCAATCATTTAAGCATATTGTGCCCTTTCTACTATCTTGCAATGATGGAAATTGACACAATTGTTGCAATATTGGCACTAAAAAACCTAGGCTTCATCAAGTGACCCCTTGCTCGAAGATATAGTACAATGGTTGAGGACAATGAACTCAACAAATTTAAATTGCAATTTTAGTGAGTACTTTTTAGAAAAAATTCTCAAAGTTTGACCACTAAGATTTCCAAAGTGTGATGCAATGAAATTATTAGGTAAAAGAGTTGTCATCAACAATGTGGAGGTCATTCTTTCTTGCTTTGGGGGATTGAACAATGCAAAAAAATAGTGTCAAGGGTTGTTATTTTTCCACACCAACAAAAAACATTTCCCATTTCTAATGCTTGACCGTAGAATTTGTGTGCATATTTGCTAGCTTGCAAAAATCAAGAGGTCACAATAGATTGAGTATATGGTAGGAGTAGATATGATCCTTACCTAAAGATTAAGGGTTAATATAATTAAGTGGAGCAAACAAAGATTGAACCAAACCATCATGGATGGAATATTAGACTATTGCATAATAGCTAGATTGAAATAAAACAAATACTAGTGCTATATGTAGTATGTTGCCACAAATTCAATGGAATAAATTGAAAGACTTTGACCAAAGGTAGAGTAGAAAGGATAGTTTTTGCAAAAGGAAGGTTACAAGATTTAGTGCCAACATGACTATCTTCCCAAAATGTTTTGATTAGATGGTAGGTGATTGGTTGGTGTCCATGTCTTTCTCTAATAGACCTCTCTTGCTGATGAAGGATTGTTCTTGCCTTCCTTGCAATGGAATTTGTCAATTTAATATAAAATAAAAGTCATTTTTAATTTTAAAATACCTTTTAATAAATTAAAAATCAAGAGTGCTAAAATATAGTGATCAAATTATAACATTCTATTAATATAATATATGGTATTTATAAAAAATAACTAATAATTCTAGAAATATAAAACAATTGTATATCAAAAGAACTATTTATATTAATATATATGATTTATTTTTAGTATTTTCCACCTTAAATTGAAAAGGTATCTAATTTTTATTGCCCTTAAAAGGATTTAGAATTAAAAAATCAAAAACATAGTTTGCACTCACTATGAAAGCAATTGATTTCATATCAGATCAATAGATTTGTTAATTCAATATAAGGGAAAAGTGTAACATGGATGAACATACAATGCAATCTTGAAATGTAAGAAAGAAGTCTCACAATGAAAAAGTATTGCAAACAACGGATGGCATATTTTCTTTCACATAATGGCGTTTGCTTTAGTCTTTCTAGTACCAAGTGGCTTGTCTTCTCAATCTTTGTATATGTAAATGCCACTACAAAATGATAAAACAAAAAATGAAGTCCATAAACAATGCCACCACCAAGCATACTACATTGACCACCCACCACAGTCAAGTCTTATTAATCACCTCAGCTTTCAATGTGCACTACTCTTCAGACAACATGATGGTGGGAATGGTAGTTGATACCTCTACGTGGCCATATTTTAAGATGTTCTAGACCATCTTTTCAACATCTTTCTGATTGTATACACTTCTATATAACATATTCCCAAACACTAATCACAATTATCTTGTTCGTTGTTGTAATTGAAATCAATGGTGAGTATTTAATTCAAGATATCCACGAGCAACCTTGTGCAAGGAGTGCAAAAACAATGGACAAACCTAGTGTATGAAATTTGCAAAACTAATCTCAATGACCAATCTATTGATGTAAAATTCTTAAAAAGTTAATATGTGATTTTGGCATTTAGAATTATTCATTTTGCTTACAAATAGAAGTATCAAATAAAACTTCTCAACAATTCCAAGTTTGATTTATTCTTTGCTTTAAAACTTTGAGAAATTCTATAAAATGAATATTTATTATAGTGAAGTCTATAAATATGTTTCTAAATAAATATATAGTGACTCAATTACAATATTTTGATTTAACCATAACAATCTAGACCATAGTACCTATATATCTATAGTAGAAAATTTAGATCCTTAAGAGTGTATGATAATTGATAATTTGATATAAATTTTGATTGCATTTTCTTCCAAAATTTGTGATAATTCTAATTTTTACACAAAAATTGAAATCTTATGAAATATAGGAGACCTATAATTTCATCAATAAAATAACTCTTTTATGCATCAGAATTTGATAAAATGCCATATGCAAAGTAACTAATTTTGAGTTTGGGCGACATGATCATAGGCTTTGTTGCTATAGAGGTAAACTTGTTTTTTCATCTTTTAATATCTAGTTGATTCATTTACATGTAATGACCATTGTAAAATTTTATAGATTCTTATAGGTTGTACATGTGCAAATCAATTGCAAGATAAAGACTCTTTATTATGATATTTTTAATATTATAATTAATTATAAAGTTATGTTGACCCCCCAATTTTGTTATGCCTCTTTCAATACTATTGTAGAATGTATTTGAATTCTTCAACTACATGAATGTTTGTAGGATTGACAGCAAAGCATAGTTTATTCTACTTAGCTTTTTCTAGAATGCCAATAAAGCATGTTGCATACAATCTAATCATGTTGAATTAGATTCTTCCTAAATAATGGTTTTGGTCCCAACTTTGCAAAATGAGGGGATCAAATTCAAAATTTCAAATGAACATCTCCAATGGTGCAAATTTTTGTTTGATTCCATCCTTTTACAAAAATGGAACCAAAACCTCCATTTAAGTAGAAACCAACTCAACGTGGTTATTTCTATGCAACATGCCTAGTTATTAGACATTCCAAAAAAATTAAGTAGACTAAGCCATGCCTTGTTGTCATTCCTAAAAGCATTCAAGAAGTATAAGAATTCAAATATCTTCTATAATAAGTATTGAACCATGATTTTTACTTGACTTTATAATTAATTCTAATTATATTCATTCATTTTTCTTACACAAATTATAATAATTTAAGAAATATTTGGCAAATCTTCATCCTTGGCTTGGATGGAATTGGCAAAGCAATGACAAAAAAAAATTGAAAATTTCCACACCTTTGTATCTAAGGTCTAACCTAAGTTGATTTTAGGCAAAAGATTTCTAAAAATACTTGAAGGAATGAAGTCCACAATAGAATTAATCATAAAGTGGGAGAAAACCAGTCTATAGTTGGAAGCTAAATTTTGAAATACGGTCTACACAATAAATGAACCACTTGGTCTTGACAATCAACTTCTAAAGCAATTAGATGTTTTAAGCTTATAATTGCTTCAAAGTAGTCAAATCCTAAGCAAAGCTAAAATCGTCATCTATATTTATTCATTAACAAATTCAACTACAAGTCCTTCAGTTTAATTGTTAGAATAGGAAATTTTGTTAAAAATAAAATATTTTATATGCCATTTTTAGATTGCATGGTCTAAACCATCTAAGACAAGTATAGATTTCAAACCATGCAGTCTAAATTGAAAAAATGTCAAAGTAAGATTGTAAAATGACTACTACTTTAACAAGATTCCCTATTAGAATACATCCTCCTAAAATTTTAAAGTAAGAAAGCTTACAAGTTGATTTCAATATCATGGCACATGGATTTCAAAAATAAATATTTTCAACTATTTCCAAATGGTTAGGTTCCATCTTTCAAACTTCTTACACAAATATGTATAGATCCTACAACTTTTTATACAACTCTCTATAATATGTTGAAAAAATAAGTTGAGAATACATATAAAAAACTTTCAAAAGAAAATTTTCATATTCATGCTTTAAAAAAATAATAAGTGGAAAGAAGTAAAGAATGATTCAAAATACTAAATTGTGAATAATTTATTTATAGAATTAAAAATTTCTAATTCCAATAGTTGTAATGTTGAAATAAACAATCTACATCTAATTTAAAATTTTTTTTTCCAAAAATATTGAAAATTGAGTTATATAAGGGACTTCAAAGTTTATTTTAGAGTAGAGATTCCATAATTAGCACCAACCTAATACTCTTCATAACTTTCATCTTGTCTATCAAAATTGAATGATTAAAACCTATAGAAAAATCTAGGATATCAAATTCAAAATTTTATTTTTTAAAAGAGCCATTTTTTTGAGCTGCCCAAGAAATAGTGAAAACTATATATCATACAATAACTTTTTAAATATTTAGTCAAAAGTTATGAAAACCGATGCACCTTAAAATTACTTCTTGACCACATGTAGTATGAGTATTTGAAAGGAAAAAAATGAAAATTTTCCTTGTAGTGAGTTGCCCCAAATTGCTATTGGTTCCCAAAAAATGCAATTTTGTCCTTTGGTGGTTAAATTCTAAAGATTCTCATTTGGAATTACAATCCCTTTTTTCACATGCCACATACTTGTGAGTTGATATTGATGAAAGCAAAACTAGGGATGAAACTCCAAAGAGTTGCATTTTGGACCATAATGAAGTTTGACTCCTAGTTTTCTATTTTTTGTTATTTTAATCCTTGAAGGATGGGTCCATGATCACTAACTTTAAACCTCATTGTCCTTCACTTTGTCTGCTTCCATTTTGCAACTAAATATGAATAAAAAAATTTATACCTATTTTTGAAAGATGAATTCATATATTTACTACAGATTGTAAAATTTTCAATTTTTTGGAAAAATTTGAAAATGTTGCTAATTTAATTTTTTTAAATTTGGAAATTCATATCAAATACATGATGCTCTTGAAAAATGAAAAATTTCACCACAAATTTATATTTGATCAAATAACATCATGGTATTAACCAAAGTTATCATATCATTCTAAAGTTAGAAAATCAATAATCCATATTTTTAGGCCCAAATTTCATATTCCTAAAAAAATAAAAAAATATTAAAAACTTTCAATTTGAGTAGAAACTATATTAGATAAGATCCTTCTTGTTAGTTGAACTCAAATTAAAAAAATATCATTTTTATGGCTAAAATTCACATTAAGAGTAAATAGTAAGAAATGAACAAAGTAGACTACAAGAGTGATTTGTGGATTATCCCCTAAAGTCCCAAGGCCTTTTTTTCCATCAAAAACCACTCAAAATTACCTTTTTATTGCAAAGACGAAAAACTTAAATTTTTTTTTGGATATCTAACCAGAAGATCTTGCACTAAACTAGTAGAAAAATGTGTAGAAGAACTTTCAGAAACTTTGATAGTGTAGGTTGCAAGATATTTGCATTTAAAAAGAAAAAAAATAAGTTTTTCTACACCTTATTTTGACTTTAAATCTTCTTAACTTAAAATTATTGCAGTAATAAATTTGATTTTCTAATTTTTTTATGGTAGAGAATTGATTTGAAAACCTAAAATGAAAAATCCAACCAAAAAACATTTGATTTTTACTTATTAAAAAATTATTAAATAGAAGTACATTCAAGATTGAAAGAAAAACTAAATTGATAATAGCTCTAAGACAAAATTGAAACACAATAATTCCAATAATGAGATTGTTTTAGCAAGCAAACTTAACCTTGTTTTATATATTTTTTAAATTGTAAAAATTGCATTTAAAAATGAATTTTGTAAGTAATTTTTTTCAAAAAGATGCTTAGATTGCCCACAAAACTAGATTGTCAATAATATTCTTATCACTAGTTCAAATAGAATGAATAAAAGCTTCAAATTTAAATACAAACATAATCCTTGAGAAATTTTTAAAAAAAGTAATCAATTTTTTGTAATTTTTTGGGCACGGAGAGACACTCTCACTACATTTGAGGTACCTACGTGTGGAGGAGTGATTTTTTGACCCCCTATTTACTTTTGAATAAACTATAATTTCATCCTAAATTTTTGAGCTTTGTTTAACAATGACTAAAGGTTTCTATTGACAAAAATTTCAATTCCAAATAACATAAGATATATTGTCTAGAAAGGGTTGAAAAATGAACTAAAATGGCATGTTCTCCAACTAAAATATTTATAGAGCTCACATGAAGATGACTATTGCATCAATATTCAACCAAAATAAACTTTCAATAGAAAGCTATTCTATAGAATTTATTTTTTATTTTTCAATTTTTTATTTTATATAATATAGAGGTGTGAAAGTTATTTTCAGCTTTATGGTGTATCTTTTTTCTTAAAAAATTTATAACTAATTACTATTAGCATAAAAAAATACCAATAATTCAAAACATAAACTTTTGAAGTAGTAAAATCTATCCATAATTTTTTTTAAATTAAATTTTAAGATGTATTACATGTATTACTTTTTCCGTTGCACGTAGGTTGCTAAAATGTGGACAGTGTCCTCCCCTTGTTTTTGGGCTACCCCTCGAGGTGCATTTTTAGACCTAGGGTGGCATAATATTTGCTCTTGGTCACTTATTGAAAAAAATTTATATTCCCTCAAAGTTAATCTAATTTCCTATCTTCAAATTTTTTTTCAAAAAATCATGCCAAAAATTTAGATCACACAAGCCTACCCGAAATCCCAAGAGTCCCTTCTAGGGACTTTGGAACTTTAGGGATTAAACATTCTCTTGTTTAGAAAAGTCAATATTACCCTACTAAGAAAATCTGCAATGCTATTCACTGAAAATGTATTAAAAAAAAATTGGATGAAAAAACGTTTTTTCCATCCTAGAGTCTTACTAGGTGAAGTCATCCAAATCAACCGCAGCAGCGTTAGGGTTTAGAGTTTCCTACAACCGCAGTTTCCTCCCGCTTTTCGATTAACTCTTAGAATTTCCAGACAGTTCAATTTCTGCGTTGATTGTGAAGTCCACTACTACACTGATCATCAATCAGGTGCACCATTCACGAGCTTGGCATCGACTCATTCTGTATTTGTGCTTTGCAGACATTGAAGTGTAGGTCAATGGATACAAAGTAACCCACCAGTAGCCGACACATTAAACACCAGTGGGAAAAGAAATTTCAGAGACTCCCTTGAGAAGCATATTCAAACCCATCTCATGATCTCAACAATGGGGGCTAAAATTAGATTTTCAAAGCAAAGCACGAGTTGAAATGCGCGCTACGTTCCAACACTGGAGGATAAAGTCTGCTGCTTTCAACGCTTCCAGTCTCCTGTTGACTCCCTTTCCTTTCCAATAGCCCCGTGTTCGCTGGCTGGAACTGGTCAGTCGCCCCGCTCCTCGAAAGCTCCAACCACGACTATCGAGCTCTTTCATGGCGGTTCTCTCTTTGCATAAAGAGCACGCCCGACCCTGGAATCATCACTTCTCAGAACGCATTCAAGCAACTCATCAAGTGTCAGTCTCACTTTCCTAATCGGTACGGAGCTGCAGTTTCACAGATCGAGTTCCAGTACGTGAGCACTCCTGCACTGAACAGAACTGAACGTACTCTCGATCCGATTCATCACAAGCTAGCGAGCACAGCCTTCTGTTCCACAATTTGCCATTTTCTCGCAAGATATGGCACCCAGCGGTGAGGTGGAGGCTCAGGCCCCAGTTGTGTTCCGGGGACAGCCTCGCGCCGATGGACCGGCGTGCGTTTTGGGAGTGGGCACTGCGGTGCCCCCTGCTGAGTTTTTGCAGTCGGAGTACCCGGACTTCTTCTTCAACGTCACCAACTGCAGTGAGAAGGAAGCTCTCAAGGCCAAGTTCAAGCGCATCTGTAAGTCACACACTGGATCCGTTACATTCCCAATCAAGTAGACTCTTAGAATTTGGAATTCTCGTACGAATTTGACAATCTTCGGACTGGCTGGAATGAGAATGGACATTGCAATCGATCAGTTTGCCACGCCAGCACTTGTACGTACGCCAGTGATCTGATGAAATGCTTGCGATTCTATTGTGCAGGCGACAAGTCCGGCATCCGCAAGCGCCACCTGTTCTTGACGGAGGAGGTGCTGAAGGCCAACCCAGGAATCTGCACCTACATGGAGCCCTCCCTGAACGTGCGCCACGACATCGTGGTGGTGCAGGTGCCCAAGCTGGCCGCCGAGGCCGCCGTGAAGGCCATCAAGGAGTGGGGAGGACGCAAGTCCGACATCACCCACATCGTGTTCGCCACCACCAGCGGGGTGAACATGCCCGGCGCAGACCACGCGCTGGCCAAGCTGCTGGGCCTGAAGCCCAGCGTGAAGCGCGTGATGATGTACCAGACGGGTTGCTTCGGCGGCGCCTCGGTGCTGCGCGTGGCCAAGGACCTGGCGGAGAACAACAAGGGCGCGCGCGTGCTGGCGGTGTGCAGCGAGGTGACGGCCGTCACTTACCGAGCGCCGAGCGAGAACCACTTGGACGGGCTGGTGGGTTCGGCGTTGTTCGGCGATGGCGCGGGGGTGTACGTGGTGGGTTCCGACCCGAAGCCCGCCGTGGAGAAGTCTCTGTTCGAGGTGCACTGGGCGGGGGAGACCATCTTGCCCGAGAGCGACGGCGCCATCGACGGTCACTTGACGGAGGCGGGTCTGATCTTCCACTTGATGAAGGACGTTCCCGGGCTGATTTCGAAGAACATCGAGAAGTTTTTGACGGAGGCGCGGAAGTGCGTGGGTTCCCCTGCGTGGAACGAGATGTTCTGGGCCGTGCACCCTGGAGGCCCCGCCATCCTGGACCAGGTGGAGGCGAAGCTCCAGCTGACGAAGGACAAGATGCAGGGCAGCCGCGACGTGCTTTCTGAGTACGGCAACATGAGCAGCTCTTCGGTTTTGTTCGTGCTGGACCAGATCCGGCAGCGATCGCTGAAGATGGGTTCGACGACGCTGGGCGAGGGCAGCGAGTACGGATTCTTCATCGGATTCGGACCGGGCCTCACGCTCGAGGTGCTCGTGCTCAAGGCCGCGGCCAACAGCGACGCCACGGCTGCGTAGAAATTTTGGATGTCGAGAATTCATGGATTCCTAGCATGTAGCCATAGCCGGTCATTACTTCTTCATCAGAGCTATAGATATCTGTGTACAGAAGAGCCAATGTAGATTACTGTTGCAATTTCATAACTGGATTCGGTTATGAAGTACCCCGAATCTTGCAATTTGGGGGGCTGTTCATTGAGATTTCAAATTGAAATCCGCAGCTAGAGGAAATACATACCAACCAATTGACGATTTATCTGGTGAGATTACGATGTGTGCGGCACTTGTCTCATATATTCGCAGGCAATGGTTTGGGTGCCTGTAATTCAAGATGCATATTGGAGTCATCCGAGAAGCCAAAGGCGACGAGGTTTTATGTTTGCAAGCAACCTAACTGCTCACTGTAAACTCTAGGAACCGTGCATCAATAAGAGCAGTTCCTACCGGAATGTTTTCTGGAAGCTTCATTTGTCACTCTTGACGGTCCTTTTGAGCGACTGACGTTTCTTTTTCAGTGAGTACATGGCCGCCACGAGGACGCTTTGCGCTGGGAATGACGCTGTCTGCACTTTGCACGCTACTCAGTGACAAAGTCATTCATTGTAGAAAGGGGATCGAGCCCAACAGAGTTGTACTGTGGAATGTTGGATACTTGTAACATGGATTCCGAAATTGAATCGAGTTGGGATTAGTTTCTATCTTCTGAACCTCAACAGGAAGTGCAAAGTGCCCTGGATGACAGCAGTATTTACTTTGCGCTCTTGTTGCCAGGAAATGGCGCACCAATAGTGCTGCTACGGCATAATGGCCTAAAATCGACCTTTTGAGGGCTAATTTAACTCGAACTTTAATAGCGATCCTTGGGGTTTCGGAGGGAATTCACAGTAGATAGCTGAGATACTCCATTCACTGACAGGGCTGAAATTCAAAATAAATCTCCTTCAAATGTAGCTAGAATTCACATCAAGAGTGAAGAGCAGCGAAGAGCAAGAAGTAGCGAGAATACATTTAGAGCCGATATGTGGATTATGCATTCCTACCATAAAGAAGTCAATGATACCATGACCAAGTATCGTACACCAACCACCATGCAAATGTGTTCAACTCCCAAAAATTTGGATGGAAGTATTCTAATTCTCTTAGAGAGCCTACTTGAAGCCATCTATCGGGCTCAAAGCATCTGATCCGTACCGTTGTTCCAAGGTTCCACCTGCATTCATTGTCTAGTTTTTGCACATTTTGCTTACATCATTGCAAACCTTTTTTCTTACCACAAACTCATTCAATTGGTCATCAGGAATGCTGTCTTTTGAGATTCAAGTATTAGTGTGTTGGAATAAAATGAATTAAATTATTTGAATGTACAAATCATTGCTCGGACACACTATTCATCATCCGAAACACCGAAATATGAACTTCTGAGCACTTAGGGGAATTACACCTCGACAAACTGGGTCACAGTCTGCCAGCTGGGTGAGATCTTACAACATTCAATTATTTATTGTGGATTGATTCTCTTCCATCTAAAAAACTGATTCTCCCAACTTTTTTGATGTTGGCAGAACGCCATGGCCTACTCTGGAATGCAATGTGCATGACGCCCACTTGCCCAGCAATGTCACTAAAATGTCTACAAAACAGAACAGAACAGACTACACCCAATTATCTCTAATTGTAGCGCCTCAAGGAAACAAATGCGGGTTTCCTAATACACTCTAACAAATGGTCTTCTCAATGCACAACTTCTGGAGTGCTCAGAGTTGGAACTCAAGAGGAGAGATTCGTTAGAGCGTTCAGTTACACAAGCCTTAGGTTCATTACATTGTTCACAGAACCCTGTGTAAGTAAGCAACTAAACCCTAAACCCTAAACTCACTTCTCTGTCATTGAGTTACAATACATTACTTGTACGACCATTCTTCTGAACACCAAACACGACTTGACAGAAAGGTCCCAGGTGACGCAGAAACTAAGTCTGCGCCATTCCTGAGTTGTTCACAGCTTGCGTACAGTCAGACATGGCCTTCTCCGTGGGCCCTGGACACTCAAAATTGCAGAGTACAACCATCTGTTACTGGATTCGGCTTTGGGCACAATTTCCTCCTCGTCTTGCATTAGAAATAGCAACGTGGAGAATCTGCTTCTTACAACGCTTGGAAAATGGAATCTATCACATGAGATCCGCACAGCGTATTCAAATCAAGAACAAGCACATTTAATTGCGCTAAGTTAAGCGCCGGGCGCCTGTCGAGCTTTCGGTATTGTGGACAAACAAAAAATCTCGCATTCAGAAGAATGGGGAGAGTAAAATCTCAACTTCCACTTCTCTAGAACGCTGTCAATAAGCAAACTGATTGTGACAGAAATGCCGAAACGGCGCTCTGAGTTTTCTGGTTCCAGCTAATTCGAGTGATAGACCAGCAAGTCCTCAGCGTCAACTAATCTTCATCCGAGCACTCCAAACTCGTATCAGGAATTCCCAAATACGATACCAACAATACCAGCGAAAACCCGAGGAATCCTCAATTCAGTCCAACCGGACGTCATAAAATCAAGAAACCATACTCGTAAGTGATTGAAAATTTCGATCTTTCATTCCTGAGAAGTAATTTACAATACTGCCTCTTTTCGGTCATTTCAACCCGCCACACAGTATTTAATAGTATGGAAGGCGTATGATCCACATCTCTCGCTACACGTCACCTCAGTCGACAGAGTATAATCCGAATCCCATGGTTTCGGAAAACTCGGAAACGCTCACTTCAATCAGCCCAGACAGCAGCACCACTCAATCCCATCGGGTTCTAGGACGAAGAGATGCCACCCCCCGGCTCAGCACCAGAGGTTATCCGAAATATATATCCCGCACTTGTAATGAATGTATGTCCTAAGCTACAACCCAACTAACATTTAGACATTGGCCGCGGCCTTGAGCACGAGCACCTCGAGCGTGAGGCCCGGTCCGAATCCGATGAAGAATCCGTACTCGCTGCCCTCGCCCAGCGTCGTCGAACCCATCTTCAGCGATCGCTGCCGGATCTGGTCCAGCACGAACAAAACCGAAGAGCTGCTCATGTTGCCGTACTCAGAAAGCACGTCGCGGCTGCCCTGCATCTTGTCCTTCGTCAGCTGGAGCTTCGCCTCCACCTGGTCCAGGATGGCGGGGCCTCCAGGGTGCACGGCCCAGAACATCTCGTTCCACGCAGGGGAACCCACGCACTTCCGCGCCTCCGTCAAAAACTTCTCGATGTTCTTCGAAATCAGCCCGGGAACGTCCTTCATCAAGTGGAAGATCAGACCCGCCTCCGTCAAGTGACCGTCGATGGCGCCGTCGCTCTCGGGCAAGATGGTCTCCCCCGCCCAGTGCACCTCGAACAGAGACTTCTCCACGGCGGGCTTCGGGTCGGAACCCACCACGTACACCCCCGCGCCATCGCCGAACAACGCCGAACCCACCAGCCCGTCCAAGTGGTTCTCGCTCGGCGCTCGGTAAGTGACGGCCGTCACCTCGCTGCACACCGCCAGCACGCGCGCGCCCTTGTTGTTCTCCGCCAGGTCCTTGGCCACGCGCAGCACCGAGGCGCCGCCGAAGCAACCCGTCTGGTACATCATCACGCGCTTCACGCTGGGCTTCAGGCCCAGCAGCTTGGCCAGCGCGTGGTCTGCGCCGGGCATGTTCACCCCGCTGGTGGTGGCGAACACGATGTGGGTGATGTCGGACTTGCGTCCTCCCCACTCCTTGATGGCCTTCACGGCGGCCTCGGCGGCCAGCTTGGGCACCTGCACCACCACGATGTCGTGGCGCACGTTCAGGGAGGGCTCCATGTAGGTGCAGATTCCTGGGTTGGCCTTCAGCACCTCCTCCGTCAAGAACAGGTGGCGCTTGCGGATGCCGGACTTGTCGCCTGCACAATAGAATCGCAAGCATTCCATCAGATCACTGGCGTACGTACAAGTGCTGGCGTGGCAAACTGATCGATTGCAATGTCCATTCTCATTCCAGCCAGTCCGAAGATTGTCAAATTCGTACGAGAATTCCAAATTCTAAGAGTCTACTTGATTGGGAATGTAACGGATCCAGTGTGTGACTTACAGATGCGCTTGAACTTGGCCTTGAGAGCTTCCTTCTCACTGCAGTTGGTGACGTTGAAGAAGAAGTCCGGGTACTCCGACTGCAAAAACTCAGCAGGGGGCACCGCAGTGCCTACTCCCAAAACGCACGCTGGCCCATCGGCACGGGGCTGGCCCCTGAACACAACTGGGGCCGGAGCCTCAACCTCTCCAGTAGGCGCCATTTAATTTCTTGCGATAAATCGACCAACAGCTAGAGGCAAGCAAGCTCCCACACAACCCTCTTCAATCCTCTCAATGAATATTAACAGATGCTCTGTAATCGATCGACCTGCTGGACCGGAAGGAATACGCCTGCTCAGGCTGCACGAGGTGCGTATTTGAGAACTGCTCTCACTGTGAAAGTGTTAGTCTGATGCGTGCACTACTGCAAGTCGTCGTCTGCGCTTCGACCACCGCAACTACGAGAGGTGCGATTGGAATTAGAAGCTGATACAACTGAGACTCTTCACGAGTCCCTTTATACAGCGACCAAGCAACCACCGATCCACCCTCCACATGTTCAAACCAATTCAATTCTTGAATTCAAACCTTTGAATCACTCTTGACCAATCATGAACTCCATAAAAACCGTGACCCGGCACCTGATCATGCTTTCCCGTCACTTTGCGACCATGTGGAATAATATTTAATTATGCGGAGGTTTCTCTTCACAAGTCAAGTCTAGCCGTGAGTTGGCCGTGAGTTGAATTTGCCGATGGCTTGCACTTTGCTGACTTCAAGACTTGAGTGCTTGGCTTTCTGACCAGAAGAAGAAAGGTCGCGACTTTGGTCGACGAGTACACGGCAGTACCAGGCTACCAGTGCAAAGGGCATGACTTGGGAGCAATTGTGCCTCTAATTATACTTACAAGTAGACTTTTTGTGGCCGAATTTTATATTGTGTTTTTGAAGAGCCCTACACAATTGCCAGGCAATTGTGTAGGGCTGGGTGCTGTAGACTGTGCAGAGGGCGTTGCGGCCAGGGTGAATTCAAGACCCCCTCATTGCCCGGCCAGGGAGAACTGACCCCCTCATTGCCCTGGCCAGGGTTAATTGTGAAAAAAAGCCCCCTATTTTTTTTTCCATGATTTTTTATATTTCTACACCGCTCCTAGCTAATTTGGGGCCGCTGATTGACAATCTGAATTCAGAATTTGCAAAAAAATTCATCTGATTGCAAATAAAAACTTCCACAGCGTTTTCCCAGGGGTAAAACGGGGCAATGAGGGGGTCAGTTCACCCTGGCCGAGGGCAACCAGGTTGATAAGATCTCTGTTGCGGTGAAATGTTCAGGTAGAAAGTCAGGGTGAGGGAATCCTTCAGCAGTCTACTGACCTTATTAAGGTATTGAGAGCCATTTAATTTATCACTCAAAAGCCATATTACTAACACTCAGAAGCTATTTTTCTGGGTATGCAACTCCCATATTATATGGCCCTAATTATAATCACATAGCCCATCTGTCCTCCAAAAACATGGTTGGTATTTTGCTAGCCTTTTTGTTTTGTAGACTAGGGGGTGCAATGAGCCTCACTGGTTGCAGGCCAAGAGGCCAACCAATGAGGTTATGTGCGGTTCAAATATTTTTGTAATGGTCATTTATAGTTTTGACAATATTAAAAGTTTTTATGATTGGGTGAGAGGTTTCGGGAGGGGGGACCACTTCTTGTCCTTTGTTGTTTTGCAAGCCAGTGGGTGGCTTGCAAAATGGCCCCAATATGCAAGCCCCCCTCGGCTTGCAAGCCCTCCCTCTTAAGAAGTCATCCGTTTTGCAAGATGGGTGGGGATGCTCTAATGCACTAGTGTGTCTTGTGCCTGTTACCACAACCAAAATAAAAGTAAAAATAATTTTTTTCTAATTTTTTTAATTCATAAAAGCTTTGAAATTCAATACCTTTCAATTAGTCAGTCAAAAAATCCACAAAACAAAGTCCACAAACCCTATTTTGTAGAAATCCTTTTGTACCAAGAATATAGCTAGGGAACTCATAGTTGAAAAAATCTCAATGTAACAAACAAACAAAGCAAAACAAAATAGCCTAACTGCCTAATTTAACCTGCAAAGTTCCTTCACTGTGTTTTCATTGAAAACGCTTCAAAACTGCCATTTCTAGTACAAGTACCAAATTTTTGAATTTTTTTTTTTGACACACCTAACAATAGGATCTTGTAGTATGATTAATTGAGAACACGTGGTAAAAATTTCATAAATTTCCACCATGTGAATTGCAAGATATAAACATACAAATTCACTGAAATCTTTTTTTTAGCCTTGCAAAAAAAAAGGCAGTTGCACTTCACAAGCTCACTTTCCTATGAAAAAATGTCCAAAATGGTGGTTACTCTTTGAATTCTTTTTCCTAGATATGTTGGTCACATGCTTGAAAATTTTTAAGTTATTTGTAATTATACAATATATAGGAAAAAAATAGTAAGTATATGGTAGTAGAAAATGATCCAAAATAAATTGTTCAGGATTTAATTATGGAATTGAAAAATGCCAATTCCAATGGTTGAAATGTTGTTATAAACAATCTACATTCTATGATTTTATTTTTTTCAAAAAACATTGAAAATTGAATAAGATAATGGATTTCAAATTTTATTTTAAAATCGAAAATCCATAACTGCCCGCAAATAAAAATTGCTCATAACTTTCATCTCATTGATCAAAATGGAATGATTCAAAGCTTTTCACATATACATATACATATACACACACACAGATATATATATAAAATTCTAGAAGACCAATTTCAAATTTTTATTTTCAAAAAAAGTGATTTTTTTTATCTGCCTGTATTGCCCTGTTGGTGAAAAAAGTAACATATTTGGTCATAACTTTTGACTCGTATTTCCAAATGCCATGAAATTTGGTGTGTATGAAAGATATTCTTTGCCCCCACCTTTTATTAAAATTTCAGCATGAATATGAAAATTTCTAATCACATGTACCTACCCAAAATTTCTATACAACCCAAAAATGCATGCCGGTCCTTTAGGGGTTAAAGTATAAATTTTAGTTCAATCTAAGAGTTTAAGTTTCACCAATATCATTGAGCAACCTCATTGGTGAAGAGTAGTCAATCTTGATAGCATCTAATGCGTGCAACTTTCCTATTGCATCCCTCCCCACCGGGTCCACATCAAAGTGCAATGGCTATTTTTCGCAGTGAAATTTCCCCCAAAATGACCGATACATGGAAGGTTAGTTTGGAGGAGGTTCCAGGTATTTAGCGGAGGTCCCACTTGTCCTCCATCAGTCAACGAGCAGTCAACTGGTGGCTGAACTGCTGAGGAAAGACTGTCACATTTTGAAGAGAAGCGAAGGGATCAAGGAGCAGATTCATCAATCCGCAGATACTAATAAGTTATGTCAACGATGAGGGGGAAAAGCGGGAGTTGAAAAGTTGAAATGAACACCATGGTATTCTACTTGAGGGGGTTCAAAGTCTGCGGATTTCGACGCTTCGCTGCCGACGCTGACCACTTTTCCAGGTGCTCTGGTAGGCCATGCCACTGTTGACAATGCCAGAAATCCCAGAATCTCTGAACTCTTGCGCTGGCTGTTGCTCCCTCGGTTGCTCCGTGCGCGTTCAACCCGACTCGCCCGCGTTCCACTGTCACGGAACTTGCGCGTAGCAGTTCCTCTCACGGAACATGTATAAATAGCAGGCCTGACCCTGAGATCTGCACTCCCTGCACTTGAGTTCAAGCATTCAAAGCGACCGTCGGGTCCAATATCCCTATTGGAACTCTAGGCGAGTAATACAGGCATTAGAAACGAAGCTCCAGAGCTAGACTCAAGAGTGGTTAAATTTCAGATTAAGAGCGCATACTTGATTTCGCCAATTCTTGAGCAGGTCATTCCCACTCGGGATTCCCAATTCTAGTGCACCGGAGAGTCCCATTGACTTCGTACGGATTTCAATCACAATCAGGTAAAAACACCCCCGCTAAGACAATATGGCGCCCAGAGCTGGAGAAGTAGCTGGGGCTGATGAGCAGATTGCGGTGAGGACGAATGCGCCACTGCCCCGGGGTCAGCCTCGCGCCGATGGGCCAGCGTGTGTGCTGGGCATTGGCACGGCCGTGCCGCCCACGGAGTTTCTGCAGTCAGAGTACCCGGATTTCTTCTTCAATGTCACGAACACCAGCGATAAGGAAGCGCTCAAGGCCAAGTTCAAGCGCATCTGTAAGTCAATTGCTCACACCTCCATTAATTCTCCCATGAACCGTGTTTCTAGATAATTGATAGACAGGAATAAGCGATCTCTCAATTCTCTACCATGAAATTTGGGAACTTTCAATTGTGCCATACGAATTTGTAATTGATCGGAATGCTGGCATCCAAATCTTCTTAGAGAACCTGTGACGAGTTAACTCATTGAACATTTGGAATTCTCCGAAACTCCGACTAGCAGAATGGCACAGAATTTCGCTACAAATGATCCTCGTGCAACATAAGCCTTTCGTTGGTGATTCTAAAGTTCAGTGTGAAAAATTTCGCTACATCTGTGCAGGCGACAAGTCCGGCATCCGCAAGCGCCACCTGTTCTTGACGGAGGAGGTGCTGAAGGCCAACCCAGGAATCTGCACCTACATGGAGCCCTCCCTGAACGTGCGCCACGACATCGTGGTGGTGCAGGTGCCCAAGCTGGCCGCCGAGGCCGCCGTGAAGGCCATCAAGGAGTGGGGAGGACGCAAGTCCGACATCACCCACATCGTGTTCGCCACCACCAGCGGGGTGAACATGCCCGGCGCAGACCACGCGCTGGCCAAGCTGCTGGGCCTGAAGCCCAGCGTGAAGCGCGTGATGATGTACCAGACGGGTTGCTTCGGCGGCGCCTCGGTGCTGCGCGTGGCCAAGGACCTGGCGGAGAACAACAAGGGCGCGCGCGTGCTGGCGGTGTGCAGCGAGGTGACGGCCGTCACTTACCGAGCGCCGAGCGAGAACCACTTGGACGGGCTGGTGGGTTCGGCGTTGTTCGGCGATGGCGCGGGGGTGTACGTGGTGGGTTCCGACCCGAAGCCCGCCGTGGAGAAGTCTCTGTTCGAGGTGCACTGGGCGGGGGAGACCATCTTGCCCGAGAGCGACGGCGCCATCGACGGTCACTTGACGGAGGCGGGTCTGATCTTCCACTTGATGAAGGACGTTCCCGGGCTGATTTCGAAGAACATCGAGAAGTTTTTGACGGAGGCGCGGAAGTGCGTGGGTTCCCCTGCGTGGAACGAGATGTTCTGGGCCGTGCACCCTGGAGGCCCCGCCATCCTGGACCAGGTGGAGGCGAAGCTCCAGCTGACGAAGGACAAGATGCAGGGCAGCCGCGACGTGCTTTCTGAGTACGGCAACATGAGCAGCTCTTCGGTTTTGTTCGTGCTGGACCAGATTCGGCAGCGATCGCTGAAGATGGGTTCGACGACGCTGGGCGAGGGCAGCGAGTACGGATTCTTCATCGGATTCGGACCTGGCCTCACGCTCGAGGTGCTCGTGCTCAAGGCCGCAGCTAACACTGCAGTTTAGAATATATATTGAACATGCCTGTGAATATTTATCAAGCTGGGCAAGTAGGCCTCTGTAAAAATTAGTAGTTTAGATGAGTACTCTTATACCTTGCTCACCCATGAGTTGCAGTTACGACTCCATTTATATGTTTCCGCCGTAAATTGAGATTTTGAATTGAAATCTGGAGGAGGAACAATTACCATCCAATAGATTGTCGAATGCAAGAATTTGCGGGACAGTTTTCGAATGCGAGAGGTTATCTGCTGCTTTGCTGGGGATGTTATGCACCCGTTGTCACGAATTTGACGTTGCTACAAATAGAAATTCTGAATCACCCGTCGCAATCGACATGATGTAAGCATACAACTGCCAGATAATGGCCATGAAAGAATTGCATTTCAATTAAGTTTCAATGAAATCCACAGGAACGAGCCCTGTTTTAAGACAACTCGCCCTTGTAGAATCATGTCTGGCGAAAGCACATACCGAAGCTGCAAGTCACAATGTAGGGATAAAAAATGTTCTACCACTAAAATTGATGCTATCACTACAATTGGTTCTATCAGAAAGCTGACAAATCGCAGCTAAGCAAGTTCATTGAAGAGTACTTTCGACTCTGAATACTGACCGGGCTTTAGCTCAACACCTTGAAAAGAGTCAAAAGAACTAAATGAGGGTGCAAGTGGAAGAGGGCTTAAATCAGCAAGGAAACAGTTGGGAGACGTTTCCAGTGGAGGTGGAGAATCGAGCACAAAATTTGGTATCACAGCGAGAGTTTCTTCCAAAAGGGCACGCACGGTCTGCACAAATTATAAACACCCATTATCAGACGAATCAGCGCTCTACAAAATTGTGCTCCAGCAAACCGTAAAGACAAACTGTAAAACTCGAAATTCTTTGAGAGACCTGAAATCTGTTGCAACCAAGAACCGAGATATTACAGTTGATGTCGTAATCGCAAGCATGAGAGATCATCATGAAGGGTAGATTTCTTCATCGCAATTTGATCAGTTTCTATAATTGCGTGGAGGGCTCAAGCCAAATTACTAATATCCCTTGCAATAAAACAAACAATTTCAACGGATTGATGTTGCTTGCTTGAGGATGCGTTGAAATTGCTTGCTTGAGGATTCAACATTCTTCACAGAGAATGTCACGTCAAGAAGAAAATTGAAAGATTTGAAGCTGAGGAAAAGCAGGACAAGTACTGTGGAACATACTACTGCCAACAAGACTATGTTCGTCAAATGAACGAAAAAACATGCTGAGAGACATCTACTTGCCTCAGAGCGTCGTAAAGAGTCGTCAACGGCCCGTCTCCAAACTCCTGATCCTGCCTCCGCATGGAATAAACCTAATAAAGGCTGTTCCAAGAAAAGAAACCCATCTGTGTTAGTAGCCACAACTCAAGAATATATAACCTAATAAGTTGCAGGTAGTGATCGATAATTACACGATTCAGAAACAAAGCTGTTGGTGTACAGGAAGAAAAATACCTTCACAAGATGTCTAACGCTAGGCTTCTTGTGACCATACTTATGAAGCTCAGCATCAGCATATTCCACGTACTTCTCCAAAATCTACTTAGACAGCAAACCATAATTGAGCTTCAACTGCAGCCCGAGAATTAGTTATCAAAGCTATTGCTGTGAACTTCACTTCCAAGCCTAAATTTTTTTCAAACAAAGATCTCGATTCGTATTTTCCTCCTTTTCCTAATGAAAATAGCACCTAGTGTATTGGACGTGAATTGACAAGACTTCAAAGGGTACCAGCGTGATGAAGATGAATTATTAATAAAGTGCTTCTTGATAATGGACATAAGCCTTCAAGACGGATTTTGCTCCCCCATGGAGGCAGAATTCATCTTGTGATCTCATCATTCCTGCTCTGTTGAATTTGTTTGCTCAAACTAGATGGCGTGTAATAAACTTTGTCTCTCCACAAAAGTATACCTGACGTCGAGTTAATCTCGGTGTCGTATCTCCGTAGATAACACTGTCAACATTGCCAAGAGTTCCCCAGGGACTGCAACGCGGAGATAGCCAATTGCTCAGTCTGCAATTCCGTTACGAAATAAACAAGCATCGACAAACAGACTGATAAAAAAAAGATGAGCTACTTGAGCGGCAAGGCACAGTAAAACTAGAAAAATGAAACTCTGTGAAGCACAATTACTAACACACATGTTATAAGCTGCCCGTCCCAGCATAACTCCAAAGACTCCTCTATGCAACGCTTCGTTCACCTGCCACATATCTTACAGTCAGTCAAGTCTAGAACAATATCTATTTCAACTCGTTTGCATTTAACATCCTCTTAAATAATTAGGTCATATATATTGCACAAATCGATTCTTCAATGAAACGCAGAAACTATTCCATTCACAGAACACGAACATGATAACATTTCAATACCCAACAACATAATGCATTCTGCTTTCAAAAGAAGCAAGAAAGTCTAACCTGGTGAGTGCTGACAACCCCGCCATTTAGTGTAAATTTAAGATTTGGAAAGTCACGAATCAAAGCATAGACATATTCATATCTGATGCAAATTAACGAAACCAAAATTTAGTACTCAGATGTAAACACATGTGGGATTGAGTTAAGATCAGGGGAAAAAGATAAAACAGGACTCACTTGAGAGGAGGTATGGTTCGATTAGCAGCAGGACTGAGTCCCTTGAGTATAGCTTTTCGTGCGTGTATTATGAAATGTTGTGTTGGTGACGTTGATGATACAGTGCTAATAAACTTATCTGAACCAACCAACAGCAAATGTCCACCACAAACCAGGTCTAATTAGCTGCCAATAAAATTTGCATTGCACTTGCACTCAAGAGTGCTACACTCATGTCCTAAAACGTTTTCACGCCGTACGGCAGGAAAGCCTAATATTTAATTACAATAAGTCAAGGCATTCCTGTAAAGCTGGGGCTCACCGTTCCGTTTTTCTCAATTCCAATACTTATATTCCAATACGCTTGCAGTTAAAACATTACAGCTAAGCACACAAAATGAGCCAGATACTTACGGAGTAAGTCGTAAGAGTCAAAATCGTCAACCCCTATTCGGCATTTGACAGTGACAGGAGTCCCTGGACTGCCCTCAGCAATAGCTGTCATACATTCACCAACAAGCTGCAAATAAAACAAAACAAATTGAATCCGTAATCAAAAGACAAATTGCCAATATAGTATCTTCATGAGAAATCTTCTTGCTACAAGTGCTCTAAATAATGCCTATGTTACTGGTCTCTAAATTTGAGTCTATTGATGATTTTTGTTAGACCAGCAAGTAGCTGACGTAAAGTATTCACGAACACCCTTATGATTTCTAAAAACACAAGCTGGACAAAGACTTATTGATAACGAGTGGAAAGTCTCAAGACGCGTAATCCATGATCCCAAAGATCTGTAACGGTTTCAGCAAGCAAAGAAAATTCGTCATCAAAATGTGATCTGTATTTAGATTATTCTGTAAAATTCAGTGACTTTCAATAAAATTACAATCATAGTACCTCGGGCTCAAGCATAAGCGAAGCACCAAAACAACCAAAGCCAGCGACTTTATCACTGGGGCAACCGCAACTGCAAGCCAAAACACGAAAATTAAGAATAACATAAGTATGTAATGATACCAACTGAAGCACGTCAGAAAGAGGTCAGCCCTCACGTAGTTAGAAAACACTAAAAGGCGATTAAGAAGACTGTACTTAGTAGCAATCCACAGTGTCTTGGAAACAGAAGAATATGTATAGGAAAATGCTCACTTCAAGTTAATTTCATCATATTCGTATGAGCTAGCAAGCTGAGATGCCTTCAAAAGCTTTTCTGGATTGCTACCACCCAACTGCAGCACTATAGGATGCTGAGCTTCAGGGAACTTCAGAAATTTATCCTGAGATATCCACAAATCAGCAATTTACCGAAAAAGAAACATATGGCATGGAATTGCGAACACTCTCAGCTCACGCATACTGGTGATGCGTCCAAACAATGCATTTCGAGCATTTTCATAAGTCAGAATCGTAAAAAGGATGTAGAGTAGTTGGTCCAATACTTTCATCGAGAAGATTTAAAGAATCATGCAATTCTAACAACGGTGTGGACTAGGAAAAAACCTTACAAGGTTGTCTTGCTGGTGGTTGATAGTTTCAGCAACTACCATCTCTGTGTACAGCCAAGCATGCTTGGAAATAAGACGAGCGAGAGTCCGGTAATGGTTGTCCGTCCAATCCATCATCGGCGCCACACTGCTCTGCATGTCCACCTTCAGTTTATTAATAGGTTACTTTCTCAGCATTCGCTTTTCTCTACACAACATTTGAACTGAAATTTCTTTCAATAAAAGATCGCGTCCTCGTTTTCTCAAAACAGCATACATTCATGAAAAAAACTCTCACACAAATCCAATGTCCAGAAAATGATGCCCTAATTCCTACACTCGACCCGAAATCTGCAATAAAATCACTCATTGGCATACAACAAAATACTGTACAAGCTGGCAAAATCAAATCGACAATGCTGAGTTACTAACAAAACAACGCAAACGTAGAGCATATCCTCGCCACGGATATCACCTCCAACACCGGAAAATACAAAAACCGCATCTCTCGCTTGAAAATTCCTTAGCAATCACTCCAAAATATGAGTTAATGTGAATCTTAAAAAAAATTAAAATCTCACGCGCTTCCAGTCAGAATCATAACCACACCAATTTTCAAAAATAAAATTGGCCGCCTCCAACCTACCTGTATCCTATACTTGACCCGAAATGAAGCCCTAAATCCAATAGTTGACGCGAAATTTGCAATAAGCTTAATCATTGGCTTCCTAGAAAATTACTGTAGAATCTGGCGCAATTAAACTTGAACATGCTGTGTTACTAACAAAATGACGCAGTCGCAAAGCATATCCTCCCCGCCGAAATCACCGCTAACTCTAAATCATACAACTACGTCATCTCCACGATGGAAAGTCCTTCAGTCTTCCCATTTAAATACGAATTAATGTGAATCTTGATTTTCTTTCAAATTATTATATGCTTCCATTCATATAGATAACCGCACCAATTCTCAAAAATCAAATGAAATGAAAAAATTGGCCACCACGCGCCTACCTGAATCGTGGCGGCAAGTAGTCGCTGCGTCGCCTTCCTCCAGGAACCGCCGAACCACCTCCATTTTGATCAATTTCCCTACCAACGCCCGCACGGACACTGCATAACCCCCGCACCGGCCCTCGCACATTCCTTACACCAGCTTCCGGTATCTGCACAGAAGAGGAGCTCCAGACACGAGCACTGCCAGAGGGAGCGGCCATGGCGGACGAAAGTCTCCTCATCAGCACTGCTTGCGAATTCATTTATGGCCAAGTGGAAACTAGCCCGTTCTATCGTGCACAGGAGCATCATCAAGGTGCCATCACCATCACCAAATTGCAAAGCCGCTGCAACGGAGCTCCACAGACACAGCGTGCACAGCAAAGTGCACTACGTTCATTCAAGTTTGGATGTTTCACTCACTGTCGTGCACATTCATCCATTGAGATACCCTGACCTCTGTAATATCACAACCTGGGCGCCAAAAATGTATTTTAAGGTCGAGGTATCAATTTCCGATCAGATAATGTGCAACCTCTGAGGTGCTCTATTTCTCACCAAGGCTGTGTTCAATTTCCAACCAAGCCTTGGAATGTGTTCCACTTAATAAGGTCATGTTCCAAAGTGGTGAGTAAGAAAGTAGTTTAGCTAAGATTGAAATTAGAAGCATTTAGTGATTGTCTATAGGTCTGAGTACTTTATGCCTCCCAAAATTCATAGTAATTTCAGTTCCAATGATAAAATTACCAAGATTTTTGCAATTCCCATCATTTCTATCAATGCACCTCTTGAAAATATTTGCTTTGCCTTTGAACACTCCAAACCATGTCTAGAATTGCTTATTTGATTGGTCATAGGTACCTTCACCTTACTTGCAAAAATGTATGTGAGTAAAGGTACATTCACACCTAGTGCTAAGCTATGGCCAAGATCAATGTTTACAAGAAGCTTGTTTACATAAACTAGCATTCTTACTCCCCCAATCTATATGGAGGTGAACATGGCATGAAGATAATACAACTCTTTGTTGCAAGCAAATTCCATCACTTGCCATAATAAGGGGATAACTATCAACTTTTACAGGGAGACAAAATCAAGCAAAAATGAACATTTAAGAGTTTTAGGGTCCCTCTTCTGTAGTAGCCAACATGGTACCTATAAGAAAAGAGCACAATGTTATCTGAGTAATTTTGCTAACTTTAACCATCACCTTCAAACATCATGCTACTATGTAAAAAAAGAACTACAAATTCTAGAATTTCAACTCAATAAATGAAGCAAATTTTTGAAGACAAATAGCTTTACATCACTTGTTTGAAGTCCTAAGTAAGTGGGAAAAGAATACAATTTGCATTGTAGCTCCTACAAGAACTCAAGTTTCTCTTGTCCCCCAAGATTGCCAAAATTACACTAAAAAAATCCTTCAAAGCAAAAAATAGAAAGTATCGCGAAGAAATGTCAAAGTGAATTAGTTTGCCAATACACCTCTCTAAAAAACATAAAAAAAGCACAACAACTTTACTAAAAACAAATGCTACAATCTCCATATCTAAGATGGAATTAGCCAAACAACAATTGAAGGCGCTAAATGGAAATGCAAGTAAGAAATTGTGAAAGAACTTCTATGTAAAACCAAATTCGTTCACAAACTATAGAGTGGAACATCTTAGAGCAAGAAGCAACAAACTTCAGCTATAACTAAGGTGAGAGAGGGTGAGAAGTACAAATAATAGTCCTCTCATGTGTATACAATGTGATTAGATAGGACCATTGTGCTCCCTTGTTATTTTGTTTTTTTTGTTAAAAATTGTCCCTATTTTGATACATATGTATGAACACTCCTACAAACTAATATACTATTCTTAAGCAATGCAGTCATATCATCCTCCAAGCCCACTCAATAAGAAGGGTTGTACTATATATTCTATAGTATTATTATTTTTTAAAATCCATTCTTCTACAATGCCATGTGTGATCATTCTATAAGTTTATATTGTTTGGTAGCATAATAAAGGAACAATTTTGAAAAGAAATTTGAATTCCTTGGGTCAATTTTCTCATTCAAATAAAAATCATGGTATCCTACATGCTCTCATCATTTGAAATTTCATTTGTCTACCAGTAATACATTTAAAATTCAATAACTTTGAAAAAAGAACCTTGACATTAATCATTTCAATAGTTCTTATATGAATTGGTACTCATGAGAAAGTAATTGCACAAGATGGCACACCATTTCCAATTATATTGATTAAATTCCTATCATATCTATTTTTAATGTATTGTAAGATGGATAGTAAAATGGGTTTAGGGTTTAGAATATTTTAGAATATATCCTAAACCATAAATCTTTTATAGGAATACAATATGTATCCTAAACCCTAACCCCTCTTTTTAGGAATATAATATACCTTCAACTTTATCAATGGAATGGACATATACCACCTTTTTAGGAATACAGAGTTTTCCTTAATAAGAAATCAAATCAAAAGTTATGTTTTTTCATTAGGTTAGGAAACATATGTAGCTCGGGGGGTGCTGTGCCTTAAAAAAATAAGGATATATGAGCGACCAACCACTATTTTATAGGGGGCTATTACTTTTTTTTTTTTTTTCACATGCTACAATTATGTAATTTTCTAATTTGGGTTAATAGAGAAGGGGCTTGCATTACTTACAATTCCAATTTTCTATGAATAAATGATATGGTAAATTAGATTGAAAAATTATTCTACTATAATTTTGGCCCAAAATTGAATGGGGTGGTTTGGTTTAGAGAATGTTCTCGACATATATAATGCAGCATGGACCCAAAAAATGTTGAGAAAATTTCAGGCCAACGACAATTTAAGTTACAACGAAATTTGACAGAAGAAAGCTTTTACTCCAAAAAAAACTTTGGTGTCACCCTTTACTTGATATCTCACAAGATTCAGTCTTATGTGGGAGCTGTATTAGGACACACATCAAACATAGTTTTCGTACACAATGATGGAGTAAGAAAAATAATGCTCATTGTGTTTACAAACACAGTGAATGGGACCAAAGTTAGCATATTATGTATCCATGAACATAATAGAAGTTAAGAAAAACAATGTTCTCATTGTGTTTACAAACACAGTGAATAGGACCAGAATTTGCACATTATGGGTCCATGAACAAAACTAAGGCTAACCTACACTACTGTAACCGGTGCTCAAAATCCCCTGCACCTGCATTGCAACAAACACACTTGCATCAATGGAAATGTACACCAACTATGCTAAAACGAAATGCATTCCAAGTTCCAGCATGGCGACAGGTTGTAAACAAAATAATGTGTACATACCTGATACTCTTCAAAGTCCGGCGAAATATTTCCAAGTACCGCTCCAGCTTGGACGTAGTTCTTCTCGGCGAACAGGCTGACGAACAAGAGGCCCAGGCGCCGCAGCCGCCATGGACCTGCGTGGCTTCCAGAGGGTCGCTTTGGCCTGCAACTTAGCTGCAAAACGGAGAATGGAACCGGGTTCATGGCCTCGAACCGCTTTGGTATTCGGCATGCATCATCTAAGTCCCAAAAAAGGAAAGGCCACTCCACGCATTCCCCGTTCTCCAAGCGCATGCGCAAATCCGCATAAGTATTGCTGGAGTTGCAAAAAAACGGACTGAGTAGCTCCGGCCGCCCCACATCATCCTCCACAGAGTACAATCTGATCTTGTAATTGAGTGCCATCATCCACTCCCCTAAACCTTGCGTTCAACAAATCGAATCTGTCATTACACCACACAGCACATCTGGATCCAGAACGCAAGAGCAACGCACCCTAAACCCTGAAAGGTAAACCACAAATTAACAAGAGCCTGAAGACCACAAGACAACCGCAATACAAAACCCTACGTTGCCCAATTCAGAGACTAGCAATACCTCAAAGCAGCAGGTGCCAAGATGATCGCAGCGACCCCAGGCACCATGTGATGCTGTCACGCAAGAAAAAGACACAGAAAAAACAATTCCCCAAACCTGAAGTCGTAAAGCCTAAAACCAAAACACAGATCTGCACCAAACCGTGACGGATTTGCAACAAAATGTAACGAGGGCTGCTTGGGGATGCTCCCAACGAACCAACCGTAGCCAAATAACAAAATTGATTGCACAAACCGTAGCCAAACAACAAAATTGATTGCACAAACCCGTAGCCAAACAACGAAATTGATTGCACAAACCGTAAACCCTACACGCACAACACAGATCCGCCCCAAACCGTAACGAGGGCTGCTGTGGGACACCCGAAATTGAACGGGCGCACAAACCGTAAACCCCGTATCCAGCAAACTGAGGTCCTTGCACAAACCCTCCACCTTGTCCAAAGCAAATTGATTGCACAAACCCTCCACCTCGTCGACAGCAAACTCAGGTCCTTACACACGCCACGGTCGGATTCTTGCACACGTCGGGAGATTGCACCCAGTCCCGACCAATTGAACAAACCCTAAACCTCTTCCTTGCAAACTCAGACGCAACGGTCGGCTTCAAGTGAACTGACCCCTAAGCCGAGTTGAGCCAGATTGCCCTGACCCCTAAGCCGAAAACCCCATCACTGAGCCAGATTGAACTGACCCCTAAGCGCAGTAAACCATCATTGAGTACCCTAAACGAGATCTGCACAATCTTGTATTCTGTAATATTAAATCATACTCCGTATTAACTTACAGTAGTCAGACCCTAAATTATGTATCCATGTACAATGTATAACACTTAGTTGTAAGAGTAGTTAAGTCACTGTAGGAATCCGAGAGTCTTACATGAACTAAGATGTATATTTCCTATAGTACAATAAGCAATTTCAGACATTTGGCCAAAGAATTTAATATAAAGGGGGCTATTTTAGTACTACTGCATTTTCTAATGGGGCCTATTATTCCATACCCTATAGTACTTTAAAGACATCCAATGCCATATTCTATACCCTATAGTACTCTAAACTCTTTTATAATTTTTAGCCCAAATGAATAAAAAATACCCTATCATTTTTTCGCTCATAGTTTGCTAATCCGCCCGATGACTACACCCCCCGAGATATGTAGATTCCTTTGCTTTTGAGGTTTGGCAAGTAGTATGTAATTGAGATGATGTAGGATGCAATTATTAAGAAAAAAAGTTTGTTCCAAAACTTCATCTTGGTTAACCTATAATGACCAAAGTGGAGTCTTAAACAAAAGTTAGATGTGCTATTAAATGTGTCTTACAATTTTCTTGAGGTTTTCATCACTACAAGTTATATTATGCATCATCAATAGAATTATTTATATGATCAAATTTGGAAAAGTATTCACAAATATTTCTCAAATCAATTTTAAAGCATTTCAATTCACTTTGACAATTTTAAAAAATATACAATTAATTTTTTAGCATATGTTTTTTTTATGATTGGCTAATATTTCTTCTGACATTGATTAGCACAAAATAGTGAACAATATAATTATGAAAGTATCGTTACTTTACCTAGTATATTTTTTATTGTTGAAATAAAAATATTGCATTGTGTACAATGATAGCTTGGGTTTTATGAAGTTATATGAATCCAAACATCAAGGGCCATTTATACTTGGCAACTAAAACTTTAAAAAATCAAAATAAAATGTGGGATTTAAAAAATATAATAAGATTTTTCAAATATCCTAAGGATATTCTATATTATTTATATTTCAAACATATTATTTATAGCCCACTTAAATTTTTTTATGGAGCATAGGTGGTTACCAATAACTACAAAGAGTGTCTTTTGTTAGTTTTTGCCCTACTTGTAATCAACACAATCTTTAATAGGAAAAAGAATAGAAAACATATAGAAAACATCATTTTTGTTAGTTTTTGCCCTACTTGTAGTCAACACAATCTCTAATAGGAAAAAGAATAGAAAACATATAGAATACATCATTTAGACTGTGAGAAGGTTTCCTTTTAGAAAATAGTTTTCTTTTAGAGAATATTTAAATAATGTCATTTAGATTGCAAGAAGGTTCTTTTCTAAAGAATAGTGACAAAACTAATGCCTATAAAAAATTAAGGATTTATGAATTCTTAAAGTCAAAAAGATGAGTGGTAGTAGCTTGCCAAATTGCAATATAACTACAATATTTAGTGCATAACATACCATAAAGGATTTGTTCTACCTTTTACCCTATCTTTTATACTTGAAAAAGATACTGAAATTTTTAATTTTTTTTAATTTGCTACCCATGATAAAATTTGCAAATTTTGAATTCATATTTGCAATCAAAAGCCCCAAATTAATTAGGAGAGTGAAGACATACAAAATTTATGACACAAAATAGGGGACATTTTTTACATTAATATTTAATAATAATAATAATAATAATAATAATAATTTTTACAATAAGGGGGCAATCCCTTACACCGGAGTTAACCTTCCTTCCGAGCCCCACAAGGCCGCGCTGGCTCCGGCGTGGACCGGCGTGGACCTACGTGGACCTACGTGGCCGGGGTGTTCTCTCTGCTTCTGAAGTTTGTCATTCCTGGAACTCCGTTTGTGAATTTTACACGCTCATCAGAGATTTCTCCTCGTATTCCATCATCTTTGCTTCGTGTGAAGAGATTGTGAAGAGTTTTCCGTCGTTTTCAGGGAATCCATGATTGATTCATAGCGACCCAATTGGGGAGGAGTCTCTGTGTTGAAGATAGTTGTCGCACACCAAGCTGGGAGTGAATGTTGTGTGCAAGCATGAGTGCTTTCATGCAGTGCTCTCGCCCTCTGAGGGCAGTCTTGAGGCGTGACACTCGACGCTGTCTCTTGTCAGGTATGTACGCTACTTTCTTCCTCTCATCCCTTGGTTTTGTGCTATAAGTTTCGGAAATTCATTGTTGTAGGTGTGATCATCGGACCATTTGGACTGAAGGAAAACAGGGTTGGTAGATCGTGTTAAGGTTTTGTAAGCACAAGTTCGCCTTCTCTATTTTGTTAGCATTGCGGGAGCTTAGTGAGGAGCAAGGACCTCGCTTAATTTCGCCAGGGTTTGGAGGTCGACCGTCAGGTCATCGCTGCCAATTGCTGTCGCTTCAGCTGAAGCAAATTGGAAGAGCAAACATCGCAAATACGCAATTTGCGCGTGCGATTCATGTGACCCGAGCTAGGAACCAAGAGACAGGCACGATCACAAAGGAGGAAGGGGCGACACTAGAGGGGAAACAGTACGAGTGTATTCATGTGACTACCGTTGGCGATGGCACGGTGGGGTTGGTGACGTTGGACAGGCCCAAGGCTTTGAATGCTCTCTCGCACGCCCTCATGGTGGAGCTTGTGGATGCCTTGCAGACCTTCGATGCTTCCTCACAGGTAGGTGTTAGCAATTTCTAAACACATGGTTTTACATATCTCACTCTCAGATTCTAACTTCAGAAGTTGTGTACATGACAAGGAGTGTTTGGGTGTTCGTTTAATAATAGTTATTGTGATTGTTGCATGCCTTTGTGATCATAAATCCCATAAGGATAGGCACTGACTGTGTCACCAGTTATATGATTGGTAGACGACACTTTTCTTTCGTCTCTTCGGAGACATCTGATAAAATTGGAACGATACAGAGAAGATTAGCATGGCCCCTGCGCAAGGATGACACGCACAAATCGAGAAATGGTCCAAATTTTTTAATTTTTCCTTGGATTTCTAAGTAGTGTTGCATGCAACAGGTTGGGGCTATAGTGATAACAGGCAAAGGGAAAGCATTTGCTGCTGGCGCTGACATCAAGGAGATGAAAGACAAGAAGTTTGTAGATGCCTACGCCTCTCGCTTTATTCACCACTGGAATGCCGTCACTGCCATCCGTAAACCCATCATTGCTGCCGTGAATGGGTGAGTCCTCTGGAAAGAAATCGAAAATGCAAATGCAGTATCCGTTTGAAAGGTTAGATATCTAGGATTTAGAGGAGAATTAGCGCAGTATTTTAGTACGCCAATTATCGACGAGGCTAGCTTGTACCATGAAGGACATAGAGGAGGAAACCCAGCAAACTGTAGGGTTACTTCCTTCAGGTCCGGTCCTTTTAAAAATTGATCTCAACTTCAAAAACCCTCGTACTTCGTACCTCGCAAAATTTACAGAGCATAGCAAGTAGGGTTCGTGATAAGGCCGCATCAGATGATAGGTTGTGCAGGCTGTCCCGCTTTGGGTTTTACAGAAAATTATGGAGGATGGGTCCTTAAAGGGCTGATCTCATTGACCTTCGTCGCCTTCCATGGCCTATAGAATTCTAGGTCTGCACGGCAGGTATTCTATTTTACCCCTGTCCCATTGATGATAATAATACTAATGCTGATGTGTGGCATTGGTTTAGTTATGCATTGGGAGGAGGCTGTGAGCTAGCAATGTTGTGCGACATCATTCTTGCAGGGGAGAGAGCCCAATTTGGCCAACCTGAACTGAACTTGGGCACCATTCCGGGCATAGGAGGAACACAGAGACTCATCCGTGAGGTTGGCAAGTCCCGAGCCATGGAGATGATTCTGACCGGCAAACATTTCATGGGGGCTCTAGAAGCAGCACAGCGAGGACTTGCCTGTCGAGTGGTAAGGCTGCCCCGAAAGAAAGTTTTTTGCAAGGATAAATCCGTAAAGGAACGAAAGGATCAAATTGGACCTCGTGTTTTTTAGCACTTTTGAGTGGGTTATTTGAGGACTTTCTTTCGATCAGTTTTATTTGGTTTTAACTGATCCTGGTGATATAAAATTTGGCCCTGTCTGAATCGTATTTTTTATAATATTAGCGATCGAATTGATCACTGTATAACCATGAATTTCTTTGATCTTTTAAGAGTTTATGCGAAGTCTGGAAATGATGGCTCTTGGATTATCGCATTTCCTTCCTGTGCCTGCACCATGTCCTAGAGAGTTGACGGGATACTTCTGGGACAATTCAGGTGGCTGGAGAAGATGCTGCATTGGTGGCTGAAGCCATCTCTCTCGCGAAGGAAATTGCAAAGCAGTCGAAGCCTGTCGTTGCTCTTGCCAAGGAATCAGTGAACACCGCTTATGAAATTGGGCTCACGGAGGGCGTCAAGAAAGAGCAGCTTCTGTTTTATGCCACATTCGGGTTGGAGGATCAGAAGGAGGGTATGTCTGCCTTTGTTGAGAAACGCAGTCCTGACTTCAAGGACAAGTAATGGGACAGGAGGAGGGTAGAGGACCCACTGTGCAGACCTGGCGTTCTTTAGGGTATGGAAGGCGATGAAGTCCTACCTGAAGTGTGGAGGACCCCAGTGAATTTATAAAAATCAGTGGTCAATCAGACCAATCCTTACGGGTTCCTTGTTTTGAAGTTTTTCTGTTAAGCAGCGAGGCTAGTAGAAACTTGACGTCGTTCCAGCTTTATCACAAGCTGTTCCGCAATGTTTGTGATTTGTGAAGGTCTTGTAGCGCACCTAGAAGCCGGGATCTTCATTTGTGGGGTCTTCAAAGCGTCATACCTTGGAGGAAGAAACGCTGCAGTATGCCAAGTCTCCTCCAGATCCTCCATAGTACAAACTTGTCCAAGTAAAGTGACCTACCGTGAGATTCACATCGTATAACGAACAAGCTTCTCACAAATCTTGAAAAAACTTCCAGGTAAAGTAGTCTTCTAGTCCTAGCATAGCTTAGACGTCCTTCCAACAGTTTGTTGATGCAGACAGATGAGCACATATTCCAGTCCGTCTGTCAATCGTGGACAGTGCACAGTAGCTGTGCTACAAATCTGTAAGTAAGTGATACAAGCTCCCATTGAATGGGCAATAATATCATTGCATAATCTTACATGACTGACTTTGACTGAAGCGTTTGGCTCTTGATAGACAACGCTCACCTAAATTTGGCATTAATATCCTCGGTTGATTTGCTTCGAATGCACACCTGACAGTATTTTGCATCGCTGCAGTCTAGCAACTACTAATCCCAATGTCCAACGTTTTATGAGCAGACTGGAGTTTCAATAGGAAGCTTTGACCGCTTGTGCTATAAACGGCCTAATCATCTGCTTAATCCAAATTTCAACCATTCAAGCACAATTTCAGAGTAATTCATCACCAGGTCCAACATGAAAGTTGTTCTTTATAGACATGAAAGTTCTATAATATGGAGACTAAAATTATGTTGCCAGCAATTTAATCACCCAGAAGTAAAACAAGCAATAAGTATTCCAAAAAGAGCAGCCGTACAAAAAGGGGAGCCATTCAACAATGTACACAAAATTCAACATGAATGTATATTGATTGAAGATGAAACATCTGGCACAGAAACCTCCAATGTTGGATCTATTAACCCTGAAAGAAAAGAACTAACACCAAGGTACCTTGCCAAAAATGATCCGACTTTTGATCCGACTTTTGAACCAATGGGTGCATTCTACAGTAATCTTGAAAGTCATCCATCGACCACTTTTTGACCTCCATTTTTTGACCTCCAGCGTCCTTCCAGGGTTAAGAACTCAAAGAGATTTGTGCAATCCGCTAACGCTGGCTGCCGGGACAGAAGGCGTGGTGCGATAATCCCGAAATCTTGGACCACATTCTGAAAAATGTTTACGACTCGCCCATTTCTGCCTCAACTGGGGCCTCTTGGACTGGGTAGTAACTGTAATGAAGTTCACCAACATCGTCACCTGACATCTTCTTCCAACCACCAGGACCTACATAATAAACTGCAGAGCAACAAGTTCTATAAGGTTCCATATCCAGAACACTGAATAGCAGCAGCCAGAGTTTAGTGAAGTGTCTTCACCATAAATTAATAAATAGAACATGTCCACACAATCAACATGATAACTTTCATCCACACTACGCAAGACCCTTGCTACTCATATTAGCATCAATTATGCAATAGAGACTGACTAGAGGAAAAGCAAGCTATTTGATGAGCCTATCAAAGACTTGCCAAAGACGAGGACAAGCATTGCTTACCACTCACTACACCACCACTAGCTCCATCACGGAAAGTGGCATGATAAATTGCACGACGGGCTAGCTCTACGGCTTCATCAATAGACATATCCCAGTTGAACCTAAAAAACACCAGCAACCCCAATCAACATTTAAGGAGCAAATAAACGATCAGAGCAGCAACTTGGTGCAATGAATAATCAGCTACAATAGAATTATATCAAAACAAAAAGAGGTTCTGGGTACAAATTTTCACAATGATCATGGTACTTAAAGTGCCACTTGGCAATTCTTACCCTGTATCGAGCACACCATAAGCATAGGTAGATCCAGATCCAACCGAAAAGCGTGTGCCCTTCACTCTGCCACCCTCACTATCCACGTAATACAGTCCTGGACCCTGTCATTGACACATGAGTTACAACAACCAATGCAGATGCCAAGACTTAGTCCCTGAAAAGTTTAAGACGGGTACACAGGTACTCACGTTGAAACTAGAACGCTCAAACAGGAATGTAACTCATCCTTTGAAATACAAGCATGCAAAGCATGGTCATCAGACTAGCAAATCACAACTACTCAATAATTGTCTGAAATCATACAATGGCCATTTAAATGAATTAGGTGTAGCTCATTATTAATGAACCTCAGGTCAAGAACACGTTTAGAAGAATAAATTATGTACCGTTTCGTCCCAACCGGCAATCATAGTGCCCATGGATAGACCCATTCCCCTGTAAGAATAAAGGGTATTTGCGAGCAACTTTGAAGCACCAGTCACTGAAATACGTCTCTTGTTTGCTAACTCATGCAGACGGCACTGTCAAGATCATGACAAGCAGAAGATCAGGATTTTCATTGTGAAACAAGAGGTGAAAAAAACCTTAAATTTCTAAGCGAGTATGCAAGTTCAATATATACTTCTTGAAATCTGTGGAACTATCTATGAGAAGATAGCATTTGCCATGTAGGGATGATCTCCGCAAGCAAAGGGACTGCGTGATACTCCATTGCGAATCTAGATCAAAGATCAGCAGTTCATTGTTCATTTTGATAACTGACAACAAGCAGAGTAAGTTCGACATACCCGTGTGCCTAGATTTCGTTGCCAAAACTGACAATCAGCGGCACCCCCAGCCATAGTGCCCAACAAGTAGGGGTTAATTTCCAATATCTTCTTCACAGATTGTGAGGCTGTCGTGGATTATCCAAAAAGTTGTGTCAGTAAGATATACAACACTCGTCTGTCACAGTCCCAACGATTGAACAGGACACATTCGGAGTGACGGCCAGTTCATTGCAAGAAGAATCGAATTTCCAAAATTGTACTGGCGATATAATGCGTCTTTTGTATCAGTTGCAAGTTCCAAGAGACAACGAACAAAGGCTTCTGATTGACAACAAGGGAAACACATTGTAGGAGCGTTCAGCAAGAGAACGTACAGATATAGTTGCCCATGCTGGCACGCGAGTCTGCGGCCACAATGACGCCATGCTTGAACACAAAGGCCAAGGTAGTTGTACCCTTTGCAGGCTTTACCATCTGCACTGCTGCCTTTTGAAAGCCATCGAGCTGCATCACCGGAAATGCATACACACGCACGGTATCAGAAATTTCCCAGCAATCCAATTCCTGCGGGCCTTAATTCTACAAGGTGTTGCGAAACTCCCTTCGGGCCGCAACACATAATCCCGATGAAACATTGCCCCTGTCAACTTCCTGTTAACTAGATCAAATTATCCAATGGCCTCAGGGTTACCAGACAACAGAATAGAACCGTTTCAATCCGTTCTCCGAATTCTAAGTCAGTAATATTTTCAACGCATTTAACGACTATCAATCTTTATATGTGCAATTACAGCATAAGAACAAAGTTCTTTAAAAAATCAAATTAAATAAACAAAGTCAAAAACGAAATTAAAAATGGGACAAAATGAATGATTCTGTTTTCCGGTTGCCTTGCACAGCTAATGATCAGCTTAACCTAAATTGACAAGCATTGAGAACCGTTTCAACTGCGACTCTACCAAATTCGAGTGCTGCAATTAAGGCGCTACCTGCTTAGAACAGTTTCTAAACATCACCTATTCAATGTAGTACGATCTGTTCATGCAACGAGCAGAGAGCGCCATAATATCAATATACGCAATAAAACAGACATCAAGCAATTCTTCATGAAGAGATATCTACACCCTCCTTTGCCAATACGAGGACTTACATCGGCAACGGCAGGCAACTGGAAGCTCGGTGCAGCATAGAGATGAGGCTCCACGCTCGACGGCAGACTATGGAGCGTCGGGGGATCTAAAGCGCTCAGATCCAACATCGTTGCAGATGTAATGTTACAAAGGATGTGTCGCGAAATTGATCAATCTCCGACCTCGAACAAACCAGCGAGATTATCCGGAGCTATCGAAACCCTAAAAAAGAAGCGAGGTTGAAGGCAAACGTCGGTCGAAATGAAATATTCATGAGAGGTGGATCAAGAGTGCCACCCAAGCAATGGGTCCGGAATGCAATTGCGTCCGTAATGTGACATTAGAGTCTGTATGAAAATGAAAATGAAAATGAAAACCTACAATTAAAACCACAAAAAGTAAGCACGGATATTTTATTTATTACTATAAAATCTGTAAAATCTCGAGATTAAAATGGTGAAATATCAAATAAACATACCAAAAAATCCTATAAATTGCTTATGTACAAAATTGTAATAAATATTCTGAATTAAACTTAGTACAACCTTAAGATTTTTAGAGGATATTTTGGGCTATCTTTAAGACAAATTGACGTCTTTTAAGGATTGAAACATTCCCTTGAGGTAGTGCATATTTAATATGAAATTGTCTTTCAACAAAAATAATTTGTTTACAGTGCATGCATTCAATACAGTTTAATCTTTTAAATGCACTAGTCATCTAACCACAAGACTACTAATAGAGTCTTTCACCTACGATGAATTGTTCTTTTAGTTGAACAATTGTCTTTTAATTAGTTTTGATGCATACAATTTTTTTATTAAATAATAATTTTACTATCTATTATAAAATTTATAAATATCAATATGTTAAAAAATTCGTAGTATCAATATTTATCTAATTTTTCAAAACAATTCTAAAATCCTAGTACAAAATAGGAGAAGAAAAAGAATATGAATATTCAAAAATTGCAAAAATAAACAAAACTTCTTTGATAAAGAGCTTTATATAATCTAGTCAATTATAAGTCATATATTTGTAGTTGAATTTGCAAATAAAATAAAATATGAACATGAAGAATTACTTACCTTTTATATCTTCAAATGTTAAATATTTTGTTGAGGTGGTTATATATATATATATATATATATAATTTTTATTTATTTTTAAATTGAAAGGAGAGTATGAGATTTGAAATGTTGCACCAATCTTTGCACAAAGCATACAATTTGGTAGAAAACTTAGCAAAAAAATTCCATATGAAAGTGTTGAAACTCAATTTAGTACTTAACAGATATTTCTATTACCTTCAAAAAGTTGGAGAGATCAAAGATTTTGTTGTACTTACTACTTGTTGTACCTCACTACTTTGATATGTACAAAGATATAAGCAAAAATGTGCCAAAATTCAAAAAAGGATCAAAGCATTTAAGGGTTAAGCAATTCAAAGCCTATCAACGTAACATAGGCGTCCTTTAGGCAACAACAAAGCTCCAAGCAGTTTCGTTTTTGAGTCTGATCATGCGCAAGATGTTGTGAAGCTACCGGAGCTTTAGACAGAGCTTCTTGCATTTGCAGCACTGGAACATACAAAGGCCAATGAACACCTACCGATCCCTTCTTCATGCGCTGCGCATGCACTGACTGGGTCCTTCTCTCGGATCAAGTTAGGTGGCCACAGATTGCACTATCAGATTTCCATAACAATCTTAAGGTAGAGGCTCCATGAACCACACCGTACATTAGAAGCTCCATTGAAACAAATGTGTGAGCTTTGAATTGTGCTAGTTGTGAAAATACTTGATATATTGGTATTGATTTTCCTGCAATAGTTTTGTAGCTCAACAGTAAATTGATGGGCAAAATTTTAGGGAAAGGTTCAAAGTTCCCCCTTGTTCGTGAATGGAACTGTATGCTGAATGGAGACCTTGTGGCATCAATATCAACCGTAACAACTCAGATTATCTTCGTTACTTACAAGGATAAAAAGCGTGAATGCGATGGCTCCGTCATGCTTCTGGCCATGCTCTGGACTTTTCTGTAGATGGAGACGCAGCAGTGCTCTCTCGCAACTGCAGTTCTTGTCGATCCAGTTCACCGTTCAGCTATGGTGGTCCAACCATTGAAGCAAAAAGTAAAAGAGGAGCGACATGTAGCTTGTGCGTAGCTTATGAGTTCAATTCGCTAACCAAGGGCCGGGCAGGGCATTGAATTTCAATGCTGGACAAGCTTTATGCTCCCACACAATCCTCATCGATCGATCAGAAGCCAACGTCTCTTCTTGCGCAACCTTCACCATGGAGATCCCACAAGAGGACGATCGAGTGGTGCTACCAACTCCCTGGAATATTAACTCAAAACCATGCTGCAACAGATGTGGAATGACTGCCGAATTATCAGCCTGTCAGTGCCTCAACCAGTATTTGCTAGAGGTTCCGCTGATGCAGGATCATCAAGAGTGGAAGAAGCGACCAGCAATGGAGGAACGGGGTCAGATTGCTAGCTTATCGTATTGCAAAGTGCTGAGAATGGTATAGATCTTGTCACTTTGAATTGGGGATGTTTTGCATGATTTGCAAGCGTTGAGAACTACTAGAATTCACCCCTGCCATACAACAATGTTTGTAGCAACGTTTGAACGTTGAACAGGAAATTGTGATCGAACAACGTTTTTGAACATGTTTGCTTAAAATTGCTGCGGGTTTACTGAAGTACGTTCCAATATTTTCATTCTTGCTTAAAAAAACACACGTTACTAAACCATCTTCCGAAACGTTGCTACAAATGTTTCAAGCGTTGCTAAAACACTGCCAAACCCTCCAAAATTCTAGTGGTGGAAATTGTGGTAATGTGGTGCCCGACTTGGTGCTTTTTGTTAATTTGACAGGCGGTAGCGGAGATGTTGGCAGTGTTCCTCATCATGTTCAGCGCCTGCGGTACGGCAATTGTTGACAAAAAGAATAATGGCGACTTGACGTCGCTGGGACTGGCGACGGCAGGGGGGTTGTCTGTGATGATGATGGTGTTCGCGGTGGGTCATATTTCTGGCGCTCATTTGAACCCAGCGGTCACTATTGCATTCGCGTCGAAGAAAATATTCCCGTTACAGCTTGTGAGTCCTTCTGATTCGAGATTTGATTGCAAAATTTTGAAAGGCCGCAGATCGAAGTTCTTTTCCCATTTTTATCCATGGCCCCATTTGTATGTGTAGCCAAATTGATGCATGATCTTCCAGGTACCCATTTACGTGTTTGCACAATTTCTCGGAGCTTTAGTTGCAGCTGCTGTTCTACGAGTGCTCACCAACGATGCTGAAGCGGCACTCACACTCCCTTACGGCGGGAACGCAGAAGCTTTCATTGTGGAACTCGTTCTAGGGTTCAATCTCATGTTCGTTGCGACCGCTGTGTCTACTGGATCCAGTAATGTACGAAATCATCAAACTACTAGCTTTATATATGTTGAGTCCTAAGATTCTTCGATCTATGCAGAGGTTCCTATTTGAGATTTTTTACCACCTTGACCTAAATGTGAGATGTGGCGCAGAGTGGAGAGCTAGCTGGAATTGCTGTGGGGGCGACTGTCGTCCTCAACGTCCTGCTTGCAGGGTACGTCTTGAAGCCTCCACTTCTTGCATTCAAGCCTTTCTAATGGCACTGCCTGTGGGGACATATCTATGAGCTTCCGAATGCACTAGCATGTGTGGACAATATGACAAATTTTTAGAACCTAATAGGGAATGTGCAATTACAGGGTGGCAAATGTTAGAGGGTCAAATGTATCTATGCTTATAATGTCTTACATATACACAAATTTTGCCAAGTTTCTGTTTCGTGCAACTATATCACATAAGTTTTCATACTACTCAGTTTCTCCAGATTTACTTCTCCATCATTGGATCAACCAAGATTGCTGTCTCTTCATTGAGCTTTATGTTAAGTAGGTCAAAATTGGAACCTTCTTCATAAAAAAGTACTCCATTTGCTGCTATCGCAATCCAGCATGTACCATTTTCCACAGCACGACTCCAGCTGCAGATTGGAGTTACAGCCCGAAATTCTATGAGAGAAAATTTCACAGAGATTGTGTTGCGTGACCCCGGCTTCAATTTGGTGGTTGCTGTCTTGCAGGCCCGTATCCGGAGCTTCCATGAACCCAATGCGAACCTTGGGTCCCGCCATAGTGGCCAACAAGTACGACAGCATCTGGATCTACCTGATTGCGCCGCCACTGGGCGCTCTTGCCGGAACATGGACACACACTCTGCTGCAAATCAGCGCCTAACTCACTCAACGTCAATTTCGTTATGTTGTCGGAATTCCACGACTTTGACAGTTTTCAGGGCAAACTCACGGCCTGAAATGCAATTCTAAGCTCACTCAGTTTAAGAGGGTTGTGCAGATGCATGTCACAATTTCTGGCTTACGTAATTGTGCCAATGTATCGAAATTGACGATGACTCACTGTCTTCCCTCTCGATCAAAGCATCTCATGAAACGTTAACCTAGTACAGTATATGTATTCCAATGGTGACATCATTTGAAAATTGTGTCAAAGCACAAGAAACATGCAATTTTACTGGTGTCATAGTGCGACAGAGCTCAACACACATTACAGTGATGAGATTTCCATAGTTGGTGACAGACGCTTCATAAGCAAGCTGTCGGTAGGGACAACACTGTAATTCGGCCCAATAACCTCTTTAATGCCACAGCCTGTTACCTGGCAAAAGCGAAGACTGGTGAGCTTGCTTCTCATCGTGTGTTTGGATTTGCAAGGTTGATGATCAGTGCTTTTCGAGAGCTTCTGTCTGTGCCTACCACCGTTACTTCGCAAATTTAGTGTACTCTCTCTCTCCCCCTGTTGGCTGCCTAGAGCTTGATTGGAGCGCAAATTTTGGAAGGTTTGGATTTTGCAGAACTATGAAAGATCGGTAGCAGCGTGCTGGCTTGGAGGAACTTCTCAATTTCTCTCTTCTTTTCATTGTAATAGAGAATTGTCACGCACGGCCGGGAGAGTATTCGAGGCGCTGTCCTGAAGGACTTGAATGACTTGGTCATATCACAATGAGGTTTTCCATTTCTTCCAGGAGGCTCTATCAGTTGCAATCAGTGTCGTTGAGAACTAATGAGAATTTATTCGTTTTTACAATGATGCAACGAAGGCTTTTCATTTAAAGTTTTAAAGTTCTCTCGTCCTAGCAGATTGACAACGGTTACTGTTCTGAACTGGGAAAAGTTACTAGAAAGCGTCAGGGATGTAGACAAACTGATGAAGAGGGCGGAGAAGAATGCCCAGTTTTGTGAAGTTCTGGCTGGGATCACACTCCAATTTGAACAGCAAATCTTTCCTGTTCTAAGGGAGTTTCGTTTCTCTTTGATGCATGATTACTGTCTGATGTGCCTGCTAGCTTTCTTCTGTTTGACCAAGAACTTCTCCTCAAAATATTACTCAAAGCTTTCACCAAATCTGGACCGGAATCGGCGTACAAAGTTGTGGTGTCGACACTTGTCCTCCTCTCTTTCGTGTACCAGTATCTCATCGGATGCGTGGACATAACCTATTCCCCGAGCTCCTTTTGTTCAGATTCATCTTTGTGGCGATTTTTGTTCAGATGCTGTTCTTGGGGGCTTGCGTCTGGATTAAATCCAGACAGGCATCTTTCACAGCCAGTCGTCACAAGCGCAAAATCCTGCCAACTAGCGTCGCAATTGGGAGATCAATCAGACATCCCTGAGGGAGCGTACCGCAGAGCCAAGAAAGAGACGAAGGGCACCGTCACACATTACAACTTGTACGAGCCCAGATTCAAACCACCCAGAGAGAAACCAGAGTCGAGTAACACCCTTAAGTTCAATTGCCTTTCTCTCGGTGGATACAGCACCCACCATGAGGCAAAGATTGTGCGTCAAACAGCTGCGTTCCTGTTCGGGAAAGAGAAGGGTCCTTCTTGTGCTGTTTGAGGATGGGCTTTGCCTTTCTATTCCATAACTGACTGAGCAAGAGAAGTGTCCTTCCTCTGCCAAGGAGAAAGCAGATTGGGTGACACACAAAACCAAGTAACTGTACGCAGAACTGCGGGATGAGAATCCCAGCTCTTGAGACAGGCTCACACCCTGGCCATGACGGTGATGCCATTCGTAGTGACCCCCCTCCATCAGCCGATATCTACGCATTTTCAGCTCCAGCACTTTCAACAATGCTAATAAGTTGACCTGTTTCACATCACCACATGGAGGCACTGGTGTAGAGCGGCACACAGCTCCTGAATCCAACAGTTCAGTGCTAAGAGTTACCTCTATCTGCAGAGCAATACTGGGACGTCTCCTTTGATTTTTCACTACGCAATGTGCCTTGTGTTTTGTGGTGTTAAAGCTTATTTCAGTACATCCACCACAGTCGAGTGTTTTCAACATTCCACCAATGCAATTGTTGCTAGTCTTCCACAACTTGATGGTGGAAATCAAAATTTGGACATTACTAAACCTCAATTGAACTCAGCCACCGCAATCACTTTTCAACAAATGAAGTCACATCCTGGTTAGGTTCAGTTTCTACGTTGGTGTGAATTTTACTTTATGATAGAATTTTACTTTATGATAGAAACTTGCAATTTACTCAAGTACATTTGATGAATAGTAACTCGTCCTACAGGACAAAAAATGAATAGTAAGTTGTTCAATATGACAACCATGCAGTTTAGTGCAATGAGGAAATTATTTGTCTGTACATTTTGGTAGATTTCATGTTTTATCTACTTCATGTAGTTGTTGCCAAGCAATGGCCATTGAAATAAATTTGTTTATGGCTCAGGGAAGATTATAAATTGCACCATTCTGAATTCAGTATCTTAATGTAAGGAATAGTTACAAGGAATAGATTATTTTGAATCTCAGCTTGGATCAACTAGTCTACACGTCTATACCCAACATGTTATTGCAACTTGAGCAATGAACAGTGCAGTTTTATTGTCACACTTCAACGAAAACAGGATTGCTACTGTCGCTGACATTGCTTATATATAGCCTCCACGAGCTTCAATGTAGGAGGTCTGTCGAGCTACTAAGAACTCAACCAGCGGAATCTCAACATCGGCTTGAGAAGCATCCTTTTCGACCACTGTCTCTCCCTCACTCGTCACCACAATGACTTTTTGTTTCCTCGTCTCCAACTCGTTTGCCACAACTGCATGCATCCCATACCTCTCCCGTGCCGCTTGCGCCTTCTTAATCAGAATATTGATGTCAGTTTCTAACTGCAGTCCATCCCCACCCAAGGCATAAGGTCATTAAAAACCCTTGGATTCTGTTCCATTGTAGGATAACCCAATGAGGTAGAATCGATGAAAGAGCAAGTGTCATCCACAATGGCCAGCAAGAACTCGGAAACACTACGATGACAGATTTGTACAAATATCCCCTTTTAAGCACGTCACAAAAGAACCTCCTCATCACGTTGACAAGGGTTATAATGTTTCATCATAGGCATCAGATTCGTATAGTAGTTCTCGTTTTACTTCTAAGCAGTCAAAAGTGGCTCGTGAATGGTCAAAGAGTTCTTTTCACATTGATAACCGGAAGATTTTCAAGTGATACATAGCATTTTTTCAAAAGGGGACATTGAGATATATTTCGGTTTAAACTTAGAAGGTAACACAAACCTTGAACGAAACGCAGAATGCTTCGGGAGCCCAAAGGCGACGAAGCAGCGTCAACATCTTTGGAACTTGCGCTAGCTCCATAGCCATGGGTCCTATACCAGATTGTATTTTATGCTCCACCTAGAATACCAACAGTAGCTCAGATATCGGGTACATGTACGAAACTGAGGTCTGCACTCAATGAAACACTTCCTGTATTCATGTATGTAGATGAGACACGACATACCGGTTGTTCAATCTAGTGACGGCCATCAGATAACTCTCGGGCAATCAATCATTGGGACTTATTTCCTAATTCGACGAATTCTATGTAAAAGATATCTGCCAGGATCAGTGGGGTTTTTTTGGAACAGTAGAGGCTTGCATGCCCTCACACTAATGGCGCATTTACGGAGGGATTAGTTCAGATAGGCTAAAATCGTCTGACAGTAGCGACAAATCGCCAGAAAAAAAAAAACTGGCCAGGATGAGCATATATGTGAGAAAGATTGATCATACCATTGAACTCCAAGGCACGTAAAAATCAGATACTGCAGCAGCAAGATAGAACATGCAATTTCGTTGTAACTGGCTTAAGCTGAGAGATACGATTTGTAGTATCTGCATTCGGCAACATCGAAATTGAAGTCAGAAGATCATCAAAGAATGCTGTAAAATGATCCAAAATGTTGACTTTGATACTCTATTTCAATAAGTGCCTTAACCCACTGAATACCCAATCAACCATTGAATGGTCGCTGTCCAACTTCAGGGGCTGCCCAGATACCAAAATAATCCCCTTTTTTTTTTTTTTTTCATATTTTTGTCATGTAGTTAGCCAAGTTATCTTTTCATAGCTGAATTTTTTTTGATATGAACAGAAACTCCACCTTGGATGATTTTTCAAAAACTGAACTGTGATTGATGATACCTTAATCAAATATCTTGACCAGTACGGTCAAAGTTTTCAAAACTTAGAGGAATTTGATAGTAGAGTAATTTGAACAAGATCCTGTGTTTAGAATTTTCAAAAACTGATTCTAAGAAAATATATACTTTCATTTCATTTAGGAAATGGCAGCTTGGAGGTGATTTTGGAGGGAAAATCCCCCTCGAGAATTCAGGGGTTAAACACATATGTTATTAATTCAGGTCTAGAACAAAGTACAAACATTTTTATGTCTTCCTACCTGAATGTATTCAAATAGTGTCGTGTATGGCAAATTCAGAAGATGTCCACTGTCTGAAGCCTGCAAGATGATACATCCACTAAGTGACAGATCTTCTGCATAGAATATGTCCCAAGAGATGAAACAGAAAATGATAGACCAACGTCAAGAACACAGCAATACCAACATACCGTAGCTTATTTCAGGTCATAACATTTACCCGCATACAATCGCCCCACGCGTAATCCACGACACTTCAGATAATGTCAGGGTGCAATATTCAGTAAAGAATAGAAAAACTAACCGAACGATACCCTGTTACAGCCTCTTGCACAGCGACTGCATAACGTGAAACAGCTGCAGACAGATAATAGCATAAATGAGTACAATTTTCTGATTATTGTACAGCATAAGAATATTTTATTCCAGTATAGTAAATAGGGACAACGTAGATTTGTACATAAACAACCCAAGGAAGAGATGAGTCTCTCATATAACCAGGAAATAGATCTACGCATTAGCTACTAGTTCAAAAGCATCAAACCTGAAGGTTACACTGTCCCAATTTTAGCTAAATAGTAATAAACGAACGCAGTGTCTGCTTACGCTGTATTCCCTTGTCGCCAGCTGGTTTAAAGCATGTCAAAAGCGGGTCCTCAGGCAAACCTCGACAGAAAGGTTGTGCTGATCCTCTGAATCACGTAGAATGATCAAACCCAAGGTGTAACATAACAGCATCGACAATCACACTCCAGCACAGAAAATACCAGATTCTTTGTTAGACAAGAGTTGGAAAAATCGGTCACTAGTCTGTCCGCCTTGTGGTCAATGTTTGCTCATCAATGTGTGCATTAACTCCGAAATGGTGAAAATGAAAGACCAGGGGTAGAAAATGCCATTTAAACACTGGAAAAGGAATATGAGCTTCTACATTAAATAATAACAGCATGGTTCACCTTCGATTGATGAATATCACTGAATAGCCAGCCTTCAGAAAGCATCTGCATTAGACACATAAGATACCAGCCCTGGTCCTTAATCATGCCCTGCCATGCATGGAATAGGATATGACAAAGGGGAAACACAAACCACATATTGAGCTTCTCATTCTCTGTACTGCATAATAATTGCAAGAGTCTATTTGATCGACTATCAAAAGTACAGATACAGTTGAAAAAAGGAAAAAATGCCTAATCCACAGCTGCCGGACTAAGATCATCATGCAGATTAATGACTGAAACTACACAAAAGTGCAAGATATACAACAATCTGACGCAGTAAGGGACTACTGAACGACCTAGTGACGACATACAGAAGTATTATAGAAAGATTAAGTGTAGGTTCAAATGACAAAAATGGTAAACACAGAATCAGCACAAAAACTTACTCAGTCGAGGCAGCCCCGCGATGCCCAGAACTGAAATTGTCGATGAAACGGACGCACTTCCTCTCAAGTGGGACTGTCGTCCCTCCTGATGTGACGCAAACGATTCTCGGAGATTGATCGGCGTTCACTGGAGGGTTTGATTGAAGACGGACACAAAAAAAGCAGTAAGAATGGTTTAATAATCCGTCAGTAAGAGATTTTCTGAGAGGGTTTAGGGAAAATACTTCAATGGAAGTTGTAATTTAGAACAATTACTAATTGCCACCAGATATGAACTTGAATTCTCTCAGAGGACAAACCATTTGCATCATTTGGCACTCTACGCCGAACAAATTCTTCCACCCTAGACACAATGGCATCTTGGTCCTTGAGAGGAGGCGCGGAGGCGAAAAAGGCATCCGCATTCTCCACTTGAACCTCACTCTCTGCTGTAAGAGAGTCCAAATACGCACGCTGCTTCTCCTCCTCAGACTGCACCACAATTATGAAGAAGAATCAGTCTCCTGTAACAACACGCAAGGGACCAAAGAGTCGTGGGTCTTAAAGCAAGCAATTGAATTGATCATGTTGTGAAATATATAATCCAGATGGGCCTAATTTTTATACCACCAGAGACATTAAAGAATATTGCATGAGTTGTCCCAGTAGCGAGCCTGCGCTACAGGGACAGAGCCTCTCATAGAGTAACTTCTAGTTTTTTTAAAGAAATGTATGCCACGAAGTAAGAAATTGAGAGAGTAGATGCCGATCGCACCTGCTCACGTTTATGGTGATGGTCCATCACAGCTGATCTCGCTGGTAGCCCTGGATTGCAGCAAAACACGAATGATTTCTGTGCATATGCTCTTCCTGTGGACACACACACATCCTCAAAACAACCGAACATCAAGACCATGTTTCCAATCATCACATCCCCCAAGCGTAACAAAATCTAAAAGAAGAGCATCATATCGATGACAAGACGAACTCTAAACCCTAATTTTACACGCTCTAGATTAGAACCATGATCGGATGATGACAATGCAACATCAACTCAAGAAAATAAACGTAACCCATCCAGAGCTTTGAATTCTGAATCATCAAAGCTCCTCGCAAATTCATCAAACAGAAAAAGATTCTCCGAATCCATCACTAATTACGAGAAAGTAGAAATATATGCAAACACAGGCTCATTAACTCTATTCTTGCCCCCACGGATTCACCAATAGTAGCAGAAATTGTGAAGCTAGACCCACCTACAAGATCGCAGGGACAAGCCAACCCTAAACCCTGAAAAGATGTAAATACATACCTCAATGCGCTTTCAGAATTCCGAAATATGCCGCACTGGGTTTCGAGCCGGCTTGAACTGAATTTTCTTACGACAATCTCTAAAAGCAAGCACTCCACTTGGAATTACTCTGTTCTGAATGGGCCCGTTTTGAGGTTACGTGGGAGCGGCTATCGCAACAAATATGGTAACTGCAACACCCCAAAGATTCCTGCCTATTGATTATTGCCTCTATCCATGAAAGTCTAGGCGCGGGGTTGCTTTTGGGTTCACGTGTTTGAAAATGTATAGATCATTCATAGTACCGTACATGAAGGTCGGATTTGGCAGTTGAGTGGCAAAATTGAATTTCCATAAGGTAGGTACACCCAAATGTGCCACTGACCTTAAATCGCCATCTATACTGTATGTACATCTCCAAAATCAGTTCTATACCTATGTGGAAGAAACGCTTTCAGGACCAAACTTTGTTCCTTAATAACTTTTGCATACAGTGTCCAAATGCCACGTTCTCTGGTGCATTGGAACCTCCCTTCACTTGCCAACAAGAACATATGAAAATTTGACCAGTCTAATAATAGAAAATAGGCTCAGTAGCAAAAAGTGGCGTTTTTGGATGTACCTACCTTAAGATTCTCATGGGTTTGTGTCACCTCACAAGATGACATGTGGCATTTTTTTTATAAAAATGACTTAGCCCCTAAGCGCTCAAACAATCATTTTTTGGTCACTACCCGACTTTGGGCAGAATTTTTGGGCCAAAAAATAATAATAATAATAATAATAATAATAATAATAATAATAATAATAATAATAATAATAATAATAATCTTTTTAACAACAGATTGGGCTGCCTTTCAATATTTGTATTTAAAACTAAGATCGCTACAGTCAAACAAAATTATAAGAGAAACAACACAAAGTGTTCATAATTTGCCTAGTATTGAAAAATTTACTATTTGGAGAAAGTGTTGGTGTTCTTATTACTAAATCTTATGCATTCTTTTTACAAATCAATAGAAACCACAATCTTGACCAATCAAAAAAAAATTCAAATGCTAAAGATAGAAATTATATTTTGGATGAATTTTTGAAGTTATATCTTTAAAATTCATTTGAAGAGAATCTAAAAATAATTTTATAATTTTGACCATATAGATATTTTCCTCTTTTTGTGCTTCACATGTTTTTCTTTGACGCAAACTTCAAAAAAGTTATAGAACTTATATTTTATAACACATTTGTGTTTTGTCCAAACCCTTTGGACTTTTAAGAATTAGTTTATACCAAATCTAACCCTTGCATAGGATTGTGTGCTACAACCAAAACGAAAATAAAAATGATTTTCTAATTTTTTAATTAATAAAAGCTTCAAACTTTAATATCTTTTATTGGAACGCCATGAAACAAAGTCCATGCACCTTCTTTGCAAAGGGCTTTTAGATGGAACAAAGATCACAACTAGGGGGCACATGATTCTTGAAATCTCAATGTAACAAACAAAACAAATAGCTTATCAAATAACTAAAACTATACGTACCTAAATTTTTTAGAAAATTATACTAGGCTTGTTAATTTTGCCTAATCAATAGAAATTAATTTTGTATTGATGAAAGCTATAGTTACAATTTTCTGAGAAGATATGTTGATCCTCTTATTCTACCACTTTCTCATAATGAATTGGTTGTGTTTAATTCCTAAAAGGACCAAGTTGGATTTTTTGACAACATTGAAATTATGAATAGGTACGTGTGACTAGAGATTTCCATGTTTTGGGCCCAAACTTTAGAAGAAGGTATGGACAAGGAATATCTTTCATATAAACTAAAATTCATAACATTTGGAAATATGAGTCAAAAGCTATGGCCTAATATGTAGTTTGTTTTTCAACTTGAGCAATTTGGGTAGATTTTTTAAAATCACTTTTTTTAAAAACAAAAATTTGAAATTGATTCTCTAGATTTATGTATACATAGAAAGCTTTGAATCGTTCCATTTTGATTGATGAGTCAAAAGTTATGAAGAGTTTTAGTTTGTAGGTAGTTATGAAATCTTTATCTTAAAATAAACTTTGAAGTCCTTTGTTTTACTCAACTTTCAATATTTAAAAAAAAAATTGTAGGATGTAGATTGTTTATTATAACATTACAATCATTGGGATTGATATTTTTCAATTTCATAATTGAATTTTTAACAATTTAGTATTTTGAATCATTTTCTACTTCTTTCTACTTACTATTATTTTCCTATATATTACATAATTCCAAATGATCTCAAAATTTCAAGCATGTAGCCAACTTGTCTTGAAGGATGAATTCAAAGAAGCACAAACCATTTTGGATATTTTTTCATACAAATGTGACCTTGTGAAGTGTAGCTGCCCGAGTTTTTGCAAGGCCAAAAAAAGGATTTTTGTCACTTCAATTACTAATATCTTGCAATTTACATAGTGGAAATTTCTGAAATTTTTCTACATCTTCTCAAACTAGTGTACTACAAAGATCTTATGATTACATGTGTCCAAAAATATATTTCTTTTTAAAAATTTGGTACTTGTACTAGAAATGGCAGTTTTAGAGTGTTTTTTGGTGATAACAGGGCTTAACACACCATTGGTGTTGAGATTGTTCCCATTTGAAATTTATTCTCAAGTTTAATCAATACTAGGTACAATAAGTACAACTTGTAAGATATGGTATTGTGCCTCTAGGTATTAAAGGCTAAAGATTAAATTTTTTGGCATGGAGGCAAATACAATTAGAGTTGATTGCAAAGGACAAAGTATATTTTTATTGCAACAAAGAAAAAAGAGGGAGATTGTAGGGAGTTTCATTAAAATGGCAATATTCCATGTGCCATTTTCACAATGTGTCATTCCCACAGTTCAGACCGGGCGGTCTGAAATCTATTTGTGTACTAGATTTCAGACCGCCTAGTTTGAATTGTGGGATGTCAAAGTTACAAAATATTTTCCATTTTAATGAAATTCCCCATGATTCCAAAAAACACCTCAAACCATTTCCTTCATTATTCAACTAGAGATGTACATTTTGGAAAATCTAAATGTATAGTAGCCTCCATTTCCAACCATCACCCCATTTTCAATCTATAGATTGCCTTCTTTCCATGAAGTTGTGCTTTTCTTGTGAAGTGGTGGAATTCAAAGAATAGTTGTGGTACATTATAATTGGTTGTAAGGCTATCAATATTGCAACCAACCCTTGGTCAATTTTGCAGTTTAGTTTATTGTTAGAAATTGAAAGTTCTCTATCACTGTGACAGGCCAAAGAGAATCTTTCACTAAAAAATTCAAAATAATTATATTTTGTATAATAAAATTTTGAAAAAATATACCATCCTTCCAAACTCTATTTTAGTACATGGGAAATATCCCACACTCAAAAAAACTGTGCTCCAAATATGCCTAATTGCTTAAGTGGTTGGAAATGGGTCAGCTACCTTATATTTCTAAGATCGGTTTAGAATGCATATTCAGTAACTCTATTACGGTAACCGCGCGGTTTGGGTGTGATGAATGAAGGATGGATGAAGTTAGGTCAAGGGAAGCTGGGCATACAGTGTAGACAACAGAAGCTAGAGTGACGCTGATACTCTCTTTGTGCCCTGCTTTGGAAGCGATTAGCGCCATCGCCAAGCACCGGCGGAGCTTCGCAGTCGATATCACGGTCTGTCACCATGGTTCAGCGGTTGACATACAGGCGGCGTCACTGCTACGCCACCAAGTCGAATCAGACCCGCGTGGTCAAAACCCCTGGTACGCTCCCACTTTCGTTTTTCGTTTATTAGGGTTCTGGGTTTGCAGAATTGCCTCTGGAGCTTCTGCGGAGGAGGCAGCGTCGCTCGGTGCGATGGTGATGGAATAATTTCCTTCTTGATTTTCGGGAGGATTGAATTTTTGCTTGCTGCGGATTTATATGGTTTAGACTTTTTTTAGGGCTTAGGGTTTATTGTATAGGGTATGAGAAATTTGAGTGTTGAATTTTACGGCTTTGTGGGGTGTAGGAGGCAAGAATGTGTTCCAGACCGCTAAGAAGAGGGCGAATGGTCCCAAGTGTCCAATCACTGGAAATCGCATTGCTGGGGTAAGTCCAATTCCTGTCGACTAGGTCAAGGCTAGGGTTTAGGGTTTATGCTATGGTGATCGAAGTTTGAGGTGTGATGACAAAATCATCCTGAAATATCATATTGTGAGGGTTTTGATGCGTCAATGTGGTTTGAGTACTCTTTCCTTGGTTTTTGAATGATGTTTGTGACCTTTTGAGAAAGTAAGGTTGCGCAGAGGGAATATTTTGGTTGAGTTTAGCAGAAATAAGCCGTAAACTGTGAAAGGTCGCCGCTTCCATATCTGAAATAAATCATGTAGAAAGGTACATAATGTACCAATAGAAAGAAGAAATATTTCTCCATATTTTTTAACAATAGAATTGTGTTTTGGGAGGTACCACCGGTATAAACAGCCATCAGGTTTCAAATTGGACTCTCTGTTTTGTATGGGGTCACTTATGATTCAAGCAGTAATTTTTAAAATTTCAATTGAAACTATATTTTTTCCTCATTCTGGATTTAAGCACTTCAATTTGCATTGTCTGAACTGATTTATCTTTTAACAGATCCCTCATTTGAGGCCCACGGAGTACAAGACCTCTCGCTTGCACAGGCACAGGAAGACTGTGAACCGGGCTTACGGAGGCAACTTGGCCGGTTCTGCAGTTCGTGAGCGGTATGTTCATTGTTGACTTATTTCTGGCAATATCAATCGCTTTTATTATCTACTGTAATTTATCTGCTGTTTCTTCACTAGTGTGAATGGTTAACGGCAAGTGACCGCGAAACTTGTTCGGCCGGTAATCTTAACCTCCTTGTACCTGCTTGTCAGTATTTGGCTGGAGTGGTGTTTTTTCATGAAGAATATGCTATAGAAAATCCCCCTCAATGAATTTTGCTAATGGTCTTGTGCTTCTGGTCGATTTACTTATATTGATGCTTCTTCTTCTTCTTGTCTAAAGTTTTTGAACTTTTGTGTGGATCAGCATTATCCGGGCTTTCCTTGTCGAGGAGCAGAAAATTGTGAAGAAGGTCCTGAAGATTCAGAAATCTAAGGAGAAATTGGCTGCCAAGACTCAATAATAAGTATAGTTGTTTCATGAGATTTATGTGAAGCATTCAAGGGCTGTGCTTTAGATTCTGGGATTTGTAGTCTTCAATTTTCTCTTTGGAAGATTATCATTATCTTGAACCTTATCTTGAACCTTAATGTGGGTGTTTGAGTACGGTACGGTTTTACTTCAGCTCCTTTTTCTAGCAATGCCTCAATTGATTTTGAAGTTCAAATCTCTTTGTGACTTTTTATTTGATGGCACCACCACTTGACGGAGTGGGTGGTCCATGCATGCACTGTTTGATTTGCCCGTGAAAGCTTTATAGTTGCCGACTTTGATGGATGCCGTTGGATTAATAAATTTTTTCATCTCGATGTACTTGCATCTTACGTGGAGTACCAGTAAAATTATTTCACCTGTGGAATCAACAAAATTATAAAATATTCTTAGAGCGAGTTTCCAAAACTTGGGCCCATTGCTAATCAGGTTATCCTAGGTCTCCACTTATCTGATATTTTTCTTTGGCACAAATCCTCTCATATTGGCTCAAGAATTGGATTATTGTTACTCAGTCGCCTACACGCAAGTAGCTACCGGGAAAGGGTGGGCAGTCCACAGCTTTTGAGCCCTAGTGGTTGTGTACACCATGGTACACGAGGTGTCAGAATCCACGCCATGGGATTTCGTTATTTCTTTAGTCTTTACATACTTCATTCCTTGCCCAATATGAGAGGATTTGTGTCTCACAAGCACTGTGGCCCCAGTACAATTTTCAAATAACATTGCTCAAATTGCTTCCGTTCTCTCTGACCATAATTGAACATCTCATTTACGTCAATATTTTTTATGAAATGTATGAAAAGCAAACACACTTACATAAACGGGCTACTCGATATTTCTCATCATGCATGAACGCACAAGGAAGTCCATCCATTTCCCCAAATATTCTCTGGGCTGCCATGCCGAGACCTGTCGACGCTAGGATGTAGGCAGCCTAGAAAGCTTATCAGCATGCCTTGTCTGTTTTCGGCAACTTTTCTACAAGCTGTATTTTAAGCGTAGATGGCGCAACAGACAGACGCAGACTCAAAAAAGAATCACTCTGGTGCCAGCTCAGAATCAAATACATTTAACTCTCCGTATACTCATAATTGCTGATGCTCCTGTGCAGTTGTGAGATAACGTACTAGTCCTCGTCCTTCAGTTGTGTTGAGAGAGAGAATTGCAGCTATGGCGTCGTCAATTGCCGCCCTGCCCATGCACAATGTGGCTATGCTATCGTCGTCTTTCTCTGGGTCCGCCCTCGGTGGAGCTTCCAAGGCCAACAAGTCCGTCAAGCTCGTTGCATTCCAAGTGCGAGCTTCTGGCTCGGACTCTCAAGAAGCTGTTCGGCAGTTCGCTCTTCGTGGATTTCAAGCAAAGCGAGCTCTCAAAGTAAGCGGCACTCTTTTGCAGCTTGTGAGGGCGCATGAAGGCCTGTGTTTTGAAGCTTTTGTTCCTGTTTCTGTGGATATGGAAGGGTACCGTCTTTTCTGCAATTGAGGTTCTGCAAAGGCTTACGCATTTTTCTCAATGACAATAGACTTAGAGATAGCTTCTCACTCCTTTTACTGACACGGGGTCAGCAAAAAAACCCTCTAGATTGTGAGTCTTAGTCGTGCTGGCAGAGACAATGTGCGACCAGGGTTTAGAGGGAGACGAGAGTTTGGGGTTTGACGAAAAAATGTTACAACTGGACATTTTTTGTGTTGCATGTGCAGGTGATAGCTGGGCTCCAGAATTTTGATGCCCAGAAGGTAGAAGCTGTGGTCACTGCCGCTGAAAAGGTAAATTGTTGACTTGTTTGTCATTCACGAGCAGTGTAGGGTTTGCATTCAAGGCAGAAGCAGTTGGAGTTGGAGTATGTCCTAGAAGATCATGCGGTTCAAATTTTCTGCATTGTTTGAATTTATTCGAGTTTGGATTCATAAGATACCGTCATTTCAGGGAGGAGCAACACACGTCGACATTGCCTGTGACGCAGAACTTGTGAAACTGGCGACGAGTCTAACTGGTCTCCCGGTAAGTGATACGAAGCACCTTAAATCCTCAAGGACCAGGATGCACAAATTGGGACTCCTGTTCCTTTTAACAGGTCTTGTAAGGACTTTCATTTAATTTGTCCAATTTTAGTGGAATTATTGACCAACATAAGCAATATTCGTCTGGTGATGTAAAATTTGGTTCCGTTTGAATTATGTGTTTCCACAATTGGTCATTTTCAACCAGGGTCCTTTAGGGGTTAAAATGCAGGAGCTGAAATTTGGCACAAATGATGAATGACGTTTTCGAAAATACTGCATTGTCATTGTGTGTGTGTGTGGGAACAGGTTTGTGTTTCATCAGTTGTCCCAGAAGATTTTGTTGCTGCGGTTGAAGCAGGGGCACACATGGTACGATTCTGCCAGTAACCCACATGTTGGTGTTGGTGTTAGAGTGGTAACCTCAGAGCTTAACTTCGAGGTAATTTTTATTTTGACATACTTGTAGGCAGAGAATTTTGCTTTAACATTCACTCATCTTGCAGATTGAGCTTGGAAACTATGACTCATTCTACGAGAGTGGCCGTGTCTTCTCTGCCTCAGAGGTAAGCTTTCATTTCAATTCTCTTGACAACATTAGTGATGCCATAAAACTGAAGCATTCTGTCTTGAATAACACTCAGGTAAATTTTTGCTATTACAAACTTTTGGGGACGTGTACTATAACCGCAGCTCGTGTAGAAAGTGAAACTCAATTGTTTCCCATTGTAAGGGCTCCTTTATTATGTACTTTATATGAAGTGCTTTTAATCTTCGTGGCATTGAGTTTGGCAGATTCTGGAACTCACCAAGAGAACCAGGGAACTGTTGCCAACAATCACTCTTTCTGTCACCGTTCCTCACACCTTGCCTCTCGACGAGCAAGTAAGTCGTTCCTGAAACTTAACTTTAATCCTTGTGCTGTAGCTTCAGTTCGTGACATTTCTTAAACCGGCTAGACGACCTCTTTATGTGAAAAGAAAATCAGGTGACCGGGTCTCTAGTATTGTAACTCTGTCCCACTAAAAACCTCCAAATTACGCACAATTCTTGTCCCACTAAAAAGCTCTGTTTACTGATTTCAACTGTTGAGTAAACATTGGTTGTGTTGAACGATCTCTTGGGGCAAGTCAAGCAATCAGGGAGCGTTCCTCTCCTAGCAAGCTTGGGATTGCCCATATGAGGCACCTTGTACTTGCCGATAGGTTTGGTGACCACTTGGACGCTATGAAGATTTGTTCATGAAGTGGGCTAGGTTTCCTTGTGGGTATTTAGGTTGGGGTAGATATTTCTAGAATCCCATTGTTGCCACGAACCTTTAAATCATCAAGAATGACAAGCTGACAACATTCACGAATTGTGCTCAAATATGATACTTTATGCATGGATTCTGGGTGCCTAAATGACAGTGACTAAACTAGAGATTTTGCGTAGATCTAAGGGATGGATTACTGGTTTTTGAATGCATGTATCACTATCACTAATCCAAAGACTAATTTTTGAAGGTTCTTAGTGGGACAGAGGGAGTATATCTCTTACATCCAGAAGTTGTGTGTAGGTGTTCATTCAATGACAGTTCTTGTAACTGTTGCATGCCCTTGTACATAATTCCCATAAGGATAGGCACAGAATTTATCACCACTTATATAGCCTTCTTCAAGAGCCTCTCCTTTCGTCTCTTCGGAGACATCTGATAAAATTGGAACGATACAGAGAAGATTAGCATGGCCCCTGCGCAAGGATGACACGCACAAATCGAGAAATGGTCCAAATTTTTTTCCTGTTTTTGATGAAGGACCACCACTTGACTGCCGTTCATTTTGTCTGACATAACCATTTTAATTGGAAACCAGGTGAGCCTTGCGGAGAAACTGGAAACTTTGGGCGCTGACATCATTCAAACCGAAGGAGGCACAAGCGCATCACCTATTAGCCCCGGAATCCAAGGACTCATTGAGAAGGTATATTCTATGGACTGGGCTCTTGCTAGCTTCTGTGGACTAAGTCATTTTCATCCTTCACCTAACAAATACTAATAAAAAGAGATTAATCCTTCAGCGCCTGAATCTTTTTTGGAATGTTTGCATATTTTTTGCTTGTATATCTACACATATATACTGATTTCATCAGACTGGTCATAAGGAAGGTTGTCTTTTAGAGATTCAAGCATCATTTTGGAACAATTTGGAGCAAACATTGTTCTGAAGTCCTCCGTTCATTGTCCAGAAAATGACTTTGGAGCGCTTGGGGGTTAATTATTGGCTAACTGTTTGTTGCATTATGTAAAATCTGCTTAGAACTTTTGTAAGTGATGTTGTGACCAAAATTTCAGCTAAACTCCTTTAACTATTGAATAACAACCCCATCGGAATCCCAACCACGAAATGCTGAATACTAAGCATTCAGTTGTTTATTCTTGTAAAAGATTTCTGCAGCTTGTGAATCGAGGTGCTTCATGACTTGATGCACATACGGAGACATCAATTAGGTGATCTGAACTATGGGTGCAGGCCTCTCCCACTTTGGCTGCGGCGTATGCGATCTCCAAAGCAGTCAGAATTCCTGTGATGTGCGCTTCAGGCATTAGTGCTGTCACTGCTCCCATGGCCTGTGGAGCTGGCGCTTCGGGAGTGGTAAGAAATCTCTTCCTCTCAACGAAGTACAATGTCAAAGTGGTCTCTCAGTATTAGTTCTTTAATAAATAAAAATATAACTGCAGCACCTCTTCGACTGTTTTGATCTTTTTCTAAGCAACGTATGAACACAGATGACAGTCATTGGATGAAGGAATCTCCAAAGAAATGAGGGTTTAGAACTATTTTAGACCGCCCTGATCTTCGAGGTCGAGCACTTAGTGTGTCGCAAGGATACTTCCTGTGATTTGTTGGAATTTTTATTTATTTGCTGCTCAGTAATTACTGATTTTTATTCTTTTTCCTCATTAGAGAAAATTTGGACCTTTGAGAAGGCCCTTTAAAGAGCATGTGGGAGATCCCATTTTTCATTTAAATATGTACTTTGAGAAGAAAGAAGATATCTTAATTCCCTATATCTGTCCATGTATTGTGTAGAAGTAACGATCATGGGTTTACAAAGGTCTTATTTTTTGTGGAAGAGGGGGTATTGTATTGCTATATTATTCTCTACAAGTTTACCAAGGTTAATAATATTTGATTTGATTACATCCTATTGCATGATGAAGACCTTGGCACAACAATCTATAGGACAACATTTGAATGTTCATAGTACTCTATTAGTGTACATTGTATTAAGGTATTGGTTTATACTTTATTGTTTATTAGTAAACTTAGTGATTGGAGTGCTAAGTACCATTGTGTATGTCATGATTAATGTGCCAAGTATCATGAAGTATGTACCACGTGGCTTTGCATTTTTTCTTGCCATTTGGTACATCATGATTGATGTCCTCACCATGCTTAATTAAAAAATTTAGAATACTTGAAATTAAAATATAGCATATTTCAAGTTGTATAAGTTGACACTTGTCATGTACATCACACTAGGTAGTGACATTTTTGTAGTTCCTTTAATGTTTGGTTGTCAAAGTTAGGGAACCTTTTTAGGGGTTCAAATATCTTGATGTGTGTGGTCTTGGGGGTGTTCTCCCCGGCCAACTAACTCAAGTTTTTGAGCGAGTACAGGGCGTTGGATCTGCGGTGAACAAGCTGAACGACCAAATTGGGATGGTAGCTGCTGTTCGTAGCATTGCTGATTCCTTGGGCTTACCTTCTCCGACTTCTGTATCAAGCCCTTCTGCAGTTGCGCAATAGGAAGAGAATCTGCAGACAGTGTGCAATCCTGGCTAATGTGCCAGTGTGTAGGTGCTAATGAGAGAATGGGCCAAAATCACAAAAAGTGGTTGAACTAATTATATAGCTCCTTTTATGCTAGAGCAATATTAAACGGTGCCTTAATGTTCAGACTAGAGATGAGCTTTGATGACATATATGTTGTGTATTTTATTTAGCGCAGTACATCTAAACATTAAGGCATCTAAACATTAAGGCAGAATAGCACTTGTGGATTTTATCCTCTTGTCACAAGCTTATGCTACGGCATGTTGTACTCACAGGGTATCCAGTATTGGAATATTCTCGAATGATACAGAACTGATTATGTAGTTCTCGCAGTTGGTTTAACCCTAATAGACCAAGAGGCCCAAATTGGGTCCCATGTCTTTAAAGCAGTTTTGAGAAGGTCACATGGAGACTCTCTTTTGTCCGATTTCGTTCATATTTTTTGCAGCGCATGCTTCGTTCCTCACTGATTCTGGTGATTTGAAATCTTCGCCTATGTGACCTGTATTTTCTCAATATGATCAATCGAATGGTTCATTTTGAAACTATGAAACCTTGGTCGAAGGTCCGGATGCTGGGGAGGGAGATCTCGTTGATAGGGAGAGAAACCGAGCTAGGAAGTATTTAAGGAACTGAGGATGCCCGTCTTCATCATTTTCCTTTGGAGCAGCTGCTTGTGGCATCCTGAGGCTCAAGTCCTGGTCACCATGTCATCTTTTCCGTAAGCAGGACTTTCTCTTCTTCTCCACTCCCTTATTATGTGATACTACGAATGTTACTTGCTCATTGGTGTGCTGGTTGTTTCTGTCTTTTTCATGAATTGCTTCCGTCTTCGCACCTAGGTTTTTTTGCAATCGTGCCTTTTCTTAGCTCTTCAGTTGCTTTTTGGCCAGCTTTTAGTCTGATTCTGATCAGTAACTGTCTAGTACCGACTCGATCTAGTTAACAACCGCAATACGGCAAGCCTGCAGTTTGTTGACATGAAATGCTTTTGGATACACTAGCTATATTCAACCCTTTTGGCCTCTTTTCACTTTTAGTTATCACATGTATGGTCTGTCTATATTACTCGTCAATGACTTGCCTTAGGCAACAGTACTTCAACAAGACTCTTGCTTTTCTTTCTGGTGTAATAGAGAAAGGTTGCTTTGATTTCCCCGGCGGCCCGGCCCTACCTATTGATTTGCTTACTACACATTCTTTCTCTGATTCGATCACCCCTCGCGCAAGACTCTTCTACGATTGATTGTTGTATAAATTTCATGAGTTGTCTGAGATTTCGGGTGCTTCAACAACTGGAATTTCTAGCGGACTAAATGAAGTTCACGCATCCCTTCTCGCTTGTCCACAAGTCTAGTCTTATCTACAATTCAAAGTCGCCTACCATTAGATTAATCTGAATCTAATGCCTTCCATATATTACTTGAGATGATGCAACAATCTCTAAACTGATCGATCAGGAACACGAGAAGCTTCAATAGGTAATTAATTCGACGTTCTTTTCGTAGGTTCGATATGACTCTATGTCATGTGCTTTCGTATAAAATCCTATCATTCCTTTCCTCGTTTCTACAAGTTCAGTCTCACATGTATTTCACAAGTCCGCCACTAGACGACCATAAAAACCTCAACAACAATCTAATGCCTTGCATTTTTTCAGATGGTAACAGGACTCCATGATAATTATGCTCCAAGGCCTGATGTATCCTGTCTCTCGTTCTTTTTGCAGGCTTAAAAAGAAAGTCCGCCGGGCCCTTGTGCCCATGAGCGAGGAATCTCATCAGCAAGCCATCCGGGAGTTTCTGCTCCATCAGTTGAGCTTTGTCTCTGGGAAGCAGGAGCTGGCCCTTGCAGAGCAACTCATCGACGTGGAAACCCAAACTTTCATGCTGGAGCCTCCCACAACCAGTAATGAGCTGAATCTGGAGCTGGCTCTGGAGCTTCCAATCTCTACTCCCATTGCAATTGCAACAACGTATGAGCTCCCTCTCAACCCATTATTGCAGTCCAGGCTCTCTCCCATCCCGGAGGAAGAAGGGGCCGAGCCAGAGACTTACTTATTTCTAGGGTGCTGTCCGATACTTCTCGATTGCCAGCGCATTGTCAGGAATTGGATCCGAAATCAAGGCAGATCCATTCGTTACGTGCTGAGGGGATAGTAGTTTTGGTACTCCCAAGTAGTGGCTAGCTCCTTACAATTTATTCTCGGCATTCATTCGATCTTCAGTTAATGACCGATCAGACTTGTATGTTACTGAGGCTGCTCACAAGGTATGGCTCCTTACAGTTTATTCTCGACGTGAATTGAATTTCTGTGATTTGAAAGAATGTGATCGACAGTCGTTTTTTTTTTCTCCCGTTTCAGCTACTGATTAGAATTTTGTATTACTGAGGCTCCTAGCTCCTAGCTAAGCACTGACTCCTTTCAATTAATTTATTCCCGGCGTGAACTGAAAATCTGTGATTTGAAAGAATATGAAAGTCGGCATTGAGTTCTTGAGTTGCAGGTCCTGATTAGACGTGTGTATTACTGAGTCTTATCGATCATTTTTGTGGAGACTGAGCTTTGGGAAATCTGGAATCGGTCATTTTTATTGAGAGTGCATGGGCTTACTGGAATGAATCCAATCCATTTGATCAGTTGCAGTTACTGATCAGACTGGTATTAATATTAATGAGGCTTTTGATTTTGTAAAGAACTCTGGTAAATTTGGAATCGATCGCTGGTAATCTAATTGCCTGGACTTAACTACTGAAGTGACCCCATCCATTAATTAATGTGTAACAATCTGTTATGATTCGAGAACCATATTAAGGTGATTAATTGCAACATTTTAAAGTCCCAAGCATGATTAATCTAATTTTTCTTGTTGGAAACTTCAATTCACCAAAGAATGCATTAGTTGAATGCCATCGGAGAAGTTAAAAGCATTTGAGGCTATATTGCTACATTATCTCAAACTGATTACCGATGTGAGTTCTGATGTTGAGGCAGTGTCGGAAATTCTCAGTGTACTCAGGGCCGCTTTACACTTAACTTGAATTTCGTTAAAATGCGGTATTTCATGTGAACTCCACTTAGTTGACTAAGTGTAATAAGTGTAATGGTATTACTCTGTAGACGTGACACATTGGAAATAATATGCGTTGCAAAGTGAAAGTGTAACCAGCAATGGATGGATTTCTATGTAGGATTTGTAGTGAAAGCAATGGTTGTAGATGTGGTTTGCGAAAGGAGTGTGTGACTAATTGTGTGGCTAACTGGCTATGGAATATTTGTAGAATCTTTCGTGATTGAAGTAGGTGCTATGTTATTTGGGTGAGGCACATTTCGGTTACATGTCACGATGGGCAATGGTTTGGGCGACTTCATTGTTCATGGGCGTATAGCCAACAAATAACAAATCCAAAATATGGCTCGTGGGAATGGATGAGAAATAGAAGGGATATCCCTTATCTTTTTTATTGAAAAAATTGAAGATACAACTATCAATGAGCGTGCACCCCTTACTCCTTAGACTCTAGAGAAGACCTGAACAATTGAAAGTAAAGTTCTTGGACTAGACAAACTATCACAATTTGCTGCGTTTTATGTAAAGGCTTGTTTTTCACAATGAATGGTACCATTGCTATCATCGATGATATTCTTTTCAAGAGCCCTCCTTAGCAAATTCAGATTCATATGCCTTGTTGTTCTTCCTCTGCAATTCGACGTAAATGATCCACCGCAAATTAAACTTGTTGACGGGGTCCAATGAAATTGTTCCTGTTGTTCTTCTTTAGTTTTCATGATACCATAATGCTGTCCGTGGAAACATAGTCAACATTTTGGACTGTACAGTCAATTTTTCATCTGAAATTGGGCTTTGTGTCCCACCTTGCGTACAACCATTGCACATCCTTTGATGTTCCAAATGGTGTGTACCATTGAACCAAAACTTCCCAAAAATGGACTAGCATTAGATCAAATTGTAGACTCTCTACTGCCCTACCAAACCACATGGACTCATCACAATTCAATCCTGGCCTCATAAAGAGGTAGAATCCCTCATGGAGATTGGTGAGCACGTTGTATGTTAATGGTGGCCTAACTTGTAGAGTTCTGATATAAGGGTCTTCTGTCTTGAGCTCCTTTCGCGTCCTATTGTCCTGTATGAAATCCGTCATAAGATCCTCAGGTTGGCGAGTTCGAAGCCAAAACCCATGCTTCAATTTATTGGTTGGTTGGAGATCTTCTTCGGCTCCATCACGAAGGACATTCCTCACACCGGTCCAGTATGTGACTAAGTGGGACATGCGGGCCTTGTGCTCTATTGTCTTGTCTTTCTTAGATATGTCCGTCTAGTGTTGGATGTACCCATCAAGTCCATGCAAAATCTTTGCTTTGTTGGTCATTTTTTTGGAAGTTATATGGGGGGATCACCTTAAAGAAGATCAAGTTTGTGCTCAGCATCTTCCTTCTATAACTTCAATCTCTCTTCTGGCAACCATGGAAGGTCTATACATATTAATTGTATTGCATGATCGACCTGCCGTTGTCATCCATGAAGAATTTGTATTGCCTTCCATAGGAGGGTGATTGCAAGAAACACCTGTCAATTTTGTTGCGTTTTCATAGTACTCATGGTTTTTCTTCTGTAGTACTTTAAAAATAGAAAATTAATTTTTTTTAAATTAAAAAAATATGAATTATGTATATACTTCTAAAATGAAGGTTTGCAGGGAAGGAAATGTGTAGGAAAATTCTCTAACTAGGAGAACTTGAAAAGTACCAAATCTCAAGAAAATAGGACTTTTGATGTGAAAATTAGTTAAAAATAGTAAAAACAAGTAAATACAAAAAATAAAAAGTGGCCATTTTTAAGAACTTTATGAAGATGGTCATTCACCAAAAAACTTACAAAAATAATATTTTATATGTTTCAAAATGCAAGCAGAAAGAAGCTCTCTTCATAGACTTCCACACCACACAAAATTAATTATTTTTAAAAACCCTTCAGTAAAAAGTTGTATTTATATGTAAGAAAGAACTCCATATAATTTTCTTAATGTAGGGTATATGAAAAAGGTACTCAAAAGTACTAAAAACCTCCAAATTGGCAAGTGTGACATTTATTTTGGGCCTATTTTTGGATAGTAAATTATTTTTGAAACTTACCAAAAAATCAAAGAAGTTGTAGGATAGTCATGAGTACCTTCCTTGTAAATATTAAGTCATTCGAAGTTAAAACACAAAAGTTATGGCCAAAAAACAACTCAACCCGCAACGTGTGACAGAAAATAGTACAAGTGTTTCTTGCAATCACCCAGGAGTGGCCCACCAATTGTTTCTTACACATTCCGATATGAGGTTTCACATAAGCCTTGAAATCGGGCACTTTTTCTATGAGATGGAGAATGAATGGGCCATGTTCCATTTCCATATACGACTGCATGAACGATGGCAAGGTGAGATGATCTTTTTCTCGGAGTTGTATGCTCTAGTGCCCAAACAATGCTTCCATGTCGTCATATGTATGTCCCACTATTATAAAAGATACGACCACTTCATTTACAATTCACCTTGCCATCAAGAGGGACCAAAAATAAAAGACATACTGGTTCTTGTTTTCCCTCCACGAGTTGTCCATTTGAACATGTAGCACCGGTGGCAATGGCCAAGCTTCAATTGGTTGCAATGGAATATCTCCCAAATAATCAACACAAATCTTGCTATCCATGAGTAGCGCCCAATACAACTCCGTACTGCGTGATCCTTTAAACAAAGATCAGAAAGACTTTACAGGGGGGGGGCTTCTAAATCTCGCAACAACTTGGCAATCGATCCCACCGTAAAATTGTTGTCACTTCGAAACACATCCAAATTGTATTGTGCATATTTACCATCTCCGTGCCCATATGCAAAAATTTCTAACACTTTCATAGGCAACTTTATAAATCCATCTAATGCCTTCATTTTTCTTACAAATACAGGACATATTTTTGAATGGTCTACTTTGTCGTGCATGATGGATAACAATTGTGTTGGTCGTAATGTGGACAACCATCTACTACAGTAATAGGCATGTCAACATGCTTCTTGCAAGAACAAGTGTTTCTCGAATCGCTTTTGAATTTGTTGATAGTCCTCTAATCCAAGTGCAAAAAAAGCTTGTAATTGCTTCAAGTTGTCGCAAATGCTAGTATGCTACATCTCACAAAGGAATCTCCCCTTCCTTTGATTATGTAATCGGGAAAATACTTTATTCGGATTTTACTAAAGCATGATCGCAACATTAGGGATAGCTCCAGTTCCTCGTTTGCCTACAAACAATGGAAAGTACATGGTTAATCTTGAATACTCGCATTCAACAAATGTTATTGTGGATCTTGATGAAATTTAGTTTTCTTTTATGGGTGATGCAACAAAGAAAACATATCCTTGTGATATCAAGGATATCGGTGATTCTACGTACATATGCAAGTCTTACCTCATTTACGGTGGACAATAACTACTTCCACTCAATACTGGCAAGGAGAACTTTCAAGCCAACTTTTTCGCTGATGCGTAGGATGTGAGACAAATGGGGCATGTAGTAAGTATTGTCTCCAATAATGAGTGCAATGTCTCTATTGTTTGAGCAGTTGCAGTCCTCAACTTTATTCTTTTGAAGTTCCCATGAGGTGCGCCTCTGACACCAGCCTTAGCCTTGGCTTTATATCTCTCAAACGTGCGGAGAGGGATGTTGTGAAGAATCCTCCAAGCCTTCGGGCAAATGTCTATACCTTCAACGGTGACAAGTTGCCTCCTTCGACAATTTTATGCATTGTCCTGTGGACATCCAAATTTTTGGACAAATTCACTTGGTATGACTGCATGTGCATTTTAATGTGAAGCGCATGGATGGTGGACAAAGGGAATTTTTGAGTGCACTCTTTGTCGCAGCAAAGTTCCATGAAGACCTTTCATGCAATACCATCTTTGTCCTTTTCTTTAGCAATGACGTAGCCCGATTTTTCTTGTCATGCACCCACTCTTTTACAATTTCCTTCTAATTCTTTATCGATAGCTTGACATTTGGAGAGATGATTGTAAACACTTACATATCCATTGTTGCCGTAATAGAAAATCTGACGCATAGGCCATCGTAGACATATATCTCCAACGCGCAGTGTCGGGTAGAGAGGTCATGCCTTGGAAAAACGCGGGGAATCTAGCTGCAACTAGATTTGATCCAAAACAATGAAGGACTACAAGGTCAAATACACCCACAAATTCACATATATATACATAAATCTTTAGATAGTGTCAAGTAAACCAAATAAAACACCACGTGCTCGAATACTCCCATGATGTGTCATATAGGCCAAAAAGATGTCATTTTTTTATATAAAAGTAGTAGAAGTTGTACATAAACATCTTAAACTCCCTTTGAAAAAACAACCAATACTAAAATGAGTGCCAAAATCACTTCAAGACTCCAAATTGAGAGTGTGATAATTCTTAGAAAAACTAACAAAAATATCTACAAAACCTCCAAATACAAACTCAAAATCTCATACTATCCGACTCTTATAGTCTCTCAAAGTACACCCTCTCCAACTTAAAGGCAACTCATCATTACTTTGCTTGTAAGCTCATAATTAGTTTGCTTGTAAGCTCATAATTTTCACGTGCTAACTCCAATCAGATCTTGTAATATTTCTATAAAAAGCTAACACAATTATCTACAATCACTTCAAAACTAACTTCATAATATGATACTGTCCAACTTTTATAGTCAATCAAAGTCCTCTCACTTCAAATCAAAGGTAGCTCCTCACCACTTCACTTCTACACTCATAACTTTTGCATCGTAACTCCAAACAAGGAGAGTGATAGCTTTTTGAAAAGTTAACAACTCAATCTGTAAACACATCAAATCTCAAAAAAATACCACCCCATCAAGTATTTATGAGCCCTTGAAGATTCTGCCTTCTATATTCCATGACAATCATTCCTCCCTCCCTCAAGTATAATTTTCACATAGAAACTCCAAATTGAGCAAGTGATAGAATTTTGGAATTAAAAAAAACATGATGAACAACATCTCAAAATTTCATTACAAAACTCCTCATGTACAATCTTCTATGGCTCTCCAAAGTCCCATTTCCTTTTTCAAAACTAAGAGGAGGAAGAAGACCCCTTCCACCTCATCCGCCACCTCAACTTCCATACCATCCACCTAAGCAAGTAGATTTAGTCTTCAAAAACACCACATGGACATATATTCATCCATTGGCCATTTCTTTTGCCCCATAACTCTATCCTTATCCCCTACGTGGACTTCTAATTCATTTTTAAACTCAAAAGAAAGGTAAAACAAACTTTACCTTTCATTTCAACAACCTCAAACACAAAATAAACCTTTGAAATATCTTTAAACATAAAAATGAAAGAACTAACGCTAAATAGTTGTCTAATAGAGGTAAAAAAGATAAAGTCTACTTCATTTAGATCATTAAACTTTCTAAAAAATTCTTTACTATGACAACAAATATATATATTTTTACATAATGAACATGTATACAATATGATAGCAGCTGCTCTAATTTGCTTACCTTGTAGTTCTTGAATTTCTCATCCTTCTCCGCCTTCTTCGCGTTCTTGTGGTATTGTATTGGTATGTGCACATTATCCTACAGATAGCGACAATTGCTTTTGGTTGAGACTTGGGATATTGCAACTCCATAAAAATCTTTTAATTAAACATTTAAAAATCTAATTTCATAACGAAACACAAATTCTATAGAATCAAAAATACTAACTCAAATTGATAAAGCTAATCCAAGGTTGAACTCTTTATATCATTCTCCATCAGTTACAAGCGTCACCTTAAAACCACTAAAAGTGTCATCAACAAGTTTTTTCTTCCCGAATCAGAAAATTTTATTATAACAATATATCAGTGTAAATTTATATTATATACAAATTCACAATACGACAACGCAACCAACCAATACCAAGGATGCCTTTTCAAAATGGAGTCTCCCATGTTTGCACCACTTTTGTAACTTTCAATTGAAATTGTACAATGGTAAGTAAATACCCAAGATCTTGCATTTATAGGAGTAGTACTTTAGTTTGTCTTCCTTGTGGACAGTTAGAACACCTTGACGACTTCATTTTTTTGTCAACATCTATCCATATAGGTGATTTCAAAGTGATAATGCTAGGATTCTATAATGCCAAGCCACGGTCCATAATCATCCTCCTCACTCTATTATTTTGAAAGCCAACTTAAACATGCCACTTGACTACGCTCCCTGACATTGTGTTTGTTTTGGTGGAGACTGTGTAGGGGTGATTGCAAGAAACACTTGTACTATTTGTTGCGTTTTTCAATAGTACTCATGAAATCTTTAGGAGTACTTTAAAATTAGAAAACTAATTTTTAAAAAATCTTAAAAATATGACTTATGTATATACCTCTAAAATGAAGGTTTTCACCAAAGGAAATGTGTAGGAAAATTCTCTAAGTAGGAGAACTTGAAAAGTGCCAAATCTCAAGAAAATAGGACCTTTGATTCAAAAATTAGTTTAAAATAGTAAAAATAAGTAAATACAAAAAATAAAAACTGGCCATTTTTAAGAACTTTATGAAGATGGTAATTCACCAAAAAACTTACAAAATTAATGTTTTATAGGTTTCAAAATGCAAGCAGAAGGAAGCTCTCTGCATAGACTTCTACACCACACAAAATTAATTATTTTTAAAAACCCTTCAGTGAAAAGTTGTATTTATATGTAAGGAAGAAATCCATATAATTTTCTTGATGTAGGGTATATGAAAAAGGTACTCAAAAGTACTAAAACCCTCCAAATTGGCAAGTGTGACATTTATTTCGGGCCTATTTTTGGATAGTAAATTACTTTTGAAAATTACCAAAAAATCAAGGAAGTTGTAAGATAGTCATGAGTACCTTCCTTATAGATCTTAAGTCATTCGGAGTTAAAACACAAAAGTTATGGCCAAAAAACAACTCAACCCGCAACGTGTGACAAAAAATAGTACAAGTGTTTCTTGCAATCACCCATAGGTATTGGTACCGATTGACTTGGTTATAGACACGGGGTTATAAAGTTGTAAGCTCGGGCGGCTCCTACTACTGATGCCCTCACTAATTCAATTTTTTGCAAGAACGGGAGCATGGAGGTGTTAGCTTGGGTGGCCATTCTCACTGATGTCCTTGTCTACATTTGTGATGTTGAAGGCGACATCAATGAGTTTATGCCTCCAGCAATTGATAAATAAAGAGCTTGGAATGTAGATGGTCAACCAATATTGATAAATGGATCTATATTGATGTTCTTTAAGAGGTGAAACTGTTGATGTGTGCATGGCCTTTGTAATGATTCTGTCTAGCTTTACATGATTTGATTCAACGCTTTACCTGGCTCTCCAACCATTTTAATTTGGTTACTTAGAGTTATGGTCACAAGTTACAGTTACAATAGTTTATTTCAATCTATTGATGCAAAGTTACAATTACAATAGTCTAGATCTATAGTGCTAATCAATAATGTATATTGAGCTTTCATAAGGAATTAAATGCCACATTCATCTCCTGATCTCACCTTTCGCAGCTCTAAATCAAAGTAGTAAGACACAACCTGGAGTTTTTTCATTGAACATGAAGGTTGAAGTGAAATGGTCTTATAATGTACTTGCAGGTAACGTTCTTTTCAAAATGGAGTGACACAAGGTGACCTTGCTAATGCACATTGTGCTAATTTGACTCACTATGAAGTATGAATCTCTTGTAGTTATTATCTCAAAAAAAGATCACCACGACTTTCCCTACATTAAAGTAGATTTTTTGAATCGGTACTAATTGCTATTGTGCATAATTAATATTATTAGATTGTTCAAAGTTTTAAATCTTCATATTGACAAGTGAAAAGAGGTTCCAACACACCAAAGAACGCAACTTTTGGATACTATATGCAAGAGTTATGAAAGAACAAAAGTTTATTCAAAAAGCATTTTCCATGTAGGTACATGATTGATTTTGGAGATGTATACAAAGTGAACATGCCATCTAGTATTTGCTCTCTCCTTGCAAATGGCTGGACTAAGCTTTTGGATTTACTATATTATTAAGTATAAAAGGAGATTTCAGTAAGGGTCTACGTACTTTATCTATGGGAGAAACTTGGATGTTGTTGACGACTTGCTGCAACTTTGCAAAGATGTACTTTATTGAAATTGAATCGTACTTTTTCAAAGCTCGCCTTATGAGGTGCTGTGAACTATGCAAGACTTGTCTATTGTTCCTAATTGCTTCCGATCTATCTATAAGAAGAATGACATAAGTGACAATTTTGAAGAGAAGATGCGTACATGCTTTAACAACATTGTCAATGTGTACATCAAGAAAAGCAAATCAAGATAGACCTTAACACATAAAGCATACTTGATTGCAATAGAAAACAAATGGACATCTAGTGGGGAGTTTTGAAGTCACGAAGTAGACAATAAGAAATCTCAACCTCCAATTTATACAAAACTCTAATCAATATGCATGATTGTGCACCCTAAGCCTTGATGCTTCCCTCATATGATTGCAACAAAAAGAGTACATCAATTATCCGCACTGCTAAATCCATGCGCCATTTGCACTCAGTTGTTATTGCAGCCATTGAAGCACTTCATCTTAATCAAATTCCACCCTACACTTGTAAGGCGATGGACGCTTTTCCATTTTTCAAGGCCTAAATAGCAATAACTGACCATGCAAACAACTGTCATTACCAATCTCCTTTATTTATAAAATCACCATGACAGTTCACCAACCTGTGAACTATTGCACTATAATTAATGTACAACTAATCTCAAAGTTGTCTGCCTTAGTTATTAATTAATTGATCTACAACATTAATTCTATGATTTGGAGGTTTGTACTACACAATGAAGGAGCTTTTTATAGGGAGCGGCAATGGAGACTAGTGGACTAGGTTTGCCTACCTTATGTTGGTTAACTTTACCCTTCTTATTAATACAAGAAGACTTTCCTTATACACGCAGTAAGACTACTGTAAACTCGTAGTTGATGCAACTAATGCAACAACCGTGGGCTCATAACCTATTGCCTCAGAAACTATGGTCTAACGGTAGATGAGTCTTCATGTATAGCCACGAGGTAGTGCTAGCTAATTGTGCGGTCATCTTCTAGTCAATCTAGTGAGTACAAATTTATTCAACACTAATGATATCCATGTCTCGGGCAAGGCTAGTCTAGTACTAAGAAAGAACTTTTAGTTGTCGATGTACCACATTCTGATCTTGCTTGTTCTTGTAGTGCATGTGGAATTACTATGTTGTACTCTCTCCATTTTAGCCAATAGTAAGAAAAAAGTGCTTAAATCAAACGATTATAACAACAACGTATGAGTTGACGCCTAAAAGGTACGACAAATAACAACCTGTCAATTTGTCATTCATTTAGATCCTTATATTCCTCCAGTAATACATCATTGAGCAGTCATATTGACGTAGGGATAGGTACTTGATATGCCCGTGTCTCCTACAAGAGAGTAGGAGGACTGCATAGGAATGTCAACACCCAATATGAATTATCTAAAATTTGATTTGAGCCTATTTGAAACGAAGTCAAAGAGTCAAAAGGACAATTTGTAGTAAAAAGTTAAAGAATGAGTTTTAATTGCAACTATGAATTGCAGCACTAAATGTGAATCCGGTAGTTTATTTGCTACGAACAATAATCCCTCCAGACCTGTTCTTATCACAAGAATAATGTAGAATGTCTGCTATTAGGATTGATTTATGCGGACTTCTTACTAAATTTTGGCTAGCAACCAAAAGAAGAGAGAGGTTGTCTTAACAAAACTAAAGGATTGTTCAATATATTGCAGTGTATAAATGACGGAATTAATGATAAGACATATCATTCAATTCTACAATACGTTTCAAACCTTTGCTATCTTCCAGTAAACTATGTTCGCACTCGGAAAGGTCTTCCAAGATTTACATGAGTTTTGCACTTTTATAACTCCAATGCTATTGAATGTAGAGGCATTCAGATAGTTCCAAAATGATGGGAAGTTTTACTACTATGCTTGGCAAAAAAAGTAGCACTACTACAGAAAGTAGTGATTGCAACACCATTGCAATACATTAGCAATGGTTCTATAATGGATTGATGTGTAACGGAACTTAGTTTGCAATGTTTTTGCAATTAATGCATTCAGAAATAATGCATTGCAAAAGCATTCCAAACTTGTAATCAATAAATTATAAAAGTCTTGGACAAAGAATCCATGCTATTGTATTCCAAAACTGTTGCAAGTCCAAAAGCATTGTAATTATTGTGAAATACTCTAATAAAAATCATTGCAAACTTATTCAAACCAAAATTGTGGGCATTGTAAAACCATTGTAGAAATTGTTGCAAACTGTACCTTCTGTAGTAGTGTAGGATGGCAGTGACATACTTAACTTGTACCGGGCATCATAGGTCGCATTCCCTAATGAAGTACTTATTAAGCAAGGTAGAGCTTTCACACTAAAATTTCTACATAACTAACTTACAAAGAATAAAGGTTGCGCAGACAAGTGGAGTCTGAAAAAAAATTTATAGAGGGAGGTTTACTACCATTTGTGTACTTGATGTACGTCTCCTCGTTGAGGTCCTTAGGGATCAAGTTTGGTGACTTTGATGCATTTTCTTATTGTATTCAGGTAGTGTACGCCATACGTAATCCACATCATAAGAGTTTACTACTTCTGGAAGTTAGAATCTATATCGACATCTACGGACCTGACGATGCTTGGATTGGCAAGACCCTTTACAAGTGCATTTGTTGTCACTTGCATTGCAAACACGTGAATTGTTGTCTCAGTTTCACTTTGCTCATGTGATGTTTTCCATGGAATATCACGTTCATACGGGCAGCACTACTACAAAAACAACACCGCAAATGTACTCTGTTGGTCTAAATGTACTCTGCCGGTCGTGGTCCTGGACGACCTGTTCTAAAGCCATGTCGGACCTATATGTCTTATTGGACGCTGTGAAAAGGCCAGTTTATAAACCTTCACCTATCAATGAATTTCTCCAATCCAAACAAAACTTCTCTTCGTGTATAGCTCTGCAAAAAACTGCTTTCTTGGTATTCACGTGGCCATTAATCAGCGTGTCTTTTGTGCAAATGGGATCCGAAATTGGTCAGGCATCTTCTAGAAGAATTGAGAGTTTGTTACACTGCTCTTTTCGATGAGGTAAACAATGTGTGTAGGATGGCGTCGGAGCTGCACGATGGAAACTAGAGTACGTATATCCGACAGATCGTGAGTGCATGCTGGTTTCATGTAATATTCCTTCACTTTAAATGCACGGGAGGGTTTGCATTGACCTCCCTCCTGTCGCGTACTGTACAAGGAACCATCTAGCTAGTGCATATCTCCACCTTGAGTAAGGAAACGTTTTACCATATTCTACATATGTTTTGAAATTATCGCAAGCGAACTGATTCTTCGGTGGAAAATGAGCCATCCTAGTCTCCTTGTGACTGGAAAGTGAACGAAGCATACTGTCATTCCTTGTGTCATTTAGCAGTGACATAAACTGTATGACCCTCTAGTTTGTCCCTTAGGGCGTTGTCTAGACGTGTCAATCATTCTTGTGATGCCATTTCGACACCCAATTGCTTCTAGTCCGAACTACTCTCATGTCTCAGTGACCATTTTGTAGCAAAACAATGTCCCGGGGCTACTGTTTGGTGCTCGGTTTTGCAGTGGGAGAGGCTTGTGCAATCATTCTTGACCGAAGCAGAATGGGTGATGCAAAAGGAGATTCCAACTTTCGACGAATGCAAGGAAGTTGGTACTATTCAGTGGCGGTGGAACCAATTGTGATGACTGCGGCATTGGCCTGTGGAATACCTGTGAATAGTTTCATATTGTCGCAACTGGATTCCCATGGTGAACCGATGAGGCTCATCTCATACTCTGGTCGTCTCCTCAACTACATTGCAACCTACAAGGTTGGCGATGAAATCCAGAGAGATGTGTGTTATCATACAAATATTCAATACTTAGATGTTTGTTTTCATCAATGCAATAGAGTGCACTTATTCGGCATACTTGGATGTGTGGATTTTCCAAGTGAATACGTGTTTTATCATATTATTTGTAACGACGATGCTCGAATTCCAAATTTTGCAGTACGAGAAACAGAGTGGAAAGCCCACTACCATCAGTTGCTGCATGGACGAGCACGAGGGCGTGGAGAAGGAGGCCATTGCGGCATTGACAATAGAAATCGAGAAGATGCGGGAGCAGATAAACTTGCAACCTAGCCCCTTGCAAGCGGGTGCTACCGAGCTTCCAGTTGCCTGCCGTTGCCGATGTAAGTCCTCGTATTGGCAAAGGAGGTGTAGATATCTCTTCATGAAGAATTGCTTGATGTCTGTTTTATTGCGTATATTGATATTATGGCGCTCTCTGCTCGTTGCATGAACAGATCGTACTACATTGAATAGGTGATGTTTAGAAACTGTTCTAAGCAGGTAGCGCCTTAATTGCAGCACTCGAATTTGGTAGAGTCGCAGTTGAAACGGTTCTCAATGCTTGTCAATTTAGGTTAAGCTGATCATTAGCTGTGCAAGGCAACCGGAAAACAGAATCATTCATTTTGTCCCATTTTTAATTTCGTTTTTGACTTTGTTTATTTAATTTGATTTTTTTAAAGAACTTTGTTCTTATGCTATAATTGCACATATAAAGATTGATAGTCGTTAAATGCGTTGAAAATATTACTGACTTAGAATTCGGAGAACGGATTGAAACGGTTCTATTCCGTTGTCTGGTAACCCTGAGGCCATTGGATAATTTGATCTAGTTAACAGGAAGTTGACAGGGGCAATGTTTCATCGGGATTATGTGTTGCGGCCCGACGGGAGTTTCGCAACACCTTGTAGAATTAAGGCCCGTAGGAATTGGATTGCTGGGAAATTTCTGATACCGTGCGTGTGTATGCATTTCCGGTGATGCAGCTCGATGGCTTTCAAAAGGCAGCAGTGCAGATGGTAAAGCCTGCAAAGGGTACAACTACCTTGGCCTTTGTGTTCAAGCATGGCATCATTGTGGCCGCAGACTCGCGTGCCAGCATGGGCAACTATATCTGTACGTTCTCTTGCTGAACGCTCCTACAATGTGTTTCCCTTATTGTCAATCAGAAGCCTTTGTTCGTTGTCTCTTGGAACTTGCAACTGATACAAAAGACGCATTATATCGCCAGTACAATTTTGGAAATTCGATTCTTCTTGCAATGAACTGGCCGTCACTCCAAATGTGTCCTGTTCAATCGTTGGGACTGTGACAGACGAGTGTTGTATATCTTACTGACACAACTTTTTGGATAATCCACGACAGCCTCACAATCTGTGAAGAAGATATTGGAAATTAACCCCTACTTGTTGGGCACTATGGCTGGGGGTGCCGCTGATTGTCAGTTTTGGCAACGAAATCTAGGCACACGGGTATGTCGAACTTACTCTGCTTGTTGTCAGTTATCAAAATGAACAATGAACTGCTGATCTTTGATCTAGATTCGCAATGGAGTATCACGCAGTCCCTTTGCTTGCGGAGATCATCCCTACATGGCAAATGCTATCTTCTCATAGATAGTTCCACAGATTTCAAGAAGTATATATTGAACTTGCATACTCGCTTAGAAATTTAAGGTTTTTTTCACCTCTTGTTTCACAATGAAAATCCTGATCTTCTGCTTGTCATGATCTTGACAGTGCCGTCTGCATGAGTTAGCAAACAAGAGACGTATTTCAGTGACTGGTGCTTCAAAGTTGCTCGCAAATACCCTTTATTCTTACAGGGGAATGGGTCTATCCATGGGCACTATGATTGCCGGTTGGGACGAAACGGTACATAATTTATTCTTCTAAACGTGTTCTTGACATGAGGTTTATTAATAATGAGCTACACCTAATTCATTTAAATGGCCATTGTATGATTTCAGACAATTATTGAGTAGTTGTGATTTGCTAGTCTGATGACCATGCTTTGCATGCTTGTATTTCAAAGGATGAGTTACATTCCTGTTTGAGCGTTCTAGTTTCAACGTGAGTACCTGTGTACCCGTCTTAAACTTTTCAGGGACTAAGTCTTGGCATCTGCATTGGTTGTTGTAACTCATGTGTCAATGACAGGGTCCAGGACTGTATTACGTGGATAGTGAGGGTGGCAGAGTGAAGGGCACACGCTTTTCGGTTGGATCTGGATCTACCTATGCTTATGGTGTGCTCGATACAGAGTAAGAATTGCCAAGTGGCACTTTAAGTACCATGATCATTGTGAAAATTTGTACCCAGAACCTCTTTTTGTTTTGATATAATTCTATTGTAGCTAATTATTCATTGCACCAAGTTGCTGCTCTGATCATTTATTTGCTCCTTAAATGTTGATTGGGGTTGCTGGTGTTTTTTAGGTTCAACTGGGATATGTCTATTGATGAAGCCGTAGAGCTAGCCCGTCGTGCAATTTATCATGCCACTTTATCGAGTTACAACGACCATTTCACTTTTATAATATCACAGTGTTAGAATTTGATATTACAGAGGTATAGTGATGTTATGGAGGTTTCATATTTTTTGACTTCACACTTCATTTTAAATCTACAATTTTAGAAAATGATTTTCTAAGCTTTAAATGTTCTCAATCCTAATGTTCTTTTATTACTACCAAATGATTTGAAGCTTTGTTAAATTGAAGCAATTTTGGATTCTACAACAAAATATTTACAAAGTTTTTGCAATTCGACAAATTTGCATTTCAATTCTTCAATTTTGGTTACCATTGTTTGTGAGTGAAAAAATTTATCAAGTGGTGGTGTCCTTGCAATGTTTTCATGTTTGCAAAGATTTTTTTTGTAAAAATTATGATATAAAGATTTTTTTAATTACTTTCTATTGCACAATATATGTATTTCCAAAGAATATTATATGAAGATGTCAATATTTTCATTTAAAGATTATATATACTTTATTAATCTACATTCACATGAAAAATTGATGAAAGTAATATAGTTAATGCGTAGCAAAGCAAGCGCCAACCACTAGTTCAAACCAGAAATAACATCTTATGGTTTCTTGCAATCACCCAAGGATAGGTACATATAAATGTCATTAAGTTGCTTCTAAAGAACAACAATAAGGTTGTTCGCTTGAAGTTACAGTAGGAGGTTGTAAATGCAACTCACTTCTAGGAAGCATCCCTAAAAATAGCTTCAAATGGAGACTAAGCGGTTGTTGAATGGATACAATATAGGCTTTGAAATCACGGTACACGTAGTCAGAGTGGTTTTAGGATTCTTAGAGATTATTTCTAAATGCAAAATCAAGTAGGATTACAAATATAGTGGGACCAATTCAAAGTAAGTACACAAATTTTTGGAAAGAGAAAATAGCAATAAATAGCCTTTTTTTGAATCCAATAGAATCTACAACAATAAATTAGTGTAGAATATAGTAGATGTAAGGATATTGAGGGCTACTTTAATGAGTATGCACAAACCAATATGAAGACAAGAAAGAATTGGTTTTGCAAACTTAAAGGACTAGCTTTGTACTAAATGAATCATTAATAGGTGAAAAAGTGGTTACTATGCATTCATTTTCACCAATCTTTGACGTAGGCTTAGATACTGAAGCAAATAGAGGGAACTTCAAATTGCACAACACTTTCTTTCTTGCCAAAATCAAAAGTTGAAACTAAAACAATTGTAAACAAGGGATGGACAACATAGTTTCAAATCCTAACCTTATTGAAGAGCTTCATTGTAGTAAAATAGAGTGTATCATATTCGTAAATTTTGATACTGTATAATTTAGAGTCTACTAAGTTAGATCGATTCTTTACTCATATCTAATGTATCAAGTGTTGAATGTCTAATGTATTTACTGCTCCAATTTTGTGCAGGGCTTGGTGGCAGGTAAAAAGAAGTGGTATGGACTATTAACTTTTGATTAAAGTCTTGAAATCTCAAATAGGTTATAGAAGAAGAAAATTATTCTAATTTTACAACTTTTACTAATTCAAAATCTTTTAGAAATATATATTTTCTATGCTAAAATAAGGCTTGCAGTTCTACATTGAACACAATTCCTACGTTTTAACAATTAGTGGTCAAGCTTTCATGTTTAAATTGTCTCATATCCTTTGAGGATTCATGATAGGCAATGGATTTTATAATAAAAATGACCTCTCCACACTTTAGTCTCACAAAATGTCAATGAAGGAATTTTTTTGTCCCACCATCAAATTTTTTCTTGTTGGTAGATGGTCAAATGATTGTGGGCATTTGAATCAAGGGATTTTTAATCCTACTAGTCCTAATTTACATATCCTACATGGGTTGTTTTCCCTCCTACCTCTCCACTTGTATAAAGAATTTGTCTTCTCATCCTAATACACATGTGATAAGTGATTTTGAATCTATGTGAGGTGGTTGTTGAATATTTTAATTCCTTTGATTTTAATGTTGAATTTTGGCACTTTAAAATATCAAGTTTAATTAGTGACCTCATTGGGAACTTCTAGCATTTCAGTGTGAATTCATTGTAAGAATCGACTTTTTAGGCCTTCCATGTTTAGAAAATATTGTGACTTCTTCAAGTGAGTAAGATGAGCATTATGGATTCAGATTTTGTTGGTTCTCGGGTAAGTCTAGGGACTCTTTTGGGCCATGATGTGATGAACACTTTACAAATTCATAGAAAATTCATACTTTGTTAGAAAATATAATTTCAACTACTCTCATTGTTTCTCACACTTGTTTTTATGTGAAAGAAAAATTGAAAAATTTCAACAATGGCATGAGGCTAAACTCTTAATTCCAACCACAATGGGTTGTTTTACATTATACACACATAAATCTATCCACTTCCATATTTTCATAAAGAGCAATGTTTTGTAACTACGGTAGTACAAACCAAGGCTTTTTTTTTGGGACCAGTGTCATCCCTATTGATAGCACTAGAGGCCATTTTTTGGAGGGACGAAGCCAGAGAGGTGAGAGAGGTCAGATTTCTGATAGTCTGGCAAAATTTTGCCAAAGAAAAAGCCCTGGTACAAACCATGTAAGATTTTTTTCAAAAGAAACTGCCTTGGATTCAAGAATTGAATTTGAATTTTTCTGCACATTTACCAGCAGAGCAGCTTTGGGCAAATCACGAAAATCACATCTGGGATGAACTTTGTAAAAGACTGCCACTCCAGCCGCAGTTGCAGGCGTGACGATCGATGCGATGCGTGGTAGTGGTAGCGTGGAAACTGCCGCATGCCGTCCTCCTCAACTTCCTTTTTCTCACTCCTCTGTTGCCGTTGTTGCAGCAGCCCAGGAAGGTCGTGACATTCAACAACTTCTGGCACTTGAATTCCTTTCAGTCTTCTGGTGAGCTTTCACTGTCTACTGCCCCCAGTTCCAGCAATTCCCATCTTGACAGTGCCTCTTTTGCTCAGAATTTTTGTTCTTGAAGAAGATTTCTCTGGTTTGTTGCTTTTGTGTGGTTCTCGTTGAAACTGGCTGTGAATTTCGGATACGGTATGTGCACCCCAAATCGTCACTTAAAATGAATGCCCTCTGTACATTCTAGGTGGCTGTTCTGGGTGCCCATACCTTAAGAATGTTTCTGGTTTGATGCGTTATGAACTTATCCTCGGCAAATTCGCTTCTAATTGGAATGAGATACGTGTCAAGCTCGTTCTCAGAGAACGAAACTGCGTCCCTTGGTTTTCTGCAGTGAAGTTTGCTTCAAGGTTCTTTACTTTACTCCATTTTTTCCAGTGGTATTATCGAGTGTAAGTTATAGGTTTCAAGAGTCTACGGAATTACTTAAAAGAAGCGCAGTAGACACGGACTGTTAACCCTTTGATTCTCGAATTTTTAATAGGGTTTCTGAGGTGCTGGTTGCCAAACAATTTGGTTTCCTTATAAGAAGCGTTATGATTGGTCTCGTATAAGTCTCAGTAGGGTAGTCGGAGTGCTCGACTTCAACTGCGAGGTTCTCTTCTTTCTTTTCATTATCATCCAATTTGCGATTCTGAGCCCCCAATTCTCGTCACAAATGCTAGCCTCACTTGGAGTTTTCAAACCTCATTTTCATTGACCTCTTATTGTGGAATTCAAGTCTCTTACTCTGATATGGATTAGGTTATGGGAATGTAGAGCTTGGTTATGAGAAATAACATACTGAGCCATAGGGATGTACTTTCACATTGATGGACATAACCTTTATGGTTGGATCTTGTTTAATCATGCTCAATCAAACGTCTATAACGTTAGAGAGGGACAAGATTATGACATAAACCATGCTCTCAATGTCCAATGCGCGCTTTGCCACCTCCACAGAAATGAACGTCATTGAGATTATGATCTAATTAGAGCAATGGGTTGTAACTAATGAATGTGAAGCTTGTAGAATACATTATTGAATGCAAATTGAACTCTTCCTGTAAGTAACATGTGTTGGGGAGCTTGCAGGCAAGATGTGTCCAGCTACCAATCACACGGAGAGACATTTTACGGCAGGGGAGGTAGTGCGCGATATCGTGATTGGCATGAGTGATGGCCTCACTGTGCCCTTTGCTTTGGCCGCTGGATTATCAGGGGCAGCTGCTCCTTCCTCCATTGTGGTTACGGCAGGTCTAGCTGAGGTTGCAGCTGGTTCCATCGCCATGGGTCTTGGCGGGTGAGTTCACCTATTCTCTTACTCAGTCACGCTTCGTGTAAGCACATCTGAGTATCGGTCACTCAATACTTAGTAAGTCGTTCATCCACTACCGTAATTGAATTAGTTTAAGCGAAGGACGAACAAGGTCTAGGGTTTATCAGACTTGCACCAAATGTGCAAGCAGACTGTCTGATGAAGCTCCTACTTGTTTAAGCTAAAGTGAGACGTGCAGGTACCTTGCAGCACGCAGTGACGCAGATCATTATGAGAACGAGCGCAAACGTGAAGAGGATGAAGTTATAATGGTGCCAGACACTGGTAAAACCCTGAGTTTGAATGCAGCCGTAAGACAGTATATCGTCTTTTCATGTCAAATCATAATTGTGAATGCGTCATCACTATTATCATTTCCGTCAAATGTAAGTTCATATGGAGCGAAGAGATTGTTGGTGGAAGTAGCAGAAATTGTCCAGTAATTGGTTTTGATTTCATTGTGTGATGTTGTACCTCAGAGGCAGACGAGGTGGCTCAAATCCTGGCAAATTTTGGACTAGAGCCGAATGAATACTGGCCTGTTGTGGAAGCATTGCGAAAACGTCCAGAAGCATGGGTCGACTTCATGATGAGGTATTGAATGGTTTCCATTGCTTGTTCCATTGTTAACAGACGTACAGAAGAAAATGTCGGTAAGGTAAGGAACCCATTCTCGTGACTTTCAGTTGTTTGAATGGTTTCTTTTCTTAGAAAGAAATTAGTAGAATTCGGACAATTCCATGTCCGGACAGAGTTAATAGAAACCTAGTTTCACTACCTTTGTTACTTCAAATGTTTGGCCTGTGGATTAATCTTCCATTGGCCATTGGTGTGTTCTTACAGCTTCAGAGGACGCATGTGAAAATCTTTGCCACATGACTGTTTTTTAATGGTGAGATCTTATTAATGAATAATGTTGAATGTTCGTGTTGCAGATTTGAACTTGGTTTGGAGAAACCCGATCCAGCAAGGGCGCTTCAGAGTGCATTGACCATAGCCGGGTCTTACATTGCTGGGGGCTTGATTCCTCTACTACCCTATATTATTATTGCTGAGGCTTTAGATGCCTTGAAAGTGTCTGTTGTGGTCACTTTAGTAGCACTCTTCATTTTCGGCTACGTGAAGGGTCGTTTCACAGGCCTTCGACCTGTGTGGAGTGGGTTTCAGACCGTGTTCATTGGGGCTTTAGCATCAGCTGCTGCATTTGCAATCGCTAGTGCAATCAGTGCGTAATTCTATTTTAGATTATTTTGTACATGATTGTGTGATAGTTTTGTAACAGGCATGCAGAGAATCTAGGGATGGAGCAAAGAAACAGGGCTAATGAAGATCACGCAATGTACCAATTATCAAATGTGCAGATATGGATTTGAGTATATTATGTGCGGCACCAAAATGTACACACTTTTTAATTCAGTATGTTTGGTAGCTTTGGTATCGCTTTTAGTACCGAGAATAAGGTTCGTCTACTTCGCTGAATTATGATTAATTATGATTAATTATGATAAAATAAAACCAGTACAATATCAAAACGACATCAACAAATGGTTACATAAAAGAAGCAATTCTTTTACCTTGTGACCTAAAGGATTAGGTTACACTATTTCAATGGCATGAAATAGAGTAAACTAATCATACAATTTCAATGCATTTTTTTAACCCGTTATTCTACAATTTAGTTTACCAATTCAGGCTAGAAATTACTGCACTCTGTACTGGGAACGAAAACAGTGCGAGCAGAATAGAATAAAGTCAGATTGTCTCACCCTGGTTTTGTTGAATCCAAGGTCAGGTGACGTCAAATGCTCATTGACTACTTTCAAGCTTTTCGCCAACACACTCGCACCCTGTTTTCACCCACAAAGTCGTTCGCTTAAGAGACCTTTTACTTCTTGGAGTGTACATGTATAGATCGGGTGTTCTAAGTTGTGTATTTTGTAGCAAGTTTTTTTTGTATTTCTTCATCTCTCGTCAAATTTGGGACCTCTGATCGCAAAGATGAATTCAAAATTTCAAATTTTTATCATGTGTTGCAAATAAAAAATTCCAATGTTTTCCGAGTGGAAATTGCAAGCAATGGTGATGGGTCAATTCACCCTGGCCCTTGTAGACCAGCCTGCGTATCTTATTTTAACAAGGCAGGAACGGGAAAATCCTCTATCCTCCTCTTACCCTAACTGTCCACTGTCCTCACTCCTCCAGATCAGGCTGATAAATGCAAAGATGGACGAAATCATTCATCACAACGAACATATGAATGAAATACATGTTTGGACCGCAAGACTATTGGCACAGATCAAGCCACAGGCTCAAACAAAGCTTGACAGCGTGCTGGATTTCAGTATTGGCTGCAAACCTGTCCCTCCCAGAATCGTAAAAATAGTTGAGCGCACGATACATGCTGACCGCAGCATAGAGATGAGGCTCCACGCTCGACGGCAGACTATGGAGCGTCGGGGGATCTAAAGCGCTCAGATCCAACATCGTTGCAGATGTAATGTTACAAAGGATGTGTCGCGAAATTGATCAATCTCCGACCTCGAACAAACCAGCGAGATTATCCGGAGCTATCGAAACCCTAAAAAAGAAGCGAGGTTGAAGGCAAACGTCGGTCGAAATGAAATATTCATGAGAGGTGGATCAAGAGTGCCACCCAAGCAATGGGTCCGGAATGCAATTGCGTCCGTAATGTGACATTAGAGTCTGTATGAAAATGAAAATGAAAATGAAAACCTACAATTAAAACCACAAAAAGTAAGCACGGATATTTTATTTATTACTATAAAATCTGTAAAATCTCGAGATTAAAATGGTGAAATATCAAATAAACATACCAAAAAATCCTATAAATTGCTTATGTACAAAATTGTAATAAATATTCTGAATTAAACTTAGTACAACCTTAAGATTTTTAGAGGATATTTTGGGCTATCTTTAAGACAAATTGACGTCTTTTAAGGATTGAAACATTCCCTTGAGGTAGTGCATATTTAATATGAAATTGTCTTTCAACAAAAATAATTTGTTTACAGTGCATGCATTCAATACAGTTTAATCTTTTAAATGCACTAGTCATCTAACCACAAGACTACTAATAGAGTCTTTCACCTACGATGAATTGTTCTTTTAGTTGAACAATTGTCTTTTAATTAGTTTTGATGCATACAATTTTTTTATTAAATAATAATTTTACTATCTATTATAAAATTTATAAATATCAATATGTTAAAAAATTCGTAGTATCAATATTTATCTAATTTTTCAAAACAATTCTAAAATCCTAGTACAAAATAGGAGAAGAAAAAGAATATGAATATTCAAAAATTGCAAAAATAAACAAAACTTCTTTGATAAAGAGCTTTATATAATCTAGTCAATTATAAGTCATATATTTGTAGTTGAATTTGCAAATAAAATAAAATATGAACATGAAGAATTACTTACCTTTTATATCTTCAAATGTTAAATATTTTGTTGAGGTGGTTATATATATATATATATATATATAATTTTTATTTATTTTTAAATTGAAAGGAGAGTATGAGATTTGAAATGTTGCACCAATCTTTGCACAAAGCATACAATTTGGTAGAAAACTTAGCAAAAAAATTCCATATGAAAGTGTTGAAACTCAATTTAGTACTTAACAGATATTTCTATTACCTTCAAAAAGTTGGAGAGATCAAAGATTTTGTTGTACTTACTACTTGTTGTACCTCACTACTTTGATATGTACAAAGATATAAGCAAAAATGTGCCAAAATTCAAAAAAGGATCAAAGCATTTAAGGGTTAAGCAATTCAAAGCCTATCAACGTAACATAGGCGTCCTTTAGGCAACAACAAAGCTCCAAGCAGTTTCGTTTTTGAGTCTGATCATGCGCAAGATGTTGTGAAGCTACCGGAGCTTTAGACAGAGCTTCTTGCATTTGCAGCACTGGAACATACAAAGGCCAATGAACACCTACCGATCCCTTCTTCATGCGCTGCGCATGCACTGACTGGGTCCTTCTCTCGGATCAAGTTAGGTGGCCACAGATTGCACTATCAGATTTCCATAACAATCTTAAGGTAGAGGCTCCATGAACCACACCGTACATTAGAAGCTCCATTGAAACAAATGTGTGAGCTTTGAATTGTGCTAGTTGTGAAAATACTTGATATATTGGTATTGATTTTCCTGCAATAGTTTTGTAGCTCAACAGTAAATTGATGGGCAAAATTTTAGGGAAAGGTTCAAAGTTCCCCCTTGTTCGTGAATGGAACTGTATGCTGAATGGAGACCTTGTGGCATCAATATCAACCGTAACAACTCAGATTATCTTCGTTACTTACAAGGATAAAAAGCGTGAATGCGATGGCTCCGTCATGCTTCTGGCCATGCTCTGGACTTTTCTGTAGATGGAGACGCAGCAGTGCTCTCTCGCAACTGCAGTTCTTGTCGATCCAGTTCACCGTTCAGCTATGGTGGTCCAACCATTGAAGCAAAAAGTAAAAGAGGAGCGACATGTAGCTTGTGCGTAGCTTATGAGTTCAATTCGCTAACCAAGGGCCGGGCAGGGCATTGAATTTCAATGCTGGACAAGCTTTATGCTCCCACACAATCCTCATCGATCGATCAGAAGCCAACGTCTCTTCTTGCGCAACCTTCACCATGGAGATCCCACAAGAGGACGATCGAGTGGTGCTACCAACTCCCTGGAATATTAACTCAAAACCATGCTGCAACAGATGTGGAATGACTGCCGAATTATCAGCCTGTCAGTGCCTCAACCAGTATTTGCTAGAGGTTCCGCTGATGCAGGATCATCAAGAGTGGAAGAAGCGACCAGCAATGGAGGAACGGGGTCAGATTGCTAGCTTATCGTATTGCAAAGTGCTGAGAATGGTATAGATCTTGTCACTTTGAATTGGGGATGTTTTGCATGATTTGCAAGCGTTGAGAACTACTAGAATTCACCCCTGCCATACAACAATGTTTGTAGCAACGTTTGAACGTTGAACAGGAAATTGTGATCGAACAACGTTTTTGAACATGTTTGCTTAAAATTGCTGCGGGTTTACTGAAGTACGTTCCAATATTTTCATTCTTGCTTAAAAAAACACACGTTACTAAACCATCTTCCGAAACGTTGCTACAAATGTTTCAAGCGTTGCTAAAACACTGCCAAACCCTCCAAAATTCTAGTGGTGGAAATTGTGGTAATGTGGTGCCCGACTTGGTGCTTTTTGTTAATTTGACAGGCGGTAGCGGAGATGTTGGCAGTGTTCCTCATCATGTTCAGCGCCTGCGGTACGGCAATTGTTGACAAAAAGAATAATGGCGACTTGACGTCGCTGGGACTGGCGACGGCAGGGGGGTTGTCTGTGATGATGATGGTGTTCGCGGTGGGTCATATTTCTGGCGCTCATTTGAACCCAGCGGTCACTATTGCATTCGCGTCGAAGAAAATATTCCCGTTACAGCTTGTGAGTCCTTCTGATTCGAGATTTGATTGCAAAATTTTGAAAGGCCGCAGATCGAAGTTCTTTTCCCATTTTTATCCATGGCCCCATTTGTATGTGTAGCCAAATTGATGCATGATCTTCCAGGTACCCATTTACGTGTTTGCACAATTTCTCGGAGCTTTAGTTGCAGCTGCTGTTCTACGAGTGCTCACCAACGATGCTGAAGCGGCACTCACACTCCCTTACGGCGGGAACGCAGAAGCTTTCATTGTGGAACTCGTTCTAGGGTTCAATCTCATGTTCGTTGCGACCGCTGTGTCTACTGGATCCAGTAATGTACGAAATCATCAAACTACTAGCTTTATATATGTTGAGTCCTAAGATTCTTCGATCTATGCAGAGGTTCCTATTTGAGATTTTTTACCACCTTGACCTAAATGTGAGATGTGGCGCAGAGTGGAGAGCTAGCTGGAATTGCTGTGGGGGCGACTGTCGTCCTCAACGTCCTGCTTGCAGGGTACGTCTTGAAGCCTCCACTTCTTGCATTCAAGCCTTTCTAATGGCACTGCCTGTGGGGACATATCTATGAGCTTCCGAATGCACTAGCATGTGTGGACAATATGACAAATTTTTAGAACCTAATAGGGAATGTGCAATTACAGGGTGGCAAATGTTAGAGGGTCAAATGTATCTATGCTTATAATGTCTTACATATACACAAATTTTGCCAAGTTTCTGTTTCGTGCAACTATATCACATAAGTTTTCATACTACTCAGTTTCTCCAGATTTACTTCTCCATCATTGGATCAACCAAGATTGCTGTCTCTTCATTGAGCTTTATGTTAAGTAGGTCAAAATTGGAACCTTCTTCATAAAAAAGTACTCCATTTGCTGCTATCGCAATCCAGCATGTACCATTTTCCACAGCACGACTCCAGCTGCAGATTGGAGTTACAGCCCGAAATTCTATGAGAGAAAATTTCACAGAGATTGTGTTGCGTGACCCCGGCTTCAATTTGGTGGTTGCTGTCTTGCAGGCCCGTATCCGGAGCTTCCATGAACCCAATGCGAACCTTGGGTCCCGCCATAGTGGCCAACAAGTACGACAGCATCTGGATCTACCTGATTGCGCCGCCACTGGGCGCTCTTGCCGGAACATGGACACACACTCTGCTGCAAATCAGCGCCTAACTCACTCAACGTCAATTTCGTTATGTTGTCGGAATTCCACGACTTTGACAGTTTTCAGGGCAAACTCACGGCCTGAAATGCAATTCTAAGCTCACTCAGTTTAAGAGGGTTGTGCAGATGCATGTCACAATTTCTGGCTTACGTAATTGTGCCAATGTATCGAAATTGACGATGACTCACTGTCTTCCCTCTCGATCAAAGCATCTCATGAAACGTTAACCTAGTACAGTATATGTATTCCAATGGTGACATCATTTGAAAATTGTGTCAAAGCACAAGAAACATGCAATTTTACTGGTGTCATAGTGCGACAGAGCTCAACACACATTACAGTGATGAGATTTCCATAGTTGGTGACAGACGCTTCATAAGCAAGCTGTCGGTAGGGACAACACTGTAATTCGGCCCAATAACCTCTTTAATGCCACAGCCTGTTACCTGGCAAAAGCGAAGACTGGTGAGCTTGCTTCTCATCGTGTGTTTGGATTTGCAAGGTTGATGATCAGTGCTTTTCGAGAGCTTCTGTCTGTGCCTACCACCGTTACTTCGCAAATTTAGTGTACTCTCTCTCTCCCCCTGTTGGCTGCCTAGAGCTTGATTGGAGCGCAAATTTTGGAAGGTTTGGATTTTGCAGAACTATGAAAGATCGGTAGCAGCGTGCTGGCTTGGAGGAACTTCTCAATTTCTCTCTTCTTTTCATTGTAATAGAGAATTGTCACGCACGGCCGGGAGAGTATTCGAGGCGCTGTCCTGAAGGACTTGAATGACTTGGTCATATCACAATGAGGTTTTCCATTTCTTCCAGGAGGCTCTATCAGTTGCAATCAGTGTCGTTGAGAACTAATGAGAATTTATTCGTTTTTACAATGATGCAACGAAGGCTTTTCATTTAAAGTTTTAAAGTTCTCTCGTCCTAGCAGATTGACAACGGTTACTGTTCTGAACTGGGAAAAGTTACTAGAAAGCGTCAGGGATGTAGACAAACTGATGAAGAGGGCGGAGAAGAATGCCCAGTTTTGTGAAGTTCTGGCTGGGATCACACTCCAATTTGAACAGCAAATCTTTCCTGTTCTAAGGGAGTTTCGTTTCTCTTTGATGCATGATTACTGTCTGATGTGCCTGCTAGCTTTCTTCTGTTTGACCAAGAACTTCTCCTCAAAATATTACTCAAAGCTTTCACCAAATCTGGACCGGAATCGGCGTACAAAGTTGTGGTGTCGACACTTGTCCTCCTCTCTTTCGTGTACCAGTATCTCATCGGATGCGTGGACATAACCTATTCCCCGAGCTCCTTTTGTTCAGATTCATCTTTGTGGCGATTTTTGTTCAGATGCTGTTCTTGGGGGCTTGCGTCTGGATTAAATCCAGACAGGCATCTTTCACAGCCAGTCGTCACAAGCGCAAAATCCTGCCAACTAGCGTCGCAATTGGGAGATCAATCAGACATCCCTGAGGGAGCGTACCGCAGAGCCAAGAAAGAGACGAAGGGCACCGTCACACATTACAACTTGTACGAGCCCAGATTCAAACCACCCAGAGAGAAACCAGAGTCGAGTAACACCCTTAAGTTCAATTGCCTTTCTCTCGGTGGATACAGCACCCACCATGAGGCAAAGATTGTGCGTCAAACAGCTGCGTTCCTGTTCGGGAAAGAGAAGGGTCCTTCTTGTGCTGTTTGAGGATGGGCTTTGCCTTTCTATTCCATAACTGACTGAGCAAGAGAAGTGTCCTTCCTCTGCCAAGGAGAAAGCAGATTGGGTGACACACAAAACCAAGTAACTGTACGCAGAACTGCGGGATGAGAATCCCAGCTCTTGAGACAGGCTCACACCCTGGCCATGACGGTGATGCCATTCGTAGTGACCCCCCTCCATCAGCCGATATCTACGCATTTTCAGCTCCAGCACTTTCAACAATGCTAATAAGTTGACCTGTTTCACATCACCACATGGAGGCACTGGTGTAGAGCGGCACACAGCTCCTGAATCCAACAGTTCAGTGCTAAGAGTTACCTCTATCTGCAGAGCAATACTGGGACGTCTCCTTTGATTTTTCACTACGCAATGTGCCTTGTGTTTTGTGGTGTTAAAGCTTATTTCAGTACATCCACCACAGTCGAGTGTTTTCAACATTCCACCAATGCAATTGTTGCTAGTCTTCCACAACTTGATGGTGGAAATCAAAATTTGGACATTACTAAACCTCAATTGAACTCAGCCACCGCAATCACTTTTCAACAAATGAAGTCACATCCTGGTTAGGTTCAGTTTCTACGTTGGTGTGAATTTTACTTTATGATAGAATTTTACTTTATGATAGAAACTTGCAATTTACTCAAGTACATTTGATGAATAGTAACTCGTCCTACAGGACAAAAAATGAATAGTAAGTTGTTCAATATGACAACCATGCAGTTTAGTGCAATGAGGAAATTATTTGTCTGTACATTTTGGTAGATTTCATGTTTTATCTACTTCATGTAGTTGTTGCCAAGCAATGGCCATTGAAATAAATTTGTTTATGGCTCAGGGAAGATTATAAATTGCACCATTCTGAATTCAGTATCTTAATGTAAGGAATAGTTACAAGGAATAGATTATTTTGAATCTCAGCTTGGATCAACTAGTCTACACGTCTATACCCAACATGTTATTGCAACTTGAGCAATGAACAGTGCAGTTTTATTGTCACACTTCGACGAAAACAGGATTGCTACTGTCGCTGACATTGCTTATATATAGCCTCCACGAGCTTCAATGTAGGAGGTCTGTCGAGCTACTAAGAACTCAACCAGCGGAATCTCAACATCGGCTTGAGAAGCATCCTTTTCGACCACTGTCTCTCCCTCACTCGTCACCACAATGACTTTTTGTTTCCTCGTCTCCAACTCGTTTGCCACAACTGCATGCATCCCATACCTCTCCCGTGCCGCTTGCGCCTTCTTAATCAGAATATTGATGTCAGTTTCTAACTGCAGTCCATCCCCACCCAAGGCATAAGGTCATTAAAAACCCTTGGATTCTGTTCCATTGTAGGATAACCCAATGAGGTAGAATCGATGAAAGAGCAAGTGTCATCCACAATGGCCAGCAAGAACTCGGAAACACTACGATGACAGATTTGTACAAATATCCCCTTTTAAGCACGTCACAAAAGAACCTCCTCATCACGTTGACAAGGGTTATAATGTTTCATCATAGGCATCAGATTCGTATAGTAGTTCTCGTTTTACTTCTAAGCAGTCAAAAGTGGCTCGTGAATGGTCAAAGAGTTCTTTTCACATTGATAACCGGAAGATTTTCAAGTGATACATAGCATTTTTTCAAAAGGGGACATTGAGATATATTTCGGTTTAAACTTAGAAGGTAACACAAACCTTGAACGAAACGCAGAATGCTTCGGGAGCCCAAAGGCGACGAAGCAGCGTCAACATCTTTGGAACTTGCGCTAGCTCCATAGCCATGGGTCCTATACCAGATTGTATTTTATGCTCCACCTAGAATACCAACAGTAGCTCAGATATCGGGTACATGTACGAAACTGAGGTCTGCACTCAATGAAACACTTCCTGTATTCATGTATGTAGATGAGACACGACATACCGGTTGTTCAATCTAGTGACGGCCATCAGATAACTCTCGGGCAATCAATCATTGGGACTTATTTCCTAATTCGACGAATTCTATGTAAAAGATATCTGCCAGGATCAGTGGGGTTTTTTTGGAACAGTAGAGGCTTGCATGCCCTCACACTAATGGCGCATTTACGGAGGGATTAGTTCAGATAGGCTAAAATCGTCTGACAGTAGCGACAAATCGCCAGAAAAAAAAAAACTGGCCAGGATGAGCATATATGTGAGAAAGATTGATCATACCATTGAACTCCAAGGCACGTAAAAATCAGATACTGCAGCAGCAAGATAGAACATGCAATTTCGTTGTAACTGGCTTAAGCTGAGAGATACGATTTGTAGTATCTGCATTCGGCAACATCGAAATTGAAGTCAGAAGATCATCAAAGAATGCTGTAAAATGATCCAAAATGTTGACTTTGATACTCTATTTCAATAAGTGCCTTAACCCACTGAATACCCAATCAACCATTGAATGGTCGCTGTCCAACTTCAGGGGCTGCCCAGATACCAAAATAATCCCCTTTTTTTTTTTTTTTTCATATTTTTGTCATGTAGTTAGCCAAGTTATCTTTTCATAGCTGAATTTTTTTTGATATGAACAGAAACTCCACCTTGGATGATTTTTCAAAAACTGAACTGTGATTGATGATACCTTAATCAAATATCTTGACCAGTACGGTCAAAGTTTTCAAAACTTAGAGGAATTTGATAGTAGAGTAATTTGAACAAGATCCTGTGTTTAGAATTTTCAAAAACTGATTCTAAGAAAATATATACTTTCATTTCATTTAGGAAATGGCAGCTTGGAGGTGATTTTGGAGGGAAAATCCCCCTCGAGAATTCAGGGGTTAAACACATATGTTATTAATTCAGGTCTAGAACAAAGTACAAACATTTTTATGTCTTCCTACCTGAATGTATTCAAATAGTGTCGTGTATGGCAAATTCAGAAGATGTCCACTGTCTGAAGCCTGCAAGATGATACATCCACTAAGTGACAGATCTTCTGCATAGAATATGTCCCAAGAGATGAAACAGAAAATGATAGACCAACGTCAAGAACACAGCAATACCAACATACCGTAGCTTATTTCAGGTCATAACATTTACCCGCATACAATCGCCCCACGCGTAATCCACGACACTTCAGATAATGTCAGGGTGCAATATTCAGTAAAGAATAGAAAAACTAACCGAACGATACCCTGTTACAGCCTCTTGCACAGCGACTGCATAACGTGAAACAGCTGCAGACAGATAATAGCATAAATGAGTACAATTTTCTGATTATTGTACAGCATAAGAATATTTTATTCCAGTATAGTAAATAGGGACAACGTAGATTTGTACATAAACAACCCAAGGAAGAGATGAGTCTCTCATATAACCAGGAAATAGATCTACGCATTAGCTACTAGTTCAAAAGCATCAAACCTGAAGGTTACACTGTCCCAATTTTAGCTAAATAGTAATAAACGAACGCAGTGTCTGCTTACGCTGTATTCCCTTGTCGCCAGCTGGTTTAAAGCATGTCAAAAGCGGGTCCTCAGGCAAACCTCGACAGAAAGGTTGTGCTGATCCTCTGAATCACGTAGAATGATCAAACCCAAGGTGTAACATAACAGCATCGACAATCACACTCCAGCACAGAAAATACCAGATTCTTTGTTAGACAAGAGTTGGAAAAATCGGTCACTAGTCTGTCCGCCTTGTGGTCAATGTTTGCTCATCAATGTGTGCATTAACTCCGAAATGGTGAAAATGAAAGACCAGGGGTAGAAAATGCCATTTAAACACTGGAAAAGGAATATGAGCTTCTACATTAAATAATAACAGCATGGTTCACCTTCGATTGATGAATATCACTGAATAGCCAGCCTTCAGAAAGCATCTGCATTAGACACATAAGATACCAGCCCTGGTCCTTAATCATGCCCTGCCATGCATGGAATAGGATATGACAAAGGGGAAACACAAACCACATATTGAGCTTCTCATTCTCTGTACTGCATAATAATTGCAAGAGTCTATTTGATCGACTATCAAAAGTACAGATACAGTTGAAAAAAGGAAAAAATGCCTAATCCACAGCTGCCGGACTAAGATCATCATGCAGATTAATGACTGAAACTACACAAAAGTGCAAGATATACAACAATCTGACGCAGTAAGGGACTACTGAACGACCTAGTGACGACATACAGAAGTATTATAGAAAGATTAAGTGTAGGTTCAAATGACAAAAATGGTAAACACAGAATCAGCACAAAAACTTACTCAGTCGAGGCAGCCCCGCGATGCCCAGAACTGAAATTGTCGATGAAACGGACGCACTTCCTCTCAAGTGGGACTGTCGTCCCTCCTGATGTGACGCAAACGATTCTCGGAGATTGATCGGCGTTCACTGGAGGGTTTGATTGAAGACGGACACAAAAAAAGCAGTAAGAATGGTTTAATAATCCGTCAGTAAGAGATTTTCTGAGAGGGTTTAGGGAAAATACTTCAATGGAAGTTGTAATTTAGAACAATTACTAATTGCCACCAGATATGAACTTGAATTCTCTCAGAGGACAAACCATTTGCATCATTTGGCACTCTACGCCGAACAAATTCTTCCACCCTAGACACAATGGCATCTTGGTCCTTGAGAGGAGGCGCGGAGGCGAAAAAGGCATCCGCATTCTCCACTTGAACCTCACTCTCTGCTGTAAGAGAGTCCAAATACGCACGCTGCTTCTCCTCCTCAGACTGCACCACAATTATGAAGAAGAATCAGTCTCCTGTAACAACACGCAAGGGACCAAAGAGTCGTGGGTCTTAAAGCAAGCAATTGAATTGATCATGTTGTGAAATATATAATCCAGATGGGCCTAATTTTTATACCACCAGAGACATTAAAGAATATTGCATGAGTTGTCCCAGTAGCGAGCCAATCACGATATCGTAACCACAATGGAGGAAGGAGCAGCTGCCCCTGATAATCCAGCGGCCAAAGCAAAGGGCACAGTGAGGCCATCACTCATGCCAATCACGATATCGCGCACTACCTCCCCTGCCGTAAAATGTCTCTCCGTGTGATTGGTAGCTGGACACATCTTGCCTGCAAGCTCCCCAACACATGTTACTTACAGGAAGAGTTCAATTTGCATTCAATAATGTATTCTACAAGCTTCACATTCATTAGTTACAGCCCATTGCTCTAATTAGATCATAATCTCAATGACGTTCATTTCTGTGGAGGTGGCAAAGCGCGCATTGGACATTGAGAGCATGGTTTATGTCATAATCTTGTCCCTCTCTAACGTTATAGACGTTTGATTGAGCATGATTAAACAAGATCCAACCATAAAGGTTATGTCCATCAATGTGAAAGTACATCCCTATGGCTCAGTATGTTATTTCTCATAACCAAGCTCTACATTCCCATAACCTAATCCATATCAGAGTAAGAGACTTGAATTCCACAATAAGAGGTCAATGAAAATGAGGTTTGAAAACTCCAAGTGAGGCTAGCATTTGTGACGAGAATTGGGGGCTCAGAATCGCAAATTGGATGATAATGAAAAGAAAGAAGAGAACCTCGCAGTTGAAGTCGAGCACTCCGACTACCCTACTGAGACTTATACGAGACCAATCATAACGCTTCTTATAAGGAAACCAAATTGTTTGGCAACCAGCACCTCAGAAACCCTATTAAAAATTCGAGAATCAAAGGGTTAACAGTCCGTGTCTACTGCGCTTCTTTTAAGTAATTCCGTAGACTCTTGAAACCTATAACTTACACTCGATAATACCACTGGAAAAAATGGAGTAAAGTAAAGAACCTTGAAGCAAACTTCACTGCAGAAAACCAAGGGACGCAGTTTCGTTCTCTGAGAACGAGCTTGACACGTATCTCATTCCAATTAGAAGCGAATTTGCCGAGGATAAGTTCATAACGCATCAAACCAGAAACATTCTTAAGGTATGGGCACCCAGAACAGCCACCTAGAATGTACAGAGGGCATTCATTTTAAGTGACGATTTGGGGTGCACATACCGTATCCGAAATTCACAGCCAGTTTCAACGAGAACCACACAAAAGCAACAAACCAGAGAAATCTTCTTCAAGAACAAAAATTCTGAGCAAAAGAGGCACTGTCAAGATGGGAATTGCTGGAACTGGGGGCAGTAGACAGTGAAAGCTCACCAGAAGACTGAAAGGAATTCAAGTGCCAGAAGTTGTTGAATGTCACGACCTTCCTGGGCTGCTGCAACAACGGCAACAGAGGAGTGAGAAAAAGGAAGTTGAGGAGGACGGCATGCGGCAGTTTCCACGCTACCACTACCACGCATCGCATCGATCGTCACGCCTGCAACTGCGGCTGGAGTGGCAGTCTTTTACAAAGTTCATCCCAGATGTGATTTTCGTGATTTGCCCAAAGCTGCTCTGCTGGTAAATGTGCAGAAAAATTCAAATTCAATTCTTGAATCCAAGGCAGTTTCTTTTGAAAAAAATCTTACATGGTTTGTACCAGGGCTTTTTCTTTGGCAAAATTTTGCCAGACTATCAGAAATCTGACCTCTCTCACCTCTCTGGCTTCGTCCCTCCAAAAAATGGCCTCTAGTGCTATCAATAGGGATGACACTGGTCCCAAAAAAAAAGCCTTGGTTTGTACTACCGTAGTTACAAAACATTGCTCTTTATGAAAATATGGAAGTGGATAGATTTATGTGTGTATAATGTAAAACAACCCATTGTGGTTGGAATTAAGAGTTTAGCCTCATGCCATTGTTGAAATTTTTCAATTTTTCTTTCACATAAAAACAAGTGTGAGAAACAATGAGAGTAGTTGAAATTATATTTTCTAACAAAGTATGAATTTTCTATGAATTTGTAAAGTGTTCATCACATCATGGCCCAAAAGAGTCCCTAGACTTACCCGAGAACCAACAAAATCTGAATCCATAATGCTCATCTTACTCACTTGAAGAAGTCACAATATTTTCTAAACATGGAAGGCCTAAAAAGTCGATTCTTACAATGAATTCACACTGAAATGCTAGAAGTTCCCAATGAGGTCACTAATTAAACTTGATATTTTAAAGTGCCAAAATTCAACATTAAAATCAAAGGAATTAAAATATTCAACAACCACCTCACATAGATTCAAAATCACTTATCACATGTGTATTAGGATGAGAAGACAAATTCTTTATACAAGTGGAGAGGTAGGAGGGAAAACAACCCATGTAGGATATGTAAATTAGGACTAGTAGGATTAAAAATCCCTTGATTCAAATGCCCACAATCATTTGACCATCTACCAACAAGAAAAAATTTGATGGTGGGACAAAAAAATTCCTTCATTGACATTTTGTGAGACTAAAGTGTGGAGAGGTCATTTTTATTATAAAATCCATTGCCTATCATGAATCCTCAAAGGATATGAGACAATTTAAACATGAAAGCTTGACCACTAATTGTTAAAACGTAGGAATTGTGTTCAATGTAGAACTGCAAGCCTTATTTTAGCATAGAAAATATATATTTCTAAAAGATTTTGAATTAGTAAAAGTTGTAAAATTAGAATAATTTTCTTCTTCTATAACCTATTTGAGATTTCAAGACTTTAATCAAAAGTTAATAGTCCATACCACTTCTTTTTACCTGCCACCAAGCCCTGCACAAAATTGGAGCAGTAAATACATTAGACATTCAACACTTGATACATTAGATATGAGTAAAGAATCGATCTAACTTAGTAGACTCTAAATTATACAGTATCAAAATTTACGAATATGATACACTCTATTTTACTACAATGAAGCTCTTCAATAAGGTTAGGATTTGAAACTATGTTGTCCATCCCTTGTTTACAATTGTTTTAGTTTCAACTTTTGATTTTGGCAAGAAAGAAAGTGTTGTGCAATTTGAAGTTCCCTCTATTTGCTTCAGTATCTAAGCCTACGTCAAAGATTGGTGAAAATGAATGCATAGTAACCACTTTTTCACCTATTAATGATTCATTTAGTACAAAGCTAGTCCTTTAAGTTTGCAAAACCAATTCTTTCTTGTCTTCATATTGGTTTGTGCATACTCATTAAAGTAGCCCTCAATATCCTTACATCTACTATATTCTACACTAATTTATTGTTGTAGATTCTATTGGATTCAAAAAAAGGCTATTTATTGCTATTTTCTCTTTCCAAAAATTTGTGTACTTACTTTGAATTGGTCCCACTATATTTGTAATCCTACTTGATTTTGCATTTAGAAATAATCTCTAAGAATCCTAAAACCACTCTGACTACGTGTACCGTGATTTCAAAGCCTATATTGTATCCATTCAACAACCGCTTAGTCTCCATTTGAAGCTATTTTTAGGGATGCTTCCTAGAAGTGAGTTGCATTTACAACCTCCTACTGTAACTTCAAGCGAACAACCTTATTGTTGTTCTTTAGAAGCAACTTAATGACATTTATATGTACCTATCCTTGGGTGATTGCAAGAAACCATAAGATGTTATTTCTGGTTTGAACTAGTGGTTGGCGCTTGCTTTGCTACGCATTAACTATATTACTTTCATCAATTTTTCATGTGAATGTAGATTAATAAAGTATATATAATCTTTAAATGAAAATATTGACATCTTCATATAATATTCTTTGGAAATACATATATTGTGCAATAGAAAGTAATTAAAAAAATCTTTATATCATAATTTTTACAAAAAAAATCTTTGCAAACATGAAAACATTGCAAGGACACCACCACTTGATAAATTTTTTCACTCACAAACAATGGTAACCAAAATTGAAGAATTGAAATGCAAATTTGTCGAATTGCAAAAACTTTGTAAATATTTTGTTGTAGAATCCAAAATTGCTTCAATTTAACAAAGCTTCAAATCATTTGGTAGTAATAAAAGAACATTAGGATTGAGAACATTTAAAGCTTAGAAAATCATTTTCTAAAATTGTAGATTTAAAATGAAGTGTGAAGTCAAAAAATATGAAACCTCCATAACATCACTATACCTCTGTAATATCAAATTCTAACACTGTGATATTATAAAAGCGAAATGGTCGTTGTAACTCTATAATATCACATTTTGTAAATAAATGGTATTACAAAGGGATTGGACCTCTGTAATATCACAGAATGTAAAAATGTGATATTATGGAAGGCCTTGTGATTTTAGTAGTATGATAAGACCACAAATTATTATTCCAAAAAAATTATTTAAAAAATAAAATTATATATATATATATATATATACTGAATGAATTATTTCTAAAAATATTATTTATAATAATTAATATTAAATATGATGTAGATTTAATGTAGTTGTCTCTTCGCTACATCAAATTGGATATTAATTTTAAATTAATTTTATATTTTAAAATATTTCAACAACAATTATTTTAAAATTATTTTTTTATATAATTTTTTGAATTTTTTGAATTTTGAAATTTGAGTATATTTTAATAAATTTTATTAGAAATATTATTTTTGGCATGCAAAGTGAAATAGCCCTTTAGAGGCCTGAGATCACATGTAATGTATTGGGTTTTTTTTGTCACATGTAGCATAACAAACTTGTCATTCACTATAACTTTTGAAGCATGACTTCAATGAAATGAATTTTTTTTTATTGAAGATGGATGTTTTCATTGTAATCATATTCCTAGCTTTTTAAAAATTGAAAAATCATTTTATATTAAAAAAAATCTATATTGCTAATTTGCCACACGTTCAAGTTTAGGATTTTTGAGTACCTTGGAGTACCCAAAATTAATTATTTAGAGCTAAAATTTCTCTTGCCTATTCCTATGGTAGGCTTACATTTTTGTATTAAGACATTTAAAAATACACTATCCACATTCATGCAAATAGGGCACTTCTAAACATTGAAGATGGTTTTGAGTTCATTCTCTTGGTGAAATCTCATCACCATCAAATCCTCACAAATTACAAATTTTTAGTTTTTTTTATTGTGGTAGATTTACTATAAATTAAAAACTCAACATACCTCTTTTTTGTGAAAAACTTAAGTATAATATTGGTGGATACAACTAAGACTGCATAGTACTCTCAAAAGATACTTGTCAATAGTACAACACATTTAGAATATAGCCAATGGCCTAAAATTGATGCTAGAACTTTTCCTTCTAGTACTCATTATATTTAGTACCAAAAAAACAATTTTGGGTAAAATCTAACAAAAATGACCAATCTTTCTTGCAATCACCTCCTTCAACTATGCGACAATGGAGGTTTGATTTGGACATGTTCAACTAAATAGCTAATGAGCATTTGTTTGGCACAAAGACAAAGGAATGCCTTTGATGGCCCTGACATTAATTATCTTTTTCTTGTACTTGACCCATCTTGCTATCTTGGATGACACATTGGCAATAAACTTGTTGTTTGCTAGTGATCCTATGGTCACTTCCATTATTCATTGATGGTCTCGCATGTCACTTCAAATCGCTCAGTGACATCCTAGAAGACATTGCACTAAAAACAACCAAGTGCTTCTACCTTTTGATTGATCAATAGCATCTAGTAGGTGGCCATATGGTGCTTATCAGTCACGTTGGATTGTTTGCAATGGTTGATGGTAGCTAAAAGAAGTGGCTTGAGAAGTAGGTTTGAGGTTCAAATTGATTTCTTGCTCAATAAAGACTTTGATAAAGGTTGCAACTAGCAGCTAATAGAATCTTAGTAGCGAGGCTCCAATTAGCTAAGTGATTGGTAGGCGTATTGATAGACATCTTCTATACACCAAACACAATTGGAATTGCATTAAAAAAATGAATACACAAATAATGATTTTTCAATATTAGAGAGCAATTATGAGTTTAGATTTTAATGGAACATTTAACATTAAACTTGTTTTTCAAAACGCAGGGTATAGTTGCTTTTTGACAAAAATTTGAACTTATTGCACATGACTAGAATTGCACTAAAATAAATGAGATATGCAAATTATGATTTTTTAGTAATGAAGACCCTAAGCCTACTTTTCAAAGTACACAATGCTATAGCTTTTTGACAAAATTTGTGCTTATTCAAATTGGAATTGCACTAGAAACAATGAATATGCAAATTACAATTTTTCGATGATGAGTTAAGATTTCAATAGAACATTCAACATCAAACCTATTTTTCAAAGCACACGATACCATTGTTTTTTTTTACAGAATCTGAACTTATTTTGATGAGTTTTCTCAAACCACATTAAGATCAAGGAGTGCTTATTTGGCTCATTTTGAACTCAATTAGTTTACAAAATTGGTAGCCCTAAAGAGCTTGTTGATTATGCCAGGAAAATATACTTGCTTTATTGATCTTGACACGCATCAAATAGGGACCTTGAATATGCACCTGTAGTATTAACATCAAAGAGCTAGCAAATTTTACAAACCCCTATCCACTCTCTACCTTAAACATATTAACCCCTAACGGACCTAATGGTATTTTTTGGCAACATAGCAATTTTGGGCAACTCACTTCAAATGGAGTTTTTATTTTTTTTCATTGAAATTTTCACACAACATGTGCCTGAGGAGTAGCTTTAAGGCCCAATAATTTTCATAATGTTTGACTACATGGTTAAAAAGTTATTGTATGATATGTAATTTTCAACATTTAGTGGGCAATCCAGGAAACAAAAAAACTTCTTTAATAATTGCTTCTAAAAAAATAAAAAAATTTAAATTGTTTTTTTAGATTTATTTATACATTAAAATATTTTAATCATTTCATTTTGATTAATGAGATGAAAGTTATGAAGAGTTTTAGTTGTGGATAGTTTGTTGTATCTATATTCTAAAATAAACTTTAAAGTCCTTCATTTAACTCAATTTTCAATAAATTATAATGCTGTAATAAAATTATTGAAAATTGAGTTAAATGAAGGACTTTAAAGTTTATTACAGCATTACAACCATTGGGATTGGCATTTTTCAATTCCATAAATAAATTGTTAACAATTTAGTATTTTGAATCATTCTCTACTTCTTTCTACTTTTTATTTTTTTCCTATATGTTGTACAATTCCAAATGGTCTGAAAATTTCCAAGTATGTAGCCAACTTGACTTGAAGAATGAATCCAAAGAGTAACCACCATTTTAGACATTTTTATGATGATTTGCCCTTGTGAAGTGCAGCTGCTTGGTTTTTTGCAAGGACAAAAATCCTTTTTTTGTTACTTCAAACACAAATATCTTGCAATCTACGTGGTGAAAGTTTTTAAAAAAATTTCCACATCTTCTCAAACCAAATTAATATAAGATCCTACGGTTAGATGTGTCCAAAAATGTTTTTTTTTTCAAAATTTTGATGCTTGTACTAAAGATGGCAATTTTGGAGCATTTTTGGTGAAAACATAGTCAAAATCCTTTAGGGGTTAATTCAATTCTTGTTGTAGTCTATGACCATCAACAGTGACCTATGGACTCATAACTTTAGAAAATTGTATCTAATTCATTATAAGTCATCAAATTATAATTTAATTGTAGTTTGTTTCTTTTCCATTTCTTTGTTTACCAAAAAATTGAAAATCATAAGCTAGCCAGTTTCTTCCACACATTTATTTTCCTCCTTAGATGCACCATTCTTGAGCCTTCTACCTTAAGATATGTACACACTTGGTGTTAAGGGTTAGGGGTGATGTTAGCAATGTGAATTTGGTCTAAATGTAGGTCTAAATTCGTTCCTAAGACCCTCAGTAACAACACTTTTTAACATCAAGTGCGAACATAATCTTAGTACGGAGTTATTTAGGAGCAGAGGAATAATTATGAATGGCACAATTTGGCCCCAGGCATAGTGCCAAAAAAAACCCTGCGGCCGGTTCTGGACGCATGCGAGGAGAACTTCGGGAACTGGCGGAGATCGACGGTGATCGTGGGGACTCGAAATCCGACGGTGCCCAGGGATCTTCCGCCTCCTCAAGATTCAAAGGCGTCACTCACAAATTGGGCTATGGGTTTAGGGTTTCAGGAACCGTAAGCGCTGTGGCCGTCATTACATTACATCACATTGCGGAAGTTTAGTCATGGCTTCGGCAATGGCTGGCCTAATTGCACAGCCCTGTTTCGTGCAAGCTTCTTTCCCGTCTCTGAACTCATCCAGAATTCCAAGACAACGCGTCTCGTGCTCTCTTGGGCTCACCTCCTCGTCTGGTTTTGGAAAGGACCCGATTACTTTAGGTATGGTCTCTTTTCTAGTCTCTGACGAGACACTGCTTTGAAGTAAATCTTCATGTTGCCTGAGGGACTGTTTTCTCGACTGGACATGTTTGTTGCACGGTCGCTTCTTTTTGCTATAGTTTCTCCTGAAGGATGAAGGATTCATGGTTTGGAATTTGCGATTTGGATTGATTGTTATGTAGATAATATAGTTTACGGGGTTGAGATTGTATATCATCAGAAATAGTGAAGAACATTGCATAGTAAATGTAATTGGACAAGAGAAGTATCCCTATGTCTTGCTAAAAACTGCTAAAAAAATTTGAGGACCGATTTGGGGTTTTGTTTCTTTAGGCGTTAGCCATCTCTCCTTTGAACTTTAGTATGGCATTAGAGCTTACGGTTTGTTAGTTGCGCCTCAACTCACAACATCTCTTATGCAGGAAAATCGTACGTAAGGGCTTCCTCATCTTCTGTACCTCTTGAAAGCAATGAGGCAAGCTTAGATTTAGGAGGTGGTGGAAACGGGGCTGGTGTTAATGGATCAGGAAGTGGCCCCGGTGGTGGTGGTGGCGGTGATTCATATGGAAAAGGAGAAAGTGAAGGAGGCTCTCGTGGTGGAATATTTGGTGCGTTTTGGAAAGGGTGGAACGACCGCGTTCGAGCCGATCCCCAATTTCCTTTCAAGGTGTTGATGGAAGAAGTTGTTGGTGTGGGAGCATGTGTTATAGGGGACATGCTGACGAGGCCCAACTTTGGCCTAAATGAGTTGGACTTCGTTTTCTGCACGCTTGTGGTGGGTTCCATCGTGAACTTCTCTTTGATGTACTTGCTAGCTCCCACAAGCGTTGGAGCAGTTGCTACTCATCTTCCAGGAATCTTCGCCAGCTGTCCAAGCGGTCACATGTTCGAGTCTGGAACGTATTCCTTGCTCGATCGTGCAGGTACATTTGTATATAAGGGTGCACAGTTTGCAGTGGTTGGATTCGCTGCAGGTCTTGTGGGCACCGCTGTCTCCAATACTCTACTGGCGGTGAGGAAGAAGATGGATCCGAATTTTGTCGTGCAAAATACTCCTCCGCCAACGCTTTTGAATGCTGGCACTTGGGCTCTTCAAATGGGTTTGAGCAGCAACTCCCGCTACCAGTCCTTGAACGGTCTAGAGTTTGCTCTTGCAAGCAAGGTGCCACCATCAGTCTTCAAAACCGGTGTGTTGGTGGTTCGTGCTCTGAACAACGTAGTCGGTGGTATGTCATTTGTGGCCCTTGCACGCATCACTGGCTCCCAGAAAGCAAGCGCCCCTCCTCCTCCGACTGCGGTGTCTTCTGTTCAGGAAAAACTGGTGGAATCTGTAGACGAAGTCGCGGATAAAACTGTCGGAAGTCGTGCATAATTTTTGGGGAGTTCTTGAATGAATAGAATTTGTAGACAGGGAATTCCGTTGATACTCGAGGCTGATTCGATATCAACAGGTTTGACTGGGTTTTCCTCCAATTTCAGTTCTGCGCAGGTTTTGAAGCTTATCACGTGCTGAAGGAGAGAGGTGTTGTCTGACCTTGTGACTGAGACCTTTTTCGTGTAGGTACTTGTAAGCTTCTAGTCAGCAGTTTCTCCTGTATGCCCATTCCAGTCACAGTAGAATGAGGTTGTGTCACTGAAGAGCTTCTCTTTCAGTTTGCGGAACATTTCAAATTTCTAAGTGTCCTTAGTGCGATATCTGAGCTTTAGATCTGTCTTAGATTTGAGTTAATAATTTCGATTAGATGTAGACCGAGAAGCTTTTACTGCTTAGTGCCAGAGAATTGCGCTTGCAGATTTTGTGCTTATCACATTAGTTCACCCTATGTGGAGGTTTTGGGAGGGCTATGGCGGTTCACCCGTCACTTATGCACTTGCCATCTGATGTTTTTCAATCTGGAAACTTTGTACAGCAGTGCCATGTCAATTTTGCGCCACTTTCTGCCGTGGCGTAAACAACGTGTAAATTTCTTTAATCTTCGTTCTTTTTGTTGTTGTTGTTATTATATGTTTCTTTTTAACTGAATATCGTTTGCTTTTGTGACACGAGTAAAGTTATGTACAGATTCTTTCGTGCTTTTAACCCATAAACGACGTGCGGCCATTTTCTGGTCGACAAATGACAGAATCTTTGCGTGTTGGACAGAAGTGGCAACTATTCATCTTTGGAATTTCGCATGAAAAGGGAATGTCTAGGAGTTTGATTTGCAATGAGTGCTTTTGCATTTTTTTAAGCCAACAATTCACATGATACCCAAAGAAATAATTTCCATGGTGACCAGTTCGCTCAAGGGTTAATAGAAGATTACTACCTCAGTGCGTATCTGTAGCCTCTTACAGTGGAAATACAAAGTTTGTTTGCACACTGCTCCATGATTAGAGAATTAGGAATGTCTTTTTTGGACCCAGCTTTTTGTCCCATGCCCTCATTTTTTCATGAAACTAGAAGGCTGTGATGAGTCCCAAGAAATTGTGTACAAGGATGGAGAAGCGTATGAGTTGTATGCATATTTGCTAGGGCACCAGATTTGTCAATTTCTTTGATTTCTGAACTCTCACAAGTTGTTGCAAACACTTATCCAATTCGTGCCACATCCCAAATACCAAAATAATAGTAAAAAGCAGTTTTCTATTTTTTAAAACCACACATAACTCAAAAATCCATAACTTTCATGCTGTGAATTGGGATGGCATGAAACAGAGCACATGCACCCCCAATCTGATGGTACCAAGAACATTGCTGGGAGATGCATGGATGAAGAGATCTCAATGTAATTCACAGGGCAAACAAGAGATGCATGGATGAAGAGATCTCAATGTAATTCACAGTGCAAACAAGCAAAACTTTAACAAACAGCCTAATTTAAAGTATGGATAAAGGTTGGAGGGTGTTTTGAAAGTGGAAAAGTTCAAAACTGCCAATAGTCAGTGATGCATTGTCCAAAATGAAAAAATGAAAACTTTTTTTTTGAATTCCAATTGTACAAATGAATTCCAAAGTGTATTGTACAAATGTGTGGAAAAAATTTCAACCCATTTGACCTCTTGGATTGAAAGACTAAGCTAAAACAACTTTTTGTGGTAAACTTGTGGTAAACTTTTTGTCACTAATCACTCCAATGACCCTATAGTGAACACCTAGGAAATGACCCCATTATAGATTTTTTCAGTAAATGAGATTTGAGCTACAATTAGTGTCTTACTTGACACTAATGGAGTGATTAGTGACCTCATTAGGAACTTCTAACTTTTCAGTGTAATTTCATTCTAGAAAATTACTTTTTCATACCTTCTATACTTGAAATTATTGTGACTACTTTAAGTGTGTAAGACGAGCATTATGAATACATATTTTGTTGGTTTTGGAATAGTCTAAAGATTCTTTTGGGCCATGATGGGCTAAAATCCATAGCAAATTCAAAATTTCATAAAAATTCATACTTTGTCAAAAAATATCATTTCAATCGCACTATTTTTCACACTTGCCTTTGTATGAGAAATAAATTAAAAATTTCAACAATGGCATAAAGGCAAATTCCTAATTTTGACTACAATGGGTTGTTTTACCTTATAATGTTTGAAGTGAGAATTTTTTTTCATTCATACGAAAGAAGGTCAACAAACTTGAAATCCTCTTGGTGTAAATTTTTTGCTATACACAAAAATGAGGATTTCACTATTCATAAGTTTATGATAGGTTCAATGATGTCCAAATTGCTTGAGCTACTAGAAAAGTTAACAGCAGCCACATGGAGACCGGGAGGGCGATACTGCTATACCGGGGTTATTTAAGAAAATTTGGGGGGTATAGTTACATACCCCACCCCATATTGACCTCCCATTCTCCCTGTGAGCAAAACTTTTGATTTAGGCATTTGATAAGGGAAAAAAAACTCTATTCCTACTTAGGAGGATGGTATATTAGACATGTTCACACCTTGCATCAAAATTTTGTGAACATCCAACCAAAATTGATTTCATAGGAACCTAACTGAAATTTCAATTGACCATTAAATGGACAATTCACTTTTACCGGTTCATCTCTAAAATATTGCAGTGTTTCAAGGCCAAAAACTGCTTCAAACTGCTTCCAAATTGACGGAACTTGAGAATATCGTCAGAATTTTTTTTTAAATATCTTGTATATGAGAAGCAGCGTAAATGTAACTTACCAAGGCAAGTCTGTACAAGAAAATTCTGAATTAACTTCTTTACAATCAGAATGGAACAACTGAAGTCACCTACTCCCTTACCTGTTGCTCAATGCTCCAAGACCTTCACTACCTGTATACCCTATTCTAGAGAGGATCTGCACCTCTTGTCATGGCCAATTCCTCCGTGAAGCAACCTGCTAACAGTGCCCAGAACTTAAAAAAGAAACCTATTCTACTTTAAACTACTGGTAATCAATGTCATATCACTGTCAAGGCAGTGATGCGCGCATTCTCAATTCAAAACTCCTTGTCAACAACCTGCCTCATACCCACAATCGAGCCGCATGACGATGGGCATCACTGAAATTAACCAAAATCAGGTGACTCTATTGAGCGTGTGGTAATGAAGAAACTCCAACATTTTGGTTTTGGGGAGATGGGCAATTTCGCTAAAATGGTGAAATTCTGCTACTCGGTAGTTTTTACAGTTCAGAGTGGGCGGTCTGAAGTGTACAAACATGTTAGATGTTTGAAATATATATCTTTCTTAGATGTATGCAATCTACATCAGTGCTAGGTGTAACGTTTACAATTCAGATAGTACAATCTGTAATCTATACTAATCCTAGATTCCTTAAACCTATAAAAGTTCAAGATTTTTAAAAACTATAACTATCCTAGATGTCACTTTTACACTTCAGATCGGGCGGTCTGAAAATGGCACGTGGAATACCGCCATTTTAAAGAAATTCCCCATGGAGGCTGGCATGTGAGAGAAGAGTCCATTGGAGATGAAGATTTTTTCAGTCTCACAACCTGCAGGTTACTAACGCCTATTCTCAAACTGATACTCTGTATGTCACAAGATCAAGCTCATAACCAACCAGGCAGTCTGCAGAGATCTAGGTGTCACAAATATTCAAACTACGTGACCAACAGACTCAAAAATCTCCACCTGAAAAACTCCCACCATAGCAGGATAGCTGAATGGACTAGACAACGTAAGAGCCGAGAGCCGGAGGTATGAGGAGGTTAGCTATCGAACATAAGCGGTTATCCCTGCAATGTTGGTGATCGCAGCAAAGCGTAACCCACCAAATACTCAAAATGGCTCATTTTACCTCGAAACTCCGACAAATCCCACCGCAAGCAAACGCCTCAACTGCCTCGGCTGGACTCACTTTCAGCAGAGTACACTAGCTGCAGGGTGAGCTGTGTGCAGTGCATTTCATTTCCGTGTTCCGATGTAGTGGAAGTTTGCCCAAAACGCCCACCTAGAAACTCCAAAATGGTGATCGCAGCAAAGCGTAATCATGGATTGTTTGGTTAGGATTGCCCTTCCCACAGGTTTCGCAGGGAAAGCATAGCCTTCACACAGTTTTCACACAGATGGCTCCCTTAGAAGTCCTCCAATTCACCAGCACGGGGCTATCCCGCGCCCCATCTTCCTCCGAACCCAACCCCATCTCCTCCTCCTCCGGAATCCACCACTCTCACATCCCCATCCATCCCTCCGCTATACACCACCGTCCCCATAGCCATCTCCTCCATAATACACAACGACTTCACCGGTCCCGCGTGCCCCACCATCACCGACTCACAAACATGCATCACTGACACACCATCCTCCCTCCCTCGTCTCCACACGCGCACGCTCTTGTCCGCGGATCCACTAATCACCAAGTTCGCCATGGTCGCCAAGCACAGCACCGACTGTCGGTGCCCTCGCAACACCCCCACCGCCGTCCACAAGGATTCTGCCCGTTTGGGATCCTGGGTCTCGTCGTCTCGCACCTTCCAGACCGTGACGCTCTTGTCGCTCTGCCCCGAGTAGAGGATCGACTGGTCGGGACTGAGGGCGAGAGCGTTCACAGGGGAGTTCGTCTCGAGAATCGTGAGGAGGACGTGGTGGGGTTTCTTTTTTGTTGATGAAATTTTATTGTGGAAGACTTTTATGGTAGTGTCGGCGGAGCCGGTATAGAGGAGGTCGTTGTTCGTGTCGACTGCGAGGGCGTTCACAGCGTCGATGTGGTGGTTGAGAGACTCTAGGCACTTGAAGTCGGTGAGGCGCCAGACTTTGACGGACTTGTCCCAGGAGCCGGAGTATAAGACACCATTGCCGATGGCGAGAGAGGAAATGCTGTCGTGGTGATTAATCCACAAGGACTTGTGGTGTCGGCGAACCTGGAGACGTCAAACCTAGGGATTCATGAGCGCAAGAACGCAACAGATTTAAAGATGTGGGATGTTATTTATATTTCCGTAACAAAGTTCTACTTTCATGTTATCGGTCAAAATCTCTGTCGTGGACTCTGGCTTGATTATCATGCTCTCGACAAACAGAAACCATATTCTCAATGAAGGATACTGTACTTGACCATCTTCAGAATATATATATAAGTAAACAATTCATTGGCAGTCCCAAAGTCGGGTTATCGGCCCTGACCACTCTTATATTTTTAGTTTCATTCAGATTCTCCAGATGGTAGGATCTACTTGGTAACTTGGACCTAGCCGGTTAGTGAAAGTAGTACCTCCTTCACTGCTTTCATGGAACAGCATACGCTATTTTCCACAACAAACTGATACTCGTGATTTTGAGTTAGTACGTACGTAATGCTAAGAAGGACGGGATTAAGAGATATAACTATGGTCTTCATATTCTATGCGTCTGGGGCACCTCTACTGTAATGTGTTCCAATAATTGCAGTGTTTTTTTAATAGCTTCTGAAATCAAGTATTATCTGCTTGTTAGGTGACACCTGCTTTTCGATAGACGGAAAGAAAAAAAGAAAAAAAAGAAGCAAAGCGCTCTCGCTGTTCCATTGAGGGTACGTTTTGCAAACTTGGCAACAGAAATGCGCGCGCGGATCCCTTACCTGAACATAATTCTTGGCTGGCAAGAAATTGGCAATGTAGTCAGCGACGGACGGCAAGGTGGTGTCGAGCTTGTGCTCTTGCGGCTGGCTGGTGGACCTTCGCCACACGCGGATCTTGTGGTCCTGGTGCGCACTGATGACTTTCTCCCCGACCACCACCACGCATTTCACCGCCGCTTCGCCGCAGCCGAACTTCGCCCACTCGTGCATGTCGGGGTGTTCCCACGCGCGGATCTCGCCATGGTTGGAGCCTGCGTATAGCACGTCCCCGGATAGACAGAGCGTGGTCACGTGCAGCGACTGCCCGTGCAGAATGGCTAGGCACTTGTGGGAGCCGCGGCTGATGGTGCCGCAGCTACTGCTGCTGCTGGTACTGAAGGTGCTGGAAGTGCTGGCTTGCGAGTCCAAGCTCCCTTGCCCTGTCAGTTGCGAACCCATGGCACTAGCTAGCTAGCTGGAGGAGAAAAATTAAAATTCAACGAGGCGTACTGTCCTCTCCAAATCGTATAGAGATTAGTGTCGATGTCAGAGCTTCCCTGGTACGCATTTCCTCTCCACACGGTGCGGTGAATCTGGATTCGAAACTGGGGGCTGAAAGAGTTCAACCATATGATGAAGGTACGCTGTAGAAATGGCCAGAAGATTGGAGAAAGAGAGCTTAATACTGAATGATTTTTTGGTTCTGAGGGACTACTCGAGCAAGTTACAATATCTAAAAGAGCCAGGAAGCGACTGTCGCCGAACTAAATCACTGAATATCTTCATGTTGGTGACTGCATTTCAGGACGTACGACGTGCACTAACTGATCCCGGCCCGGACTCGCGCGTTACAAAACTAGTGGTACTAGAGAACGTCTCGTGAAATCCAGATGTTCCTGGTTTCCTCGCGCAAGAAGCAAACCGTTAGTTCCCAAATAATTGGCAACCACTTCATCGATCGGGTTCCGTTACATATATATATATATATGCTCGGTCTTTGCCTCCTTCACCGTGTCTGCGCCATCTTCTAGAATTGTTTACTTTAGCCACTTCACTGCCTACCATATCAGTTGGCGGCTAGTCTACTGTCAGGAAAAGAACGTAAAAACCGGCGTGACGAGAAGTCTGTTGCTAGGGAACAAGCACCGCCACGGAGAACGATAACAAGCACCAAGCTAGACCAAAGCTCACTCGCTACAACACTTGTAGCTACGACCAACTTACATCTCTTGACTTGGGGAGGCACCAACCGCATGCGCACAAAAGCTGACGGATGGACTTCAATGCGAACTAGGTGACAGCTGGAGCCTATATGTAATCAGCTAGTCTCTCTTTGCAGAACTTCACAGAGCCATCCATGATGGCCTAGCCTATTCCCTAGCGCGTGTATTATGGTGATTTCATTTAAATTGGCAATAACTTTCTTGTTGCCAAAATATGAGACATCTGACAATCGGTATACCATTCGTACCCTCTGATACCTAGGCAGTACAGACATAGATTTAAGTAGAACTAGCTGTGCAATACCATTTTGACTGAAAATTGCCAATTTCATATAAGGTAGGAGGTGCAAAAACTGCCCATTTAAGAGCATATTGGCTAAGGGTCTCTATGTGGAGCACAACATTTTCTAACAAATTTTCAAGGAAAGAAGAGAGGAAGATACATCCATCTCAATTTGATTCATACTTTTTGAACTAAAATTAAATTAGATATGATTTTCTAAAGCTAGTAATAATAGGGTGTTACTAAAGTCCATAGTTACTGCCATAAAAAGTGACAAAGCTATCCAACAATTGTACAAATGGAGTTCAATAAAAAATGAAGGCATGCAAACTTGAACAACATGGTGTATAGAATTGCCTAAGATTGCACAAAAGTGTCCCATTGCTCATTGGCACATTATTTACACTAAAATTATATCTCCTTTGAAATCAAACTCAATTCCAAACCGTTCATTAAATTGTGCACCAAAATCCCAAATTGGCACCAATTCATCACTAGATTGGACAATTTTTCATTCTTGTAGTAACATTGTACAAAAATAGGAACAGTTCTTGCCTTCTTGGAACATGGGCAAAATATGAACATGCTACCTTATAAGGTATTAACTACTCCTATTAAAATTACACAAGTAAGCAATTCAACATGATTGTCATTATTATATAATTGAAAAACTTTGGATGGGATCTTGTTGGAAGCCAAAAGGGGTTTCTAGATTCTCTAAGATTACATTTTTTGGACACCATATGACTAAACTATGAATTTTCAAAGTGTTGAACATGAGGTTTAGACAAGAATCTATATTAGCGGACCTATTTCCAATCATTACCTCATTTCCGATCTATAGGTTGCTTTCTTTCCATGAAGTTGTGCTTTCTTTTTGTGAAGTTGTGGTGAGTTTGAGTAGTTGTGGTACATTATGATTGGTTGTAAGGCTATCAATATTGCAACTAGTCCTTGGTTGATTTTCCAATCAGCCTATGGTCAGAAATTAAAGGTTTATATCACCATTATAAGTCAAAAAGAATCTTTCACTAAATAATTTTGGAAAAATATACAATCCTTCCAAACTCTATTTCAGTAAGGTAGTCTACTCTAAAAACGAGTGGCCTCTTCAAATCACCCCTATATTTAGGTCTGAAATGGATAGTAGGTGGTCCTTAAATGGACCTCTCAAGCCATTGAGAAAATCAAGAAAAAAGCATTATTTATTGCAAGAGCCAATTGTTGGCCTTCATTTACTGAAATCACTTTAGAAGTTGCAAGTGGTTAGATTTTGGAAGACCTAGGGTCACAAATAGGTGCCTACAACAAGATTTTTAGAAATTTCATAGATAATTCAAAAATGATTCAAAAAAATATAAAACCACTTGTGTGACGTTTGACATCCATTTTTCTTTCTTTGAAAAATGATCCCAAAATATTTCTATTCATGGAAACCTTCAAAAAAGAGGACCAGACAATAAATGGTCGCTTTAAGGCCATACTATCTTACATGGAAAAATTTCCGCACTCAAAAAACCTGCACTCCAAATATGCCTAATTGCTTAAGTGGTTGGAAATGGGTCAGCTACCTTAGCCTGTGCAATTTTAGAAAGCGTGTTACCCTCTGTCGTCTTGAAATTCCATCGCAAGACTGCAACACGTCTCTAGACCAGTCCCTGGCTCCACTGACGTCAGTAGCTTGGATCAGGTTCAGTCCGAAACCCATAAATGCAAGAGTCTCGCTTATACGCGTTCGTAGGCACGTGCAGTCCGCCTGCTTTTCTAGCTTACCAGCGTTGGCTGGTATTTATGTTGGTGGAGACCAGGTATACAATACTCGTACTTGGTAATTGGTACCAACACAAATTTGTTACAACGTGCATCGTCAATTATTGATGTCATACTTGCATGGATATCATTGCAATGCCTGTGGAAGTGTGGAATACCAAGCAGTTTTTTTTGGAACAGTAGAGGCTTGCATGCCCTCACACTAGAAGGCGCATTTATAGAGGGATTAGTTGAGATAGGCTAAAATCGTCTAAAATGACAGTAGCGACAAATCGCCAGAAAAAAAAAGACCCGATACTGAGGGGTCACACCTGGATAAATATAATACGTACGTACCATAGAATAGGTTTGACATAAATTGTGAGATTCACAAAGCAGCCTGCCACATGCACCCTTATAACGATACCAGGCTGTTAATTAACGGGAAACGGACACTACTATAACACTGTTTATCTGGTTTTTAATTAACTGATTCCAATCTCTGAAAAAACTGCAAATACAGTACAATACATGTCCGTTAGAGAGTAAGTGCTGTTACTACACTGCATGCGCCCGTACGGTGCACGTGATCGATCAGAGTTCAACGTACGTTCCTGGCCTGTAAGTTAACTTACAAAAGCTTCGCTCAGATCGATTCAATTCTGGACTACGGCATCGATCGATCGATCCCAGACGCTGCAGGTTCTGCAGTTCTGCTGCTGTAAAGTACGTACAACCTTACGACAATTTCCAGGTGGAGCTATACTGGTGAACAGTATGTAGCATAATTTTGCAATAGAATTGTAGTCGGTGGGTCCTTCAATCAGCTTGGAATTCGATCAGGGACCGACTAGCACGGCGTGACCGATTCCGTGATTGAGGAGCGCATGAGGACTGCGTGCGGTGGAGAGTGCCGTGGGGTCCAATTCAACTTGAATGGTTTGTCAGAAGCTCTGTCTGTTTCGATCCATGCCAAGGTTAATATGTATATTCTACGCGTGACCGAGTAAGGTTTGGCATGGGCAATTCTGCATATATACGGTGGGAAAGTTCCTTCTCATTCAACTTGTTGACCAAAATTGGAAAATGTGCACTTGGTGTCAGTTGATGGTCAACTTTCAAAGTGTTGCCTCATGAATTGATCAGAGCATCACTCCGATTATCACTGCTGCCGTGAAGAAGAGCAAGGTAGGAGCACCTAAGAATGCCTCGTTTTGTTTGGTGCCCACCTACTCCACCCTCTGAAAAAAGTTGGAAATCAAAGTGTTAGGGTCATTCCCAAAAGGCCAAATCCATCACAATCTGTGACGAGCAATCAAATGGGAGGGAAAGCATTTTGTGCTTCTTGAAAGGGTGTTCATTTAAGGCGAGTCTAGTGATGTGTATGTGTACGTATCTTTTCTTGAAAGGGTGTTCATTTTAAGGCAAGTCTAGTGATGTGTATGTGTATGTATCTTTTTTTGAAAGGTTGTTCATTTTAAGGCAAGTCTAGTGATGTGTATGTGTACGTATCTTTTCTTGAAAGGGTGTTCATTTAAGGCAAGTCTAGTGATGTGTATGTGTACGTATCTTTTCTTGAAAGGGTGTTCATTTAAGGCGAGTCTAGTGATGTGTGTGTACATATCTTTATTGTACTTTCAACTTTGAAAATTCACAATTGAAAAATAAGGAAATGATTTGGGTTGGATATTTGTAAAAGACGCATTAGGAAAAATTGAAATTTGACCTTACAATAGACGATTGTAGAATGAGAAAATATGGTACTTTGGGTTGCTCCTACCTTAGCTTTGGTAGAAGATTTGATCCTAAGAGCATTATTAATGTATGAAGAATATCTTAGAATAGTAATAGATAACTAAGGTTAGTAGTACTTAAAAGGCATTCCTATTTTTTGCTAGTAGAATTGCAACTAATTTTCAAATGCCATTTTAGATGGAGTGTATATCCATTTTTTTAAAGTATATTCTTGAATCCTAACTTGTATGAAATTTCATCCCAATTTTAAAGAATTGATTCCCATCTAAACTTGTTTTAGTCAAAATACTTTGATATTTGAGTTAATTTCTTTCTTTACAATGTCCTATACAAACTCTACTTTCATATGATAACTTTGCCATTACATTTTTAATATATTGTCTACACAAATTTGCAACTCTAAATGCTATAAGCCTATAACATTTTATCTACCTATCAAATCAAGTTGATTTTTTAAATTTCATTTTGAAATTGTCTTCAATAATAGATTCCTTGGATTCTTATTCAAATATCAAAGTGAATTTTGAGATATTGTCCATTCTAAGATAATGTCCCATAAATACCAGAAAAATTCAATTCAATTTGGCAATACACTTCCTTCTATATGAGCAGTTAATTACAATTCTAATTTGCCATCTATTGGATATTACAACACTCAATGTTATCTAAAATGTCATCAAGCTTGCCATACATGATAGACCATGACAATTTTATGTCAAACAATGACATAGAGTACATTTTTAAGGTATTAAGGTGAAGGATGGAGATGCATGTCTTTTGTTGTCTTTAGACCAAAGGAGAGATAGCTTTGCATCTACAAAAGCTAACCTAAGAAATTTGAGTAGCTACTATACTTAAAAAGCAAGCTAGTGCTACAAAAACAAAGTCTCTTATATTAGTTTATGTGCTCAATCAATTTCCTTAAGGAACTACACTATGAGAGACTATATATGAATATTTGGCCTTGTAGTATTCACTTGCTCTCCTCCAAAATGATAGTTATCCAAACTTTCTTACATATTTTTTATTAATGCAAAGCCTTTGTCCACCCCTTCAGTCTAGAGCTACCAATTGTTGAAGAGTAAGGAATGAAGGACCACAAAGAACTTGGGGTAGCCACTCTAGTCAACATTCTCAAACAACAACATACAAGATAGTCTGCTCTAAAATTGCGTGTTTCCTTCAAATCACCTCTATTATTAGTTAAAGAAGGGAGATTAGATGATCATCAAATGAATCACTTTAGCTATTGAATGAATCCAGTTTTTTTGTGCAAGAGCCAATTACAGTCTTTAATTTTTTCACATTTCTTTACAAGTTGCAAGTGGATAGAATTTTTGAAAGACCTATAGTTACAAAAGGTGCCTTCACCTAAATCTTTGAAAATTTATAAGTAATTCAAAAATGCTTGAAAAAATACAAAACCATTTGTACTAAGTTCTACATGCTAATGGCAATGAAAACTCATATTGGGTCCAACTCAAGCCCATCATCATTTGCGTAAGTTTTGGCATGATTGGGGGCCAACATCAAAAGAAATTTGGACTCTTGAAGCACTGCCAAAGTGCCTTCTAGAGTGGCCTCTATTGGGGATTTTAATTGGATTTAAATGCATACTTGTCAAGGAAGGAATTATATATTTTCCTTGTTTTCACCCATTTTTGACACATGATATATGCACTAGTAGAAAACATGGATAAAATGACTTGTCCACATTGACTGTAGGAGATATTTTATAGTCATTGTTGACCTCTAATAACTGTTATAGTCATTGTGCATAAGTCATTTATAACCTTGTTTTCTACTAATGTATTTACTCAATTGCATGCCTTCTATTAGACAATAGGACATTAGATACTTTTTGTCAATCAAATTTTGAGTATATTGAAGAAATGCTTTATATGGAAAAGGAGAAATTTGGTACAACTAAGTACTAGTGGCTCATGATGTTTGGAAAAAGAAATACTTCATGTTGGACAATGAGACATTAGTTACTTTTTGTCATTCGAGTCCTTGGTACTGTGAGTTAATTTTTTATTTTGACAAGTTCATGGGTACTTGATGAAATTCATATAAGGTAACAGTACAACTATATACATATTTGTGTACTTAGGCTATGGTATCTAATCTTGAATAAATAGCTTTACATGTCAACTCTTGATGGGCTTTTTGAAGGTTCAAACTTTTATTAATAATATTTTCTTTTGTATTAGGTTGAACTTATAAACAACTTGCTTGAATTTTTCAAAGGACCTAGGATATTTAATTTCTTTACATCTACAAAGGAATATTGAAAGCTGTCCACTAGTCACTTTTTGACTTTAGCATCCTTCTTGGGTTAAAATGCCCTTTGGGCCTACACATGCATTTTTCATGGTTTGGGAAGCTTCTCCCCTTCGTTGTATTTTTCTTGTGATTTTTTTTCCTAAGTTCTTGTCAAACAAATAAACTATAGTATCAAGTTTGTGATGATGCAATGTTACAAAATGTTGCATGATGGAATAGATAATGCAAAAAGAAAGTCACATTGGAAGAAATATTAAGCAAAGTCACTTTAATGGTAGGGATATTATTTCTCATAATGGGGCTCTACTTTTACATTACTAGACATAACCTCAATGTTAAATCATAGTTGAATCTTGATCTACCATGTTCAATCAAAGGTTTAGAAAAAGGTATTATAATGCTAAAGTAATTTCTTATTATAGAAAAGAACGTACCTCTCTTTGTCTAATGAGAGACTATCATTTGTCTTTAACCCTAAACCACCCAAGGGGACAGATTATGGCCGTTCATAGTTTGGATGTACAATTCAAAGTGTTGTAACTTTTGCATCCAATGACCAAATTTAGTAAAACTTGTTGGAAAAGTTGCGCATACTAGTCTAGTTTGTGTAGTAGAATTTTCAGATCAATCCAAGACGAATTGAGTTTGTGAAAGCCATTCAAAGTTCATAGGTTCAGTTTGAGTTCAACACACTGCATTATCATGGCTGCAACTTTGAAGGCTTGTATCTCCTTCATCCAATGTTTGTTTTCAATAAAATTTGTTGGACTTTGTTCCTATAGAAGTCTAGTTATTGTGGTAAAATTTTCATAGCAATCCAAGTTGTTTTGAATGCTTGGAAGCAAATCGAAGTTCAAAACCCTAACTTTTTTTGGTTAGTATGCACTTCAACGGCTTGTTACTTCTTCATATTGTGTCCATTTTCAAAACTTTTTTTTGAAAAGTTGCGCATATTTGCCTAGTTTGTGTGGCTAAAATTTTGTGTTAATCAAAGAAGTAACGAGTCACTAAGAAGCATTTTAGTAGTAGGTTCAGCCTTAGATGTGTTTTTTGCACCCTTTTTGGCTATTTTTTTGACATTTCAAAGTCATTTTGCAAACACAATGAGTCATTTTCATGAATTTTTTTTCCACCAATGATTTTGTATGTTGATTTCAAAGCACATTTTAGTTTACATGTGAGTAGGTTTAGAAATCAAATTTCACCTCCAAATGTGTGTTTAGGAAAATTTTAGCATCTTTTTTCAACAATAAAACATTATAATCTTTCAATTCGTGCGGTCAAATGACTCCAAATTTGATCTACATCATCTACAATATGTACACTACAAGATTGTACAATTGAGATTTTCATACCGTAGCGAGATATAGACTTATAAGGCTTGAAAAACAAGGATGTTTTCATACCCGAAATGGCCTTGGGCCTTCTAGGGTTAAATGACCACCATTGAGGTTATGCTCTTGTTACATTCTATCTCCTTTAATCCTTGCAAGCCCAATTTGATTTGCAACATGAATTTATTTGTTTTTAATATATTTGACATTTGAGGTGCATGAATCAACATATATAGTAGTTACAAAAGTTTGTATTCATGATTGGGCTAGATCCTATGACACATGACACTTCTAATTTAGATCATTGTTACATCTCCTACATATCCTAGAAGTTGCAAAATAGACACATATTCTACACATACTATATTGTATTTGAACATGATAAAGTTTAGATATTAAAATGACCTCCAAATGAAAGATGCCAGTTTTCACATTTTCAATCCAACAATGTATGTTTTTATCATATTTTAGTACTTATTTCATATTCCAAAAAAAAAGTACATTGTACAATATATTCAATCTCCATCAAACCTTCAAGCAGATCAATGTGTCTACTGAATTGGAAGGCGGTTGTAGTGGGCATGATATTCCGGAATGTCATTGAAGAGAGGGCCAGATTGCCCCTAGAAGGACGGAGTGGTCACCATGAAAACCACCCCTTTTCTGGTACAGCGTGGTTCAAAAGAAAACCCAAGAGTACTCATTGGAGGTCAGACTACTGTGCAAGACCTCGGGCCCTTTTCACAGAAAATTCCAAGAATGAATATTTGCACTTTCAATTGGCCTTCCATCGAAGTATTCTCTGTCAGACATTCATCGGACACTCCGTATCTAACTTACAGCAAGGTTAAAAAGGTCCTGCCAGTTGGAGCGTATAAGTTATATACACTGTTTAGTTTTCTGTAAATAAATGCTGTACCCCAGCTCTCCCAAAAATGTGGCATGCTGTCAGAAATCAATGACAAAGTTTTCTCTGTCAGAAACAAAAAGTTTTCAATTCAAATTATTATTTGTAGTTGGTGTTGCAGGCTTTGACCACTCTACTGGGTCAGGTTAAGTTAAATTTCAGTTTGTCTAAAGTAATGCTTTGTACACTAACTCTTAAACTTAAGTTAACCCAGCACAGTCTGGCCTACCTCTGGTTACTGACCATGAACTGAAGGAGTGCATGGCGAAATCTGACATTCAAATTTCTGAAGGTTGCCATGTGACTGCAGCCCAGAAATTCCATCATCAGATTACTGAGAAATAAACGTTACTTTTATCATATAAAACTTTGAAGTCCGAAGGCCCTATTTTTTAATTTATTTTTAAAACAATTAAAACTACCATTTCTATTGAATAAATAAATAAATAAATATACTAACTTAGTCATGTCAAAATTTGAATATTTGACTGTAAAATCTTGCACTAGATTAGTACAATAGTGTGGGGAAGAAATTTCAGAAAATTTCACCTTGTAGATTGGAAGATATTTGAGTTTAAAGTGAAGAAAGTGAAGCATGTTCCTTGACTAGATTATTTGACTTTGAGTATTTTTTAACTTAAAACTTTTTGTTGTAAATATTTTGATTTTAAGAATTTTTAGGTTGGAAGTTTAGGGGAAAATATTCAATTTTTTTTTAAACTTGATTTTTATTCTTTTAAGAATAAATTTTTATGTAGAAATTGGTATGAGATTGAAGGAAAATACATTGTTATTAACTCTAAGATGGAATTGAGACAAACTAATCCCAATAGTGAGATTGTTCAAACAAGCATACTTATCCGTATAAAAAAAATTCAATTGTAAAAATTGAATTCAAAAACAAATCCAATACATTTTCACAAGAAGTTTCCATGATTGTCCACAAAACCAAAAAAGTTCCATCCATAACTTTCACACCAATAATCCAATTCATATGAATTTAAAAACTTTTCATGTAGACAAAATTATAAACTAAAAAATAATAATCAATAATTTCAATTTTTGTGAATTTTTTAATTTCCTACTCTCTCTCATTTTGAGCTTACTAAGGCATAGCTTTGTTTCCAAACACTAATTGAAATGAAAATGATATTCACATAAAGCTAATGTCATTTTCTATCTTAAAAAAAAGTTTTTAGAAATCTTATCAAAAATTAAAGTTACACAAGCCTTCCCAAATTCCATTTTGTCCCTCATAAGGACAATGGGACTTTAGGGGATTAAGGACAAGGATAGTCCAAATTTTCCAAATTGTGAAGATGTATTATTAAATGCAACTTGGAAGAATAATTTAATGATGCATCTCAAACAAGAGTTGTAAAATATGATCTGTAGATCATGCCCATATGCTTAGACCAACTAGTTCACAAACCAATATTTTTTTAATAAAATTTGAAGCAAGAAATTGGAAAGTCTTCTAAAAGCAATTGTAGATTGAATATTGGTGATTTTTTCCATAATTTTTTACTTGTTAGATCAAAATTTTAAGTTCTAATGATAGTAAATTTTAAAAAAATTATTTCTCTTTTTCATTCAAATTATTTTCGAAAGGTCATTTTTTGAACCAACTTAAGGCCATAACTACCAACACCCTTTGAATCATAGAATATTTGCAAAGCAAAATGTGTATCATATAAATGTTAAAGTATTAACACAAGAATCTTCAAAAAAATTGATGCATGAAAAAACAAATTTTTGTGTGCCTAAGATATGTTTGCATTGAACTGTTGTTTGAAATTTGAACACATAGTTTATTAAGGGGATAATGGAAAATGGAAACAAGCCCACCAATTATAATGCTAACTTTTCACTAATTTATAATTAGAACTTGAAAATTCTATTATTGGAAGGTAATTCAAAAGTAATTTTAATAGGTATAAGAAAAACTCAAATTTAGACATAGATAGATAAAATAAACCACTTAAAAAACTAGCTAAAAGATAAAAATTATAGCGGCCTTGGCAAATCATAGTTACGAATGCACATTTCACTACAATTTGGGGCTCTTAAATTTTATTTGCCAACAAGACCCAAATTTTTCTTTAAATTTAATGATAGGATCCATATTTGGATGTTAATATATAAGATTTTTAATGCAAATTACCTCACTACAAAAATTGGTGCCCCAAACCTCCCTTCATCTAATATTTGCAACAAGATTTTATGAGCATAAATCCCTTTATAGGCTCCTAATGGCCCTTTCACTCAAACCCAGCGGATGCACTTAGTTCTACTGCAACAAACCACATGCAAAGAAGTGGTTTCTAATAAACTATAATTTTAACTTCAAATTTTAAGCATCGTTTACTAATGACTAAAGGATTCTACTTCCAAAATTTCAAACTCAAATAAAATATGGAATGATTTCTAGAAGAGGTTAAAAATGCACTAAAATGGCATGTTTTTTTAACTCAAATATTTTTAGAGAACACATTTAGATAAACATTGCATCAATATTCAACTCAAAATGAGCTTTCAATAGAAAGTTATTTTTAGGAATTTTTTGTTCATTTTTTAGACAATTTTTTCTTATATAATATAGGGTGTGAAAGTTATTTTTCAGTTCTACAATGTATCTTTTTACTTCAAAAATTTGTAACTAATTATTATTAACAAATAAAAATATCAATAATTCAAAACATAAACTTTAAAAGTAGAAAATTTTATTCATATTTTTTCATTTAATTTTATTTAAAATTCAAAAATTATATAGGGGTCCAAAGTTTTGTTCGCATGCTAACATCAAAAAGGGGCCCTGAGCACTCAAATCATATTAAGGCTAGGGTAAACAAAATTTCCCCCTATTTTGTACTTTATGATTTGAAATCTTTTGCCTCTTCCACTAATTTTGCACTTTTGAAAATTAGAGTTGTTGTCAAATTTAAGAAAATTATAAAGTGCATTCTCTACAATATTTTTTGCATTTTACACTAGTTTTAATATGGCTTGAAATTTTTTTTGGTCTTGCAACATAAATGAAATCCTTCATGACTATTGACAAATTTTAAAACCTTGACAAGTCCATGTTTGCCTTTTCATGATCTCCATGGGGCATGACTAACCTAATTTATTTTACGAGTAGACATGTAAAATTAGTATCATTACAACAAAAATAGAATGAAAATTAATCAATATTTCAAAGAACTTTTTTTAGCATAAACTAATTAAAAATAATATGATTTTAATATATTATAGTGTCACATGCACTCATAGAATAAATCAATGCAATTAATCCTTTAATGTCTGTAGTCTTCTCTAGAAATCATGATTTGAGAAAAATTGTAATAAATTACTATTTTGAAGAATATTTTGGAATTTTTATACAAATAAAATTGTAGATTTTGAGTTTTAGATTCCATCAATACAATTAATTCACCAATGCAATCACCAATATTTTGTTATAAATTTTGAAAGGAAAATTCAAAATCCCTTCTAAATTTGATTACAAGCAAAATATTATCATTTTTTTAGTACAATTTGTTGGAATGGATTTGAAATGAAGATCTCCACATAGTGATTTTTTGAAAATTTTGTGTTCTTTAATCCTTAAATGACAATCCAATTACCATGGAAATCATTTGTTTGAGTACCATGCAAACTATTGACTTAAAAAAATACGAAAGCATTCATTGGTAGTCAAATGCTATACAAGACCTCTACTTTTCATGCAAATTTTCAAGGATAAATAGTTGCACTTCTATCCTACATGTAAAGATTTCATGTCATTCATTGACCAAGAAAATGGTTGCAGTGTCGTTTATGGGTTAAATCAATCACCTCATTTTTACAAATCCTGTTTTGAATTAGAATCAATGCAATTTGAGCTTGGTCAACCACCTGACATATTTCCAAATTTGTAATTTTAGGAAAATATGTACTCTAGTAACACCAAATTTAACCATTAGATAAGACAACAACTTGACAAAGTATCTCCACATGATGACTTTCATCCAAACAACAATGAGAATGAATCTTGAGTTTCAATTTGCTAGTTGTTTAGAAATTGAATGTTGAAGGGCTTCAAGGTACTTGTGGAACTAACACACATTGTATTCTAATCAATACCTATACCTTAACCCTCAAACGCCACAATGGACGTTTTTTTTGTCTTGATGGATGACAAAGAATCTCTCCATGCTCAACAAAAGTACAACTATTCATCTTCCAAATTTTGTGCAAAAAGGGAACGTCTTCTACACTAGCTTATCTCCCAATAAGTGCCTTTTCATTTTTTTAAGCCAACAGTTCACATGGTATCCAAATAGATGATTTCCACGATGATCGACTTGTCGTTTAAGGGTTAAATGAGGTTGTTTGTTTTGTTTGTTTGTAATAGTGAGATCTATGGAATTGTTTGTTCCTCGTTGCATTCTTGGTAAGGTAGGTACACCCAAATGTGCCATTGACCTTAAACTGCCATCTATATTGTATGTACATCTCCGAAATCAATTCTATACATGTGTGGAAGAAACGCTTTTAGAATCAAACTTTGTTCCTTAATAACTTTTACATACAATATCCAAATACCATGTGTGGAAGAAATGCTTTTAGAACCAAACTTTGTTCCTTAATAACTTCTGCATACAATATCCAAATACCACGTTCTCTGGTGCATTGGAACCTCCTTTCACTTGCCAACAAGAACATGTGAAAATTTGACCACTTTAATAATAGAAAATAAGCTCAGTAGCAAAAAGTGGTGGTTTTGGGTGTACCTACCTCAGTGCCAAAAAGCCCTCGTCGAGGAAGAGTGCACAGACTTTATTTTGTGGCATTCTAATGCACAAATAAAGACATTGAATTTTGAGGTTTTTTTTTGGAATTAGAGCACAATTAAATCCACAGTGGTGGTCACTTCTTCTGGGCCGATGATGTGATGCTAACTTTGCCGTAAATAACAAGTTGGACAACTTTGGAAATAAATAAAGCAGGAGTGATGAATCAGTCCTGAGGCTGACTCTCATATTAATAAGTGTGATGGAGCTGCCCCAACTGAGACATCAAAATATCAATGTCCTCCTCTTGAATGTGCCTAGTCAACAATAGCAAACATTTACTAAAAAAGATTCAAAATACCTTTCGTTGAACAAAGTGTCCGATTGGTGATTTTTTTCATTTCTTGCATCACTGGATTTTTTTTTGTGGAAGCCAGACACATTGTGGTGGATGATACTAATTGTGAGGGTTAACAAGTGAAGGAGAGAATTTAGGGAGATGAGCAAATTAGTGATACTCATTTCTAGGATAGGTCGTAGTGGAGGTTCATATATGTGAAGATAAACACATGCATTTGGATTTATTGTATTATCAAAAAAATTGTTTATCCCAAATGCACGAATACATTATTAATAAGTGAACTGCTCACTAAAAATGCCTAAGGATATGAATGTTTTACAAAATTTCTTAACCCCTGAGTGCCCAGAGCAAATTTAGTGAAATCCATACCTTTGCAAATTCATTCCATTCAAACTTTCTCCTAATAAGAAATACACATAATTCAATTAATCAATTGGTAGTCAAGAGAGACTCAGAAGTGTGGGAAAAAAGACATGTCCTTTGACCGTACCACTCAAAAGATAATGATAGTCAAACACAAACGTTTTTCAAATTGGAGAGGCCAAATTTGGGTTGTTGGGGCACTTAGGGGTTAAGAGATCAATGGTGTATGAATTATGAGCTTCAATTGTTGATTGTGGAAAATGGAGAAGAGTTAATTTTGGGGCTAAAATATGTGTCTATGAATGTATAAATGGGCAAAATCATATAATAGATTGCTTGACATAAATTGGTAGACAAAATGGGGATGAAGCCATAAATTCATAATGACTTGCAAAATTGCATGTTGGAGTAGTGTTGCCAAACTAATGTTTAAAAATAATAATATATAGTGTTATGGAAAAATTCCATTGTTTAGAAGGTTAGGTGGTACACATTTCCCACTGGACTCTTCTAGGGGTGTAATTTGTCAATCCGGTGAATAACACTCATAAAGCGTTGTGCTCATAGGAACTTGAGGTACAAGGATCAGGTGTTTGTCTTTACTTAATTGTAAGTCTGCTTTTGTGCATAAAGGAGGGTTGGCATACATTTATGTGGCATCATTTTTTCTAAAGCACTTGTTTCAACACTTGTTTTTAATTGTAGCTCTATGTATGTGTTTGTCTTGCTATATACTTTGTTCAATTGTCCTCCTAGAGACCCTTTTCTTCATTATGTCTTCTATAGTTTTGTGTCTATTGTAGGATTTTAGAAGGTTTAGGACTACTTTCAGGTGAAGGTTATTGCAGTGGTAGTCCAAATTTTTGATGCATTGTAACCAATTGAATGTTTGGGTGCTTGGAGGAAGTTTGTAGTTTCAATGGATGAAATACAATATGGTTTTCTATCCTTGTGTGACATGCATTTTTTGGGTTGGGGTTTCATCACCTTTGGTCATGACATATTTTAATGCATTTGGATCACATCTAAAAAAGATTTTCTTAAAATTGATGTTCATCAAGGTGAAAGGTTTGCCCATCAATCGAAATGGATATAGATTAAAAAATTTAGAAGATGTGATCATGATAGACGCTAGGTTGAAGGTTATTAATTCAACAAACACCACAAAGTTCCAACATGACATGACGTTGAAAATCTTGACAATATGGTATAGCTAGGGGGAAGCAAGGGAAGTTGGGTGAACTCAAGGCTTGTTCTTTGAAGGTGGTAGCCAAGTTGGAGAAGGTGGACCTTGAATTAAAGAAGATGCTTAATAAGAGTTTTTGGAATTTGAATGTTGAAATAAAGAAACGAAGGCTTTGGAAGGAGAGGGTGAATCTTGTAAAAAAAATTCTTTTATTGTATATTCTTTTATTGGACTTAAAGATGCAAATGGCACTACAGAGACAAAACACAAAGTTGAATATGTAGACCTTGTCGTCAAATATGGATAGGGTGTTTGCTATGGTAAATGACAAATTTGATAAGGAAAAAGTCTTCTCACAAATGGCTATTAGGAGTCAATTTGAATTTGTAATGGCACCTTTTCACTCACTATAAGACCCCCATGTTTTATGTGATGTTTTATAATTTATGTAAACAACTTTTAGGTGACATTGAATGAAACAACTTGTGTTTTTATGCACGTTTTTATGTCAATAATAACATCCAAATTTTTTTTACACATTTCAAACACTTATCTCTAAGTTTTAAGTTTTTGTTATTTGGATTTAAAAAAAAATTCTTAATGTACAAGAAATCATCAATAAATGACTAATGTATTGCAAAGTAATCTAGACAATAAGTTAGACTTTTTATCTGCTTTTGAAATATTTTAAACTTTTGAACATTATAATCTATCAATCCACATGGTCAAATGTGCTGGAATTTTTTAACATATTATAATAGTCTGCTACACCTTTGTATTTTTGTCAATCAAAACAAACATTTCCATATACAATTATAGCCAATACACTAGAAAAAGGTAGTCTTTAACAATATCTAATGAAAAATACACTTTGTCCTCTAGGGGTCAATATATGAAAATAAGGTGTTTTTGAATTCTTTTTTCCCATGTATTTTCAATCTATTTATACAACATAATAATAAAAAAAACTAAAATTTCTATAGTGCAAAAGATTTAAGCCAAGAGAATTCAAATTTTATTTGCCTTTTTTGTAGGTTTGCAAAAATACCTTTCTATTTTACTTCAAGTGCCATTCAATCTATGAGGTCAAATTTATTCAAAATTGTACCTCACTTTCTCCTCTTATTGTAGTATTGTAGTGCTTTTGGAGGGACGAAACATAGATATGAACTTTTTTAGATTAAGTTTGCCAATAATGACATGTTCTTTAAAACTACGTGGTTCTCTTGACTTAAAATAGCAATTGCTTTATGTCAAGGGTAGATCTTTAGTGATTCCAAATTCATATTAATTTTGTTATCCAATATATAATGTGATAATTTGAAAGTTTATAGTATTGATGACTTCAAATGTCGTTTGCATGCTACTAATTAAATTAGAGTTAAAAGTTTGAAATGACTAATAAGATCAATTATAATTTATGAAGCATCAAACTTCACACTTTGAATAATGGGCGTATAGCATTGAAGTAACTATGCACCTAATCTAACCTCTTTTAAAAAATGACCTATACAAATTCTTGTTTAAAATATATTACCTCTATTCATAAGAACTTAAAGTGTCTTTTAAATACACTTATTATCAACACTTTAAAAATTCATAATGTATTCATTCAATGCTCAAAAAAATGCACAAGAAAGGAATCTAGATTACTCTTTTATCTTCCTACATGATTGAACAAAAAATTGGAACAATACTCAATTGCTTATTTGAATACATTTAGGTCTAGATAACTTATGCCAAAGTACTTTCTCGAGTACTTTGATTGTTCTTGTTGTGGAGTTTGTGTTAATTTCAAATAATTTATTAGTTGTGTAGTAATTTTAGTATCATGAGTACATGGATGAGGTGTGATTCTTATTAACCCCTAAAGTCCCATTGTCCCTACGGGGGACAAAATGGATTTCGGGCAGGCTCCTATGATTTCAATTTTTACTAAATTTTTTGGAAACTTTCTCATAAGATAGAAAAACTTATGAGCTTTCTGGAAATATAATTTGTATTTCAATCGGTGCCTGGGAGCAGAAGTTATGCCACAATAACCTCAAAATGGGGGAGACCGGGCAGCAAAAAAAATCCACAAAAAATTGAAATAAATTTTTTAATATTTTTTTTCTTGTAAATCATATTTTTTCTAAATAGGAAGCTTTGATTCATTCCATTTGGATTATAGATGTGAAAGTTATGGAGCTTCTTGTTTTGCGAGCAATTATAGTGACTTCTTGAAAGAATTTTTTTTTCCTTCACTTTGAATGCTATTATCTTTCAATCTATACGGTCAAAAATCACCAAAAAATTATCACATGATCTAAGACAAGTGTAGAACAAGATCCTATGGTTAGATTCTAAAAAATATTTCTTAAAATTTATTTTGTAAGTGATTATAATAGAAGTGGTAGTTTTGAGTGGTTTTGACTGAAAAATGGTCATGGGACTTTAGGGATTAAAAGGTGTACTGTGACATATTTTGTGCTAAAGTATGAGCTATGCAGGGAGTATTTTGCACAAGAGCAAGCTTGTGGGTGAGCTCTCATACAAAATGCACCCCACACAGCATGTTTCCTAGTGTTAAAGAGCAATTCCAGCACTGTTTTTTTTAAGAATTGTCCCTCCTTGCAAAATCAGCCCTGTTGTTCATTCGGCATTCTAATTTTCCCTTGCAAACACCTGAATCCACGAGGACTGTTTCTTAGGTGGTGGTTATCAGCAGCTGGAATGAGAGGCTCATTCTCTTGAAAGCTGTGTGCATCAAGTTTTCTCATAATTTTGGCTCTGACTAGCTCTAATTCAATGTGAGGCCTACTGAGCTGAATTACATACACATCAAGGCACTTTGCAGTACTTTGACACTGCAATACTGATTTGACAATTTCTGATGCAAACGCTCAATATCTCATGCACAGGTTAGACATCTAGACTCCAAAATTCAGGGATAGAAAGACGAAGTCACAGGTTGTCATTGATGTAGAAAAAAATTCAGTGCAGAAAAATTTCAGACAGGAAACGATAACACTCTAAATTTGACTGGTCAATGAGTGGCCAGGAATTCAGTAGTACCAATTGAACACCTAGTTTGAAACTGCAGAAAACTGATATTTTAAAGCACTTTACAAAGAAGTTATTCACCCATGGACAAGCTCAATCTCAGTTTCAGGATTGTTTCCACTGCCACAATGAATAAGTTAAGAAACAAAACAAACCACCAAACATAAGTTATGGATTGTAGTTGATATGTCACTGGCAGGCAGTTGAGCTCCATCCTATTTACTGAGCCATCCAATTTAACTTACATCATTTGATCGCAACCGACATCCTCAGGAAGCCTAGCCTTTACCTTATTTCCAAATTTTGGAACAACAGAGGTTACAGAGCTAGTGCCCACCAGCGCTCACCCAACTGGCTAAAATTCGCTCCATGATTGGTACATATTTTTTTAGTAGCTAAAAATGTACATTGGAGAAAATCCTTGAAAAAAAATTAGATTTTAGCCAAGACTACAACAACCAATAGAATTTGATAGCCCATTTGCAACTTCCTCCACAATGGAATTAGCATCTATTTAGTCCGTTTTGTGTTATAGTAAGGTAAACCAGCCTATGACAGCCCAAATACCAGCCAACCCATCACAGGCCAAAAATTTCTTGTGATGCACATTTCAAAAACTGGAATGCACACAGTTAGTACAATTTTGCCTGTGATGAGATGGCTCCCATTTGGACTGTCATAGGCAGAGTTTCCTTACTCCCCAATAATCCTTTACAACTTGCAAAATCCTTTCTTTTCTTTTCATCTCTATTTTTTTTTTTTTTTATAAATTTTTTAATACTGCTTGCTCTCAAGGTAGCCAAAGTTGATTCATGCCTGTTTGTTTGTCTTGAAGGTGGAGTAGTGCACTAAATTCCATAAACTCGTTTTGGGATTGCTGGTGCCCACCCCCCTGGGGTGTCTGACATGGATCATTGGGTATGCACGCAATTATGAATCCACTTGCCATGTTGCAGTGGGATTCCTTGCAACAGCAAGTGAATGAGTAGCCAGTGGGTGAAGCAATTGCCTTGCCTTGCCTTGTCAGGTTCTTGTGAAATGGACAGGGCGGGGTTACAATGCACTATTCAAAAACGTCCTTTGGAAGGGTGGTCCACAGGATTCAATAATAAGAGATGCAAAGCCAAGCTCTGACATGGTGAATTTAGTTGGTGGGAAAGGGAGAGCTGATGAGCGCGTGTGGCGTACTCTGTCCTTTCAGAAATGAACCCTAAGTACATGTCAACTTCTCTTTCTTTTTTGACACAAACGAAACAGAATTTCAGTACACGTTAACTCTGTACTGGAGTTCATATTGGCATATAGTGAGTGTAGGCAATTTTATTTGGAAAAAAGTTGTCTCTGTGGGTCTCTGTTTAAGGTAACACAGCCCATTGTGGTTAGATGACTCATAGTAGACACCTGGGGAATAACCCCATCACGATTTTTGTCAGTATGTGAAATTTTGGCTACAATCACTAGAAGAGAACCGCATCGGAAACCCCCAAACTATCAATGCATTCCAACGCATTCCAACACATTCCAACGTTGAAAACTGCATTGGAAACTAGGAATTCAACCAAACCAACACTGCATTGGAATGCGTTGAAAACTGCGTTGGAAACTAGGAACTCAACGAAACCAACCCCACATAGTTTGGGGGTTTCCAACGCAGTTTTCTTTTAGTGAATGCATGTCTTACATGCTAATAATGGAGCAATTAGTGACTTCATTAGGAACTTTCAACTTTTCAGTGTGAATTCATTGTAAGAACTGACTTTTTAGGCCTTCCTTGTTAGAAAATACAATGATTGCTTTAGATGAACCAAATGAGCATGATGGATTCAGATTTTGTTGGTTCTAAGGTAGTCTACAAACTCTTTTGGGCCATGATACATTGAACACTTCATAAATTCACAACAAATTCATACTTTGTCTGAAAAAATGTAATTTCAATTGCTCTCACTGTTTCTCACACTTCACTTGTATTAATGTGGGAAAAAAATTGAAAAATTTCAGCAACAACAGAAGGTCCAACTCCTAATTCTGACCACAATGGGCTGTTATACCTTACACGCAGGATTCTTTCCTCTGTTCAGAAGTCACAAGTGACTATGACTCACTGACTGATGCGTGAGGATTTTGAGGTTGTCAGGAATGCTCTCCGTAACTTATTAATTCCTGCACAATTGTCCAGTCTTGTGACATTTGAAAGTCATGTAACTTAACGTAGATAATCAATGTTGATTTCTGCCGATGAAAATCAATCAACCGCAGTGACCACTGTTTCTGACAGATGAGCGAAATGGTTGTCAAAAATGCTCAGTTGTCGCATTTGAGTACCAAAGAGGGGAGCAGTCCCTGATGTCTAGGAGGTGCCTGTAACTTAGCAGTCCTCTTACAGATGTACCCTAGTACCCTATTTTCCGCTAGTACCCTACTTTCCGCAAATTGGCGGAAGTGGAGGAAAACGTACTTTGGACTTAAAGCTCCCATGTTAGAACAGAACTTAGCTAATTTATATCTCCTGACATGGCTTGGCTTGTTTCTCAACAGTTTGACTGAAATGGCACTGACCGAAACAGATGTAAGCTGAAGTTATTCTTATCAAATTTCTGAGCAATGACATTTCTGACCGCCATTAGCTGATACTGTGTCTTATACGAATAGCCCTCTGCATAATGTTTGCAGAGCTCTAACTTAACACAGCCGTTTCTTGACTTTCTGTGTGGCTTGAAACTGTAGCTTTCATTCACAAAAATTTTGTAGTTCGAATGCCAGGAAGTCTAGGACTAACAGAGTTGTTGCCCGTGAATGGCGCCGCCCTCGCGGCCGCGAGAGCTGTACTGTGGCCTGCGGCGTTCGCCTCCTCCGTATGTCGGTCCGGTCTGTCATTGAGTTCATAGTTTTCTTTGTGTTGGTCCCTTCCCACCAGGCCACTTGTGGCTGGCATGCTTGTATTTTGCCCCTGCAATGAAATTCCATTTCAGAAAACAAACCAGCAAACAAACAAACAGAGTTGTTGCTCACAGTTTAGCCTTTCAGTGCTGTTGTGCAAAGTTAAGCTCCTCAACAAGCTCACGAACACTTCAGTTTTTTAACATTCTCGAGCAACCGAAATGAAAATAGAGGTACATGGGAGGGTTTAGGAACATATAAATAATAGGACCTCTCAGCCCCATCATTGCAAAAGCTCTTGACGCGACCAATCAATTTTGAATTCAACATTTGGTAGCAAGTATAAAAGGAAAGCAAAAAAGAATCTTTCAGTGAGTAAGGTCGCTGAGGCGAGGGTGAAACGACACTCCTTCAACAATTGCTATGTTGGGGACACACACAGACTGCTGGTGAAAATCGATCATGATGTTCAATCCACAGTGAGAGGCTGGTTCTCTCTTGATCAAGAAGATCAAGACAACAAACCCGCGGCCGGTGCACATCAATCCTTCCAATTACACTAATTCTGTGTACATCGAAGATTGTGAATCAGGCTAATGCGAGAGTCGTCAAAGGTATCCTAGCTATGTTATCAGTCCAAGGTGTGTGATATTCCATCAATGGTCTATGTAATGAATGCATGTCCTTGTTCACGCATTCTGAAAGAAAGAATCACAGCACAACACCACCACTGAAAGATTTAAAATTTCGAATGATGTTTGTTTCCCAATTTCCATCCTGGAATGTCGTCTCAAATGATATCGGACTCTAAGGCAGCAGTATGCACAAAACCAAGATTTCATCAAACAATAACTTAGATACTTGTTGGATGACACACAACACTGGATGATCCCCATCCACATACCGCATTTGAAATTCAACGTCAGCATACAGTATCTCGCTCATGATGAAGCAGCCGTTTGAAAGCTGCCGTAATTGCCACCTAACTGATCTCATGATGATCGATAACTCCTCTCTCTCCATCTCCAGCATGTGTGTTAACGTGGGGATCGTGGAAGATGAAGCTCCCCTTTTATATATCTTGCTTGCGTTAGTGACTGTCGTAAGCCTAGTGTAAAAGAAGCTTTGTCTGTAAAGCTTTAAGTGTGCTCTGTAATTGGCTTGTTACAGAGACGAGTATGTCAAGAGATGTTAAGGAATAACATACGCTTGATTTGTTGAGAAGGGATTCAATCACCTCTGTTGTTTGTGAAGTTTGGGTACTGTATCAGTGTGTGTCAGTCAGGTCCTTGCTTTACGTACTATAGTTTCAACAGGTTATGGGCCCACCATAGCCTCGATCAAAACTGCACTATACGTCTTTGACAAGTTTGTCCCCTCTCGAAACTTAACCCGTAGTGATCATGGGTGACAGTAATCGTGATCTTGCGGGTATTACTCGCTTTAAGGGTACAAATTTCCACATCTGGAAATTTCAGGTCAGAGCCGTGCTGCTCAGTCGAGAGCTCATGGATGTCGTTGATGGCACTGATGCCAAACCCAATAATGATGCTATAGCTGAAGTTAAAGCTGTTTGGCGCAGGAAAGATAACCAGGCTGTTAGTATTATTTGCCAAGCCATTGATGAAACCATGCTCAAGCATGTAACCAGTTGTGTCACTTCTAAGCAAATATGGGAAAAGCTTAAGCTCTTTCATGAGCAGAACGCCTCTGAAAATATCCACACTCTTCAACAAGAGTTCTATAAATGTTCCATGAGTCAAACCGATAGTGTAGCAGACTTTATCGGCAAGCTTGACGTCATTGTACAACAACTTGCATCCCGTGGAAATACAACGTTTAATGAGCAAGCAGTCATCTCTAAAATCTTGTGCAACCTCCCAGGAGGATATGACCACTTGATCCCCGCATGGCGCATGCAAGCAGAAGTAGCAAAAACTCTCGACAATCTTACTCTTCAGTTACTTCAAACAGAAAGCACTTTAAAAGCTAGAGTTGACGAGGTAACTGCTACCACCGCCTATGTAGCCGCTACTAGTCGAAAAGGTACTGAGTATACAGCTGAACAACGAGCAGCTCGCCGCCAAGAGATCACTGAGCGCAAGAAGACCACGAAGTGTTGGCGTTGCGGCCACACTGGTCATTGGGGCCGTGAATGCACTACTAGTGACGAAGAACAGAAACGTCACCAAGAATCGCAAGTTGGTTCAAGCAATAAGAAGCACACTGGCCACAGGGCCTTCATGGCGACTTTGGAGTTAGTTCACTCCAATCCACACCCCTGGTATGTGGATAGTGGCTGCACCGAACACATGACCGATCAACGTGCTTATTTCTCCACATATGAAGATGTATCAACCGAGCAGCGTCCTGTTTAAGGCATCGGCGACGCCTTGCTCCAAGTTGCTGGAGTTGGCGATATCGAAATCAAGATACAACATGATGACGGATTCAGCTTTGGTACACTCAAAGGGGTAATACACGTTCCTTTGCTTGGCCGCAATTTGTTTTCTTCTTATGTTGCCGCTCAAAAAAAGATCTACACCTTACATACCGACACAGGGTGTCAAATGCTCCAGAATGGTCAGACTGTTATGACCGGTAGCATAGATAATCGAATGTATAAGCTCAACATCGAGGTAGTATACCCCGAGAATACAACCAGAGCGTTGGCAGCTACTTCTGCAACCTCATTCGGAATACCAACTAGTGTAGAAAGTAAGCAATCCCTCGACATATGGCATAGGCGATTAGCTCACCTTAATCATACAACGATACAACAAATGGCCTCCCAAGGCATTGTGGATGGCCTTATCCTTAGCAATAGGATCAAATCTTTTTGCCCTGGCTGTGCCTATGGCAAACAAACCAGGGCTCCATTTCCCATAGATGAGCATCGATCTCGTTCCACTTTGCCGAGTGACTTGATACATACCGATCTGTGTGGGCCAATGAGTACGCCTTCAGTGGGAGGCGCTCTGTACTTCGTCCTCTTTAAAGATGACTGCTCAGGATTCAGAGTCATAGAATGCCTCAAAACTAAACCTGAAACCCTAGCAGCCTTCTGTCGTTTTGTTTCCCAGTTAAAACGTGACACCGGCAACACTGTCAAAGTTCTTCGAAGTGATCGCGACACTGAATATACCAACTGCGCCTTTGTCCAATATTTAGAGGAACATGAGATTAAACAAGAGTTAACCACTGCTTATACACCTGAGCAAAATGGCGCTTCTGAGAGAGACAACCACACCATCATGGAAGTTGTGCGGAGCATGCTGCATTTGGCCAATGTGCATGTACGTTTTGGGGGTGAAGCTGCCCACACGGCAGTTTACACACTCAATCGTACATCCACTCGCACCATTGAAGGCAAAACCCCTTTTGAGCTTTGGTATAATGAGAAACCTTCCGTTTCTCATATGCGCATATTTGGCACCACTGCGTACGTCTACGTACCCAAACAACTCCGACAGAAGCTAACTCCCAAGAGTCGACAAGGCGTATTCATGGGCTACTCTGCAACAAGTAAAGCATATAGAATTTGGAGCAATGATCTTAGACGTATTGATGAGAGCTGCAACGTACTTTTTGATGAAGACTTGATAGTACCAGAATACGTCGACGATCACCCGTATCAATTGTTTGGGGTCGTCGGAGAAGTCCCGCCTGTGTTAATGCCGAGACTCTTGAATGCTCCTGCCTTTGTTCCGGCTATCCAACATCCAATCCCAGTCGCCCACATGCAGCAACCGCAAGGAGTCGCCGACGTCATCCAATCCACTCCTCCCGCAGCTGAGTCTAATGACACGCATGAGAACGAAGATGAATCGGACCTCAATCCGAATGACATGGATAACTTTCCTTCAGATGACAACCTCGTCAGCATCAACGAAGGTGATCCCAGCCCATCCGTTTCCACCAAAGCCTCGCCAGCAACAACCATGGAACCAGTGGGAGATGCGCTCCCCGCACGCGGTGCGCGCATACGGAATCCCCCAAATCGTTTAGGCAAGTGGGTATATCTTGTCGACCGCAACTCTTACGCTTGCATCGCGCGAACTCAACTTCCTGATGAACCTGAAACGTACGAGGAGGCCATCGCATCCCCTGAACGAGAACACTGGCTGGCCGCAATGAAAGAAGAATATGAATCCCTCGTGCACAACGATACGTGGACCCTGGAAGAGCTCCCTCAAGAGTGTAATCTGGTTAAGTGCCGATGGGTATTCAAACTCAAATTGGCTGCTGATGGCTCTGTCAGCCGTTACAAAGCTCGACTCGTTGCGAAGGGTTTCACGCAACGCAAGGGAGTCGATTATCACGAGACCTTCAGTCCCGTTGTAAAATTTGACAGCATTAGGACAATATTGTCTGTAGCTGCAGCCGAAGATCTAAACATTACCCAGTTTGACGTTTGCACGGCGTACCTAAATGGCTTACTCCGTGAATTAATTTTCATGCAACAGCCTCCAGGTTTTGAGATACAACATGCCTCTGGTCGACGCCTTGTTTGCCAACTTAACAAGGCGCTCTATGGTCTAAAACAAAGTGCTCGTGTCTGGAATCGCAAATTTGATCGATTCCTTCAAGCCTATGACTTGACTGTCTCAGAGGCGGATTGTTGCATTTATGTCAACAAAACAGACCCCAAGATTATCTTGTGCATTTGGGTGGACGATGGTATGGTATGCAGCACATTTAATGACTGCATCCAAGACATCTTAAACTACATGGGTGGAGCTTTCCAAATCACCCAAGGCCTTGCTGAAGTATATGTTGGGCTCCATATTACCAGGGATCGAGAACAAGGCCTGATCCACGTTGATCAACGTCGATACCTTGAACGTGTACTTCACCGATTCCAATATGAAGATTGCAACCCTGTAGCAGTCCCTTCTAACCCTGCTAGCGCTGCACAGATGCGACTTTCCACACCTGCCGATCCTGAGGTACGATTCCCCTACCGAGAGTGCATCGGCAGTTTGCAATTCGCCCATATCGGCACCCGTTTTGATATCAGCTATGCTGTTTCAAATATGTCTCGCTTCAACAACGATCCTAATGCCGCCCATGTCTCAAGTGTTAAGCGCATACTCAAGTATATTAAAGGGACGCTTGGACACACGATTACATACGGTCGTGGACCCAGACCAAATTATCTTACAGCTCACTATGATGCCGATTATGCTGCGGATTGTGACGACCGTAAATCCCGTTCAGGTTTTCTATTGTTCCTCAATGGTGGCCCAGTTGCTTGGGGTAGTCGGAAACAGTCTTGTACCTCCCTTAGTACAACAGAATCCGAATACGTCGCTGCAGGATTAGCTACTCAAGAAATTTTATGGATGCGTCGACTTCTTCACAGCTTACGGTCACCTCAGCTCGAACCCACCCCATTGTTTTGCGATAACCAGTCAGCCATCAAACTTGTTAAAAATCCCGTTTTTCATCAGCAAACGAAACATATAGATATTAAGTATCACAAGATCAGAGATGCAGAGGAAGATGGACAGATTTGCCTTACCTACGTTTGCACCGATAACCAGATCGCTGATTTCATGACTAAACCGCTACCTCGTGATCGTTTTGAACGATTTCGTGGCCTCGCAGGTCCCTTTTGCTCTGCACAAATTCAGTGACCACTGTGCTGAAGTGGGAGGTCTTGGTGGTATCATCACAGTGTTGTGTGAATGGGAGTGTTGGATGACACACAACACTGGATGATCCCCATCCACATACCGCATTTGAAATTCAACGTCAGCATACAATATCTCGCTCATGATGAAGCAACCGTTTGAAAGCTGCCGTAATTGCCACCTAACTGATCGATCATCAACCTAACTGATCTCATGATGATCGATAACTCCTCTCTCTCCATCTCCAGCATGTGTATTAACGTGGGGATCGTGGAAGATGAAGCTCCCTTTTTATATATCTTGCTTGCGTTAGTGACTATCGTAAGCCTAGTGTAAAAGAAGCTTTGTCTGTAAAGCTTTAAGTGTGCTCTGTAATTGGCTTGTTACAGAGACGAGTATGTCAAGAGATGTTAAGGAATAACATACGCTTGATTTGTTGAGAAGGGATTCAATCACCTCTATTGTTTGTGAAGTCTGGGTACTGTATCAATGTGTGTCAGTCAGGTCCTTGCTTTACGTACTATAGTTTCAACAATACTGAGGTTATCATGCCCATGAAATCTTATTGAAACAAGAGAATTCTGCTACAATTTGGTGTGGGAGAGTAGGATGAAGGTTCTCACTGCAGTCACAAATTGTAACATGTTTTGTGAGAAGATTCTAGTCACATCGTTTCAAAGTTCGACAGGACAGAATTCTGCACGCCATCTGCTTACTAAATTGGGTTCTCAACAATCATAGGAGGCTTTGCATTGATAGAAGCTATTATGACAAAGTTTGAGTAGAATCTTAGTCAAAATACAAGTTAGTGCTATGGGGACAAAGCCTCTCATAGTATAATTAATTAATTAATTGTTTGTTTGTTTGTTTATTTTATAGAGCACCCCAAAGAAAAGAAACCCACTACACTATAGTAATTGATAGAAAATATATGGAATTTTTTCAAAAAACGCATCAAATTCTCTATACACAAGCACAATGTCTTTGATCAAGCCTCCTAGTCAAAGTATTCTAGTAGAAACTATGAAAACTTGTGACCTTATGACCAAGGAAAAGGCCTCAATTGTTGGAATGAAGTAGGTTGGTGTAAGAGGGACAAGAATTGCCTTTGAACTCTAGATGCCAACAACCACTATATATACTATTCTTCAGAATTTCAAGGCTCAAAACATTGTTGTCTCACTAAAGCAAACCATGCAACCTTCAAATTCTTGGATTGAGATAAGTAGTCTCTAGGTCATCTCATAAGCCAAGACTATTGACTCCCACTTACCAAGATCATTAACAATCTACTACCAATCACTATACATACAACACTCTATGGTCTTGACTTCTACTTGTGCATAGCGGTAAAGAAGTCCATAAATGAAAGAAAGGGCTAAGAGACTAGCCTTTGCAAAATGGCACAAAGACTAGACTGTTGACAACTGAAGGCATGTCATTTGGACCAATGAGTCATCTATCAAAATAGGAAAGATCTCACCTCAAATTAAGATTTGGCAAAAGTCCAACAAATGCTACAATTTGGCTTATTTAGCCCCAAATTTCAAGAGCAAATGTACATCCATCATGGTCTAGGGTACCTTTGTGGACAACTAAGCTTTGTTTTTGGTCATAATTCTACACTCACGTTGTATTGTTGCAGAGTCTATTGAGATTGTCTATGAGTCAATTTTGGGGCCATATCTAGATGCTCATCTTGATACCAAGAGACTCAAGCTGATGGAAGATAGAGCTCCAATTTAGTACAATAAAGCTCCAAAACTTTGGTGGGACATGTAGGCCTTGTAAAAGATGGAGTAGCCAATATACAATCTAAATTTTAACCCTATCAAAAATCTATAAAGGATTTTCAAAGATTTTATCCAAAATCAACACCAACCAAAGAATGTGGATGAAATGAAGGTCACCATGTAGGAGTGGAAGGCTTTCATACCTAAACTCTCATTCAATTCCTTTGTAACTTCTATGCTCGAGTAGTTGAAGGCAATAATCAACATTAATAGAGAATAAACTTATTATGTAATAGAGAATAATTGAGATTTCTATCTAAACCATTCTCCAACTTCAAATTTTACAACAATAGAAACTTAAAAGCTAAGGAATATCTTTATATAATTTTTATGAATCCTATGATCCCAATTTTTATCATGATTTTTTAAAAGTTCTTTAAAGATAGAAAAACCCATTAGCTTTTGGAAGATATAATTATTATTTCAATTGGTGCCCAGGAGCAAAATTTATGCCACTAAAAGCTCAAAATAGAGGTCATGTGGTTGGGAAGTAGAAAAAAGTACACAAAAACTCAAAATTAAAATTTCAAAATTTTTCTTGACATAGAAAATACTTTTGTATGTATGAAAATTAAGTTTTGATTCATTCCATTTGGGTTAGTGATGAGAAAGTTATAGAGAGTCTCGTTCCAATTACTTTGCTTGTTATAACAATCTCATTGTTGTAATTAGTGTAATTCAATTCCATCTTAGAGATATTAATGATTTATTTATTTTCTCTCAATCTTGTACCTACTTCTACGTAAAAAAATTTAAGAATGAAAACCAAGTCTTTTTTTAAAATAAACAAAAAAAATCCAAACTCTCAATTCAATTTTTTCAGCATAATTTTTAAAAAAAATCAAAATCTATGATGCAAAAAATTTTAATCAAAAAGTTTTAAAGCCAAAAAATTTAGTCTAGCAAGGTGTAAAACAAATTGATTCTCTTCACTTTAACCCCTAAAGCCCCAAGGGTGTTTTATGTCAAAAATCACTTAGAAATACCACTTTTGTTGCATTCACCTAAGAAAACCAAAAGTATGTTTTTTCAAAATCCAACCATAGGATCTTATACTTAACTTGTTTGAAAACATGTAATAAAATTTCATCAAATTTAACCGCATAGATTGCAAGATTTTTGCATCCAAAGTGAAGAAAACAAGTTTTTTTGCAACTTGCTTGAATAGATTATTTGGCTTTGAATCTTTTTAACTAAAAATTTTTGCACTGTTAATTTTGATTTTCTATGTTTATATATTGAACAATTGAGTTGAGAATCTAAGGAAAAAAATTCAACTAAAAAAAGCTTAATTTTCATTCATTAAAAAATTGTTAAGTAGAAGTAGGTTAAAGATTGAAGGAAAAACTAAATCATTAATAGCTTTAAGATGGAATTGACATACAATAGTCCGAATGGTGAGATTGTTCTAGAAAGAAAACCTAACCTTGTCTAAAAGTTTTTCTTGAAAAATTGTAAAAATTGCATTCACAAATGAATCCTATAATTTATTTTTTCAAGAAGATGCTTAGATTGCCCAAAAAACTAAGATTGTCCATAACTCTCTCATAACTAGTCCAAATGGAATGAATCCAAGCTTCAAATATAGACAAAAAAAATATAAGATTTTAGGGGAAAAAACTAAAAAAAATATTTTGACTTTTTTTTATTTTTTTGTGTTGCCCATTGACTTTTGTTTTTGGCTTATTGTGCCATAACTTTTTCTCCTGGGCACTGATTGAAACAAATTATATATTCACAAAGCTCTCAACAAACTCCACAACCTCAAAAAATCTCAAAAACATTCACTACAAATTGAGACAATAGGAATCTACCCGGACCCAAATTCTCCCTCGAGGGGACAAACAGTCCTTTAGGAATTAAATGTTTAGACCTTGCAATCTATGTTGTAAAAGTTTTTGAAATTCTTCCACACGTATAATCTTATACTAGTCTAGTGCAAGATCCTATGGTTAGATCAATATGTAGAATTTTTTTAAGGAGTTTTGTACCTTGTAATATAAATGGCAATTTTTAGCATTTCTTTTGATAAAAAAAGTTGTGGTCCTTCAAGGGTTAAATCTTGAAATTATCATACTTAAAAATCAATTAATTCATCAATTGTATTAATAATCTCTCTATATATATTCTGGCACTTTCTAAAATTTGAAAAAAAATGATCTATAGTACTAAATAAAGAATAAAAAACTTATGAAAACCTTTATAAGTACCACTTTCTATAATGATTATGAAGATTTTTTTATTTCAATCTATACACATTTTCTTACCTAGTGACTCACAAGATTCCTTAGTACTTGGCGCTTATGACTCTTTTTATTATCGATGCACCCATTTTCTTAACAATGTTTTCATCAAAAACACTTGAAAAATGTCATTTCTAATACAAGTACCAAATTTTACAAAGAAAGCATTTTTGGACATATATGACTGTTAGATCTTGTAGTACACTAGTTTGAGAAGATGTGGAAAAAAATTCAGAAATTTCCACCATATAGATTGCAAGATATTAGCATTTGAAGTCGCAAAACCCATTTTTGGGGCCCTCCTCAAAGCTTTCCATGTATATAAAAATCTAAAAAATCAATTTCAATTTTTTTTTAAAACATGATTTTTAAAGAAGTTGTTTTTGCTACTTGAGCTCCTCGCCAATTGCTAAACACTACATATCATGCAATAATTTTTTAACCATGTAGTCAAATGTTATAAAAATTGTTGGGCCTTAAAGTTACTCCTTAGGTACATGTTGTGTGAAAATTCTAAAACATAAAAATAAAAATTTCATTTGTAGTGATCTGTCCAAAATCACCATGTTGCCAAAAAATGCAATTTAGGGTTTTAAGGATAAAAATAAATGAAATTATGTCAATAAAAAAAACTATATACATAATTTTGATGGAATTAATGATATAGAGCCTTATAAAAACTTTACAGACAATTGTAAAAAAATGTATAGGTTACAAAATGGGTCATTTATTGAATTTAATTTGTGTAGTTTTGTGAATTTACATCATTTTAAATAATATCCATAAAAAGTAATGTTAATTTTAAAAAAATATGATTATTTACTCTAAAAATTGAAACAAAGTTGTTAGTCTAAAGAGCGTTCTATCTAATGAATTTGATACAATTATTTGTATTTAAATTCTACTCTAAACTCTTTTTTCCATCTATCTACAAAATTTGAATTAAATTTTGTATTAAATTAAACTATGGAATATTTGTACAGGATTTTGAAAATCTATAATGTAAATATGTTAAAGAATCAACATAAGAATCTACAAAATTTCAAACCAAAGAAAACAAAATTTTGTATGTTTAGGAGATATTTGCATTCATTCATAGTTCAAACTTCAAAATGAAAACATCCAATCCTTAGCTCTTTAATCCCAAAAGGTTTAGGAATTTATTTTACCCAAATACCTTCTATTTATAGTATACAAAGATACAATGAATTTTTTCTGTGTGTACATACATCCAACCATAGGATCTTGCACTTGTATAAGAATGTGTGTAAAATTTTTCAAAACTTTGACCACTTAGATTGCAAGATATGAATGTTTAAAAAGGAAAAAACATTTTTTTGCACCTTGCCATATTATTTTAAGACTTTGAATCCCTTAACTTAAACTTTTGCATTTTAGAATTTTGACTTTTAAATCTTTATGGTAGAGAATTGAGTTGAAAATCTAGAAAAAAAAAATACAAAAAGAAACAATTGATTTTCATTCTTTAAAATTGTCAACTAGGAGTAGATACTTGATAGAAGGGAAAATGAAATTCTTAATAGTTATAAAATGAAATTGACTAATGTGAATCCAAGCGATGAGATTATTGTAGTATGTAATCTACACCCTATGAATGTTTTGTTTTGAGAAATTGTGAAAATTGAGTTAGAAAATAATCCCATGAATAATTTTATTAACAAGATACCATGTTTGCCTACAAAACAAGAGTCTTCATTACTGTCACATGACTAATCCAAATAAAATAAATCAAAGCTCTTCATGTAGATATAAATCTATTTTATGAGGGATTTGTTTTTAGTTTTTGAGATTTAGCTTCATTTTTAAAAATGTTTTGTAATAATTCTATTTTAAGGACAAAACTTATAGGGTGACTATCTAGTGAAAAGATGTACCCCCCTTTCCCTTGCCCCCTTCTCATTTTTTATTTAAAATTTTTTTAGATCGTAGATCTTCTCATAAGAAAAACATAAAAATCAATCTCCAAGCCGTTGATTTGAGGTACAAATATGTATATGAAAATAGATATGGATATGAATTTAGAATACATATATGGATACCTATATAGAAGATGGGATATGAATACATGTATGAATATAGAATATGGATATAAATACAAAAAATATATGATATAAATATGTATACAAGTATGAGTACAAAAGACATACACGTGTACATACAAAAATCTCATATCAATTGTACCACCCCATGTCAATCTCAAATTAAAAATTAAAGGTGGGGGGGTTGTTTAGGGTTTGGATGAGGTTGGGGTTTGGTTGGATTTGGGACTTGGAGAATTAAAAAAATATTTAATTTTGATTAGGAGTGGATTGGAAAATTGAAAAATATATATTTAATTTGGGTGGGGAGGTGGGGTGAACCTCTGCCTCACTATCCACTCAAAAGACAAGTTACACTAAAAGACATAAAATACTCCTTGGAATCTTGGATGCACAAGTATACAAAATCTACACATATGTACCTTCCCGAGGTCTAGGCTCAAGCATTTTATGCTTAACAAGGTGCTTAGGACATCATAACTTTTCTCCCAGTTACTAATTGAAATAAAAATAATGTTTCTAAATAGCTAGTACATTCTTTTATCTTCAAAAAATGTTTCAAAAGATTAAAATACAATTTGAAATCATAGGAGATTGCTTGGAATCCTAAACAATCCATTTTAGGACTATAAAGCTTTACAACTAAAGGTCTACAATGTGACATTTTTTAAAGCAAATGCAATCTGTTTATAGTTACTTGGATTGAATCTTCTAAATGCCTACAAGGTATGACACAAAACTTATATGTATTAGAAAATATAGCTTCTTCAATCTTTTTTATAAATGCATTAAATTAATAAGATGTAATTAGCATCAAGATTAAAAATTATCTATATAGGCAAACTTTGGAAACTATTTATAGATCAATTTCAAATAAAATTTGAAGAATTTTTTTTTGGAAATTCATCAAAAATGAAATTGATCTATCATCTATTTTTTATGATTGGCTAAAACTATAGCTCCAATTGATTTGAAAAGAAGGCAAAAGGTTTAATAAGGAAAATATCAAATACATTTTTTTAATTGTGAATTTTTAAGTACTAAAGAAATATTGAACACTCTTTTTCTATTTTCCTCACAAAATTATTTGATTGTAGTGATTTCAATTTGAAATTAAAAATTAAAATATAATTCAATCTATAATTCATCAAAAAGTTAAAATTTTGAAAAAAAATTGTTTAATTCTGCTTGAAATATTGCTTGAAATTGGGTAATGACCATTAAATGCTTGTTTGAGGCATTTAGGGGTCAAAGATTGTGTTATTAATACGACACTTTATTTTTTGATGATACAACCTATGACAATGGCCAACAAGTGATAATGAATGTAAAGGGATCTTATGTACAACCACTTAAAGAAACTACACATAAATGCATCTAAATAAGCAATTGAATTGTATTTCTATCATTAAATTGCCTATTTCTGGTTCAATCTTTTTAGAAGTAAAAAAGAAAAAGTTTCTACATTCTCTTTGTATACATTTCTTGAACACTAAATGAATAAACTATGATTTTTCAAAGTAATGAAAATAGGTGTTTCTAAAATTGACCCTCGACTCTCACAAATAGTGGGAATACATTTTAGGTAAAAAATTTTAGGGCTTGATTTACTAAGACCAACTGAAGGAGGACTAACCCCCTTATTGCCCCAATCAAAGGTAACTATAAAAATCACCCCTATTATAGTTAGTTAGTTACTTCACTAAGATAGACAAACATTATTTAGTCTATATACTCAATTCTATTCAAATGAACTCTCTAAATACATTTTAGATCAAGAATCTACGAGCATACACAATCTCTTATCATGCACTCAACCCAAAAACGACAAGAGATCATGCACACTCCTAGATTCTAGTGCTTGTAACGGAATGAATTCATGGACATCAATTAGACCGAATTCGGTGCGTCTACCTCCAAGGTAGGTTTGTACCACAAAAAAGAACCTTGTTACTGAAAAGAAACAGTAACTTAGTTCATGCATGTGGAGTACACTGGTTGCACCGAGGAGCACAAATAACTTAAAATAAGTTCTTTCACTCTTACTCTGGGTCCCATTTTTTCAAAAAAACAGTTTTCAGTCCAAAAGTATTCTGCGAAACGAATCATGAATGGCACACAAGCATGGCGCTGAATTGTTTACAACCACAGCTCCCACTCTTTCCAGTCTATACATCTAAATGTACCTTGGAGAATTTTCTTTAAAAAAAATTTACATTTTTTTAATAGGACAGTGACCATTAAAAAAACAAAAACCCACAAGGGGGAGGAAACAAATTCCTTGGAGATGTTTTCGAGGACAACGCACCGTAACACATGGTACCTAAACTACTGTAGTTGCACTTGTGCACATGCCCTAACACTACAAACCGGATCGGTCCCACAAAACTTTGGCCCCGACATGCTATGTGTTCATACCAAGGCATTTTTTTATAAAGTGGCAAAGTGGCAATGTAAAATATGGTCGAGTCTATATAGTAGTGCAACGAGCCTCTTGCGGAGGTTTAACCAATGGTAAATGTGAAAAAAAAGACACCCTATTTTGTGTCATTTTAATTTTATTGTTAACTCCTCTTTCTAGCTAATTTGGGGTCTTTGATTGCAAATTTGTGTGGCAAATAAAAGGTTCATGCATTCTCCCCATAGATAAAACATGAGGGACAAAACTGACTTTATAAGAGCCTTGTTGCACTACTATAGACTCGAGCATGAAATATCATAATGGTACAACTCCAAATTTCAGCATTCATCCACATGTTCAATAGAAAATATCACTTTAGTACATGATTTTGTTTTCATTTACAATCTCAAAATTTAATCCAATTTTTTTTTTAATTTAAAGTTTTTTTGGCAAAAAACACCATGGTTTATTGATGTTTTTTAGCCAAATTATTTTCTTCTCATGCAATCTAGCACTATTTTGCCAAACAAAAAAACACTTGTTACGTACTCTTTTATGCTGGAACCTAATTCTATTTAACCCATCAAAAGACCAGCATTAAATAGAATTCATTGAATGTATATACTGCAATAACTACCTCTCTCTAAATTCTAAAACTCATAATTACCCCCTAAAACTCCTAGTGTCTAGTGTCTTGTTAGGGGACAAAATGGATTTCAGATAGACTTGTGTGGTCTCAATGTTTGTTGTGATTTTTATGAATTTTTTTTGGAGATAGAAATACAAATTAGCTTTCTAGGAATTAAAATTTTCAATCTTTTTTTTCACAAGTAGTTTTTTTTCTATGTAGATAGATTTGATTGATTCTATTTGGATTAGTAATGAGAAAGTTATAGACAATTTTGTTTTTTGGGGGCAAATGGAGCATCTTCTTGAAAAAATTGCTGGGAAGATTCATTTTTTAACACAATTTTCATAATTTTTTAAAGAAATGAAGTATAACAAGGTTTACTTAGCTTACTTCAACAATCTCATGGTTAAGATTAATGATTTTCAATTCCATCTTCAAATTTTTAATAATTTATTTTTTCCTTTAATCTCATACCTACTTTATCTTAACAATTTTTTAAAGAATGAAAATCAAGTGCATTTTTTTTTAAATCCTACATCCTCAACTCAATTCTTCAACATAAAAATTTCAAAATGTATAGTACAAAAGTTTCAAGCTAAGAAGATTCAAAGCCTCAAAATCTAATCAAACAAGGTGCAAAACAATGGATTTTTTTCACTTCAAATGCAATCCATGCAGTCTTGCAATCCATGTAGTCAAAATTTTTAAAATTTCTTCTACACATTTTTGTACTAATCTAGTGCAAGATACTTTGTTTAGATATATTAAAAAATAATAATTTATAAAGTTGCTTATACTTTGTAATAGAAATGGTAATTTTGAATGGTTTCTGATGAAAAATGTCTTGGGAGTTTGGAAATTAAACTTGATAAATATCAATTTAATATGCTTGTTATTTCTCTCTCCTCTCTTAACTATTGAAATTGAATAAAGTGGGTACACCCCAAATTGCCACTTTTTGCAATTAAGGTGTTAATCTTTTATTAGTGAGTTAGTACTTAACCTCTAAAGCCCCAATGGTGTTTTCTATCAAAAACCATTCAAAATTGTCACTTCTGCTACGTTCACTTAAAAAAAACCCAAAAATACCTTTTTAAAATCTAACTGTAGGATCTTGTACTCAACTTGTTTGAAAACATTTGATAAAAATTTCATCAAATCTGACCACATAGATTGCAATATATTTGCATCCAAAGTAAAGAAAACAAGTTTTTTTGCAACTTTTTTGACTAGATTTTTTGGCTTTGAATAATTTTAACTGAAATTTTTTCTATTATTGATTTTGATTTTTTAAGTTTTTATGTTGAATAGTTGAGTTGAGAATCTAAGGAAAAAATCCAACAAAAAAACGCTTAATTTTCACTCATTCAAAAATTATTAAATAAAAGTAGGTTAAAGATTGAAGGAAAAACAAAATCATTAATAGCTCTAAGATGGAATTGAAACACAATAATCTCAACGGTAAGATTGTTCTAGAAAGAAAACCTAACCCTGTCTAACAATTTTTTCGGAAAGTTGAAAAAATTGCATTCACAAATGAATCCTAAAATTTATTTTTTCAAGAAGATACTTGAAAAACTAAGATTGTCCGTAACTTTCTCATCACTAGTCCAAATAAAATGAATCAAAGCTTCAAATGTAGACAAAAATATAAAATTTTAGGAAAAACAATTTTAGTTTTAATTTTTGATTTTTAAAATTTTTTTGTGCTGTCCATTGACCTCCATTTTTGGCTTGTTGTACCATAACTTTTTTTCCCAGGCACTCATTGAAATAGAAATTATATATCCACAAAGCTCTTGCAAAAACCCACATCTTCAAAAAGTTTCAAAAACATTCACTACAAATTGAGACAATAGGAACCTACCTAAACCCAAATTGTCCCTTGAGGGAAAAGACGGTCCTTTAGAGATTAAGGTGGTTGAAGATTTTTTATACAACATTTATGACTCCACTCTACATGTAGTTTTGTAATTTTATGGTAGACTACTTCAAAAATTATAAGTTTTAATTGGAAAATGACCATTGCACTTGGTTTTGATATGTATGTGCCTCTCTTGGAGTTGGTCACCAAGAGATTCACATTGTGCACCTCTAAAAACTATGTGCCCCTCTTGGAGTTGGTCCCAAGAGATTTGCATTGCAAATTAGGGTGGTAACAGGTTTGTCCTCCTCATTCATAGTTACTACTATTATTAGATTGGTCAAATTTTCTCATTTTCTTATTGGCAAGTGAAAGGAGCAGTAATGATGCATCATGACATTTGAATATCACATGCGAAAGTCATTGAAGAACAAAGTTTGATTCTAAAACCATTTCTTCCACATAGGTACATAATTGATTTTGAACATGTACACAGAGCGAAGATGGCGGTTCAGTGGGTGCCCACCTTAGCCGCATTAGTTGCCACTTTTTTTTCCATTTCACTTGTGCAGTCAACACGCCCTTCGGAGACGGAGTTCACCATTTCAGTAAGATTCCGCAGGTGGGCACTGTGGACAACGTCAACCCGCAAAAGTCACACTGTTTCCAAAGCCCAATCGCTTGGACCTACCACACTACCGCGTGCTCCAGGAGCGAGGAGAACCTTTTCATTGGGGAAGAATCCTTTTTTTCTATTTTTCTAACCAGAATGTACACCCAAAGTACATTTCCTCTCTCGAAAAAGCACCACGTGCAGACTTTTCAAGCTTGAAACATGAATCCCGTCTGTGTGTACTTGACCGAACAAGTTCGACCTACACGGAAAACGTGGAAAACAATCCTGAATCTTTCTTCTCTGCGCAGGTTTCACTGCCGCTTATTATAAATCACCCAATCCTCACAAACCTGGACACTTCAGTGATCGATTGATCAATTCAAGCTTGCTCGCAGATCACTAGTCTTGCTCAATTTGCATACACTTCTGCTCAATTTCATGCAGTCTGTAAGCTTTCAAGCTTTTCTCTATCAACTCCTCTGTTTCTACCAGTCCTTTAGTGGTTACGTTGTGAGCTTCTCGAAATCCCTGCACTTGCTACCGAGGATTGATGAACGTTGAGTGCAACGTCGCAAGGTTACTTGCGAACTAGTGAATTTCCATGTTTAGTACAACGTTACAAGGTTGCTGCGACCTAGTGAATTTCCCAGTTTAGTACAACGCTGCAAGGTTGCTGCGACCCAGTGAATTTTCACGTTTAGAACAACGTTACTAGGTTTCTGCGACCTAGTGAATTTTCGTCATCTAGCTAGTTAAGAGATGGACATGACGGTGGGGCACCAGAGAAACAAGAGAGCGACACTGGAGCCTGTGCTCGAACACTACATGGGACCTCCCATTTCCTATACTGACGCTCCCAGGAAGCCTCGTCATGGAAGGAGTAGCAGCGCGAAGGTAGCGCCAACTCCTGGATCCGAGAAGCCGGCCAAAGGAGCGACTTCGAGGAATCCGTTGAACATTTTCGGGAAGCTACGAGACCGATACATCAAGAGCATGAACGAGATGGCCATGGGTGGGGACTTCGCCGCGGTAGCGAGCTACGGCTGTATGCCGGGGCAGGATTACCCTGGCACGGTAAATCCCGAGATTAGGGAACGTGAGCTCGAGGCGTTGCGGGAAGAGTTGGCTGCATTTCAGAGACTGCAAAGGTAACGTGCGAATCTAAGAACAGTGTCGATGTTGCGCATTATCGTCACGCCAGCTCATGCATGGAGACCTCCCTGATTGCAGCAATCTCAGCAGTTCAGGCCGCAACCTCAGCACTTCATGTTACAATCTCAGTTCATGGCACAATATCAGTCCATTTCAATGTAGATTTGTCTAGAGTTTTAGTGCAGGGATTTTGTAATTACGTTTACTCAAGAGAGTGTGAGAGCTAGTTTTAGGGTTCTAGCCTCGCAATTCTTCTGTTTGTTTCCGAATTTGATCCTTCACGATTCTAAGCGCTAGTTCTCTTCTGTTAGATCGAGTACTAGGCTCAGTATTAGATTGTGGAAGTTTGAGATTGAGGTGCCGAAATTGTTTCCGTTGTAGCGTGAGTCTTACACTCAGTGACATATAGCCCCTTGGTATGTGTCAATGTATCATAGAGTTGAGTACTTCGACTCTGTATCGATGTATCATAAAGCTAAGTTATCTATTTTTTCCATACAAATTAGCTGGGTGTTTGCTTTCTTTAATTTCATGTAAATTTCTTGAGCCTTTTTCTGGTTCTCAGAGCCTTCTTCGCTCTCAATGATTATCCAGTCCGGAATCATCTCATCACAGACGCTTGCAATGTTGAGTTTACTTCTTGTCTTAGTGATTGGATGTGGTTTAATCTCTTTTATATTTTATTTCAATTTCATATAACCTCAATTTTGTGACGTCAATCAATTGACAGTACTCGAACACTTTAGCACTTTTCAGAACGCGCCTTCTCAAACATAAATCCATATCCATCCTAGACTTTAGACTGTTATGTACATACGTATATCACAATTCTTGGTGCCCGAATCGTGTCAATGTGACGAAAATTGACTAAACAGGTTTGTGTTTCATTCTTGGTTGAAGATGTTATGTGTGAATGTCAATTGGAGTAAATCATCTTCGTTTCAATTTCAAATATATGTGATTCATTCTTGATAGAAGATGTTACGTGTGGTGAGATTTTTCTTTGCTCTAGAGCAACTCTCTGAGCAACTGCTTGAGCTATTCCGTAAGCAACTCCGTGATCAACTTCCCGAGTCAGCGGAATTGTTCATTTTCGTTGTTTTCTTACATATAGAGCGTAGTCAATGTCAATCGAAGGTAAATCATCTTTGACAACCAGGAGAGTCTAGTCAACGTTATTGAGACTGGCATTTCTGAGTGGCTCATTCTTATAAATTTTCTGTGTGAGGTTGGAATTTGCAGCTGAACTGCAATAAAGATGCCCATGTCAACCTTATACCGAGATACAATTCAAACTTTCCGTCTAATCTCACAGCTATTCCAATCTTCAAGTTTCAACCCTTACAGGACAAGCTGGTGACCATGGAAATCATCCCTTGTGAATAGTTGGTTTAAAAAAAAAATCCAAAAGTGCTCATTGGAAGTCAAACTTCTATACAAGACCTCCCCTTTTCATGCAAAATTCTGAGGATGAATAGTTGTTTATGGGTTAATCAGTAAGAGCTCGCAAAGTTCTGAATCAATAATAAATGTAAATTCAAACATGGAATCTCATTATCTTGGCGACATTATAGGTTTTAGGCATGTATTGATTGCTGAGAAAATTGCAATTCAACTGGAATCTCGAACTCCAGGCGAATGAAGAGTGAAAGACATTGAAGGGCATAGGTCGATCTGAACTCGGCAAATTTTCTCTTCAAAACAATCACTCCTCTCTCAAGTTTGCATGCTTGAAGGACGTGGATCGAGGTCTTGAGTTGCAAGAAAAACATGGAAAGGCAAGCAATTCTATCCATGAAAGCTTGTCTGTGATTTGAAACAGGGCTTTTCCTTGGCATTATAGTGCCAGATTAGCAGTTGGTGCTTGCTATGCTACGCATTCATCATTAGAATTTTATAAGAATTTTTATGTATTAGATAGAATGCATAACAAAATTTCAATAAATCACAAATAAAAATGACTAAAATCTTTGTATAATTTTCTTTATAAGTAAGCATATATTGAAATGTACAATAGAAATTTATTGAATGATGAATGAAACATATGCAATGGTAAATACTATAAAAGATACACATATATTAGAATGCATTAGAAATTTGACTCCACTGTTACAAAAAATGGCAACCCAAATTGAAGAATTGAAAAGAAAAATTTATAAATCTCAAAAACTTTGTGAACAACTTAATTGTTGTGGAATCCAAAATCGCTTCAATTAAATAAATTTCTCAAAATCATTTGGTAGTAGCAATAGAAAATTGAAATCATGAAAGCTCAAAGCTCACAAAAGCACAAAATCATAGAAGTGCAAAGAAGTGTAAAGCCAAGAGAAGCAGTGGATTTGCTACCTCTATAATATCATCCTATGGATTCTCTTTAATATCACCTTAATTGCAACAACTATATTAATTCTATAATATCACTTTTTGTAAAAAGTGATATTACAGAAGTGATTGCAAATTGCTACTCTATTTTTGTAATATCACATTGTGTGAAAATACAATTTCTATGTATGCATGATTGAAAATATTTTTACAAAATATTTAAAATAATTATTTTAAAGACTTATTGAAATCATTATCATGCATTCTATTCAAATATATCAAATTTCTACTAATATGTGATACAATGAATGCGTAGCATAGCAAGCACGAGCCCCTAGTATTAATGGTAGCATTTGTGATATTATAGAGGGACTTATGATTTTAGTAGTATGATTGAACTGGAAAAAAAAATTTGGCTCAAAAATGGCAACAAACCATGAAGTTTTTCACCTTCAAACTTCAATTTAAATAAATAAAAATTTGGATGAAATTGCAAGATTGTGGATTAAAACATAATTATGGACATGTGATATGTGTTAATGTAATATTTTCTATTCAATATGTGGATGAATGTTGAAATTTGGAGTACCACTATAACATTTTTATATTGCCACTTTGGCACTTCATAAAACAAAAAATTCTGATTTGAAGCATATCATTTGACTACAAATCTAGGCGCCCCAGCACCTTGGGAAAAATGACGGCATGGGATGAACAATGTAACATGCTATTGTTAATTGTGCTTTTAGGTTTATTTAACCCCTAGAAGATCATTGTCCCATAGAGGGGCAAATGAAAATACCTACAATTTTAATTTTTGGAATGATGTTTTGAAACCTCATATTGAAAATAGGAGAACTAATTAGCTTCACACAAATATGATTTTAATTCAATCAGTACCCTAGAGCAAAACTTATGTCACCCAAAGTAAAAAAATATACAAGCCCAATTAGCAAGAAAAAATCAAAAAAGATTCAAAAATAAAATTGAATTGATTCTTATAGAATACTTGTTTATTTATATGGATAGCTTTGATTCATTATATATTTGGATTCTTGATGTGAATGTCATGCTAAAGTGTCTTATTTTTTGGACAATTGGAGTATTGTTATGAAAAAAAAATTTACAAACATTGGTTTTGAACTTAATATTCACAATTGAAAAAAAATGTTGATTGAAAGTTCAAATTAGTTGCTAGAACAATTTTACCATTAGGATTGGTGTGATTCAATTCCCTCTTTGAGTTATAAACAATTTAGATTTCATGTCCACCTTATACCTACTTTTTCTTCTTCTAAAGACTGAAAATCAAGTCTCTAATATTTTGAATTTTTTCTTGTAAGCCTCAATTCAATTTTCTACCAAATTTTTTTTTACCTCTAAACTTTGTAATGCAAAATTTCCAATTTGGAGGACTCAAAGTCTTACTTAATCTAATTTTGAAACAAAATGTTACACTTGACTGTTTAATATCCTAAAAAATCTTTTTGCAAAAGATATGGTGGCCTTGAAGAATTTTTTGAAAAAACATTGTCCTAGAATTTTAGGAATTAACTTGATTCCTTGATTCTAAATAAATTTAATTAATATAATAGACTTTAGGTAGTATCTACTACCTATATTTGTATTGAAGAGACACCCCATAATATACTATGATACTTACTAATTATATAATTTTGTTAAAATTTTGTTAAGAATTTTGTTAAAATAGTGATATTCTATACACCATTTTCAGACTACGCAATTTAAACCACAAAAATGCCATTTATAATAGATATAGATTTCAAACACCGTAGTCTAAACTCGAGCCTAAACCCTTAAAGTGTCAAAGTTTGTAGAATGGTGCTATTTTAATAAAATTTTCTATCTATGTCCATATAGCATAGTTAATAAACCATTGACTCCATACAACACTAGTCTTAAGGATAGCGCTCATTATCTATATTTATGTGACAATGTGAGATGATTAGCAAATTAGGAGAAAGTCCAACTAGCCAATCAACAAACTTTTCATTCCAGTGGGTATAAGACCTAGGATAATTGTCTTCTAATTTATTTGGCTAGGACAACCACTAGACCTCTTGATGTTTGAGAGTGAGATACAAGAATATATGTTTTAAACACCATATCAATGTCATCATATACTTCAAAAAGACACATTAATAATGATTATAATTTTTTTCATTGATATTTAAATTAATGAATAAGATTTATGGTACTATATTTCTAATAAAATAGTTGTCTATCATCTATTTTCGTAACTCTCAAACATGAACAATGAATTGAATCGTTTTCACTTCAAAAAATTAGAAGCACTTTTGAATTACAATCAACAATAATACAAGAGAATCTAGAAAAAAATGGAATGAAATTTTGAATTTTAATGAAAATAAATGGTTGTAATAGAGAAGAATTGAACCTTTACTTTCTATTTAATTTACTTGAAGATGGTTTGAAGCAATATTGATTCCAAATCCTAAGCCTATGATAATCAATTACTCTAGAAAAATAGCATGTATTAGTATTATAAATTAATAACGAATTAGAGGGAAAACAACTTGTATAATTTTTTTAAAATAATAAAATGTACACTATGTAAAAAAATGGATTAAATTGAGTACAAGAAACTTACTACTCCTAATAAAGAAATGGTTAAAACATTGGAGAGAATTTATAATTATGTATTAAAAAGAAAGAAATTCAATACTTCATTTGTATACAATTACGATTACGTTATTGTAAATTAAGGGTGACATTACTTGACATGAACCTTGAAATGATTTATCCTTGAAAGACTAGATCCATTGTGACTATCGCTAAGCTACATTTAGTCTTTTAAATTGTGTTCAAATATCAATCTTGCATTTTTAATACATGATATTAATATATTATGAATTGTCTATCACTGTAAAAAAGATTCATTTATTTCATGAAAAATTGAACTCCCTTTGTCCTTTTAAAAATTCTAAATCAAGCGCAATTTATATTCCACTAAAAAACTTAGTTTCCTAATTTTAATAGTTGAGTAAATGTTGGCCATGGTAAATGACTTCATGGGGGCAAATGACAAGCAATAAGGAGCATTCCTCTCCTAGCAAGCTTGGCCTTGCCCATATGAGGCACTTTGTACATGTTGCTTTCTCAAACAAACATGTTGACAATAGATTTAGTGCCCACTTGGGTGGTATGAAGATTTGTTCATGAAGGAGGCCATGTTTCCTTGTTGCGGGTATTTAGGTTGGGAGCAAATATTTTTAGAGTCCCATTGTCAACACCAATCCTTAAAATACCAAGCTTAACAAGTTGGCAGCATTTACGAACAATATATGTTCAAATATGATACTTTCTACAAAGATTTTGAGTGCATAAACAATGGCACCTAAGCTAAAGATTTTGTATAGATCTAAAGAATGGATTGTTGATTCTTGAATATGTGTATCACTAATAAAAAGGCCAAAAATATAATTAATCCTTCGTGGAGAATTTTCTTAAAGCCTTCGATATAGAAAATAATTTTCATAATCAATTGTTCCAATTTAGAAACAAGTGGATAGAGAGAGTAATTGCTACACATTACAAAAAAATTGAGCCCTGTAGAAGGCTATTAAGAAGATTTGTTGACCATTGTTAGTGGTTTTTAGAAGTATACTATTCCCTTGTACCCGCTCAATTTGATGGACGAACAGTGCATGATTGGGCTCAAGAATAGATTGTCCAAATGAGATCACAAATCCTACTGGCTCCACAAGTTCGAAATTCTTAAACCATACTGACAACAGTTGATCTACTTCTACACATAACATTCAATAGCAATAAGAATTGCCTTCCTTTAGACAAAATGATGTAGAATATTCCACACAATTTCATCCTGAAATGATATGGTGTGGAATATTCTACACTCATTGAAATTAATACTTTAGTTTCTTCATTGTGATTTGAACAACTTTCATGATTTGTGAATAAAGAGTGAGAAGACAAATCTTTATATACATTTGGAGTGGTAGGAGGCAAAGTAAACAATGTGAATAAATAAATTAAAGTTAGTAGGAGCTCAATTGCTCATAGGAAAGTCAAATTAAAGCAAGAATTCTATTTAAAGTAAAATTTCAAGCCTCATTTAGTCATAGTAAAATAGAAAATTTCAAAAAACTGTGGACTAAAAAAAGTTGGGAACTCTATTTAAATTTCATCTCCAAAAATCTGTTTCATATTTCAAGACTTCAACCAAAAGTTATGGACATTTCAAAGAGGGGTTGAAAGGGACATTTTACATCTTGAAACATCTTCTTTAAATTTTGTTCATAACTTTTGATTGAAGGTTTGAAATATGAAACAGATTTTCGGAGATGAAATTTAAATAGATTTTTCAACTTTTTTTAGTCCAAATTTTTTTGAAAAAAGTTCTTCTATTATAACTAAATGAGGTCTAAAATTCTACATAAACATAATTTTGACATTTTGGCAATAAGTAGTTTAGTTTTTTCAAATTATCCCATATGGCCATATCATCTGAGGATTCATGGTGAAAACTCAATTTCAATATAAAAATGACATCTCCAACCTCCACTCCCTCAAATGTTTCCTACTCAATTCCTTCATAGGTCTACCAAAATTATTTTTTGGATGGGTTAAATGACATTGGAATTTTGATTCAAAAGATTCTCTTGGTGTTTGGCATATCATCTTAATGTTTCTTTGAATATTTGGTTGGTTGGTCTGAGATTTAGAAGGGGAAAAAAATATAAACCATATGTCTATTGCCACTTGACACGCAGAAAATTAAGGAACCATAGGTTTTTGGACTTTCCAAAGTTGTGCTGGCACTAGTAGTGTCAACTTGGACATTGGACAGGCAGTCAATGGGCTAGCACTCTAAATCATTCCCCCCCCAAATTGGGGCCCTCCCATGGCCTCATTTTTTTCCTAATGAATTTAGAAAAAAATTCAAGCATGTTGTGGGTTGTTGACAGCATGCAATAATACAATTACAATCAAAAAATTGTTTAAGAATTATAAAAAATTTAGGAATCCATGTGAATATCAATTGCGTCACATCATATTGATGATTTGAATTTAAATATATATAAAAAAATTTAAATAAAAGAAGAATAATCTAATTAATTTGATATTTGTCAATTACTTATTTTATATTTTATACCTCAAATACCCTTGCCAATGACCTTCCCTTCAAATGTGAAGGTCAAGCTAGATTTATCCTTTATATAATTGATATATAAATGAAAAATATATATTCTATAATTAAATAATTAAATTTTTTTAAATTTAAATATGAATGAAATGCAAATAATATTATTTAATTTGGATTGTTAACACCTAGAGCTTGCAATTGCAATAGTTCTTTCAACTTCTAAAAAAATTTCAAAATTTTAAGATGGAGGACAGAGAAAACTTGTGAAGCTTCACTTTCTTAGCTTATATCACACCATAAAAACAAAAAATGTTCCAATTAAGGTTGACTGACCAAGTAAAGTACATTCACTTTTCAGATATGTGAACTGTTGGGATTAAACCCTGGGTTAAGCCCACAGTCGAACAACACTTTAGATGACATTAAATAAATGGTATCATTTTTCTACTTCATTTTCTTCTAGTGGAAGCTCATGTAAGGATACACAAAAACTCACAAGTCTGATAATTGATCAAAAGCACACAATATTACAGACAACAATGGACAGAAAAACCAAAGGAACTTTTATTACCCATTGCATTCTCCCTGCTTGAAGATGGTCAGAAGCAATTCCAAATACACAAAATTGCTCTTACAAGTACCAAGAGAAAATGGAGGAATTAGTTGGAATGAACACGATCGTATATTCGAATATGTACAACTCCAGCTGAATGTGAAGATCAATAGATCGAAGGCCAGAAAAACTCACGTCTGATCACTAGTGTCTGAAATGTGATCGATCAGTAGCACACAATATTAATGTATTATCTAGCCACAACAAATTGCCAGAGGAGAGCGGAGGAACTTTATTACCCAATCACTTTGCTTTCAGAAGATCAGAAGCAATATTAAACACATACATTGCTTGTAATTAAAAAGTATCACTGGCAGATTAAAGGAAATGGAGGAACTTGAGGGAATCCGAACTTATTTGGTGTCACTACGTCACCTGAATGTAAGAATATCGATCAATAGAAAGAAAATCGTCACTAGCCGCCAGCTAGTTGCTAGTAGCAGTTACAGGAACTGAGAGCCGAGAATGTCCAGCCTTTGTCCATGGACTTGACTCCATGCATGCATGAAGTTAAGCACATCATATCCAAGTCCCTCTACGAATCAGCTGATGAAGAAGATGAAGATGCCGATGAAGAAGTAGCAAGAAGTGAAGATCTCAGATTATCCGGAGGAGACACCGAGCGCTGAACTTTCACAGACGGCAGCGGCAGCGAAGTCGATCTTCGAATGGGCATCTTGTACGGCAGAGCCCCCGAGAGCGGATGAAATTCACAGCTCCGGACGTGGTGAATCGGTCCGCAAGTTGTCGTGACGCAAGGCAAGGGAGGTCGTGTCCACAGGAGGTTGCTGATCCAACCGCATATCCTTCTGCGCAACCCCTGCAGCGTGATCACCGGGAAGGGGAGGCACAAGAGCAGGAATGTGTCGGGGTCATTGTCGAGCTCCCGTACTGGAGGAAGATCCTTGCAAACGGAGAATGCTAGAGGGCTTCCCTCTGCGACCGTTGCGGGCAATTCGGGAACCGATTTGCTGGATCGCATGAAATGCTTTCTGTTCGTGTCGATCTGGTCCAGAAGCTCGCGCATGGAAATCAAGCCGGTTGTCTCCCGGTGCTCGTCGCCTCCAGCGGCCATCGGAGCTAGAGTCTATCTGTGACAGCGAAAAGAGATGAAGGATTCAGGTCAGTGTCATTGCAATGCACGTAAAGATTAAAAAGAAAGTTAGAATTCAGGACAGTTTCAGGGATTTGGGACAATTGCTCATGGAAAGTTAGATAGAAACGCACGTACTTTTCTAGCTACGAAGTTAAGCTTTTATTCACACTAGGCTGGAAGTTCTAGATATTCAAACCCTTTTCATGATCTCAGAAAACTCCCGATCGAAATTAGGTCGTCATCAGCTCGCTTTGTGAGAATCTCATGATTCTCTGCTACGATCGTCACTTTAATAACCAGAAAACTCTTGGAATTAGTTCGCCATCGATCAGCTAGCTGGACCCTGATTTCCTTCCTCAGCTATTACAGTCGCTTAACAAAACCTGCTAACTAAAGTACCCAACGTCATAAGAGTCTGGCGAAGAATGATTTCAATCTCAACTCTCCAAACCAAACATACCATGAATGTGTAGCAAGTAGGACGGCTACCTACAGACACGCATCGTCGATCGGAAGTCTAGAGATCTTAAAAAACGACACTTACTTTACTGAACGACTCCACAACTAAAAGGCAGATGGGTGCAAGGCGCAACGCACAATTACCAGGGGATTCAGCAAACAACCTGCACATGAAGTTGCACACAAAATTGCAATGTAGCTAGCATCACGAACATTAGAGGGGAACAGAAGAAACTTACAGCTCGCGTGCTTGACGCTGTGAATGCTTATGAAAAAACGAAAAGTGATGGTGACCAGGATGGAGCCAAGCAGCTGGCGGCGGCCGGGGCCTGCAGCCTCCCCGAGTCCACGACAGGGACAAGCACAAATGAGGACTTCGTTGCTCATGGTTCCCTAATACTCAAAGCTCGAGCCTGTTTCGAATCCTCCTCACGAGTCTTCAGTGAGAAGAATATTCTACCACAGATTCTTTGATTTTCAGTAGAAAAAAAAAATGAGGAAAATTATGAGGAAAGTATTAATTATTAATAAGTTGTGAAAATATAATAAGTTATGAGGAAAATTATCCTATTTACGAAGTACATGTTTTTCAGTAGATGGAATTGCAAGAACACAATCTCACAATTTGTTAAGAAAACATTCTATTACAAATTCTATTATGTGTTTTTCAGTAGATGACATTGCAAAAAATTAATTGCAAGTTGTGAGGAAAATGTTGTAGTTATTACATATTTTTTTAGTTTGGGGTGGATGAAATTGCAAAAAGACATCTCCTTGAGATGGGTACCCTCAAACTTGGGTACACAACTCCGGAATTATATGGATCAGCGATTTATCAAATTATGGAGTTATTCAGGACTTATGGACCAAAAAAATATTTTGAAGACATTGCCAGAAGCCTTGATCAACAGAAGTATCGGTGGGTAGCCAACATACAGGTACTATTATGTAGTATACATGGTAGAAAAATATAGATTTGCAAGATGGTTATACTGTAGTTGGTTAGTAGTGACCAACGAAAATTGATAGCCACCTGAACCCTAAATTTCAGGGTTCATATTTATGGAATTTGAAAATTTCAGAATTTGTTAAATTTTCCTTATGGCCTTTGTTATAATCACTTATAATGCATTTCAGTCCAATCTCAAGGTATATAATGTATTTAATGTAGAAAATTCTTGTAGTCTTTTTAAGTTTTAACAAAGAATCCAAAAATATAATTATATATATATATATATATATAATGGATATTGTTTGAGGACAATAATAGTATTAAAATCTAATTATATGAATTTTTTAACACATGTATCAATGTATCATGGGACAAGCTATCCAATTTTTGGAATTTTGTAATAAAAATTTAATATTTTTTATTATAAATAAAATACTATGAATGAATTTTAATTAGAAGGAACTTCTTGTATCAACTTTTGAAATTGTATGCCATATTTAACTACTTTTGGACTTTTCAGGGAATTTTGGTCTTTGTCCAACGGGAGATCTCCCGTTGTCATAGATATCTAAAATCTAAACTTGTTGTACATTTTTAAACCACCTAGTCTAAAATCTATATCATGTCTAGATTCCTAAAATCTATAGAAATCAAAGTCTACAACTGTTTTAGATGTCCCTTTACTAATTTTGGACTTTGCAAAGTCCAAAAATAGTTAAATATGGCATTTGTGCATAGGTGTTTCAATTCTTCATATATATATATATATATATATATATATATATTGTGAAGATTTTTTATAATAAATATCCAACCCAACATTTGATACATCTCATTTTATTTATTATAGTCTTTAGCTAACATTTTGGTCCTTTTGATTTGATAACTTTTTAAAGAAAAGCTAGCCTCTAAGCTGTTACACCTAAAGGACCATGACCATTTTCTATCAAATACTGCTCAAAACTGTCCCTATTGTTACATTTATTAAAAAATTTAAATTTAAAAAATCTAATTATAGAATCTTATACTAAAATTATATAAGAAGTGATAAAATTTTCATGACATTTATCCATACGGATCAAAAGATATAAGTATTTCAAGTCAAAGTTTCTTTTTTTTTATTGTGTCTAACAATTTCAGCTGTTTTTAACCATTGATTATAGCAAAAAATTTCACCATGGGTGCTCAATTTAAAAATTTAGGATATTATAGATTGTGTTAGGAATATCTTCAATAATATCCAAGGAAAAAGAACGCATGGAAGACATACAAAAAAAATCTTGCAATACAACTATGTCCAAAAGTTCACAATGCCTCACATAATTTTTCGAGCAAGATTTCCACCACATACTTTTAAAACTCAAAAATCCAAACTATGGATTGAAAAATTTAGTATATGCCTTTACAATTTCTCAAAAAAAATTTGGTAAAAAAATAAAAAATCTATTATCTATAGAATTTAGAAACACTATAAGAATAAATAATGAAATATGGCTTTGGGCATAGCATAAAAAAAGGGTCAGTGTTTGATCCCAACATGTTCCCATTGTGTTCCTGATATGTTCTAATCATTGAGAACTCTATGTTACCAAGAACTTCTAGTACAAAGCTTTAACTCCCTAAAACAAATCCAAATGGAGGGAGTGGAAGAGGGGTCACCTTTTGTAAATGCCATCCTACCCTACCATCACTTAATCATCTTGATTGTTTTCTAAAATACAAACAAAGCACCACCTTCTAATCACAATGGGGCAAAAAAATAATAACAATTAAATAGGTACATAAAGACAGTTAAAATTTATTTATTTTGAAACAATTGAAATGCTCAAAGGCAATTTCATTTAAAGGATTATTAGCTTTTCTTGAATTTTTTACTTGGAAGAGGAGCTCCTTATATGGGATATATGGGATACATGGGATGGTAGGAGGTAGAATATACCATGTAGAATATATTACTTAGAATTAATAGAAGTTTGAGTGTTCATAGTAAAGTCAAGTTAACACATCTCACATAGGTTGTTCTACCTCTTATCACCCCATATGGATATAAAGAATTTTATTTCCCACTTGGAATTTCAAAAAACAAGTTGGTAAAGCTATTTGAAGTAGTTTTTAATGGATTCAAAGTGAAAATTTTAAATTTCTACTTTCAAGTAAGAAAACTTCTTCAGATTGTAAACTTCATTTGGTGCCCCCTTTTGGCATGTTAGCTATAGGGCACAAAAGGAGTAGGTTGGTCTAGTCTTCAAAATTGCATGTAAGTATACACTAGCTGTCCCAATCTGTTGAGTCTACTGTAGGGATGCTCTAAGTTCCCCACCTGTGCTCCCCTCTTTTGGCCAGGGTTCCTCACCCACCCAACTCTCTGCCCTACTGAAGATGGCCTTCTCTAAAATTTCCAAAAGTCCACTCTATCTACTCTATCTTCCATGTAGAAATTGACCTCCATGTGGTATAACTTTTGAACAACAAATACAAATGTCATTTTTTTTCTCCCCCACGTAGCCCTTACAAAATTTTCTTCTCTAAAAAAATTTCCATTAATTGGAATACAAATCCCTTTAGTAGAAGCTTATCCAATTATTTTCCATTTTGTTCCCTGATAGGGCAATGGTCTTTTAGGAGTTAATGCCAATGACCCTTGCGTATAATATGAGAATTGCATATCGAACGGCCATTTTTTGTTGCTTTTGTACCTAATTACTATTATTAGATTGGATCTAATTCTCAAATTTTCTTGTTGATACTTGAGAGATACTTTCCAACGCACTAATGACCATGACATTTGGATACCATATGCAAAAGTTAAGAAGGAGCAAAGTTTGGTTCAAATTAACTATATACTTGCAATATGTGTTGTTGGAGAAATTATTTATATTTTATTCAAGATAATCATATTTCATGTTAGACAATGTTAGAGGTTTGTTGAAATTACATACATTTAGAATAATAAAAGAATCCAAAACTAATATGGCAGTGCTACGATTGTTTTCAATGTTTTCCACCATGAACAAGAATTATATTATCTCTAACATGTTTCATTTGGAAGTAATAAAGTTTTCAACAATTTTGGACATTTGTACTATTGTCTATCATATATAACATGGAAATAGACTTTGTCTTCTATTATTTAATTCCTATTAAAGCAAACATCATATTTAAAGAAGACTCTTTTCTTTCTATGTTGCAAATTAAGGACTTTTATCATTTTTGACAAAGCCATTGGTAGTAACAATAAATAACAGTCTACTATTCTATTTTACCAATCCCTTTGCAGGAATGGCTTTGCCAACAATACATAATAACAAAATATTATGGTAGTATAAAAATAGGAACCCTATTTAGAATGATGTTTACTCACATGCTTTCATGACAAGGTTATTGTACATACTAAAATAAACCAATCTATGAGAATGCCACCTATAATCCAATTCCACCAGGCATTTTAAAACCCTAAATGACCAAACATTATTTTTTGGCAACATAATATTTTGGAGCAACTCACTACAAACATAATTTTTTTTCCTTGAATTTTTTATATTTTTTCCTTAAAATTTTTACACAAGATGTGCCCAAAGAGTAGCTTCAAGTTCCAACAATTTTCATAATTTTTTACATGGTTAAAAAGTTATTGTTTGATATGTAGTTTTTATTGATCCCTAGACAACTCAAAAAATTCTTAAAAAATCACTTTTTTGAGAAATAAAATTGGTTTTTAAGATTTATATATGTGAAAAGATTTGAATCATTCCATTATGGTCAATGAGTAAAAAAGTATGAGGAGTTTTAGTTTGTGAGTAGTTATGAATCTCTATCATACTACTAAAATCACAAGACCTTCCGTAATATCACATTTTTACACTATGGGGTATTACAAAGGTCCAATCCCTTTGTAATATCAAATTTATACACAATGTGGTATTATAGAGTTTCAATGGCCATTTCACCTCTGTAATATCATACAAAGTTAAAATGTGATATTATAGTGGTATAGTGAAATTATGGAGGTTTCATATTTCTTGGCTTCATGCTTCATTTTACTTCCACAATTCTATGATTTTCTAAGCTTTGAATGTTTTCAATTCTAATGTTCTTTTCTTACTACCAAATGATTTGAAGCTTTATTAGATGCACAATATATGTATTTCCAAAGAATATTGTATGAGATGTTAATATTTTCATTTAAAGATTATACACACTTTATTAATCTACACTCTATCACATGAGAAATTGATGAAATTAATATAGTTAATGCGTAGCAAAGCAAGCACCAACTACTAGTTCAAAAATAAATTTTGAAGTCCTTTATTTAACTCAACTTTCAATATTTTTGAAAAAAAATAAAAACATTGGATGTAGATTGTTTATTACAACATTACAACCATTGAGATTGGCATTTTTCAATTTCATAACTAATTTCTTGACGATTTAGTATTTTGAATCATTCTCTACTTTTTTCTACTTACTATGTTTTTTCTTATGTATTGTATAGTTCAAAATGATTTGAATTTTTTTGAACATGTAGCCAACTTGTCTTGAAAAATGAATTCAAAGAAGCATATCTATTTTGAACATTTTTTCATACAAATGTGACCTTGTGAAGTGTAGCTACTGGGGTTTACAAGGCCCAAAAAAAGATTTTTGTCACTTCAAATGCTAAATATCTTGCAATCCACATAGTGGAAATTTCTGAAATTTTTTCTTATATGTGTTCAAAAATGTTTTTTTTTGTGAAATTTGGTACTTGTATTAGAAATTGCAATTTTTGGAGTGGTTTTGATGAAAATATAGTAAAAAATCTTTACAAGTTAAATCACCCCACTTTCACCTAAGTTGTTTGAATCCAATACTATTAAAGTCTAAATGAAATGTAAAAAGGTTAGGTGAACAATGCAAATGGATAAAATTTAAGGCACCTTCACAACTTTAAATGGATAGTATTTGGTAGGACTATATTTGCTTTGAATTTTCATAAATGATGGCATAAAATCAATGGTTTAGATTGAAATTCTCATTCATTAGGAAGTCATTTTTTAGGTCATTAAAAATTTTAAAATTGGTTTCATTTAAAGTTATTTTCAGAATGTTCATGGGCCCTTTCTATGGGTGGTTTTTGTAATTTAAAGGCAGACCTCTTTGAAAATTTGCAATAATTATAATTTTTTATTAAAACAAATATAATTTCACTTGAATTTGGTTTATGTGAAAAGTGCCCAACAATGATAAATAATTACCTCTCATATAATTGTCTCAAAGGAATTTATATTGCTAATTTAAGAGATAATGGTTAATATAACTCATTTTCTCTTGTTAGAAACAAGCTATTCCAAAAGGGGCTTTGTCCCCATAGCATTGGCTAATTGTTCAAGTACATGATGGTCACATTTGTGAAAGCAAAAGTGCCAAAATTGAATTTCCAAATCCAAGTCATCCTTAAACCAACCCCAAGATGGCATATGACAATTTATGGAGAAAATGGCATAGTTTTTGTCAAATCTAACATTCACGTAGCATAAGATCCCACTTAAATCTCCTCAATTATAATTTTCATCTCTACAAAGCTTCCTTCCTTTCCATCCACAATCGATAAATTCAACACAACATGGTGACCTAATACATAATCAATCAAAGTTCAATCGTAAATGTCCTTCCCAACTACATTTAGCATTATTGTATTACAACAATATTCCATCCTTATCTTAACCCTTAAATGACAATGAGGCCAAAAAATGAATGATGGATGACTTGACTATTCATTGTAGAAACAAAGAATGCACCTATTGGTCTAAAAATCTAAACATTTTGGTGACTACCTTGGTCATGGAGGTCGCATCTTTTAAGGATTAACTTTTAAACGATGGGCTGGTCACTGTGGCCAAAGATGAAGCTGTTGTAGGCATGGATAGTGCCCATTACAATGCTTTGACTATGTGCCCATACAATAAAATATGCTTGTCTACTATTGCATAAGTAACCATTTCATGATGCCCTCTTATGAATTTCTAGGGAGGGCAATATTGAACCTAATATGGTGAACATGAATGTGTGAGATCTCTTCTCACTAAGTAAAATGCCTAAAAATACAGAAGAAGTCAACATTGCAATTTCCTGCCTTGGATGATGCAACATCACTTTGGGAAAAAAAAGGATGAAAAACGACCTTCTGACATCCAGCAGATGATTATTTTTTCATCCGGCAGACAGAAAACGTAAGGACAAAAGTCATCCAAAAGTGACCATCGTTCCCAACTGAACTTCGACCAAAACGAAGCCTCGTGAAATTAGGGTTACCACATGTCATTCGAAACGAGCGAATTCCCATCCGTGTGTCGGTTTCTCGCGGAGCGATGGACGCGATCCTCTAATTCTCAATCATCGCCATAGCTGTCGGTGAATCATACTATTGCAACCTCTAACACACACGTCGAAGAATTCACCGAAGCTGCAGACCACCTTAGGGTTTAGGGCGTTGATTTCACATAGTAGATTTGGGTAACCTCATAGGTTTGGAGGTTTTCTTCGCGAGCACCTTGCGAAGTAACGGGGAACGGTGAAGGTCTCCGGGCACAGGAGACGTTAGGGTAGGGGAACGGGTACAAAGAGCTACCCGATTGAGCGGGTATGGCGATGGCGGACATGGCAGCTTCTAGCCCCCTGCAACCCCAGCACCAGCACCCGGCGCAGCAGCAGTCCAAGACCCCCGCGTCGTCGGGGAAGGTGGCCAAGAAGGCGCCTCCTGCGTTGTCATCGTCGGCTGCGTCTCATGTCAAAGGTAATCGGATTGGCGGGGTGGAGATGCGGGTGCCAGACAGGATGGAGGTCGACATGGCGCGTCAAGATGTGCTTCGCGTGTGTAACCCCGATATTAAGCGGCCTTTCTCCTCGATTGAAGATGCATGTGATAGGTATGTGGCTGTGGAGAGAGAGAGAGTTCTATGTTGTGTTGTATGTAATTGGCATTATGGTGTAATTTGTGTCAGGGAGGATTTGAGGCTTTACCTTAGAGAGATTGGCATTGTCCTCTGTTGTAATTTGTTGTGTGAAGGATATTCTTAGGTAGTGATGTTTCGCTTTCGTTCTGCACTGGTAGTTTAGGAAATTGTTGGGATCTCTGCTGTCTGCGCAATGTTCGAAGTAACATTCTGTTCGTAGTTGAGATGCGTGTGATTGGGATGTGGCTATGGAGAGAGAGATATTGTAGTGTAGGTATTTGTCACTATGCTGTGGTTGTTTCGAGGTTGTACTTTCGGGTGAAGACTTATGCAATTATTTCGATGTTCTTAGGTATTGATGTTTTCTCGTGTAATATCCTAGGAAATTGTTGAGATCTCTGCTTTCTTAATAATGTGTTCATTATGTTTGAAGTTACGTTCTGTACGTCATCTGTTTGAGCTGGGTAAATGCGTTGTGTATTATCATGTTTTATGGCCATCTGTGAGAGTTCTGTATCTATTGTCTTTAAGTAGTAGAACATGTTCCTGCATTCTAATTCTTACGAGTTTAACTCATTTATGTGTTATGGGTTTACTCAGCAATCTTTCTTCAGTGTCGTGCTTACATGTGTGGAAGAACTCACGTGAGCTCTCGAGTGATTGTGTCTATGAGTTTTTTCCTATGGTTTTCCTCTTCCAAAAGAGAAAATTCGGTACTCCTATGATTTCTTTGGTGGTGCGTCGTATGGTTTGCTAATTCTTACTTGCGAATAGCATTGTATAAGCTCTAGTGTCCGACGGAGATGAATAGTGATAACCTAAAACGATCTAAATTACTACTGCACTTTTGTCCAATGATTTGTAATAACTGCACCTCCTTTTAATTTAAAAATGTGATGAGACTTTCTACTCAACAGGAGACTTGGAACATATATGCCGATCTCCTTACATTATTAAGGATTAGCAGGTTATAAACTTTGGGTTGGTCACTTTGGGAGCTATGGGAAAGAGCTTGCCTGTTTTTGATATTGTGCCTTAAAAGTACAATGTGGTCATCTCTTGCATTGCATGGGTTTCCCTATCTTAGGATTTTTTGATGTATGTTGGTTGTTGCTTACCGTTGTAAGGATTTGAGAATCACCGACTGGAACTGAATTACAGGCATGATTTTATTACGTGCTCAAGAGTTTATGTGATGTTGATGTGGGTATTATTCTAAATAACGTACTTGAATGCAGACTACTTCCATACCATGTAGTAGCAGAATACGACCCTGAGGAGCTGGAGGTCTCGCCGTCTGAGTCACGAAGTGGTGCTACAACCCTGCTGATTTCTAGGGCACAATCCTGGAATGATACCTTGAAAGCTAAGACTACCGAATATGTTGGGGCATTGGATAAGCATATAAATACGTTCAACTCTATAATGAAGAAAAGAGCAGACGGAGAAATGCGTGGGGAAGAGAGACTACTCGTTGAGAAGTATCTGCTTGTTGACGAGAGACAAAAGCTTGCTGATGCTCGTGCTAAGGTTTGTACTGCACTTGAAAGGAGGTTGAAATTACTGTTGACGACATTTACTGGTCTAATGCGCCAGAGGAGTCAAAACGGGAAGCTAACTCTTTTGAATTTGTGATTGCATAGATCGAGGCGAAGGAAAGAGCAGAGCGGGAAGCGCAAGAGGCAAAAGTCAAGGAAGCTTTAGCTCAAGCAGAAAAGGCTCGAGCTGAAGCTCTAGCAAGAGCCGAAGCTCAGGCACAGGCCGAAGCGGCGCGAGCTAAAGCTTTAGCTCAGGCCGAAGCAGCTCAACAAGCAGAATCTAGCCAACAACTTAGTCAAGTTTTCCCGTCGGATATTAGTATTGATGATGCTATGCAACCACCCATCAATGGGGAGGGTTTGGGGAACCTTGAAGGATGGGGCTCATCTGAAGGCGAGGAGGAATATGAAGAAACTCGACCAGGGAAAGAAGATGAAGAAGATGAGGATGAGGATAACCCTGATAGTTTATTTGCAGACGATGATGAGACGGAAAATGCATTTGAAGGTGTTCAGGAGGATGGTACAACTACGCAAAACGAATTAGCAGATGAAGATGTACTTCATTTCAACCCAAGAGAAAGCATGTCAAGAGACTGACCGCGATTCCTTTTCTATTTTGGTTCAGATTACCATTCCAGATAAGTGGGCTCATATTTTTGGTGATTAGAGTTTCATTTTTTTCCTGACAAGATGGCAGACTCAACGATATGATCAGATGCGTTCTTCAACGATAAGGTGGAGGCTTCTGCATGAATTTTTCACTTGGGGCAGGTGCACTCCAAAATACAAGGCAAGGTCGGCGTGGACTAGCTGCTGAGAGACATGCATGATGTAGCTGTTGATACGTATTTTTGTGATTCAATGACAAGGTTCGAGATCACACTTTGGACATGTAATTGTCTGTCTACATTCAACTTGGACGTATCGTATTGGCTGTCCTGATTTACGTGAAAAATCTAATTGAGGTGATTTTCACACAAACTTCATTGGTAGGTTAAAGATTCATTGTACGTCTAGCTTTCTCCTGCATATTTTGAGGCATGCTGTGGCCTCATTTTTTATTTATGAAGTGATTATTAGCTACTTAGCACTTGTGAATCAATCTACGGAAAACTGCTGGAGAATATCCAACTCTTTCTGTCTTCACATTTCCATTGTGAACAATAATGAAAACCGGTAACCCTGTTCTTGTGAACTACCTGGTCACTAATTTCCATTGCAGTGAAACAGAGAAACTCTCCAGTAACCTGTACTGTTACTTACGCCTGGATATTTTGTGAAGTTTCCTCCAAAGATTCCCAGTTTGATCACCAAATATGCATTAGTCTTCGTGCCCAAGCAGTTAGCAGACACAGTTGTGCTCTCAACTGTCAGGGCCATGCCAAAAACTCTACAGGATCCTGCTTTTACAGAACCCAATCCATGCATGCACTCAACGGTGCTTTGTGCAAGAATGTTTTTTTTTGGACACTGGGCAGTCAGTTTTGAACCAGTGAGGAAGTTTATTACCCTGTGGTTGCTGTTGTTGTTTCAGTCTGAAGCTTTGCTTTGGACGCTGGATAGTCAGCTTTGAACCAGTGAGAAAGTCCATCCATCGGCTGCTGCTGTCCTCGTCTGAGTCTGTCTGGGAGCCTCTGAGGCATGTTTGCAGTTCGACGTGGTGTTAGTGGCGTTGCCTTCTGCGTGTGTGTGTACCTTGCAGGTGCTTGTAGGTGTGCAAGTTAGTGATTGGCCCTGGAATTTCAAGGCCTACTCACTGCCCCAAACAGGAGCACCTTTTGCACTGTGCACCTGTGGAGTGTGCACCCACAACTGCCTTTCCCATGTTAGCAAAGTGAATCCAATTCGAAGGTGTAAGGTAGAAGTACAAAAGCGCAATTTGTCTCTGGGTGACCAATGAGCAATCTGTGGAAAGTTTTGCATGGATTGATGATTTTTTGTAATTTCTTTATGGAAATAAATAAAATGAAATGATGTAAATTAGGGCGTATAACACGTGAGGCAGGTGTGTAGGCAATTAAGTGCTGTACATAATATGTGCTTTGGTAGTGCTTTGGTAATATGTACATACATAGTTGTTACATATTCCACATGATTTACATGTCCCCTTCAATCCATGCAAAGCTTTTGCATTCCACATGAAATTATGCATTTAGAGTTTGAGATGCCAAGATATCAAACCAATGTTTGGAGTACTGACCTTTAGTTACAAGTTGGGGAGTACTGACCTTTATTACAAGTTAGCTGGTTGAAATCTAGAATTTTTGAATTGAATTCAAAATCTTTGGAAAAAAAAAATCAATCATTTTAGAAGAAAATAAGAGAATATTTTGAAAAAGAATGATCATTTAAGAGGAAAATAAGAGAATATTCTTTATTTTCTTAAGGCCTAGTTGAGAGTATACTCCAAACAACTGGTTGGTCTAAGAAAATGTAGGATTTTAGCCAGTTGTACTAAATTTTCTCCCCAAACTATGTATCAAATGCCACTAGTACACAATCATTGGTTGTGCAATTTGTTTGAAAATACCACATCATTCATCCAAAATACCCTAAATGTGATTTCCAAAAATTATACCAATTGTTTGATTGTTGAATGGGCTAAAATTTTCAATTTTAATTATGTAGATCTTAGACCAAAAAATTAAAATTTAAAGGGATTTTTAATTTCAAGATTGTTGTTCTTTATAGAAACATGGAAGGATTGAAAATAAGTGCACCCATAATTAACACTACCAACAATTGAGCATACCTACTATTAAAAAAGAATAATTATTTTTATTGGATTTTATTGGCAAGTGAAAAAGTGTAAATAAATTATGCAATTTCAAATTGTAAAGATAGAAGTCATGGGTTGGTCACCTAGTCATAGACAATCAAGTATGTTGATTATGGTATAAGTGTTTTCTTACATCCATTCAATTTATTTATTTCAATTGAATAAAAATATACATTACAAGTCTTTTATCTATCCTCTTGTGTATAGTATTTGGTCTTTTCCTACTGCCACATCTTATAGTGGGCATATAGAACATGTCCCTTAAATTGTTTATGAAGCAAAGTTTTAATAAATCATTCTTATAGATATCAATCATCTTCAAAACTCACTACATTTCATAGTTCGAAATCTGTTGGTCCCACTAAAGTCTACAATGTTGAGTCTACTAATAAAAGCATATAAAATAGAACACACTATTTTTCCCCCTTGCCCATTCTTGAGCTCTAAACCAATGTGGTGATAATCCAATTCCAATGAAGTCCATTATGCTTTTGAGATATTGATGGATTCTTGTCCTTTGAATTCTTATTTTTTGAAAAATAGTTCTCATACATGTCTAGAGAGAGAAAAGAAAATGACTATAATCATTTTGATAGGCTAGTATAAATTAAGAGCCTACTCATCGTGAACTCCCACCACAATTTTCTAAAGAACTAAAAAGGGACACTAAGACTATATCCCTCATTAGAAAGTTCACTATGAAGTGAACATATATAAAATCCGATAATGTAGAGTGATGAGTTTGAGAATGTTTCCGGCATTTATTAAAGTGAAGCATTGTGAGTTTGTATGAGATAGAAGTAGTTTTCAAATTTCATGTACAACTTTGTTGTGTTATTGAATACATAGGGCTTTTACGTGTGACTTAGTACATTATAGTAATACATGTAGCCATGCATTTGTTTGAATAAAATTGTAAAGGACTAGATCCATTGCAAAATTGTCAAACATCATATTTGCATTTGAAATTTAGCATTCTAAATTTGGTTCAAGTACCAATTTTATATATTGTGATTATGGGACAATATGAATTATCTATCACTTTGAAATTTTCAATTCATTTTGTGGAATGTTGTCATATAATTTTGTAACAAAAAACTAAAATAAATGAAAAAAATTTAGCAAAAGAATTCCACTTAACTTGAATTTTTAAAAATCAAGTATCAATTAATGGAGATAATTGTAAAATTTACCTATGAATTATTTTATTTTTTACAACCAAAACACCCTTTGCCAATGTCCTTCAGGTCAAACTCAACTATCAAGCTAAGTTTATCATTTAATATAACTAATGTATAAATTTTTGATATTTTCCACTTGTGAAAAAATGTACTTTCTATTTATTTGGATTTTTTCAGAATTTTTTATAGAAGAAGAAAATTATTGTGATTTTTTAAAGTGAAAGGTGGAAATAAGATTACATAAATTATAATATATATTAGAATGATTTAAATTTTTTACCACAATGGTGAATATAATTTTTTTAAATGGTGAATATAATTTTTTAAATTAAAAAAACTATGAGTGAAAAATACACAATTATATCGAATAATTTCAATTCTAACATATAGAGCTTGCAATTACTTTTTTAGAATTTCAAATCTAAATAAGAATATAGCTTTTCAAGCTTCATTTTTTAGTTTAAATTAAAAACCGAAAATGGTTATTTGAAAGTGCCAATCAAGATTGACCAAGTTGCATTCACTTTGGCGATGCACAAATCTTCAGGGGGGCATTTGCAAAGAGGATATAAATTTGAAGAATATTGATTGGGCCAAAAGAGATGCTCCAAAACAACACTAGATACCTTGACTACCATTTAACTTCAAATATTTATAGGAAATTCAAAATACTCTTTTATGATTATTTTTTTTTCACAAACTCAATTTGTCTCTTGAAAAGCTAATCAATACAACTTAATCATTTATTACTCTTGAAAATAAAGAGAAGGTGAATTCTTTAACCTTGGAATGCCACGTTGGTACCATGTGAATCATTTACATAACCCTATAAAGATGCAACCGACCCAAGTGGTCCAATGGATGGCAAAGAGTCTTTCTATGTAAGACACAAGTCTATATGTTCATCCTTGGAATTTTATGTGAAAAGCGAAAGGTCTTGCACAATAGTTTTTTCCTCAAATGAGTGTTTTTAGTTGTTTTTTTAAATACTAGATGAATTCCGGCATGACTAGCCTTCTTTACAAGGTTAAAACAACCTAGGAGCACTCATTGGAGGTCAAACTATTGTGCGAGACCTTTCTTTTTTTACACAAAATTCCAAAAATGAACATTTTCACTTTAATCCTTAAACACTCTAACGTCCATATTATGAACAATGAATAGAGGGCATTTAGGCTTTGTTTAGTCTAATTAACTTCTCATTCATGAAATACTTGAATGTTGAAAAGACAACATGACCAATTACATGAAATTGCAGTGAACGGTATTTTGTACAATGATGTAAGCAAAAATGTGCCAAAATTTGGAAAAAGATTAAGGCATCTAATCCCTAAATGCCCAAGTCCTTTTTTAAGCTTCTAGAAATTTGCTCTACATTAAACAAAAAGCCAATATTTTGATAAGTTGTATCAATTTTTTTTAAATTGTAACCGTGGAAATTCAAACTAAACATGTTGAAGACCTCATAGAAAATAAAACACAACATATGGATTGAAAGATTCTAATGTTTGATCATGAGGGTGTTAAAACTACAAAAGTGATTTGAAGTATTTCAATCCTCTTTTCACATGTCAAATCTAAAAATGTTGTCACCAAAAAAATATGAAGATAAAGGGCCTAACATGCCATAACCCCAATCAATTTATGGTTTCTCAAAATCTACTCTACAATTTTTTTAAATGAATTCCTAATGTGATTTTTCCCCCTCTAAGATCTAGTGTATTTGAGGCTCATTTTCAAGAGCCCTCAACACTACAAAAAGTCAAGATTGCAATGGACACCCTTGCACAAAATCTTGAATAGAAAAATCACAATCAATCATTTACAAAATCAAAATTTTCATGCTAAAACTAGACTTCAAAAAGGATTTTTCAAAAATACAAATTACTAAAAATAGCAACTGGGTTCAATTCTATTTTAACTTCAAAGTATTGTCAACACCAAAATTTGTTGCCCTGGGGTGTTTAGGGGTTAAGGATTAATCCATCTTACATAGTTGAAGGATTTGGTGTCATCTATCATAAGCTTATTAGTGTCCACGGCAATGTTAACCCTAAAAGGCCTTTGTAGTCATATTGACTACGGTGGTATTTGACCAAACTGAAGACATTGACCAAATATTGTTGAGTACAAAGTAAAAGTAATGATCATGGTAGTACGTAAATAACAACGTATCAGAACTCATAGAATAAACCACAATGGAAGAGTTATAATAAGGCTAAATACGGGCTGTATAGAGGGACCCCAACAAGGGTGAACTTACACGGTTGAAAAGTGGGGGAGTCACCGAGGAGGTAGAGTTAGGTTTGTGAGCATGTGCCCTGCCTCTGTTTCCCCCCAGTGGAAACCAAGCAAGCTTTGCATGACTGTCTTCAGTGTTTCCCTTTGCTGCTGTGGAATGTCAGGCGCACATGGAAGAGTGCCTTGAGAAACTCAAGGGCAGAGAAAGAGAAGCGAAATCAAGTGCATCAGGTGTTCACAAGGAGCTCCAATTCAGGACACACCATAAGTTTGCAAAAGGGATAAGGTACCCAATCTTTTCAATGCACCAAAAGGGACCAGCAGTGAGCATGTGAAGCTGTGAAATTGAAGGACGTAAAAAAAACCCATCAAAAAAAATTATGAAAGTGAAGCTGTGAGCATGTGAAGCTGTGAAAGTGTGACCAGCAAGGTGAATTTTGTGTTTTTCAAGGTAAAAGTAAATTAAAAAAAAGTCCCCCTATTTTGTGCCATGTTTAGATTATGTTCTTTGTCCTACCTAACAATTTGGGGTCTCTCATTGCAAATATGAATTCAAAATTTACAAATTTTATCATGTGTGGCAGATAAAAAAATTCTTGCGTTTTCTCTCGAGATAAAATTCCTGCATTTTCACCCTACATGGCTCATTTTGTGGACAGGTTTATTTAGGGCCATAGAGGATTGCCCCATGTTTTACCCCTACAAAATACACTAGAATTTCTTATTTGCCACATATGATAAAATTTGCAAATTTTGAATTCATATTTGCAATTGGAAGCTCCAAATGAGTCAGAGTATTTGAAGAAGTACAAAATATAGGCAACAAAAAATAGGGGACAATTTTTACATTTATCCTTTTGATGGGGCAATACATGGGTGAATCTCCTTGGCCTTTAGTTCCATAGCATCCTGCTTGTGAAATTGGGGTCATGTCACGTACATTTCTCTATTGGAGATTATGTATTAGATAACCGATGAGCCACGCCGGTTATCATACATAACCGGTTGTACATTTTTCAATCATAACCTTTGATCTTCGTGATCCAAGGGTGTAGGAAGCAAGTTGAAAGGAAAGAAGGTTATGAGTTGTAACTTGTAATGGCAATAGTGACAAGTTGCCAATAGGATGGTGCCATGTTAGCGTTGAAAACCGGTTATGGCAATGCATCGATGTCCTCAATTCCAAAACTTTAGTCAAGTGGGCTTTGCAGTTTGCAAGCAACTGACTGGAATCCACTAACTTACCCAATGGGTAAATTAAGTTTTAACTTAAGTTATGCACCAATGGTTACGCACATGAACCACTTAATGAGGGCTTTAGAATGTCATTATAACAACAGAAAAATGTTGAGAATTCTCATTGCTGCTCTCCTCAGATTCTCATTGCTGCCTGATGTTAAAAAACAGCAGTTTTTTTGGTTTTTTGGGGGGTGGGGGGAGCACACAGCAACAGCTGCCTGCAGCCCAGAGTGGTCCAATGGATGACAGAGAATCCTTCTAAGTATGTAAGACAGAAGTGCATATGTTTATTTTTGGAATTTTGTGCAAAAAAGGGAAGGTCTTGCACAGGAGTTTTGACCTTCATTGATGACTGCTATTGCTTTTGAAAGTACTGTAGATGATTTACATTGTACCCCCCAAAAGATGAGTTCCACGGTGACCAACTTGTCCTTACACAGTTAAAAAACTAGGCCCTAGCATTCATTCCAAGTACACCGCCCTTTCCTCCTTTCCCCTTTTCCCTCCCAAGTGGCAGTGGTTTTTATTCCCCCATCAAATCAGATGTTTCACAAAACCACCTAAGGTAACTACACCTAAAATTGCACAAATAAGCTCTGTGGCATGACAATATGCTTTAGAAAATGAACAACAATTTTAGCACATTGGTCGAGGACTATGAATCAAAACGCAAGTGGTTTCATAATTTTTGGACACATTGTGAATTAGTTACAAATTTTCAAAAGATGCAAGGTGTAAGGTGCTAAAAGTGTCATGTGGGTGATGCCAAAATGCACTTGATGCATTCGATGCACATGAAGAATGACACTAGAAAAGAAGTTAAAGCAACAAAAAGTGTACCCAAAATTGTCCACTTCTAAGGTTGCCACTTCCATAGTACTATTGATAGAGTTGCACACTTCTTGAAATTCACCTTACATTTGTTCTGTTATGCGCTCCCCATTTTTTGATATCCTCCCCATTCAATTTTCCTTAAAAAATAGGGGTCGATTTTGTTTTAGGAGCATATTCTTAAGTTTTGAGATCTTTTCTCAATCTCTTCCTATCACCTCCTTTTCCTTCTCCTTTTTCTTATACAACTTGAGGATTGAGCTCTTGGGGGGTGTCAAAGTGTGACTCTTGATATTTCTTTGTGAAGCAACACATATGAAATATGAAACACTGATTCCAAAATAAAGTCATGGTGCCTACTAATATGGATTTTAGAAATATAAAGTGGAACAAATTTCAATGAATTTGGCCATACATGACAGTAATCTATCCACATTACAAAGGACATGTTGTCATATTCAACCTTTGCATAATAAAAAAAAAGGGAAAAAAGAAAAAAAAAAAGGGAATGAAATGTCTTATTAACCCCCAAAGCCCTAATCTACATTTTTTTGACAATATAGCAATTTGGGGCAACTCACTATAAATGGAATTTTTATTTTTTACTTTTGAAATTTTCACACAACATGCACCCAAGAAGTAGCTTTAACCCCTAGAGGACCAAGTTGTGTTTCTTGGCAACATATAAATTTTTGGGCAACTCACTACAAATGGAGTTTTTATTTTTTTATCCTTGAAATTTTCACACATAGGGTCAAGGAGTAGCTTTGAGGCCCAACAATTATCATAATTTTTTGACTAAATGGTTAAAAATTCATTGTGTGATATGTAGTTTGTTTCTCAACTGAAGCAATCCACGCAGATTAAAAAAAGAAATAAAAATATTTTTTCTAATTAAAATTGATTTTTTTGATTACATATACATGGAAAGCTTTGAATCATTCCATTTTGATTAATGAGATGAAAGTTATGAGGAGTTGTAGCTTGTAGGTAGTCATTGAATCTCTACTCTAAAATGAACTTTGAAATCCTATTGAACTCAATTTTAAATATTTAAATAAATAAATGAAAACATTGGGTGTAGATTGTTTAGTACAACATTACAACTATTGGAATTGACATTTTTCAATTTCATAACTAAATTCTTAACAATTTAGTGTTTTGAATCATTCTCTATTTCTTTCTATTTACTATTTTTTTCCTAAATGTTGTACAATTTCAAATGATTTGAAATTTTTCAAACAAGTAGCAAACTTGCCTTGAGGAATTAATCCAAAGAAAAAATATCATTTAGGACATTTTTTCATACAAATGTGACCTTGTGAAGTTCAGCTAACTAGTTTTTTGCAAGGCCAAAAAAGAATTTTTTGTTGCTTCAAATGACCCAACAATTTTCAAAACTCATGACTACATAGTTAAAAATTTATTGTATGATATGATATGTAATTTTCATTGCTCAGCGGGGCAAAACCTGGGCAACAAAAAAACTTCTTAAAAAATTTACTTTTAAAAAATAATAATAATTTGAAGTTGTTTTTTTAATTTTTATATATGTGAAAAACTTTGAATTACTCCATTTTGATTAATGAAATAAAAGTTTTAGTTTGCGGGTAGTTTGCATTTATGGATAGTTTATATAAATTGTAATTGGTAAAAGACCCTACCAATACAATGTTGTTTATCCCTAGAAACTCAAAGTTCCTAAAATACTCCAATTTCTTGCTTCTAGGATATGATTAGGGGTCTTAAAACATCAATTAGGTGTCTAAGAGAAGATTAGGAGTAGGAGAGATAGCTAGGCCTGATGATAGCAAGAATACAAAAGATTACATTATGGAACCTCAACCACTTAGTCCAATGATTCCTAAAAATTATCCAAGTTGCAATAAAATTCTACTAAAAATTAGAATAGAATTTTTAGTAAAAAAATGTGCCTTGACAAGTTTCAAAGCATTCCTACACTAATAAGTACCTATATTGACGTCTTGATCAAATTTAGACTGAATTTAAACAAGTTCAATGCATTGATTGGCTTATCAAGAGCTTGCACCATCCAAATGAGGCTCAAGTGGAGCCTTCTCTTACTTCCTCAACTCCTAACACTCCATGCAAGTCAAAAATATAACTCTTTCATGTACAACTTCAATGTGGTTTTAAATCATATTTAGAATATTCATGGCCTAATACATGAGTGGTTTGCAATTTTGGAGTTGGACATTTTGAATATTCATAGAAACTTCAATTTTTATTTGCAAAATAAAATTACTCTCATTCTTATTAAAGACAAAAGTACACATGTGTAAAATATAAACACCATTGAAAAAATTGTCTCCGAGGTAGTTATACTCTTGACTAAACATTGAGGTGGCCATAGCTTGATGTATCCTAGTCTTACTTAAAGTTTCATATTACTTAGATTTTGCCTATGAGAAAAAAATAACATATGTAAAATTTAAATACCATTCCTAAAGTCAATTTCTCCAAGCTAGTTGAACTCTTGACTACAAATCAAGGTAGCAATAGGTTGATGTATCCTATTGTTGTTTAAAGCTTTAATTCATCTAGGAGGTTACCTATGAGAGCACATGTATAAAATCTAAATACCATTCAAAAAATTATTTTCAAACTAGTTACATTTCTAAATATAAATCAAGGTGGAAATAGTTGATGTACTCTAATGTAGCTAAAGCTTCAATTCTACTTGAGTTTTGTTTAGGATGTCTAAAATTTAAATACCATTCAAAAAATTGTCTCCAAGGTAGTTAGACTTCTAACTACAATTATAGTGGCTACAAGTTGATGTACCCTGTCATGCTATTGACTACAATCATGATGGTAGCTATAGGTTGATGCATCATATTAAAGCTTTTATCCCACTTGAGTTTTGTCTACAAGAAAAGAGCACATGTGTAAAATTTAAATACTCTTCAAACTAAGGTAGTCAAATTTATTACTATAAATCAAGGTGTCTTTAGATTGATGTACCTTGGTGTCACTTTAAGCTCTAATTTCACTTGGATTTTGTCTATGGGAAAAGAACACATGTATGAAATTAAATACCATTTTGAAATTTGTATCCTTGATACCAAAGTACTAATCATGATGGTGATAGGTTGATGTACCTTAGTGTCATTAAAAGCAATTATTGTTACTATTCATCTCATTATTGTCCAAATTTGATTTGTTAAATTATTTTGTATAGCAATTATTGTAATACATATGCTTAAGAGTGAATAATTGTCTATATTTTACAAAAGTGATGCAAATTTCTTGTATGATATGCACATAATAAAACTAATTATATTATTTTCTAATATATATGACTACAATTGAAACTAAACAAGTTCATGAATCTTAACTCCTAAAGTCTCATTGTCTTTATGGGAGAAAAAATGGATTTTGGGTAGGCTTGTGTAACCTCAATTTTTGATGTGTTTTTTTGTAAATCTTTCATAAGATAGAAAATCACATTATGTTTATGGAAATATAACTTTTATCTCAATCAATGCCCAATCGCAAAAGTTATGTTACAAGTGGCAACAAAAAAATCTATAAATTTTTTAAACAATTTTTTTTAATTGTGGATTATATTTTTGATTCATTCTATTTAGATCAGTGATGTAAAAGATAGAACTTCTTGTTTTGTAGGCAATTACAGAAACTCTGTTAGAAAGTAAGGCTCTACGTTCATTTTTGAACTCAATTTTTACAATTTTCAATGAAAGAATTTTTTGTAAGGTAAAAGATACTAGCTAGAACAATCTCATGATTGTAGTAAGTGTTTTTTAATTCCATCTTAGTGCTTTTAATGATTTAATTTTTCCTTCAATCTTGTATTAACTTATGCTTTATAATCTTTTGAAGAATGAAAAAAAAAAGTGTATTTTTTGAAAAAAAATTCCTAGAAATTCAATTCAAATCTTCAAGATAATTTTTTAAAATCAAAATATTTAGTGAATTTTTTTAGTTGAAAGAGATTGAAAGCCAAATAATATAGTCAAGGAACATTCTCAAAAATCCACTTCCTTCACTTTAAAGGTAAATATCTTTCAATCTACATGGTGAGTGTTTATGAAATTTATTCTCCATATTTTTATACAACTCTTCTACAAGATCCTATGAATAGATATGCAAGAAAAGCAATTTGTAATTTTTTTCTCTTTATAATAGAATGGTAGTTCATAGTGTTTTTTGATGAAATAAAGGCCTTAGGACTTTATGGATTAAAACTTAATGATACTAAGATTTAATTCATCAATTGTTGCCAAAGAAAATTAGATTTTTTTCTATTATAAAACAAAAAATAAATCTTCATTCTATGTAGTATAATTTTTTAATGCCTAATATCAAATCTAAAATTACATTTTAGATTAACATGGTTAGCAATATTATATATAAACAAATATTTGTACCATAGTATAATATAATTCAAGTTGTCATTCAAAATTGTCTTGCAAATGTATACTTGTGTGTCTCTATAATATATTTGTTAGCTCTTAACTTTGAAATTATAAGTGGTAATATTGGTTAATTCTCTTCACCCCTAAAGTCCCATCATCCCCTCGGGGGACAAAATGGATTTTGGGTAGGTCCTTGTGGATTCAATATTTGTTGTGATTTTTTGAATCTTTTGGTGAAGATAGGAAAACACATTAGTTTTCCAAAAATAATTTTTTAATTTCAATTGGAGCCTAGAAGAAAAAGTTATGGAAAAAAAGCCATTTTTTCATTTGGCGGGCAGAAAAAAACTTCAAATAAAAATTTTGAATTTTTATCCTATATAGATTATATTTTTTTATACATGGCAAGATTTGATTCATTTCATTTGAATTTGTTATGAGAAGTTATAAACAATCTTGTTTTCCAAGCAATTAGAGCATCTTCTTGGAAAAATAACTTGTAGAATTCATTTCTAACCTCAATTTTCACAATATTTTCTTAAAAAAAGAATCACAAGGTTAAGATCTCTTGCTAAAACAATCTCACTCTTGAGATTAGTGTATTTCAATTCCACCTTAGAGCTATTAACAATTTAGATTTCCTTCAATATTGAACCTACTTTTACTTAATAGTTTTTTAATGAATGAAAATTAAGTTGTTGTTTTAAAAAAAAATTAATTCCTAGAATCTCAATTCAATTTTTTATCATATAAAATTATATTTTCCAAATTATTAGAGCAAAAATGATAAGTTATGAAGGTTAAAAGCCAAATAATGTAGTTGAGCAAGGTACAAAAAAAATTTGTTTCCTTCACTTTAAACACAAACATCTTGCAATCTATAAGGTCAAAGTTTGTGAAACTTTTGCCACACATTCTTATACTAGTCTAGTACAAGATCCTATGGTTAGATATGCAAAAAAACTTCTTTTTTTTTCTTTTTTTCTTTTTAACTTTTTGCTCATTGCTATAGAAATGCAATTTCGAGTGTTTTTTGATGAAAAAGATACCTTGAGACTTTAGGGATTAACCCCTGTTAAGATTCATAGTGTGAACGCTCTCCATACATGTGGCGAATTAGTCAACAAAGTAGTTCTTAGCCAATAGGGAGAGAGTACTATTCATCGTCTCTCTCCCTTTGTATATACTTCCTACTATCAATGTTAGTACGGGTATTCTTCTCTTGCAACTTTGTGTTTGTATTCTTTGAGGTTTTTGTTTCGTTTATTATACTCAACACGTTATCAGCACGCTCTTTTACAATTGTTCGCGCACACGCTCTTATAATTTTGTTTACAATTTCCAGTTTAGAATTATTTTTAGAGGGAGATTTGCAAGCCCCCCGTCTCTCTCTGCCTGAGTGGTGCTCCCTACTCTCCCACCTAACTCTCCCTGTGCTTCCCCACCTCCCCCAGGCTTCTTCTCCCTGGCCGGCTCCCTCTTGCCCACCTCAATTTGGCACTCCCAGTCCGTCCATCTCTGTACAGTCCCGCTCCCTCTGTGCTGCCCTCCTTCTCCCCCCCTCCGTAGCGACCCTTGCTCTCCCCGCCTTGCAGCTCCTCCCCCTTTGGCCCTCCCTTATTATTTTTTTTTCGATTGTCTCTACATTTTTTTTCCCAATCTTCGACAACCTTCTTTCCTTTGGACTTCTCTTCCAACTTCCAATTACACTTCCATCCTTTCGCCTTCTTCTTCACCACCCTTCCAAACCCTTGTTTCACATTATTTTTATTTATTTTCAATTTATTTGACCTTTCATCTTTATTTATATATGTAATATTTTTTTTCCTTCTTTATCTTTATTTTCATCTTTATCTTTATACATCCCTTCCTCTTTATCTTAATTTTAATTTTAGTTTTAATTTTATTTCTTTATCTTCTACTTATCTTTATCTTTATTTTCTACTTCATCTTTATCTACCTATTCAAACCCTAATTTTCTATTCAAACCTAATTTTTTTTTCAAACCCTAATTTCTTCCCGAAGCTATATTTTTCTTTTTTTCTTCTACATCATGACTACTTCGACATCTTCTGTCGCTACATCTACGACTATTCCGGTGGCTGCTATTATTATTGAGCCACCAAGGCTTCAACCTCTTCTTTTTACACAACTGGCAGTTGATGGCAGCAATTATCTATTATAGGCGAGGATGGTCAATGCACATATATTTGCTGCGGGACTATCAGACGCTATTGTTTTTGACACTATTCCTATTGTAAGTGCCACTGATTCCACTGTTCCTCTTGCCATTGTTTCTGCTTCCACTTCTTGGAAAGCTCTACTCTTGCTTCGTCGTCATGTTGTTCTTTCTCTACAACATCAGTATTTAGAGATCGAAAAACCAGATGAGCTTTGGCAGAAGCTCAAGTCTCGGTTTTACCATCAGAAAACGATGTTCCTTCCTAGAGCTCTCCACGATTGGACCCATTTACGAGTATTGGATTTTCCAACACTTGTTGCTTTTAACAATGAATTGTACCGCATCATATCGCAATTACGGTTGTATGGTCAAGCCATTACCGAACAGGAAATGATTGAGAAAATTCTCTCAACATTCCCACCGGTTTCTGCTGTACTTGCCTAGCAGTATAGAAACATGAAATTTGAGAATCACTCAGATCTCATGTCTTTATTACTTCTTGCTGAAAAGCAAAACGAGATCCTTCTGCGCAATGCAGAGGCCCGCCCTATTGGGACTACGGTACCAGAGTCTCATGCTGTCAAAGTTTCTCATCTCAAACCTAAGACACAAAAGTTTAAGAAACATCGTCAGAAACAGTCCAATAATTATAGTCATAGTCATGCGCACAAGAAGAATACCAATTCTTCTTTTCAAAACCATGGTAAGCGTCAGTCAGAGACGCGTACTTGCCACAAATGTGGTAGAGTTGGCCATTTGGCCAATGTTTGCCGTACAGCAGACTATTTTGTCAAGATGTTCCAAGAGAACAAGAAACTTCAAGCTCAAGGTCGTGAAGTTCATACAATGGATGCGTCTATGGACCCGTATGGAGATGAAGATTTTGAAACACATGTTGTTGAGGATACCTCCACTGGTGAGTCTTATGATGCACTCCTTGACTCTGCAACCACACATACTATTTTGCAAGATTAGCAATTTTTTGATGTTGATAAACTTTCAACTTGACAAACCAGAAATTTAATAACTATGGCTGGATCGAATGTGTTTCGTTTCCAAGAGGGACCAGCAAAGGTGATTTTGCCTGAGGGCACCACCATAACATGCATGCGTGCTATGTTTTCTCCCTCTGCGCCTCGAAGCCTGATCAGCTATTGAGATATCCGCACCAATGATTTTCATCTCTCGACCAGAAATATAGATAGGCGAGAGGCTCTGGTTTTTGTACAAAACAATAAAGTAGTGGAAATAGCCTTTGCTACGGCTAGTGGCTTGTATCGGATTCCAATCCGACCACCATCTGTATTTAGTTTTGCTTCATCTTCTAAAGAAAATAAAATTTCATTGTGGCATGGAAGACTGGGTCATCCAGGCTCCACTTTATTTCGGAAAATTCTTCCATGTGTACTTGGTCATAATTTACAGCCAGCTGATGTAAATTCAATGACACTATGTCAAGCATGTGTACAAGGCAAATTAATTGCTAGACCATCTCTATGGAAGCTGTCCAGTGAATTACCACCAATGCTTTCGAGACTACATGGTGATATTTGTGGTCCTATAACACCAATGTTTGGACCATTTTGATACTTTTTGGTTTTGGTTGATGCAGTAGGCAGACAATCTCATGTCTCTTTACTATCAACTAGAAATTTGGCTTTTGCCAACTTATTTTCTATGCTTATCTGGTTCAAGGCTCATTTTCCTGATTATCCAATCAAAACGTTTCGGATGGATAATGCCCAAGAATTCCGATCCAAATCTTTCGAAGATTATTGTATTGCCATTGGGATTGATTTGACATATTCAGTTCCCTATGAACATGCTCAAAATGGATTGGCGGAGTCTTTCATCAAACGAATTCAACTTATTATGAGGCCTTTGCTTTTACATGCAAATTTGCCGGCATATATGTGGGGACATGCAGTTCTACATACTGCAAATTTAATTCAGCTTCGTCCTTCATCTGTAGAGATTGCTTCATCACAAGAACTTCTTTCAAGACGAGTTCCTAATGTATTTCATTTGCGAGTATTTGGATGCTGGGTTTGGGTTCCAATTGCAGAACCTCAACGTTATACTATTGGCACTCATCGCCAAGAAGGCATCTATGTTGGATTTGACTCTCCTAGTATTATTCGATACATTAATCCATCTACTGGTACATTACTTCGTGCGCATTTCGCCAACTGTCGGTTTGAAGAAGACGTATTTCCATCTTTAAGAGGAGGAGCATTTATTCTAGAGACTTCTATTGGTCTTACATTTCAAGCACCTCAAACACTTACATCAAATCCTGATCCACGATCATCCTTGGCTGAAATTGAAATTGCTAAGATTTTGCATTTGCAAAAGATTGCGGATCAGACACCTGATGGTTTTAATGATGCACCACGAATTACAAAAACTCCATTGAATGAAGCTCGAAATCTTCCTGCTCGAATTTTTGTACCATAAATTACAACCATTACTACTCCTCAATCTCTTAGCAAACGAACTCGAGGACTAAACAAGCAACCACGCAAACGTAAGACAATCTTTGATGTTGCTAATCCTTCTCTACCTACAGCAACCACTTCCAATTTTGTTCATCCATCTATTTCAGAAGAAGAAATGTCTCAGTCGAACACAGAATTATCTGTGATGTACTGCGGTACTAGTCATGTATGGAACAGAGCCAATATTGACATAGATGAAAATTTCATTTCTATGATTGTAGAACATCTTTCTTGCGAGAAAGATGATCCCGAACCGCGTACTATTGAAGAAGCGATGAATTACTTTGACTGGCTCAAGTGGAAAGTTGCTATTGAGGAGGAGTATGAATCTTTGCGCAAGAGACAAGTCTTTGGACCTATCGTGAATAATCTTAATTCACGACCTCTTGGATACAAACTTGTTTTTGTACGCAAACGAAATGACAAAAGTCAGATTATTCGCTACAAAGTTCGTCTTGTTGCTCAAGGATTTACACAAAAGTTTGGCATTGATTATGATATCACATATTCACCAGTTATGGATACTATTACTTTTCGATATCTCCTTGGCATGGCGGTACATACCATCTTTGAGATGACACTTATGGATGTGGTAACCGCTTATTTATATGACTCACTTCATACTAATATATATGAAAGTCACACCTGGCCTTCAATCTACAAATTCAAGTGCAACTATTCCAGGCAAATATCATGGCGTTAAATTACAATGTGCACTATATGGTCTCAAACAATCTGGACGCATGTGGTATCAACGCCTACGACAATTTCTTATTGAGAATCATTTTATTAATGATACATTGCTTCCCTATCTCTTTATCAAACGAGATAAAGATGATTTCGTCATCATTGCTGTTTATGTTGATGACTTGAACCTTATCGGTATCAAATCTGCATGTATTGCAGCTACTCAACTTCTTGTTCGTGAGTTTGAAATGAAGGTACTTGGCAAAACTGCATTTTGTATTGGTTTACAAATTCTTCATTTGAAAGATGGTAGCATTTTTCTTTCTCAAACGACATACATCAACCGAATCTTGAAAAGATTCAACATGCTCGATGCCTATCCTCTATCATCACCTATGGTATGTCAGAGTTCAAACGGTGAAGATCCTTACCGTCCTTGCGAGGAGGAGGAGGAAATATTGGGTGAAAACTATCCATACCTCGCTGCGGTTGGAGCACTTTTATACTTAGCTACGTCTACAAGGCTTGACATTGCATTTGCAGTTAGTGTTCTTGCAAGGCATAATGCTCGTCCTACACTTCGACATTGGAATGGCATCACACATCTTTTTCGTTATTTGAAAGGAACTGAAGATTTGGGACTACACTATACTCGATCGCGAGATCCAACATTGGTTGGATATGCTGATGCTAGATATAGATCAGATCCTGCAACATCAAAATCTCAAACAGGCTATGTTTTCTTGCGACATGGAGTTGCAATATCTTGGAAATCAGTAAAGCAAACTATCACGGCAACATCATCGAATCATGCAGAAATCATTGCTTTACATGAAGCATCTCGAGAATGCATCTGGTTAAGATCGATTGACAAGTTCATTCGAACAAATCGTGGATTATTTTATGATAATTCTCCAACTGTTTTATACGAAGACAATAGTGCTTGTGTTACTCAAATGCAAGCAGGTTTTATTAAAGGTGATAGTACAAAGCATATTGATCCAAAATATTTCACCTATATCAATGATTTGATTACAGACAAAGTACTTGAAACAAAGAAAATTGCATCAGTAAATAATCTAGCTGATCTTTTTACCAAGGCCCTTTCAGCATCTACTCATCGTCGACTTGTCCATGATATTGGAATGCGGCAACTTGGTCTTTTAGAACAAGAAATTCAATAGATTTTCATTATGAAATTTATTGATCCTTTTAATATCCTTCCATGGTTTTTCCCACTGGGTTTTACTATGAGAATGGATTGATAAAAGAGTTGTACTCTTTTTCCTTCATCTGTGATTTTATCCTTGAATATAACCAAGGTTTTCTTAGATAAGGTTTTAATGAGGCAACAACCGTAAAATCTTATGAAAATTTTCGAATAGAAAAGGTGGGATCGTGGTGGGAACCACGGTTTGGGGTTCAATGCTGGAGCTTGTTAACCATCTTGGGGTGTACAACATCTTGTCACATTCACAGCTCAAGGGTGGGATAGCGGGTCAACTGTTATTCCTGCCTCACTAGCATGCCAAGCCGTGAGTCTCTCGAACCAGTCAATACAGCCGACGAGGATCGAACCGCGGACCGATTGTCTGACCACCGACGTATGAAACCAGTCGACCAAGTCCACGACTTGGCGACTGTGTTCGGCATTCAATTGATTTTATTGCCTTCATCGACCAGCCCACATTAATTTTATTATTTTATCCTTATTATGTCGAGCGAAGAGGAGTGTTAAGATTCATAGTGTGAACGCTCTCCATACATGTAGCGAGTTAGTCAACAAAGTAGTTCTTAGCCAATTGTTGCAGACGCAACTCTCGGGCGGAACCGAGACCAGAATCAAGGGGATTCCTCGAACAGACCAAGAACAAGACTAGAATAGAAGGGATTCCTCCAACAAAAGTTGAAACTGGAGTCAAAAATACTAGGAACAAGCTTTAGATTTCTTGGAATAAGAGTAGGTACAACTGGTGTTGACGAGAGTGAGGAGCAATGTCTCCCAACTCTCTATTTATACTAGTCTAGAAGTAGGCTAACCTGCTTCGCCTTCAAGAAGAAGTTACCTAGCTTGCTTGAGGCCTAAGGCGACTTGGAGTGTAGCCCAAGTCAACTAAACTACCTTGCTTCGCCTTCAAGGCGAATCTATTTGTCCTGCAAGGCGTTGTAAACTTCCTAGAAACTTCTACTAAGGCAGTGGCTTGTCCCTAAAGGTACCGCCATCGCTATGTGTAGTTTCTCAAGAAGCTTCCTATGGTCTTGGTCTTCATTCGTTGGTTCTCGATCGTTGGCCGTCGATCTTCCGTCCTTGTCTTGTATGTCACGTCCGTGACATCACCCCCCTTCAAGGGGCGAGTTCCACGAGTCCCTCTGTTGTCCAATGACCTGGCAGTAACCCACATGGGAACCCACGTATATTCACGTGGGTCGCATTAAAAATACAGAACTAACGGTTGTCGGAATTCCGTTAGCGGAGAATGTTTGGAAGGCGGCGGAAAAACAGCCGAAGTACGGCTGAATCTGGTCGGGAACAATATCGGCGACGGTGGCGGAAAATAGGACAGTGCATTGGCAGGAACAGTGGCGGAGGTAGGCAACCGTATAAAGGTAACATGGTCGCAAAACAAGGACATCGGCGAGGCAGCACAAGAGAAGAAATAACTTACAAGTGACGAGGGTTCGAGCCCGACCTCGGCCTGTAGGCGTATCCCTCAACTGAGCTATCTTGACTGTTGTCTCGTGGGTCACACCAACTTTTCGATGCTTCTGCATCTGCACCCACGCCTATCCGAAGTCTTGATATGGCGATGGTGTTGGTTCAAACGTCTTGGGCTCAAACATTTTTGGGTTTCGATGGATACTCACGATGGAATTTTGCGATCATCTCCGGGGTGTTTGCAAGGTTGGCAGCAGGTTCCCAAGTTCGTTTATGAATCTCGTAACCTTGCCAATGAACAAGATACTCCAATTTTCCTCGGTTGATGCGAGAATCAAGGATCTCTGAGACTTCAAATTCTTCTGCGCCATCAATTTCAATTGGAGGAGGAGGTGCTTGTAGCCGTCCAGGAATAGTAGAGTCTTTATACGGCTCAAGAAGAGAAACGTGAAATATTGGATGAATCTTCATGGAGGGCGGTAATTCTAATCGGTAAGCCACATCATTGACTTGTTTGATGACCGAGAATGGTCCAAGACGTCGATAGTCCAATTTATCGCTTAGTCGATGAGTTCTGAGGTTTCGACGGAGTAGCCAGACTTTATCTCCAACATGAATAGGTGGATGTTGCTTGCGAGACTTATCTGCATTCTGCTTCTAGCGTTCTTGGGCTTCAATGAGCTTAACCTTTAATTCTTTTTGAATCTCCAATAGTCGAGTTGCAAGATCTTCAGCGGCAGGACTTTTTGAAGTAGAGAGCTGGAATTGATCAAACCTTGGATGGAAACCATAGTTGGCAAAGAAAGGTGTTTGTTTTGTTGAATCTTGGATGGTGTTGTTGTACGCAAACTCCGCAAGTGGTAACAGGTCCGTCCAATTGTCTTGATGATAGTTGATAGAACATCGAAGGTATTGCTCCAAAACTTGATTAACTCTTTCTGTTTGACCATCCGTTTGAGGATGATATGCCGAAGACAATTTGATCTCCACTTGTAAGATTTTGAACAATGATTTCCAAAACTTGGAGGTGAATTGCGTACCGCGGTCAAAGATGATGTCGTCAGGAAGTCCATGATACTTATACACGTTGTCAATAAACAATCGTGTAGCTTCTTCGCCAATCACTGTTTTGTTGCATGGCACAAAGTGTGCCATCTTGGTCAATCGATCAACCACCACAAAGATGGAATCAAACCCCTTAGAAGGCGGTAGTTCCACGATGAAGTCCATGGATATGGATGTCCATGGCTTTTCCAGAATCTTGAGCGGCCGTAATAGTCCATACGGTCGATGTCTTGGAATCTTGGAACGGGAACAGATGTCACATGTTGTGACAAACCCTTTGACGGATTTCCACATTTGTGGCCACCAAAAGTCTCTGGAAATAAGCTCTATGTTTTTGTTGAAACCAAAATGTCCCGCCGATGGAAAATCGTGTCGAGACTAAAGCACCCGAAGTCGACATGGGCCTTTCGAGACATAAAGTAGTCCCTCATAGTACAAAAGCCCATCACGAAATTGGAATCTTGGATCAGTATCCTCTCGGGGCATTTCACCTCCTCGTGATCTATGGATCTGTGGACTAGAAGTGGTTTCATTCGGGGATTCCGAATCTATTACCACTAAATCAGGGATTTGAGAGTCCAAAGTTTGGATCTCTCCAGAATTTGAAATATCAGAATGGCTCTTGAATTTCAAAGCCAAAAGATCAGATTGAAGACTTACTCGAATATCTTGGAGAAACGCTACATCCATTGAAGTTGTAAAGTGCGTTGTTCTGAGTTGGAGTTGTTCGGGTTTGAGTAGGGTAGATCGTTGTTGGTCGTAAGCTGCGTCTCCCTCCCTTGGTGCAAGATACGCTCTTCTGGATAGAGCATCGGATCGAATTTGTTGAGTCCCAGGCCGATACGTGATGACAAAGTTGAAACGCGACAGCGATATGCTCCATCGGGCTTGTCGTCGATTCAAAATCTTTGCAGACATGAAATACTCGAGGTTCTTATGGTCTGTATAGACCGTTACTGGGTGTTGAACTCCTCCAAGGAAATGTCGCCACTCTTGGAATGAGTCGACAATGGCAAATAGCTCCTTGTCGTGGATTTCGTAGTTGATCTCCGCGGCCGTGAATTTTCGCGAATGGAACGCGACAGGATGGAGACGTCCATCTTCGCTAAATTGCGAGAGAACTGCTCCCAAGGCAAAGTCAGAAGCATCGCTTTCAAGGAAGAAAGGCTTCTGATAATCAGGATGAGTCAAGATTGGCGCTGTAGTAAACGCCCTTTTCAGATTCTCGAATGCTTGTTCCGCCTTCGTACTCCACTCGAGTTTGTCCTTGCATGTGAGTCGGGTTAGCGGTGCAGCAATTTTGGAGTAGTTTTGATGAAACTCCGATAGAAGTTGGCAAAACCAAGAAAACACTGAACGTCTCGAATGGTCGATGGTTTCTTCCAGCCAATAACCGCTTCGATCTTCTTGGGGTCCATCGATAGACCTTCTCCGGAAATAATGTAGCCAAGAAATTCGACTTCGAGTTGGTGAAATATGCACTTCTCTAACTTGGCATAAAGTCCAGCAGAGCGCAGTTTTTCTAATACCAACCGGACATGATTTTCGTGGTCCTTCTCATTTTTTGAAAAGACCAGAATGTCGTCGAGATAGATGACCACAAAATGATCAAGGAATTCACGGAAAACATCGTTCATCAGATGTTGGAAAATAGCCGGTGCATTGGTAAGACCGAAAGACATGACATCATACTCGAAGTGTCTATACCTTGTCCGGAATGCAGTCTTCCATTCATCACCCGCCTTAATACGGATCAGGTTGTAAGCTCCTCGAAGATCAATCTTAGTGTAGATCTTCGCTTGATTGAGTTGATCGAAAAGTCCAGAAATGAGGGGTAGCGGATACCGATTCTTGATGGTGATCTTATTCAAACCACGATAATCCACGCACATTCTAAATGATCCATCTTTCTTCTTCACGAATAGGATAGGAGCTCCTGTTGGGGACTTTGAGTGTTGAACGAAGTTCCTCGCAAGATTCTCGTCCAAATACTCCCGTAATGCAGTAAGCTCGTTTTGCGAAAGACTATAGATTGGTCCAAATGGAGGCTGAGTACCTTCTTGGAGATCAATCCTACAGTCGTAAGGTTGGTGTTGAGGTAGTATATCCGCATTCTTCTTCTCAAAGACGTCTCGATACTCCTTGTATTGTTCGGGTAATACACCTAATTTCTCAGTTGATTCAGCAATCGGGGTTGCAAAAATCATATAGGTAAATCCTTTCTTGACAGCTTTTACAAATGTTCTAGCTCCGACCATAAGGATGGATTTTCGCTGAGATGCTACAGATTGGTAGACTTTTGGTTTTCGAGGACTAAGGGGTTCGGACTTTTGACTATTCAAATTTTCTATTTTTTGAATTTCATTGGATTGAAATTCTAATTTTCGATTTTTCCAATCTATATTGGGGTTATATCTATCTAGCTAGGAAAGGCCTAAGATAATGGGATTTGACGGGGATCTGATAACATTGAAGACAACGGTACTCTGATGTTTCTCTGTACAAATAAGTAAAGGTTTGGTTTCTTGGGTTACATCTCCAAACAATAGGGGTCTACCATCGATGACTTCTACGGACACTGGACATTTTTTTGCGACTAGCGGAAGTTTATGACGCTCCACAAAGTCTTTGTCAATAAAACAAGCTGACGCTCCAGAATCTAATAAAGCGCTAGCTTTTATACTATGGCTATCAAATTTTAGTCTAAGCGGGATGATAAAACAAGAAGAGGGTTCAGAAGATAGAATAGGACCTGTAGACTGTCCACTATTGGCCAGCTGCACGGTCCCTAATGTAGCTGGTCGTCTCCGTTTTCCGAATCTGCAGTCTCGTGACGAGTCTTTCCGTTTGTTGAGGTATAACGAAATTTGTAAGGTTTTGCACTTACAACCTTCGCTGGGCAATTGTGAGCTCGATGTCCTTTTTCTCCACAATACATGCAGAGATTTTCTCTTCGACGACGCTCTTTTTCTTCTTCAGTAAGCTTCTTCATTCTTGAAGCGTCAATCTGCATTGGTTCGGGCATGGATGACGTTGAGGATCTTGGTTTTGTTGATATTGCGGAGTCTGCTCGATATGGCCCGGAAGTCAATCGCCGTTCTTGTCGTCGCTTGAATAGTCGGTTGTCGCAACGAACAGCTTGAGTAATGACCTCTGATAAGGACGTCGGGTCAGGTAGATTTAATAGTAAATCTTTCACATCGTCTTGTAAACCCCATCGAAATGCACTAATAAGTGCATTGTCGTCCCAATCCATGTTGTTGGCGAGAAGTCGAAATTCTGCAGCATATGTTGAAGCTGCCCGTGATCGTTGTTGGAGTGATCGCAATTTCGTTGTTGCAGTACGAACGCGATCTATTTCACCAAAAGTATTGGTGAATTCTTTAAGAAATGCGTCAAGGTCCGTCAGTAGATGAGAATTTTTCTCTAACAACGGTGAGAACCAAGACAATGCTACCCCAGTTAGTAAGGTGCCGATTAATCCAACTTGAATTTCTGCAGTCGGATATCTCTGAGCTTGAAGCCGAAAAACGAGTCGAATCTGGTTCACGAAATCTTGGAACTTCGATCGAGTCCCATCAAATTTGTCTGGAAGACCGATTCGAGGCTCTTTTAGTGATTGTTGGTTCGAGACCGCTGCAGCTGAAGGAACAGAGACAGGATTTGGAACGGTTTGCAGTTGTTCAACTGCATTCTGTAAGTTAGTATTCTCCAACTATAGTTATTGAAGGACTCTGAGGACTTCTTCCATTGGAATAGAAGATATGTCACCCATTTTGAACAACAAGACTCATAAATAGATAAAGTAACAAATTCTTCCGTTTTGAACTCTCGGAATGACTATAGGACGTGAAGATCTTAAAAAATTTAAATAAAACTCCTCTCCACGCTCGTTGACAATAAGATTTCGAAACTCAGTCTTCAATTTGAACAAAAATTGAGTTTGTAAACTAATTGTTGTACTTGGAATCGGAAGTCGATTCAAGTCCATACAATAATTGAAGCTATCTCGAAAGACTTCTAAACGTAATCTGACGAGGACAAAAAAGAAAAGCACTCTCGTCAAACTGTTGCGGACGCAACTCTCGGGCGGAACCGAGACCAGAATCAAGGGGATTCCTCGAACAGACCAAGAACAGGACTAGAATAGAAGGGATTCCTCCAACAAAAGTTGAAACTGGAGTCAAAAATACTAGGAACAAGCTTTAGATTTCTTGGAATAAGAGTAGGTACAACTGGTGTTGACGAGAGTGAGGAGCAATGTCTCCCAACTCTCTATTTATACTAGTCTAGAAGTAGGCTAACCTGCTTCGCCTTCAAGAAGAAGTTACCTAGCTTGCTTGAGGCCTAAGGCGACTTGGAGTGTAGCCCAAGTCAACTAAACTACCTTGCTTCGCCTTCAAGGCGAATCTATTTGTCCCGCAAGGCGTTGTAAACTTCCTAAAAACTTCTACTAAGGTAGTGGCTTGTCCCTAAAGGTACCGCCACCGCTATGTGTAGTTTCTCAAGAAGCTTCCTATGGTCTTGGTCTTCATTCGTTGGTTCTCGATCGTTGGCCGTCGATCTTCCGTCCTTGTCTTGTATGTCACGTCCGTGACACCAATAGGGAGAGAGTACTATTCATCGTCTCTCTCCCTTTGTATATACTTCCTACTATCAATGTTAGTACGGGTATTCTTCTCTTGCAACTTTGTGTTTGTGTTCTTTGAGGTTTTTGTTTCGTTTATTATACTCAACAACCCCTAAAGGACCATTGTCCCTTCGGGGGACAAATTGAATTTCGGACAGGTACTAACGGGCTGAAATTTTGTCATGATTTTTTGAAAATTTTTTGGAAGATAGAAAAACTGATGAGCTTTGTGGGAATATATTTTTTTTCACATTCGGTGCCCGGAAACAAAAGTTATGACCAAATAAGCTCAAAATAGGGGACGGGGGGCAATCCAGGCAGCAAAAAAAATTTGTAAAATTTTGAATTTTTTTTTTTGAATTTTTTTTTTTTGTAGATTATGTTTTTTTCTACATGGGAAGCTTTGATTCATTCCATTTGGACTTATTATGAGAAAGTTATGGACAATCTTGTTTTTCGGGTAGTTAGAGCATCTTCTCGTAAAAATAACTTATAGAATTCATTTTTGAATGCAATTTTTACAATTTTTCTGAAGAAATTTTTTTCCATGTTTTGGTTTGCTTGCTTGAACAATCTCACCATTGGGATTAATGCATTTTAATTCCATATTAAAGATATTAATAATTTAGATTTCCTTCTTTCTCATACCTACTTCTACTTAACAATTTTTTTAAGCATGAAAATTAAATTTTTTTTGAAATTTTTTTTCCCCTAAACTCTCAACTCAATTTCACACAATAAGGATTTAAAGCTCAAAACTCTGTAGTGCAAAAATTTTAAGTTAAAAAAGTTCAAAGTCAAATAATCCAGTCCCGCAAGGTGCTGAAAAAATTATTTTTGTAAACTTTAAACGCAAATATCTTTTAATCTATGTGGTCAAAATTTCTGAAATTTTTTCCACACATTTACATACTAGTAAGGTATAAGATCCTATGGTTGGATGTGCAAAAAACAAATTCAAATTATTTTACTCTTTGCTACAGAAATGGCAGTTTTGAGTGTTTTTTGGCAGAAATAAGACCTTGGTCCTTTAGGGGTTAAAATAAGTTCTAATTTTAAAACCCTATTGTATTTTTTATTAAAATTTTCATTATCTTTTGATATTTATTGTTTAATTGCTAGACCATATGTAAAAATTGATGACATTAACATTCATTTAAATCGAATATAAAAATAATATAATATTTTTAGAAAAATGCTCAATTTTAGTTCAATTTTGAATCTATAAATATCAAAATATTAGCATAAATTTCCTTTTTATAACTAATTATTATTTTTAAAATAAATAGAATATGATTTAATGTACAATTAAAGTTATAGTTAGAAGTATTAGAACATGGATCAAAATCAAGAAGTGAATAGGTGGATTTATCTATTTCATTTTGAAAGAAGAAAATTGAATCCCTCAAGTAGTATGACATTGGTTTACCGAAAAACACTCCTTCTAGTCCAATGACATTGGTGAGCCTAGAAATGCAAACTTAAGAGTCTTAAGGCTAGGTGTAACTAGGTACTCTACAACTATTGAAGGTGCCTATAATATACATATCAATAACATAAATACTCTATAGTATACACTTATAATATAGGCACCTATAACATAAATGCATTGTAACTATAGAAGGTGTTTATAATATAGGTACCTATAATATAGTAGCTTAGGCTCATAGCTCAAGATCCTAAGCTCTCATGCTAGCAACTATGACTTTTAGTCCACAAGATAAAAATGAATTTCTTTTTTGCATATCTACAATCTTGCACAAACATTAGTATAAAAAAAATCCAAAAAATTGACCACAAATATTGCTTCACTATCATATTATTCAAAGATTTTGAATCCTCTCAACTTCAAATTTTCACTATAGATACTAAATTTAAGACGATTATATTTTTAAAAATGATATTCAAAATGTTGTAGTTGCTTACAAAACAAAATTGACTTTGTAACTTTCAAATCAATGATCCAAATAAAGAGAAGAAAATCTTATTAGTGTAGAAATCAATATCTTATATAAGAATCAAATCTTCAAGAAATCTATTTCAAATTTTAATGTTTTTATGCCCAGCTTGGACTTGATTACTTTTTCTCTAAGCAATGGTAGTTTTCCTAGCGAATATCAATTAATATACAAACAATATTTTCTAAAAGTTTTCTTTCTTTCTACCTTGAAAAAGAGTTTCAAAAATCGCACCAAAAATCAAGATGATAGAAACTCACCTAAACTTTCATCTAATTCTATATGAGACTTTGGTCCTTTAGGGGTTAATTGCAATGCTATGTAAAAATATAAAAGGCCACTTCAAACCACTTCCTATTTGTTGTTGTCAAGTCATTGACATTTTATCATTACTAAATTTTGGCTAATTTGGCCATTTTGTGTCCATTTGTTTTTTCTAAATATTTTCATTTATTCTTCTACATGTTTTGTACACACTCAAGGACACATGGATCTCTTCAAGCTTTAGCACTTCTTTACTTGTTCATATGGGTTTTTTGACTTTTGAGTATTAATATTTATGTTTGGAAATTTTATCGAGTCTCTTGGGTTGTTCTTCATTGCAATGATCTTACACTAGCTCTTTGTGTAGGAATTCTCATTTTGGATGATTTCTCTTAGAGCCTTGACTTGCTAGATACATATCTTTGTCAAACTTTTTGGCCTTTAGACCATTGTTTAAGTTTTAACGCTAACCAAGTTTGATTTGTTCTAGTTATTGCAATACTTATCTCTCTTTTGTCTTATTTTGGTGGGTACATTTGTGGTTTTAGAAAAATATGTACTCTACTAATACCAAATCCAAACATTAGATAGGACAAAAAATTAATAAAGTATCTTCGCAAATTAGGATGACTTTTATCCAATCAATAATGAGAAAGAAACAAGAATATTAATCTATTCATCATTAAAATATTGGATGTCAAAATACTTAAGGGTTAAAATTCTTAAAATAGTAAATTAAACGTACACATCTAGAGTATTATTTCTTGAGTACATGGTCGATGAGAATCTTTTGAAGACAATTAAAAAACAATTGGAAGTTAGAATTATTCAGAGAATCTTTAGAGGATTTTATAAATAATTCATAATTAGAAAATAGACTATAATCAAAAAAGATAATACAAGATAAAGTTTTGTCTTAAATAAATTTAAATTTGGATGAAAGTAGTGATCATCCACCTAATTCAAGTAAAATTGAAAATTTAAGGATTAAGATTAACATTAAGCTAAACTTGGAAATTGAAAGTTAATTTGGATCAATAGGTCAATAGAAATTGATAGATGTAGACCAATCTATAAATAGAACTTCATCCACAAATAACTTTTAGTAGGAAAGTTTGATTAACCCCTAAAAGACCATTGTCCCTTCAAGAGACAAATGGGATTTCAGCATGTATCTTTTGGGCTGAATTTTTGTTCTGATTTTTTGAAACTTTTTTTGAAGATAGAAAAACTGATTACTTTCGTGGGAATGTAATTTTTTTTCAATTGGTGTTCAGGAACAAAAGCTATGCCCAAATAAGCTCAAAACAGGGGAGAGGGGGTGGCAAAAAAAAATTGCAAAAATTTGAATTTTTTTTTTGAATTTTTTTCCCCATAGATTGTATTTTTGGTCTATTTGGAAAGCTTTTATTCATTCCATTTGAATTTGTTATGAGAAAGTTATAGACAATCTTATTTTTCGGGCACTTAGAGCATCTTCCTGAAAAAAATAACTTGTAGGATTCATTTCTGAATTCAATTTTTACACTTTTCAAAAAAAAAGTTCCACGTGGTTTAGTTTTTTTGCTAGAACAATCTCACCATTGAGATTAGTGCATTTTAATTCCATATAAAAGATATTAATATTTTAGATTTTCCTTCTATCCCGTACCTACTTCTACTTAATAATTTTTTTTGAATTTTTTTTGCTAGACTCTGAACTCAATTCTCTACTATAAAGATTTAAAGCACAAAACTCTGTAGTGCAAAAAGTTTAAGTTAAAAATGTTCAGAGTCAAAAAATCTAGTCCCACAATGTGCTGAAAACTTGCTTTTTTCACTTTAAACGTAAATATCTTGCAATCTGTGTGGTCAAAAGTTCTGAAATTTTTTCCACACATTCTCATACTACTCAGGTGTAAGATCCTATGGTTAGATGTGCAAAGGAAACAATTATCAAAACTTTTTACTCTTTGCTATAGAAATGACAATTTTGAGTGTTTTTTGGCACAAAAAGGCCTTGGTCCTCCAGGGGTTAAGGAGCACTTTGCAATTTTAAAAAAGGCATAGCATAGTACAATACAAGATTATCTATTACTTGAAAGGCACAATTGAACGACATTTAGACATCCATTAGAAGTTGGAGATTGAAAATGTGAAGAACTAGGTTGTGCTTGTTCTTTCTTGAGAGCAGAGATAAAACACTCATAAATATCCCCCCTCCCATTTTTTAGCCTCTAAAGTTCCATTGTCCCCTCAGAGAACAAAATGGATTTCGAACAGTCTACTATAGCCTCAACATTCATCATGATTTTTTGAAACTTTTTTTGAAAATAAAAAACACATTATCTTTTTGAGATTATATTTTTTATTTCAATCAATGCATGGGAGCAAAAGTTATGGCACAAAAGGGCATTTTTATTGGTGTGGCTAGTAGAAACTCTTCACATTAAAAAATAAATAAATAATTTTTTTTTCATAGATTGTAATTTTATCTATATGGGAAGCTTTGATTCATTCCATTTGGATTCATTATGTGAAGTGATGGACAATCTTATGTTTTAGGCAATTAGAGCATCTTTTTGAAAAAATAACTTATAGGATTGTTTTCTAAATTTTCCATAAAAATTGTCTGATGAGGTTAAGTTTGATTGCTAAAACAATCTCATCAATGGAATTTCAATCCCATCTTAGAGCTATTAACAATTTATTTTTTTCCTTCAATCTTTGACCTACTTCTACTTAACAATTTTCTACACAATGAAAATCAAGTGTTTTTTGTTTTCTTTTTTTAAAATCCTAAACTTTTAGCTCAATTCTTCAACACCATTGAAGTATAAAAATTCAAAGTATATAGTACAAAAATTTACCACAAATGGCAATCAAAGTCATCTCAAATTGCATTCTAGTGTTAAAAAAACAATTTATTCCAACTTTGAATGCTAATATACTCCAATCTCTATGATCAAACTTTATAAAATTCTTACCAAATAATCTAAGTCAAGTAAAGTACAAAATCCCATAGTTAGATTCTAAAAAATATTTGTTTTGTTTTGTTTTCTTGGATAAACACAATAGAATTGGTAATTTTGAGTTATTTTTGCCAAAAAAAATGGCCTTGTGACTTTAGGGGTAAACATAGCATAATGAAATAATCTACCTCTAAATCTCATGGTAAGATACAATATGATTTCATTCATCATTTTTGAATGCCTTTGTCATCAAAACAATCCATTTTGAATTTATTTTTTGTTGAAATATAGTCCAAGAGCTTTAGGGATTAATTGTGATTGATTGACTCTTGATTTTATAGATTTCAATTCCATGACAAGTCTATGCAACAATTTTAACAATCTAAGAAGCTTCCACTTTGAAGATTCACAATAATTATAGGCCATATCCAAAATTTTGTGGATTTTTTTCCCCTTAAATTCATGATTTTCACTTGCTAGTACTACAAAAATGTTTTTTTTCTTCAGAACGGTAGTCTACCTCAAACTATGCTGAATTGCTTCTTAGAACGGTTTTGGGTGTTTTCACTTCTTTTTCTTTCTTCTTTTTCCATTTAAAATCATTCTGTTTTTTTTTAAGTCCTTATACTATTATTTTACTTTTACTTGATTTCATCTCAATTGCTTTATTACTTATTACCACTGTTTGATTTTAAAAAAATTTAAATGTCAGAAATGCAGATTGGTAGCATTGAGTGTTGACACGGCCCCAGTACAAGCACTTGCTCTGACACTGGGGGTAAGTTAGTGACTAGTGAGGTAAGAGTAAGTACTGGTACCAAGCTGTACTGCCTTTACAGGTGATCGTGGCATTAGTAGAGCATCCTCAGTGGGAACCGGTATATTGACCCTCCAAATTTTATTTCTAACTTTTGATTGGTATATAATTAGAACTTGAAATTTCTATCACTGGAAGCGCATCCAAAAGTACTTTGAGTGCGTGCAAGGAATTTCAAATCCAGACATTTGATGATGAAAATTAACCACTTGAGTGCAATTTGGAGTGAAACATGCATTAGTAATTGTGATTTTATCAAGATCTGACTATCATTTTTGTCTTTTGTTTTTTAGATAGCTTTTGAATTTTTTTTTTCTTTGTCCAATGTCTAAATTGTTTTTTCTCATACCTATTCAAAGTACTTTTGAATGAACTTTCAATGATAGAAATTTCAAGCTTTTATGACAAAGTAGTTAAAATGTTAGAGTTATATTTGGTGGGGCAAATTCCAAAGTCTATTGAGGATGCCTTAATATGCCAAATGTTGCATTGTGTGACTTGCATCACTTAACACTTTAAACTACCTTTTGAATGCATGGAAGCACTACTAGAACATCTATGTAGTTGAAGGAAAAATTAAGAGGAAAATAATGCCAAAAATGGATGTTAAAATTTTTGGAGATTTGTTTTTGAATGAGAAAAAAAATCCTAGAAATTATTTATACTTTTAGGGTCTACCAAACCTTAAATTTTGAAAATAATTAAATATTTTATAGAGATGTATCAATCTTGCCCTTCACTTAATACAATGATAGATTTAGTAATCGGAAAGGCAAAAATAATGGGTGATTCTATTTAAAAGCCTAACAAAGAATGCATTGCACTTATATTTTTTACAACTAAGGTGGAATAGTCTAGGGTTTCAATATAGCCACTACAGCGGAGAATATTTTTTGTTCTCCACATGGATGCAAAATAGGTTTTTATGTGTGCATTTCTTATCCTTAACATCCTTCCATTGTCTTCATCATGTTATTAGTTATTTGATGCCAAAATTCCAATAAATTGTATAAGTATTTTGTGCCTACTTTTGTTTTATAGTTTGAAATGTGTTTACTACTCATTAACATTTTATACCTCAAAGTATCTATTCTCTAAATTTTTCCATTAATTTATTTTAATTTATGCATTACTTTTGAAGAATTTTTTAGGCTTTAAAATTTGAAAATAAAATACTTGTAGTATTTTCTACCAATTTTCATAATATTAATAATTTATACTCTAAAATTTTATAGTAATCCTTGTAGTATTTTTAGACACAAGATGGGGTTTCATTGTTTATTTTTATATTTCTTGTCATTTGGAAAGATGAAAAGACTTTAGTTGCCTTTCCTTATATCATGACCCATGGTGGTTTCTTGTTGTTGTTTCTCGTTCTAGGTGTTTCCAAATAAGAATGTAAGAACTTTTAGACAATTATGGTGGAAGTAGTAAAAAAAAGTTGTACTTGTTAGCAATTTGAGCTTGGCCTTAATACCAACTTGGAAGTTGTTGAAAGTGTGCATATAGGATTGTAAAATTAAATTAAATACTTATCCTAAAATATATTCAAAGGTGATAAAAAATTTTACACAATTTTTTCTCATGAATCATTTATCATCCTAGCGCTTCATTTGTTGAAGTGCTAAATGATAATGTAAAAAGGTTTTATTTCAAAAAATTATTTATATGTTTGTATATTTCCAAAAGTTCCAAAAAAGATTCATTGCACATTTTCGAAGTTATAAATGCTTTGGAATTTTCTTAAAAATGTGTGTAAAGAAGTGAAGTACCACAAAAGAAGGTTCCATCTATGTCTAACCTGACTCGAAAGTTGTTGAATTTGTAAATGAAATAGAAATACAAAAAGGTTTTAAATTCTACTCATGTGTTTTAACTCCTAAAGATTCATGACTATATTTTATACAAAACCACTCTAGAAGTGCCATTTTAAATGTGAAAGCACTACAACAAAAAGTAAAACCATACTTCTACAAACCGCTAAAGTTTTTTTGACTATGTTTTCTCAAAAATACTCCAACACTACCATTTCTATTACAAATACCAAATTTTAGGAAAAAAAACATTTTTAGACACACAAAAGCATAGGATCTTGTAGTACACTAGTTTGAAAAGATGTGAAAAAAATTTCAAAAATTTTCAACATGTAGATTGCAAGATATTGGAGTTTGAGGTGACAAAAATCCCTTTTTACCCTCTGAAAAAACAGAAAGTTGCACCTTATAAGGTCACATTTATATGAAAAAATGTCCATGTTTTTGGTGCTTCTTTGGATTCATTCTTCAAGGCAAATTAGTTACATGTTTGAAAAAATTAGATCATTTAGAATTGTACAACATGTAGGAAAAATATAATAAGTAGAAAGAAATAGAGAACAATTCAAAATACTAAATTGTTGAGAATTTCTTTATGGAATTGAAAAATGCCAATCCCAATGGTTATATTTTTATAATAAATAATTTTCATCCTATGATTTTAATTTTTTCTAAAAATATTGAAAATTTAGTTCAATAAAAGACTTTAAAGTTGATTTCAAAGTAGAGAATCTATAACTACCCACAAACTAAAACTCCTCATAAATTTCATCTCATTAATCAAAATGGAATAATTCAAAGCTTTCCACATATATGTAAATTTAGAAAATAAATTTTCAATTTTAATTTTAAAATATAAATATCAAAATAATTTTTTTGAGCTGCTTAAGTTGTGCCTATTGAACATTGAAAGTTAGAAACCAAATAATAACTTTTTAACCATGTAGTTAAAAGTTATGAAATTTTTTGGGACTTAAGGCTAACCCTCTTCCACATATTGTGTGAAAACTTCAAAGAAAAAAATAAAAATTTCATTTGTAGTGAGCTACCCAAAATCACTTTGTTGCCAAAAAAAAGCAGTTTGGTGCCAAAAGAGGTTAATTGCATTTTTCATTGTGGGATCTTGTACTAGATAGTTTGTGTAAGGACATGTGGGAAAATTCATAAACTTTGATCTAGTAGATTGTAAGATATCAATGTTTAAATTTAAAAAGCAAGGTTAGAATTTTTTGCAAATTTCTACATTAGATTTTGAGACTTTGAATCCTTCAAACTTTTTTTTTTCAACCACATAGTTTTGATTTTAAAATCTTTTACGGTCTAAAATTGAAAATCTACAAAAATATATTTTTAAAAAAAAGATAACGTTCTTAAATTTTTTTGAATAAAATGTTGGTACAAGATAGAAGGAAAAACTTAATTGTTAGAATAAAAATGGAATTGAAACATATCAATCCTAACAATGAGATTGTTGTAGCAAATAATCCAAATTCTACGGGACTTTTTATTTTGTAAAAATTGAACTTAAAAAGAAAATTCATTTAGCCATTTTCTTAAGACAATGCATTGATTGATTGCAAAACAAGGGTCTTTCAATTGTTACTTTCACATCATTAATCCAAATAGAATGAATCAAACCTTTTCATGTAGATATAATGTATTTAAAGAGAAAATCACTTTGAGATTTTGTAGAGTTTTTTGGGGGTCCATGATTCAAGGCTTTGGTAATTTGTGCTTAGGAGGGCAATTTTTTTTTTCTCTTGGGTAGTGGGTACCAATTGAAATAATGATTATATTTCCAAAAGGTAAGTAAATTCCTTTACCTTCAATGAAAGTTTTTTAAAATTATAGTAAATTTTGGCATTATAGGATTTTGAACCTCTAGTTCCGCATAAAGTTCCTAAAGATTTTTTTTCAAAAATTGTTTTCAAAACATCTTTTATTTTCATGGCACTTCACTGTTTTCTTGGATGGTTGATTCAACAATACACATCAGTGTTGTAAAGTTTCCAAAATCCTTTCATTGTCTGTTATTACCGAATTAGCAAGCAATTCCTTGAAAACCTTTCAACAATCAACAAGGTAAAAAACTTTTATAAAACCATCTTCGTGGTCAGAAACAAACACACAAACAAGTGGGACTCCCCATAATCTTGGGTGTATCCAACTTACTAATTACAAGAGGGACTCAATATGTACATATATTGAAGAAACCATTTTCAAACATCTACCCCAAAGCTTTGACCTTCGGTAACTTTTTCCGTAGATATATAGTATCCAAATGTTGCATCCTTTAGTGCATTGGAACTTTTTTTTCACTTGCCAACAAGAAAATCAATGACAATTTGACCAATCTAATAATAATAACAATAATAATAATAATAATAATAATAATTGTGCATTAGTAAAAAAAATGGGGTATCCCTAATTTAAATTATAGAACCTCAAATGCATACATTCTCCCACTTCTTGTTTTATATAACCATTTCTTAGGAAACTACAATTATTACCAAGGACCACATAAATGCTTATTAATCCCTAAAGGTTTTTGACTATGTTTTCACCAAAATGCTCCAAAACTGCCATTTCTAGTAAAAGTACCAAATTTATAAAAAATAAAATAAAATTGGATATACGTAATTGTAGGATCTTGTAACACACTTGTATGAAGAAATGTGGAAAAATATTCAGAAATTTCCACCATGTAGATTGTAGGATATTAGCATTTGAAGTAGCAAAAATCCTATTTTAGGCCCCACAAAAAACCGGGTCACTTCATAAAGTCATATTTGTATGAAAAAATGTCCAAAATGGTGGTTACCCTTCGGATTCATTCTTCATAGCAAGTTGGCTACATGCTTGAAATTTTTTAGATCATTTGGAATTGTACAACATATAGGAAAATATTAGTAAGTAAAAAGAAATAGAGAATGATTCAAAATATTGAGTTGTTATAGAAGGTTGTAATGTTGTAATAAACAATATACACCTTATATTTTATTTTCATTTATTTTCAATAATATTGAAAATTGAGTTAAACAGAGGACTTCAAAGTTTATTTTAAGTAGAAATTCCATAACTACCCTCAAACCACTTGCAAAATAAAACTCCTATAACTTTCATCTCATTAATCAAAATGGAATGATTTAAAACTTTCCACGTATATATAAATTTTAAAAACCAATTTCAAATTTTTATTTTTTGAAAAAGGGAATTTTAAAGAAGTTTTTTTTTGTTGCCCGAGTTGTCCACACTTTGCTAAAAGATTATTGGGCTTGAAAGATATTCCTCAGGCCCATATTGTGTGAAAATTTTATTAAAGAAAAAATAAAAATAAAAATCCCATTTGTAGTAGGCTATCCAAAATTTCTATGTTGTCAAAAAAACGCAGTTCAAGGCTTTAGGGGGGCATTCATTTTTTCATCTCTCTACACCAAATGGTGCAATTGGGTTGCCCCACACTAATTGCTCGACATTTTACACTATATAAATATTTACTTTTACTGTGGTAATTTTCATCAATATTTAATACAATAATTTTTTTTGACCAAAGAGCTAATGCAAAAATCTGTAGAGGAGACTTACTCAGACACTACGAGGTTCCCAAGCACTGATTTCTTCTACATTAGATTGAGATCCTCTTCACCATAGCACCATTGACAGCTAAAAATTCCACGACACCAAAAATTTTGAAAACGCAAGAGGAATGAGGAATGCGAGGATTGCATGTGAAAGGTCAAGGAAATTTTGTATTTACTTTCCTAGGTGCTGTTGCTAAAAACTAATTAGCAGTACAACATGAGCACTAAACCAACGAAACCCTAATATAAAGATCTATTGAGAGAGACGTAGTTGCCTCCACGCAGACGCAGTGAGTCACTCATGAGTCATGGGGTAACTCGGCAGGGTAAGGCAACCTAATTGTTGAGGCAACCTAATTGCACCATTTGGTGTAAGTTATACCACACTGTTACTTTAAAAGGAAATGAATAAAGGAACCCAACTCCCTTATTCTGTTTGCAATGAAATTCCATTTCATTTGTTTAACCCAAAATGCCCGATGGATGATTTGACCTGTTCACTTGTAGAAACAAAAAAATGCACCTATCGATCAAGTATTCTGAGCATTTTGGTGACTACCTTTGTCATGGGGACTACATCCTTTAAGTGTTGAAAAGGAAAAAAGAACCCCAATAAATTCAGCAAAGACAACAGAAAGTGCCAGTGCCAGTCACCAAGCTGAACTTGAATATGAGCAGCAGCAACAGTAAGTTACCGGTGAATCCCGTAGACCCAGTGAAGCTTTGAATGCGTGCTCCCCTTTCCATCTGTTACATAGGCTATATCATCTGTCCCTCTATTATCACATGATGGATGGATGTACTACTGCCAATGGATGATTTATTGGACACCCCACATCCATGCCCAACTGCCTCCATGGTCCAGCCAGTACGACAATGGGCCGTTTTCCTGCTTTGCAACGGAGGGTAGTTGGTAGCTACGATTACATGAACCCAGTGTTAACTGTTTTTTTTCCTTCTTTTTTGTTTTATAAAAAACAAATGAACCTGAGATTTCATTGCAAGTGAGGGATGTTACCTTAAGGTTTGTTTGTTCTCACTTGGTGTTACAGAGTGTTGTTCCTGAGGGTCTTTGGAATGAATTCAGACCTACTTCTAGACTAGATTCACATTGCAAATATCAACCTAACACCAAGTGTGAACATACCTTAGTTGTGGCTCCTCTCAGTCATTTTTGATAGAAATTTGTGTTTAAAAAGGTTTGTTCTCACTTGGTGTTAAAGAGTGTTGTTCCTGAGGGTCTTTGGAATGAATTGAAGACCTACTTCTAGATTGGATTCACATTGCAAACATCACCCCTAACACCAAGTGTGAACACTCCTTTTAATTCCTGATGTGTTCACACTTGGTGTTAGACGTGGAACATACGGGCCCAAAGTGCATGTCTCCTCCAGTGAGTGGCATGTTTTATGAATTCCATCTTGAATTTGGCACCTCTCTGACTTCACCCAAAATGGAAAGATTTGGAAAGATGTGTTGGTCCCAATAACTGAGGTCTAGGGTGAAGTGTGTAGTTGTGTTTCGTGCCATCTGCCAGAATTTCTGCTCCCATCTTCTTCATTAGTTCTACCTTAGTCTAAGTTCTGGATGGGCGTGCCTTGAGGCAGTTTGTTAGGGGAAGAATTTGATGCACCTGGCTGAGGCATGTACCAGACTGGGAGAGAGAGAGAGAAAGGAAGGAAGTGCATTCATGAATGAATGCGTCTCTCTCTCTCACTCTCTCTGCCCATCCATGGAATGAATGAATGAATTGAATTGCCTTCCTTCAGTGGCCAGAGTGAGACAAGCAGGCACTCCAAACAAATAAGATAAGATAAGATGAAGATGAAGAGCAGGCAGGACTGTTCTTCTTCTTTTTGAAACAAAGGAAACCACTCAGGACACAAGAGGCCAGGACAGCCCAGGACAGCTCAGTCTGTTTTTCTTCTGGACAGGAGAGAGAGGAGAGAGGCACTCATTGCTGGAGGGGACGGACAGGACAGGACAGGACAGACTGAAGGGAAGAGGAAGGCAAGCTTACTAAAGCTTAGTAGTAGTTATTAGGATGCTAAGCTTAGATATGGAAGTTGTTTTCTTCACTTGCTCGGTCTTCAAAGACAAAGGTGACTGTGCCCAAACAAAACCAAACAAAAAACCAAACAAAAAACCAAACAAAAAACCAAACAAGGCAAAAAAACAAACAAAAAACCAAACAAGGCAAAAAAACAAACAAAAACAAAAACAAAACAAAAAACAAACAGAAAACAAACAAAAAACAAAACAAAGCTAACTGAAGGTGGGGATTTTCTTGCTGGATTTAAGTTAACTTATGCCCTGAATGGGAATGCAGCCCACCATCTTCATCTTGTTGGGTGTCTAGTGTTTGGTGTTTGCTGTCTGCTGCTGGATTCACTGCTTTTAACCCCTACTTGACAGTCCCAAGGCCTCTTTTCCATTGAAAAACAACAACATTCAAAACTGCCATATCTAAAGCAAACAGCGGGAAAAAAAAATTTAGATAGTCTTTTTTGGAATAACTAGCCATGGGATCTTGTACTACACTAGTACAAGAATGCGTGGAAAAAATTTCAGAAACTTTGGCCACATAGATTGCAAGATATTTGCATTGAAAGTGAAGAAAACATATTCTTTTACACCTTGCTCAATTGTATTTTTTGGCTTTGCATGTTCTTAATTTAAAACACTTAATTTTCACTCATTAAAAAATTGTTGAGTAGAAGTAGGTTCAAGATCAAAGGGATAATTAAACCGTTAATAGCTCTAAGATGGAATCGAAACACAATAATCCCAACGGTGAGATTGTTTGAGCAAGCAAACTTAACCTTGCCTAAATTTTTTTTGAAAAATTGTTAAAATTGCATTCAAAAATGAATTCTATAAGTTATTTTTTCAAGAAGATGCTTAGATTGCTTGAAAAAACAAGATTGTCCATAACTTTCTCATTACTAGTTCACATAGAATGAATAAAAGCTTTAGTTGTAGAAAAAAAATAATCTTTGAATTTTTTTTAATTCAATTGCGACTAAAAAACTATCAAAGATTCCCTCCTTTGCCTTCATCACTGGAATTCATGACTGAAAACAAACAAAGAAATATTCTAAATGCACAATACAAAAACACAACAAGGAAAGGGAAAAAACAACTTGTAGTTGTGAGAAGGCAAAACATGCAACATATATGCAATTAGAAGTGGCGATCTGAAAAATTATATACCAAAGAAGACAAAGCCTCCTCATTCATTCCTAATGCTACTCCACTCTTACAATCAATGAAAATGAAACAAATTGCTATAGTGAAGACAAATGCACAACCGCTTTGCACACCTTAGTCCCTCAAACCATGCTTGCAAATAGGTAAGGTGTATGAGTGCAAGGACTAGCGATCATGGAAAATAAATGAGAGCAATACATGACAATCATAAAGAATAATTAAGAGCAAAACAAGCAAAGTGGTCATTATAGGGAATGTACATTTTATAAAATCTTTGTCCCTATAGCTCAGTAGCCGTTTGCATAGGTTTTCTAAAATTCTCATGGTAAGTTCCCCAACTTTTGAGAGCCATGTTGGGTATCAAAAGGCAAAGTGTATCCAAAGACCTACATGTGTTGGTGCCCATGTTGCTACTATAGGATCACATCGGATGCTTACGTGGTGAACTTAAACCATTTTTAAACCCCTAAAGTCCCAAAGCCATATTTCTATCAAAACCACTCAAAACTACCACTTCTATGTTCAACTACAAAATTAAAAAAATGTTCTTTAAAATCTAACCATAGGATCTTATCCTACACTTGTCTTAAATCATGTGATAATTTATTTTTAAAAATTGACCATATAGATTGAAAGATGGAAGGAAAAAACTTATTTCAAAAAGTTGCTATGATTGCCCGCAAAGCAAGAAGCTCCATAACTTTCACATTACTAATCCAAATGGAATAAATCAAAGATTCCTATTTAGAAAAAAAAAATCTATAAAAAATATTAAATTTTTTATTTCAATTCTTTTGTGGATTTTTTTGTTGCTTGGTTTCTCCCATTTTGAGGTTATTTTGGCATTACTTTTGTTCCTAGGCATTGATTGAAATAAAATTACATTCCCAAAAGTCTCATAAGTTTTGTTATCTTATGAGAAAGTTTCAAAAAAATTCAGTAAAAATTGAGATCATAGGAGCTTGCCCAAAATCCAATTTGTCCCCTATAGGGACAATGGGACTTTAGAGGTTAACTTGATTTTTTGCAAAGGGGGGTTGCCAATACTTCACACAATTAAAGCCAAATTTAACCCCTAAAGTCTCAAAGTCCCATGGGACTTGAAGGGACTCTTGGGATTTTGGTTAAGCTTGTGTGATCTTAATTTTTGACCTAATTTTTAAAAACTTTTCTTGAAGATGGAAAATAAGATTAGATTTTTGGTAATATAATTTTTTATTTTAATTGGTGTTGAGGAACAAAAGTTTTGCCAATGTGAGCCCAAAAAGCAACTCAAGGGGGCATTTGAATTTTTGCAAGTAATTGTGGATTATCTTCTCTAAAATAAACTTTAAAGTCCTTTATTGAACTCAATTTTCAATATTTTTCAAAAAAAAAAAACAAGATGTAGATTGTTTATTACAATATTACAATCATCAAAATTAGCATTTTTCAATTCTATGTTAGTTTTAGTATTGAATTTACACACAACAAAAGTTGGTAATCTAGAGATGAAGAGAAAGTGGTTGGATTTAGTTTAACAATAGGTGTGAAGATTTATCTTGATTTTAGAAGGACAAAATAATAACCAATCTTTCCATGTTTTGCATGGATAGAAGTCTTAGTGTAAATTCAATACTAAGACTATTGATGTTCTTCATACTACTATTAATAACATTATCCATTTTAGATTTGCATTGTTTGAAAATTTGAAATTAGTGAATCCTTGAATCTAAAAAAAATTCAAATTGTTGTATATTTTAATTTTAAGTTAAATGAAAATTTCCTCTTCTATCAATTTTTATAAGTGTTTTTAAATTTCCTAAAAGGTCATTACTTATAATCTTATATTTAGGACTATACTTTAAAACTCATTTAGAACACTCTTTTCTTTTGTAGTGTCTAGAAAGATCAAGTGGTCGCTTTCCTCAACTGAGTTTCCTCCATATCTTAATCACTTGCTTTGATAATCCTTGCAATGCATACAGCCTCCATAGATATGACCTCCTCTAGGGGATATTATCCCATATTAACACTCTTTCACTAGATGTTTTTTGGAGGCATTAGAGGGCCATTTTAGGCCTATTCTTCATGTTATAAACCAACCATTGTTGTCCAAAATTAATAACAATAATAAAATAATAATTTAAAATTTTAGAAATGTAATTAAGATTTTAAAAATAATAATTTATGTATTGTTATTATCCCACATGGCAGTTGCTTAGCTATGTTAGACTATTGCTATTGTTGAGTTTTTATGGTCTAAAAACTAAGGGGAACTTGCAATCTTGTTGAATAGGTGAATCTCATCTAATGACTAGGATCAATTTCAAATTTGCATTGCCCTGGGGATAGCTCTGTTGTTGGCTGACCTTTGACACTACAACTTTGGCTACATAAGTACATACTTGCATTACTTCACATTACTTGCAACTACATCATAACAATGCGAAGTAATTCATCGTAATGATGCAATAAATTGTAATTAACGTGCAAACCTATGAAACAACAATAACCACATGATAATTGTTGACAAACCATAAGATCTAAACTTTGTGATGAATTATTCTAGTTGAGTGTTTGATCTTTGTAGTGATGGACTAGATATAGCGGTGCGTTTAGACTATGTCGATGGTATTCAACTCCTCATTGATTTGGAGACTATTCCATTCCCTAATTTGGTGCTGCTATCACCTTCCTTTGATTTTCTTGCAAGGTCTATACAATCTTTAATAATGTATTCCCTTAAGAGGTAGAATCGACATTCCTTAAGCAAGTTACAATAATCAATTTTTATTTGGAACTTCTCTCTTGTGTATTCGTCCATCATTGAGATGAACACCATGTTCCTAAGCTCAAGTTGATGGAGAATTTGTGATCAATTGTCTAATTGGTATGCTTGTCAATGTCCAACAACTTCCCTAGCCTACTAGCTATCTGATTAGCCACACTCAAAAATTCACCTATAACCTTTTAGGGCTACATAGGTACGTACTTTGAGTTCTACTAGTTTATTTACCTTACTACTCTCCATCACACTCCCAATTTCACAGATTTTGAGTTTGAACTTGATACTTCTCACTTTCGTGGACATAGGCTAAATTGAACTTGAACTTGAGGTCAAGCAAGCCAAAATTGGGAGTTAAGGAGTACTCAAGCGCTACTAATCAAAGGATCACTCACATCACATTTTTGCCAATCACTAAAGCGTTTTTAGAACTTTGTAGCATCATCGGGTACCTTAACCCTAATTCTCAAAGTCTATTGCCCTTACGGTGGTATTTAGCGTTGAGGTGTGCTTACATACCTCAACTCAATTAGTGACAACCGAGGTTTGTTGAGCTACCGAGAGATCAAGTGTAGACAACATTTTCAAGGAGTCACAACAAGTCAAAAGATAAAGCACTCATCGTACAACGCCCTACTCTCTATCTACTACGTCACTTCATTTACCACATAAATTGTTCATCCCTTTGTTTTCCTATTTCCATTCCCAATGCTCCATCATCCGCAAAAGAGGATTTTTTTTCTAATGGGCGCTTGTTTCATCATGGTTCACCCATCCGACCCAACCTCCCAACAAACTCCCCCACCACTATATTTCGGTTGTTGTTACACCCACATGAACCTAATTTACAAGGGGAGATGGACTCAGAGCTCTAAGAGGGACTCTCCAATATTATGTTGCTTTAAAATTAGATTGCCTTACACCAAGAAAGATATTGTAAAAGTCATCAAAGTCAACAAATATTTCTATGAATATTTTGTTTCTACATATGAGTCCCAATTACAACAATACCTAATTCAAAAGTAGTGCATTCTTAAACAATAATAGTAAATATTTATATAGTATCAAATATTGAGAAATTAATGAGTAACAACCTGATATTACTATTTAATATATTTTACTTCTTATTCTTGAGTGCATCTAAATTTTTATTCAACTTGGATTTTGGGGGATAATGACAATGTATGAATTTATGTAATTTAATCATGTTGTATTTTTATATTTTTAAATTTAGGTTGAAGTCCCACCCTTGCAAAAATAAGGGATAAAAGTCTTTTTGCATTACTTGTGGCCCAAAATTATTTCATATCTTTAAATTACATATATGATTTCTGATGCTTTTGAAAGTTTATTTCAGAAAGAAAATATAAATCATGAAGTCAGGATTTTATTTTATGATTAAATAATACCAATAATTCAATATGGGTATTTCTAATATCAATTCATGAACTAAAATTTACCAAATTTACCAAATTTGAAACTTCATTGTTTAAATTTGAAATTTAGAATGAATGCTTAAAATGGAATTTTTTTTAAAAATAAATTGAATGACTTTCTACACTAGTTGCTTTCAAATTAGAAATTTGCTACTAAAAGACTTTTATAGGATACTTCAATTAATATCTTAATTTTTTGTTACTAATTCTAATTTCTAGATATAATAATTGTTGTAGAAGGTGTTGGTAGACATGGTCTCAATGATGCTAGCATGTGGGCATAAAAACTCAAATATATGAGCTTTGAGCATAAATGTAAGTAGATGGGGAATTTCATTACAATGGAAAATATTTTGTGACTTTAGCATTCCCACAGTTCAGACTGTGGTTTGAACTCTACTAGAGTCCTAGATTTTTGAAATTCATATCATTATTAGATATTTGAAATCTAGGAATATATAGATTTTCTAGACTGATCAGTCTAAAATCTACATATTTTTTAGATTTAATACATCTAATAGTGGCCTAGAATTCACAAATCTAGGACACTAATAGATTTCAAACCACCCAATCTGAACTGTGGAAAAGACACACTGTGAAAATGGCACACCCCTTGACATACTCTGAAGCCAATTTACAACAAATTGAGAGATAAGGGGGCTAAATTTTTTAAGGTTAAAATGAAGAAGTTCGTTGAAATTGAGAATTGAGAAGTCTTTGGGAAATGATTTTACACCATGAAATGAGAGGTTATAGGTCTCCAAGAAGGCCAAATGATGTGAAGTGCACTTTTTCCATATGGTAGCAAAAGTCTTCAAATTTTAAGCCTCCTTAAGATGTGTCTAATTATAATTCAAGGGAACATTGTTAAAATGTGTTATTATAATTTATTTTTTCCATTTGGAGTCTTGGTGGTTAACATACCCTCTTAGAGTCTTAGTGGTTAACACCAATCTAAAGGTCATGATCTCTAAAGAAGGACTTCTCAATGACAAATAAGGGGGATTTAGAAAAAAAGACTTCTCAATTTTTGGACCTTGTTTTTTTTTGTCTAAACCAAGCCTCAAATAGAATAAAGTAATTTATGCAATTTTTTAGATTAGTTTGTTTAAGATGTTATTTCCTTTTTCATGGCTAGATTGTTGTATTTTACATCTAAATATATGCCAATAATCCCTAAAGGACCAAGGAGCCTATTTTGGGCTTTTTGAAAACTCATGCAACCTCTATTAATTTTAGAATTTAGAATTTTTGTATGATGTTTTTAGGATGGATGCTTTTCATCATAAATCTACATATAAAGCTTTGTCTCATGTTATTCCGATAAATATTGCAAAAGTTAGAAGAGTTTTTTTGATTTCAATATTAAACCAAGCAAGCCAAAAATATATTAGTTATTTTTTTAGGTTTCATAGATTGATACCTACTCAGTCAAATTTGAACCATTGAATTCCAAATAATGAGGTAAATGTCATGAAGAGTTTTATTTTGCAAGCAATGAAGGTAGAAAAAATAAATGAAGTTGTCTTTTGTTTTTATTTTAAAATAAATAAAAATAAAAATAAAAATACTAATTATTTACTAGAACATTCTCACCATTGGGATTAAAAATTTAAATTCTTCCAAAAGTTATTAGCATATTAGTTATATCTTTCATTTAATAATACCTTTTGCTTGATAAATTTTTGAAAAATGAATATGAAATTCTTTTTGGTTAAATTTTATATTATAAAATTTCAACCCATTTTCCAACTTATTGACAAGTTATAGGACATATGTGTTTTTTCCTTTAAAATGTTGAAAGACAAAACTTCACCTTTTGGAAGGACTAGGAAAGCCTACTTTAAAAGCTTAGGCACATTGAACTTGCAATCAGTAGGAGTATTCACTCTAAAATTTTAGAACAATGTATTTGAATAAATCAACCAAAGGATCGTACAATTGGTTTTGTTAAAAAATAATTATCAATGAAGATTTTGACCTTGTTTTGGGAATGAGTACTTTGAAGTAATTTTGGACCTCTAAACACAATGGTCCTTTAGGGGTCAAATTTTAAATACCAATATTTACAAATGGATACACTTAAAAAATTCAATAATTTCTATCATTTAAAGAAAATGTTAAAATAGTATAGGCTAACCTAGCAAAGTCATAAACAAACCCCCAAATTATCCCTCTACATTCTACATGATGCCTAGTAGAAACGATTCCATTTAGAAGAATGACAAAATGTAAGTCAAGGGCAAACTTCTATACAAAGTTTGATTAAAAAAACAATTTGAATTAAGTTTTCCAAAATTAAAATTGCTTTCGTTGACTTCCATAGTATTTACACTTCTATGTGAGTAGGAAGAAATGACAATTCAAAGGTTTATGACCAATGTTAAAATTATTTTTCCAAAAGTTGAAAATTTACCCCCACCATTTTTCATGGGCCTTTCCTTGTAATTTTTCCACCTAACAATTATAATTTTCTTCTTATTTAATCGAGCAAAGTTTGATTGATTTTAGCACATAGAAGTTCATCCTCATTGAATGTAGATAGTGATATTCAATTAAAGTTGGTATAATCCAAGCTTTGCGATTTGGATAGGGTCATAAACTCAATTCTTCATGTAATATAGGATCATAAAAAATCAAATGTGTTCCCTAAAACTTATCCAAATGAGTAGATAATAAGCATTATTCACTACTCAAAGTTCAAAACAAGGTCATAAAAATTAGGGTAAGGATTTAGAAAATTTACAATTTCATGTTGACATCTTATAGCTTTTGTATAATATATTCAAATGTCATTTTGAGACTCCCCAAAGTTTACTACCACTTTGTATATATCAGATAATAAATCCATACATGGAGAGTTTCATTTAAATGGCGATTATTCCCCGAAAATGGCATAAAAGGGGATTACAAAATGGAAGAAATTCATAGAAAGATGGCATGGGGGTGAAGAAAAATGGGAATTGTGTTGCAATTTGGACTTGTTGGGGACAAACTTGGCACATCTATGAGGTTGACATGCCAAAAAGTGCTATTGTATGTGCTCTTGACTTGCGTAAATGGCACGTGGAATATCGCCATTTTAATGAAATTTTCCATATACCTTTCTAACTTTCAGTCATGGTTGTGAAAAGGGCATTTGCATCCATAGTGCACCAATTTTTATGTCACTATGAACTTCTTTTCATTGTTTCTAGGATTTACAAAAATATTTAAAATATTACTCATAAAATTTTGACTTACTATTTTGCAAAAAAAAAATAATATGGATAAAACATCTATAATTACTTAAGCAAATTTTGAAATTTTGGAAATAAATAAATTCATTACTTTAAGGAAACCTTTAGTATATATATGCAATATTAATTTATGTTGATAAAGTCACTTAACCCCTAAAGGACCATCCTTGTGTTTTGGGCACGGACATGTGACCTCAGATTTTTTTTTTCTTTGAAAATTTCACAAAACATGTAGACAAGAAATAGCTTCAAGGGCCTAAAATTTTTTTATAACTTTTGACTAAATGGTTAAAAAGTTGTTGTGTGATTTGTAGTTTGTTTTTCAATTTGGGTAGCCCAGGCAGGTAACAAAAAATCACTTTTATATAAAATAAAAATTTGAAATTGGTTCTTTAGAATTATATATACGTGGGAAGCTATGAATCATTTCATTTTGATTGATGAGATGCAAGTTATGAAGAGTTCTACTTTGCAGGCACATATAGATTCTCTATTCTAAAATAAATTTTGAAGTCCTTTATTTAATTCAAATTTTAATATTATTAGAAAAAATAAAAAAATAGGATGTAAATTTTTTATTACAACCATCAGCATTGGCATTTTTCACTTCCATAACTAAATTCTCAACAATTTAGTACTTTGAATCATTTTCTACTTCTTTCTACTTACTATTTTTTCCCTTAAATGTTGTACAATTCCAAATGATATGAAAATTTTCAAGCATGTAGGAAGCACCACCATTTTGGACCTTTTTTTAATAATGATCCCACCTTGTGAAGTGCAGGAACCAAAAAAGGATTTTTGTCACTTCAAACACTAATATCTTGCAATCCACATGGAGGAAATTTCTGAAATTTCTGAAATTTTTTCTACATATTCTCAAACCAACATACTACAAGATCTTTTAATCTACTCCAAAAATGTTTTTTTTTGTAAAATTTGGTACTTCTACTAGAAATGGTAGTTTTTGGAGCATTTTCAGTGAAAACATAGTCAAAAACCTTTAAGGGTTAAAAGAACAAACATATCCTAAACTAAAAGAATGTGATAGATAGAAGGATACTTACCATTTTGGATGAATACCAAGGCTCTTTGCAAATGTCAATGTGGAGACAAATTTGCTACCACAAAGGCATGGCGACTAGAGTTCCCAATCTAAATCTCTCAAGTTCTTGAACTCAAACATTTAATAATAACAAAAACAATGACTATGTATCTATTCCATAAAGTAAAATACATAGTTAATGCCCAAAAGATGCAAAGATTGCATCTTTTGGGTGCTTAGGCATCCTAATAAACATGTTGCTTAGTCTAATTCTCATATAAAAAACAAAAGGGGTACATGTGCTATTCTCTCATTGATTGTTAAGTTTTTACATAAATTCTAAAAAGGAGTACATATAAAATTTTCTATTAATTGTAAAAAATTTATATTAAATTTTTTTGAGTACATTGCAATAAATACTTGTGAAATTAATTCATGAATTATGCTTCTAAATACCCACTCCAACTCCAACCCATATTTGTGTTTATTTTACCTTATGTGGATTGCAATTGATATGAGATGTATCTTTATGACTTTGTATAGATATAAATGTATCCATATGACTTTGTGTAGATATAGATGTATCTAAATTCCACATTTGCATCCATATTCTGTACCTATATTTTATATCTCAAAGCATCAAACCCTAATTGTTGGACAACCAAGATTGTCTATTCAACAACCAATCAACGAGTATCTTTTTTTTCCATCTCATCATCTAATAATCCATCACTATGGTTTTTTCACTAGGGAGGGATAAAGAAATTACACGAATAGGGAGGTGAAATGCATCCTTCGGGTGCAAACAAGACAAATATTTTGTAATGAAAAGCCCTCAAAATATTATTACTATAATTATGCAATCTCAAAAGATTTGACCTCTAGTTTTTTGGAGTAACCTTTATAAAATCAAAATGAATACATAGATAGGAAAAAGAGGTATCAACCTAAAATTCTAGAAGAAAATTTTAACATACCAAAACACAAAATAAATCCCAATCTTCGGAAATCACGTTGTTGTTTTTCGTCATGCAAATCACGCAACTAGAGCCCATAATGGGTCCGGGATCTTGTGGGTTCGCTGACTTCGCTCGCACCTTCCGCTCAGGAGGGTAAGGTAACCCCCGGATTTGTTGTTATTATTTGCCATATTTTATGTGGAGTAAGTAGGTGTGTGAAGGGCGAGTGAGGCATAAAATAATTTGTTAAGAAACATGGGAAGAGACAAAAAGGGCTTGGGGAGTTTGGCAAAGGAGGGGAAGGCATTGCACACAATGATTAAACCATCTGTTCATGCTGCAATCAGCGCACGTCCATGATCTGTTATCAGTTAACTTGGCGTTTGCCGGAGAGACGATCATGAACCCGCAAAAAGGTGGACCGCTAGTCCAATGTCAGAAAAAGAAAAAGAAAAAGACCACATGGACAGACAGAGCGCTTATGAGGTAGCAGCACCTATAACCGTTAATTTAAGGGTTTGGGACATGGTGTCTACTAATACACATCCAACAAAGCATTGGGTCCTACACAGTTCGGGAGATTTTTAGCTTAACCGGCTAGACCTTTATAAAATAGAGAATATTCTCTGATTTTCCTCTTAAATGATCGGGTTTTTTTCCGAAGATTTTGAAATCCATTCAAAAATTCTCAAAATCAACCGGCTAGCTCATAACTAAATGCCGGTACTCCCCTTACATTGGGGTCCTAACAGCAAGAGAAAAAGAACTCTTGTATACACTTTCAAGTGTATTATTTGGAGATGTGAGAATAAGTTGTGAATTTTTTAAAGAGCCCACTATACATGCACCTAATACCAACACTAGAGTCTGATATTCAGATGTAGTATATCCTTGTGATCACATCTATTCACTTCCTAAGATTTTCTAAGATTTTAGAGGTGACTATTATGGGTACATTGACGGTTATGGGTGTTGCTACCTTAAGCTTCGTTCATATGCTATCAATCAATTCTCCCTTCTTGGCTTGGGTGTTGGGGTTACTTTGAAATCTAAGGTAGGTGGGGACCCCGAAATGTGCGACTAACCCTAAACCGTCATCTTCACTCTGTCTACATCTCCAACATCAATTTTGTACCTATGAGGAAGAAATTGTTTCAAAATCGAACTTTAATTTGTTCCTTCTTAATTTCTGCATATGGTATCCACATGTTACGTTCTTTGGTGCGTTGAAATCTCCTTTCAAGTGCCAACAAGAAAACCTAAAAATTTTGACCAATCTAATAATAATAGTAGTTGTGTATAAAAGCAAAAAGTGGTGGTTTGGGGGTACCCATATTAGTCATTGAGAACTTGTGTGCAACCATAGCATATTCTCAAATACTTGAAGGAATTTGAATGCAACAAAATAAAATAATTTTGAAGTTGAAAATTCAGGTAAGAGGTGTGCTGTAAAGCAATTAAGGATCTAAAAGCATCCACTACCACAAAGGAAGATATTGCACTTTTCTACCCCTAAAGGACTAAGGTGATTTTTTTCACTTGCAAATACTCAAAACTTCCATTTCTATTGCAAATTGAAAAACTTTTAAACTTTTGTTTTTTTTGCATATATAACTATAGGATTTAACACTTAACTAGTATGAGATTGTGTGGGAGAAATTTGAGAAACTTTCAAAGTATATATTGCAAGATATTTGAGTTCAAAACAAAGAAAATGCTTTTTCTTAAACCAATTTTTTAATTAGATTTTAAGACTTTGGATCTTTTTAACTTAAATTTTTTTTTTAAAAAGATTTTGAACTATAGTTTTCATATGTTGAAGAATTGAGTTCAAAGTCTTGTGAAAAAAATGCACAAGAAAGAAATTCGATTTCCATTCTCAAGAAAATTTTAAGGAGAAGTGGGTATATGACAATTTTTAAGAACATAATTAGCTATATGACAATTTTAAAGTAGAAATAGATATATGACAACGTCTTTTTGAACATAAGATTGCATGAAAACAGAATGTTGTAAGACATTTTCATTATTAGCATAAGGTAAAGCAGCCCATTGTGGTCAGAATTTGGAGTCTGCCCTCATGCCAGTGCTGAATTTTTTTTTAAAATTTCCCATGTAAGGACAAGTGTGAGAAATAGTGAGAGCAATTGAAATTCTATTTTTCAGACAATGTATGAATTTATTATGAATTTTTGAATTGATCTATCTAAAAGAGTCAGTAGGCTACCTGATAACCAACAAAAACTCTATCTAATATGTTCATCTTAATCACCTAAAGCAGTCACAATAATTTCTAATGTGGAAGGCCCTGAAAAAGTCACATTCTACCATGATTTACACTAAAAAGTTGGGTGCTCCTAATGAGGTCACTAATGACTCCATGGGTGTCAAATTAGGCATTGATTATGGCTTGAAAAACTGTCATGGGGTCATTAGGTGTCTGCTATGGGTCATCTGAACCGCAATGGGATGTTTTACCTTACATCCAAACTGCAGGGGAAGTTAAGAAGTGACAAAGTTGCTATTCAAATAAGGTACAAGCTGGATCTAAAAAACTAAAATATTTTAAAATGTATTCTAACAAACAAAAGAAGGCTCCTGGATGTCTTCAATTCGAAAAGTAATTTTTTATAACCTAAGCCAAACTATTTATGTTGACATTAAATCCCAAGGAATTGAAGTCCAGCCACATTAATTCTTATTAACCCCGAAAAGTTTTCAACTATGTTTTCACCAAAAGCACTTCAAAACTACCATTTCTAATACAAGCACCAAATTTTAGAAAAAAAACAAAACATATTTGGACGCATTTAACTGTAGGATCTTTTAGTGAGTTGGTTTTAATAGATGTGAAGAAAATTTCAGAATTTTTTTTTGTGTAGATTGCAAGATATTAGTATTAGAAGTGACAAAAATCCTTTTCTTGGCCTTGTGAAAAATCAGGCAATTGCACTTAACAAGGTTAGATCTGTTAAGATTCATAGTGTGAACGCTCTCCATACATGTGGCGAGTTAGTCAACAAAGTAGTTTCTTAGCCAATAGGGAGAGAGTACTATTCATTGTCTCTCTCCCCTTTGTATATACTTCCTACTATCAATGTTAGTATGTGTATTCTTCTCTTGCAACTTTGTGTTTGTGTTCTTTGAGGTTTTTGTTTCATTTATTATACTCAACAAGATCAAAATAGTGGTGCTTTTTTGAATTCATACTTTAACCCCTAAAGGACCAAGGCCTTATTTCTGCCCCAAAACACTCAAAACTGCCATTTCTGTAGCAATGAGTTAAAAAATTTGAAAATTATTTTTTCTACACATCCAACTGTAGGATCTTATACCTTACTAGTACAAAAATGTGTGGAAAAAATTTCAAAATTTTTGACCACATAGATTAAAAGATATTTGCGTTTAAAGTGAAAAAAACAATTTTTTTCAGCACCTTGTGGGACTGGATTATTTGACTTTGAACTTTTTTTAACTTAAATTTTTTGCACTACAGAGTTTTGAGCTTTGAATCTTTATTGTGGGAAATTGAGTTGAGAGTCTAGGAAAAAAAAAATTTAGAAAAAAAATGAATTTTCATGCTTAAAAAAATTGTTAAATAGAAGTAGGTATGAGAATGAAGGAAAATCTAAATTATTAATATCTTTAAGATGGAATTAAAATGCACTAATTCCAATGGTGATATTGTTCTAGAAAGCAAACAAAATCATATAAATTTTTTTTTCCAGAAAAATTGTAAACATTGCATTCAGAAATGTATTTTATAAGTTATTTTTTCAGGAAAATGCTTTAACTGCCCGATAAACAAGATTGTCCATAACTTTCTCATAATAAGTCCAAATTGAATGAATCAAAGCTTCCCATCCAGACAAAAATATAATCTACAAGGAAAAAAATCCAAAAAAGAAAAATCAAAATTTTGCAAATTTTTTTTCGCTGCCTGGACTACCCCCCGTCCCCTATTTTGAGCTTATGTGGTCATAACTTTTGTTTCCGGGCACCAAATGTGAAAAAAATTATATTCCCACAAAGCTCATCGGTTTTTCTATCTTCAAAAAAAGTTTCAAAAAATCAAGACAAAATTTCAGCCCATAGGTACCTGCCCGAAATCCAATTTGTCCCCCGAAGGGACAATGGCCCTTTAGGGGTTAAAGCAAGTTGCCTACATGCTTGAAAAATTTTAGGTCATTTGGAATTGTACAACATATTGGAAATATATAGTATGTAGAGAGAATTAAAAAATGATTCAAAAATACTAAATTGTTCATAATTTGATTATGGGATTGAAAAATGCCTATCCAATGGTTGTGATGTTGTAATAAACAATCTACATCACATGATTTTATCTTATTTTTTAAATATTGAAAATTGAGTTCAACAAAAGACTTCAAAGTTTATTTTAGAATAGAAATCTATAACTTCCAACAAATTAAAACTCATAATTTTCATCTCATTATTCAAAATGGAATGATTTAAAGCTTTCCACATATATATAAATCTAAATTTTTTGTATCTTAGACACACGTTGTCTGAAAATTCAAAGAATTTTTTTTCATTTATAGTGAGTTGTCCCAAATGGTTATGTTGCCAAAAAAAATTCAATTTTGTCCTTTAGGGGTTAAACCAATCAATTTTGGTTATAAATTTCATTACACAAATATTTGAAGCTCAAGTTGGTTTCACGTTCTATTATATTTTGGAGGATTTAATCCTAAAGGACTATTGTCCCTTCAAGGGATAAATGGGAGTTTGGGTAGGTATATATGGGCTGAATGTTTATCTTAATTTTTTGAAACCTTTTTTGGAGATAGAAAATAGATTAGCTTTATAAGAATATAATTTTTTCAATTAGTGACCAGGAGCAAAATTTATTTCTAAAGAAGCTCAAAACAAAGGAGAGGGGGCAGTAAAAAAAATTCTCATAGATTATGTATTTTTCTACATGAAAAGTTTTTATTCATTCTATTTGGATTTGTTATAAAAAAAGTTATGGATAATCTTGTTTTTTAGGCAATTAGAGCATCTTTTTGGAAAAATAACTTGTAGAATTCATTTTTGTATGCAATATTTATAATTTTGCACAAAATAAAATTCCGCATGGTTTAGTTTGTTTGTTAGAACAATATCACCATTGGAATTAACAGATTTTAATTCCATGTTAGAGATATTAATAATTAAGATATTTCTTCAAGCCAAGGGGAAGTCACTCTATGCATTTACACAACCCATATAAGGTGAAGATTTTGGACCCCTTACTTACTTCATAAAATATAATTTTAAGAAAATTAAAAAATTGAATAGTTCTTTCTACTTTGAAAGTTTGTATTTTAAATTATTGATATTTTTAAATTGATAATAATTAGTTACAAATTTTTGAAGAAAAAAGATACATTGTAGAGCTCAAAATAACTTTGGACCCCTTGCTTCATAAAAATTGTCTAAAAAATGAACAAAAAATCCTAAAAATAACTATCTATTGAAAGTTTATTTTTCTTGAATATTGATGCAATGGTCATCCAAATGTATTCTCTATAAATGTTTGAGTTGAAAAACATGCCATTTCAGTTCATTTTTCAACCTATTATAATAGTCATTTTAAATGTCATTTTTTGGGGGAATTTTTGGCATTAGAAATCTATAGTCATTATTAATCAAAGTTCAAAATTATAGGTTGAAATTATAATATATTACAAAGTAAATAGGGGGTCAAAAAATCACTTCGCCACATGTGGTACACAAAATCCCGCTAGAATGACCTTCCCTTGCTTCAAGCTCATACCTACTTCTATTTAACAACTTTTTAAAGAATAAAAATTAAGTTACATTTTTTTCCTATACTCTCAACTATACCATAAATATTTAAAGTTCAAAACTATGTAGTGCTAAAAATTAAAGTTAAGAAGGTTCAAAGTCAAATAATCTAGTCCCACAATGTGTTGAAAAACTTGTTTTTTTTTCACTTTTAATACAAATATCTTGCAATTTGTGTGGTCAAATTTTCTGAAATTTTTTCCACGCATTCTCATACGAGTTAGGTATAAGATCCTATGGTTAAATGTGAAAAAAATAATTCAATTCTTTTACTCTTTGCTATAGAAATGACAGTTTTGAGTGTTTTTTGACAAAAAAGACCTTGGTCCTTTAGGGGTTAAATCAAATTAGATAAATTACAAAGCATTTTTTTGTCCCATAATAAGTTCTTAACCCTTAAAGTCCAATTGCAATTGCTCCTCTCATCAATTCCAACTACCTTGAATCTACCTTTGAGCCATTTGTGATAGACTTCACAATGACGGAATCTTGATAAGTGCTTCAAAAGTGAAGAAGATGGCACAAAAAAAATTTTAGATACAAGAAATGAAATAGGAGACCTTGAAAACATGAGATGCATATAGGGATTTGATACGGTCAAAAAATTATAGTACTTTTGAGTCTTAGCAGTTCCCATCAGAGTACGTAGGATGGATCAAAACTTATTATATGGTGTACCCTCGTATGTATATTTTCTCCCTCTTGTAGCAATATTATGTTCTTCAAAAAATATGTATTAAAACCAATTGGTATATAGGATCCTTACATGAGGATGAAAGAACACAAGGGTGAGATGGTCAGTATTTGACAACTCCAAGTGACTTGAAAGTATTTTTGACCATTGGATTGTACATGGGGATGAAGATATATCCAAGTGTCAAGACATACTGAACAAAGTTTTTTTTTGTCTTTTTTCTATTGTAAAGTCATTTTAGGGCTCATGACACACCATCAATTCATAGCATTGACCCATTGTTTACACATCAAAAATTCTACCATAGACACAGAGGAATAGATGTCTCCAAACTTTGACAAGATGCAACAAGTTCAATGGGCATTGAATGTCATATGTTACCATTGGCAAACCTATTGTGAGATATAAAGGTTCTTATTCACTACAAGAGAAAGGGGTGTTTTAAGTATAGTCCTAGAGATAAAATTTTAAGTAATTATCTTTTTAGGAGATTTTAAGTAAGAAATACGCGTCTTTCTAATAAAATTTTACTAGAAAGATGTGTATTTCTTACTTAAAATCTCCTAAAAAGGTCATTACTTAAAATCTTATCTCTAGGACTATACTTAAAACACCCCTTTCTCTTGTAGTGTATTGCCCAACATGTTTGTATATGTTGAAGAAATTGAAGAAGTGAGGCATTGAGGTGTAATGCCTTGTGAAATCTACATCTTGTTGCACATCGAATTTTGAAGTCTATTGTGACAAAAATGATTCTATACTTGACAACAAATGAATATCATGTACGAAAGTATCTTTGAGTCATAAAGTTGCCTTGAACTTGGACCGTGATCTTGTCGTGGTCATAAATAATTATTTTTCAAGTGTTGGTCTCTTTGGGGCTTAGAACAATAGGGAATTTATGCCACTAGTACAATGAGATCAAACCACATTGACTTGCCCAAAGTTATGACCAACATCAAGGAATCCAAGAAAATTGATCAAAGTGCTCTCGAGTGGGATATGCATTTATTAAGAAATATACGTTCCATCACTTAGAAAGACAAGCAAACCATATTGTTTTTTTCTAACCATGTATTGCTACCTATTTATAAGGTACCTTGAAGGGTATGTGGATGGATGTTGGATGAATGTATTAATCATACTCTGCATGATTAGTGTCTATGCACAGAGGTAAAGACTTCATTGCAGACATGTGCAATGGAGTGGAACAACTTCAATTGGAGTAAGTTAGTGGTTTGGATAATCCAAGGGAGCACTAGGATGGACTAGTGTCTTGGATGAGTTCAAGGGAGCACTAAAGTGAACCGGTGGCTGGAATAATCTAAGGGAGCACTGGAGTGGACCGGTGGCTAGGATGAGTTCAAGGAAGCACTGGATGTGGACAAGTAGACTATACTAAGAGTTGTATAGTCCATGGATAAGGATAGAAGCTTCTAGAGACTATCTATGCATAGTCAGGATTTGAAGGAATAAAATAGAGGTGATAAAGTAAAAGAGTGGAGTTCCACTAGAGTTCATCTTGTTGGAACTTATAGTCCTTGAGACTATAAGATGTAAGCTTGGGAGTAAGGAAGAACACTTGCTTCTTAGGTTCTCCTCTATGGCCGGGTGGTTGAGCTTATAGACTAAATTTTTGAGTGAGGTTCATAACACTATTATATATGGTGATTCAAGAGATAGTAAGGTTCCAAGACATGATGGCCCTTGAGACCCCAAAGTTCTTCAAGAAGTTCCTACATCTCTTGTGCTTTTCAAGTATAACATGAGAGGAACAAATATTGTTTGGTCATATCTCCTAAGGGATTATATGTGTCAAGTGACAATACATAAGTGGTGCCACTGAGTTTTTTAATTTTATTTTTGGTACGATAGTTGTAAACATGTAAATTGTATATTTACAATTTTTGAGGACACAAAACAAATTTGGAGAGGCTATTACACATTTACAATTTTGAACTAGATTGTATCTACATTGACAAGTAGATGGTTGGGCACAAAATTCCTTGGTGTAGACCATATGCCAAAACAACCTCAAATTCATTGTCCAAAACATTTACATTTGAGATGGAAAGATATTCTATATGGAATAAGGTACCATTACTTTTATTACAAGTGTGTATGCAAATGGATGTATTTAGATAAGGGGTGCTATGAGATAAAACTTACTTCTAGGAAGACAAGTTCATTAGATTTGAAGTATTTTGTCAACAAATGTTCAAATATTGGTGTTTGAATTATTGTGAAGTAATTACTAATATTTATTTATTGTGCATAGACTACAATATGTATATTGAGATACTTATGTAGGTTATTTCTTGTCATCAAACAATGTATATATTTTGGGGGAATTTTAGCATTGAGGGGCAATTTTGTTATACATGTCCAAATATTTGTAACTTTAGCATAACTTTTATTGAATTTATTGAATTTATATATTTTTTGCTTTGAATTTGCTCTCTCATGCTTTTGCAATCCATTATTCAAACTATAATACAATTTTTTTTAAACTTTGGCCGTAAAATTTGTAAAAAAAAACAAAATACTATTTGTGAGGGTATAATCCCCAATCAAGACTAGTTACTTGATTTTTGGTAGACATATGATTAACTCCAATGTTCACATCATACAAAAAGATGTAAACCAAATACTAGAGACACTAACTTCTATTGAATTTTAAAAATAGGGAAAAAAATTTAGGCATGCTAGACTTTCCCTCCCTCCTCAAAAAACACTTTGAATACATGGATCTTGACAATGGTGATGAATTTGAATTTCTTTTGTTTATTCTACAAATATGGCAATGAAAACAAATTGTGTAGATATATTTTTCAAGATCCAAATTCATTTTTACCTAAAAGTTTCAAGTTCATTGTTACTCTTTTCAAAAACTTATTTCTACGAAATGCAAAGGAATTTTAGGGGATAAAATGTCTTCTATCCCTTCAAGAGCTTATTCTAGCTAATGTAATTCAACCTTGATCATAATAACAATATTTAATTTGGTTGCTACATACTCATGGTGAATATTTTAGCCTTCAAACATATACCAGAAGTTAATTTTGATCAAATTAAGCACCGCAATATTTATAAGAAGGGCTCTCTATTAGGACACTAAATTACAATACTAGAATTTGGTTTTTTATAAAATTATTTCTAATAGTGATATTATTGGCACCTTATAGGTCTTGACAATCACATGATTTCATACACAAATCTTTGTTTGGGTTCACCCATCCTTTGTATCCTTATTGAATTTGAATAAGACTTCCCCCCCCTCAAATGCTTAGAAATTGAAGCTCAATGTTCTCCGTAAAATTAATATTTTGAAAGATAATGTAATTTCTATGGAAGTAGCTAAGGCACTATGGTAGATGGGAAGGTAAGGGACTTCAGTTTCACCTTTAGGTAAGGAAAGAGGTCCATAAGGTACCCATTTAAGAGCTAATAATCAATTTTGGGAGGTTAGGCTTCTTGAAATAGCTTTCAAGTAAATTTTCCCTCAAAGACAAATGGAATTGGCATTTAGCACAAGTTGTTTCATTTTTTTTTACCTTTGTAGAATTAGTTATGAATTTCTGAAGTTGCAACATAGTGATCACTAAAAGCATCCACCTCCTAAAATGTACACTATATGTACATTGTTGGTGCAATGAGAAAGCAAAATGTACTTCTATGTTAAAAGACACTTATAGAGCCCAAGCACTTTATGGACCTCCTCCCTTACAGTAAGGTGCTCTAAAAATGACCTCTAACACAGAGGTACATTTTGCTTGCTTCAATGTACTAAGAGTGTACATTTCATGAGGAGGTTGCTTCTAGTGACCATTGTGTTTCAACTTCCAAAATTCATAACTAATTCTACAAAGGTCCGAAAAATATGATACGACTTAGGTTAGATGCCAATTCCATTTTCCTTCGTATGAAAATTCACTGAATTTTTTTTCCAGGAAGTTTAGCTTTCCCCCAATGCAATGAACTCTTACGCTTTTAAGAGTAGACTACCTCAGACCCTCCTCCCTGGCTTTACATTTGATTCCTCAGTGCAACAAACTTTCAGTGCCTTTGAGAAGTCTAAAGGAAGTAGTTGCCCAATTTCAATGCTGCTGATATTTTGTCTTTTCAGTTGCTAAAAGCCTTTCTCTGCAAACGAACTTTATGGAGTGAGTTTTTTATATATGATATTACCCATCAACAGATCTCATCCAACGTGAAGCAGAAAAGCGAAAAGCTTGCCATGAATCTAATAAGCTCCCATGATGGGATGCTACCTTCCCATGTGAGGTAGATTTTTCTTTTTGCCCCAAATCTGAAAAGTAGTTGCTGACTTTTTCCAGTACCCCGCCATCATGTTGTTTTTTCCCTTCCCCCTTCCTATGCTTTCCCATCTCATGATGCCCGGTCACTTCAAGGGACAGACTGAAGGAAGTTTTCAAAATGCGCAGAAAAAAAAATTCAGACAGCAAAAGTTGGGTCCTCTTCTGGAAAAGTCACTACTCACTTGAGATCAGCATTCTCCAGTTTTGGAGAGGAGCAGAGTGGTGTGGGGATTTTTTTTTTTTTTTAATTTTAAAACTTCAAAGCCACCAACACTAGTGTTGTGTTGTGTACTCTTTGCTTTGCAATGGGTTTCCGTTTGTTTCAAACAAACAAAAAAGCCACCGGCACAACACGATGCCCACCGACCAGGGAGGATTGACCCATGTATTGCCCCCATGTTCTACCCCTCAGAAAACACTGAAATTTTTTATTTGTTGTGTTTGATAAAAATTTGCAAATTCTGAATTCATGTTTGCAATCAGAGGCCCCAAATTAGATAGGAGTCATGAAGTAATACAAAATTTAAGCGGCACAAAATGGGCAACGATTTTTTTCATTTACCCTTCGATGGAGCAATATGTGGGTCAATCCCAGAGCAATATGTGGGTCAATCCACCAGCCAAAGAAGAATGACCCATGTATTGCTCAGTGTTTTACCCCTACAGGAAACACTAAATTTTTTTATTTACTGCATATGAAAAAATTTGCAAATTTTGAATTCATGCTTGCAATCAGAGGCCCCAAATTAGCAAGGAGGCCCCCGATGAAGTACAAAATGTGAACAGCACAAAATAGGGGGCAATTTTTACATTTACCTCTTGGTGGGGCAATACATGGGTCAATCCTCTATGACTTGCCTACCAACTAAGAAGGATTGACCCATGTATTGCTCTGTGATTTACCCTTGCAGGAAACACTAAAATTCTTAATTTGTTGCATATGATAAAATTTGCAAATTCTGAATTCATGCTTGCTATTAGAGGCCCCAGGAGGCGTGATGAAGTACAAAATTTAAGCAACACAAAATAGGGGGCAATTTTCACATTCACCCTTAGGTGGGTCAATCCTCCTTGGCCATGCCCACCAGTCAGTTTGGTAAGAAGGTACATGATGCAGGCTCGGGGTGGACGGACGGACCCCAAGCACGCTTTCTTTTTAGGTAGAGGTCCGTCGATCACTACCCTCGGGAACAGAGAAAAGGTCACCATTATGGTCGCCGAGGCTGACAAGTGCCAATCCACTCAATGATATCCTGTTGGAACGAAAAGAAGAAGAAGAAGAGAAAGAAAAAAAAAAGGCAATTGATTCCGCACAATGAACCAAGTACAAACACCACTAACGTACAGATGGTTGGTGGCAGACATTGGAGTGTGAGAGTGCAAAGTAATGTGCGCCACGTAGACTCTTTCGAGGCCACCACCAATGAACACGTGCCACATGGCACCCCTCTTCTCAAAATGGGAGGCAACTGTTAAAGGTAAAAACACCCAATCCCATCCTTGTACCCAATTCCATCATGATGTACTGACAGAATATATTCTCACTACAAAAATGTTCACCCTTGGAACGTCGTGACGGAATTGGGGGTTCCAAGTCCAAACACAAAGAGCCAGGGGTGAAGATTTCTGTTGACGGAGTTCCAACTTGAGGTAAAAATTAGTTAGTTAATTTTTCTGAAAGTGAAAAATAGGATGAATTGTATCTTTTTGTAACTCTGTTTTGAAAATGAGCAAAATTTGCCAAAAGTAGCGTAAAGAGGTTCTCTCCCTCCACTCCTCTGTTGTTGTTTTCAGACACTGGATGCCCCTTTCCTTTACGAGGGGGTCAGCCATGTCTTTTGGAGCAACATTGGTGTCTGCCACCAGCACTTCAACAAGACCAGGATTTCATTGGGGACGGACCAATGTTTTGACCAAGTCACACACCAATGTTTTGACCAAGTCACACACCAATGTTTCTTTTGTTTTTCGCAAGCTTGGTGTATTCAAATTTGACCCCAGTGCTTGTCGTTTTTTTCAGGAAAGAATATAATATACTGAAGAAATGTCTTGGTTCATGTTGCTGTGGAGAGAATGTTCATAGTTACATGCTCAAACAAGTCGGGAAATGGATGAAGTGGAATACAAAATTAAAAGCATTGGGAATAAGCATTGTAAGTACGATTTCTCATTCCAAAACAACCTAAGAGCATTCCCACCCATCTTGTAAAACGGATGACTTCTTAAGAGGGAGGACTTGCAAGCCGGGGGCTTGCATATTAGGGCCATTTTGCAAGCCATCTACTAACTTGCAAAACAACAAAGAACAAGAAGTGGTCCCCCCTCCTAAAACCTCTCATCCAATCATAAAAACTTTTAATATTATCAAAACTAAAAATGACCACTACAAAAATAATTTGACCACATACAACCTCGTTGGTTGGCCTCCCGTCCTGCAACCAACGAGGCTCATAGCACCCCTTGGCCTGCAAAACAGAAGGCCTAGCATTAGCAAGACAGGTGGGCATGTTCTAATCACATTTTGAGGATCCATGATCCACTTACCATGTACTTTTCCAACATCATACGAATAAGCTACAGTTTTTGTTTTGTTTATTCATTTTTATAAAGTGTGAAAGTGATGACAATAAATTTTACAATGGTGGTCCGAATTTCAACATTCATCCACATATTGGAAAGAAAATATCACATCATTTAGCACATATCACATATCCATAATTCTATTTCCATCCACAATATGATGATTTCATCCAATATTTTTTTCTTAAAATTTTGAACTCTTCCAAAAGAAAACTTCATGGCTTGTTGCCATATTCTAGTCCATTTTTTTTAATCTTTGGTACAATGTGGCACTATTTCACCTCCCCAAAACGCCCATATAAAGTATGAATTTTTCAAAGTGTTCATCATACGTGTACCCAAAAATGTCCCTTATGCAAACGGTGAACTTACATTTTAAGATTCCTACCGGTCACATATAGGCAACCCCGTAACACATAGGTGCGATTCTCTTCCTTTTTGCCCTCCAAAAGCAAGATGGGTGTTCCCCGAAATTCGTCAACAACTGTAAGAGTTACTGTTGACCTTTTCTGGGTACACTTGCTTGGAGGGGGAGATGTTGAGTACTTCCACCTACAGCACTGAGTAGTCACCACGTGAAACTTCATACCTTTAACGGTACACACATATCATACTATCACACGGACACACACAAAAGGGCCATATTCCCAGTTAAGGGGTTTCCCCCACTTTTGACCCGACCCAACCCGACGGACCGGACGAGACGACCCGAATTGATTATTATTCGACGTGCGGTTAAATTTCCCCTTCCGGATCTTCTACGCGGATGGAGTGCCACGCTTTTGGTTCCTCCAACTCAACAATAAGGCCGGGGCTCATGTCCCACATGGAAATCCATCCCACCATTCATAACTCACTTCCAACATCCCTTCTTCTCATGGAAAGAAGAAGGGAAAATAAGAAAAAAAATCAATTTTGGGGTGGCTTTCGAAGGGTGATGGAAGTAAGAAGGAAAAAAAAGGGGAAAGAGTATCTTGCCACAAGAACATTCTATTTGACACTTTCCCAAAACTTGGGAAGCATGTTGTTTGGATGGGCAATGATCGAAACTCAAAATATACGATGTGTTTCAAGAAGAAGAAAAAAAGAAAAACTTGAAATGCACATCAAGTTGTTGTAAAAATGTAAAATAGAATGTGTCCTTGGAGTGTTGATGCTCCTCCTCGGAGCTATCCACAGTGAAGTTTTGTAATGCATTGATTAGTGACAAAGAATTGCAATTATCCATACCTTAACCCCTAAATATCCGAGGCCTTTTTTGAGCTTCTAGGAATTTGCTCTAAATTGAATAGAAAGCCAACATTTTGATAAGTTGTATCAATTTCTTTTGAGTTGTAGCTGTACAAATTCAAACTAGTCATGTTAGAGATCACATAGGAAAAGAAAACACATCAATATCACTTGTGGATTGAAAGATTTTAATGTTTGATCACGAAGGAGTAAAAATTGTGAAAGTGATTTGAAGTCTTTCAATCCTCTTTTCACATGTCAAATCTAAAAAGTTGGTCACCAAAAAAATATGAGGGTAGAGGGCCTAACATGCCATAAGTCAAATCAATATATGGCTTTCTCAAAATCTACTCTACAATTCTTTTTTAAATGAACTTCTAATGTGATTTTTTCTCCAAGATCTAGTATATTTGAGGCTCATTCCCAAGAGCCCCCAATACTATGGAAAGTCAAGATTGCAATGGACACCCTTGCAAAAAGAAATTGAATAGAAAAATCACAATCGATCATTTTTTTGTTGCTAAAATTAGAATTAAAAAAGAATATTTTAAAATGTAAAATAATAAAAATAGCAACTTGGTTAGGTTTTTATTTAACTTCAAAGTATTTTTAACCCCTAAAGGTTTTTGACTATGTTTTCAACAAAAATGCTCCAAAACATCAATTTCTAATATAAGTGTCAAATTTTAGAAAAGAAAAAACATTTTTGGACAATATAAATGCAGGATGTTGTAGGACACTGGTTTGCAAAGATGGGAAAAAAATTTCAAAAATTTCCACTGTCTAGATTGCAAGATATTAGCATTTGAAGTTACAAATACATATTTTTTGGCCCTACAAAAAACCAAGCAATTGCACCTCACAAGGTCACATTTGTATGAAAAAATGTCCAAAATGGTGGTTACTCTTTGAATTCATTCTTCAAGGAAAGTTGGCAACATGCTTGAAAATTTTTAGATCATCTGGAATTGTACAACATATAGGAAAAAATTAGTAAGTAGAAAAAATAGAGAATGATTCAAAATACTAAAATTGTGAACAATTTATTTATGGAATTGAAAAATGCCAATACCAACGGTTGTAATTTTTGAATAAATAATCTACACCTAATGTTTTTATTTTTTCTAAAATTATTGAAAGTTGAGTTCAATAAAGGACTCTAAAGTTTATCTTAGAGTAGAGAATCCATGACTACCTGCAAACTAAAACTCCTTTTAACTTCCATCTCATAATCAAAATGGAATTATTCAAATCTCTCCTAAATTTGGAGAAACAATTTCAAATTTTTATATTTTTAAAAAGTTTTTCTAAAGAAGTTTTTTTTGCTACCTAGGTTGCCCAGTGAGCAATAAAAACTACATATCATATAGTAACTTTTTAACTGCGTAGTCAAAAGTTATAAAACATTTTGGGCCTTAAAGCTACTCTTTGGAAGTAGGTTGTGTGAAATTTCAAGGAAAAAAAAAGTATAATCTCCATTTGTAGTTAGTTGCCCCAAATCACTATATTGCCAAAAAAAATGCAGTTTAGGGCTTTAGAGGTTAGGTTTGGTTGTTTTGTTTTGTTTGTTTACTATGCATCCTACAATTGTGTTCTTGGTACTATTGGAAAGCCCTCAACAAGGAGGGGGGCATAGACTTTGTTTCGTGGTGTTTGGACCTATTGTGTGAAAATGATTAAATTTCAAAGTTTTTATGATGTAAAAAATTGTTTTTATTTTTATTTTATTATATTATAGCAACTATGTTTATGCATTCATAATGCGCTTACAAAGTGCAATGACAATCCGCTTGTTTTAGAAAACAACAACAAACCAATACAAGGTACACTAGTATTTATTATAAACAATTTATACCTTAACCCCTAAAGGACCAAATGGTGTTTTTTGGCAACACATCGATTTTGGGCAGCTCACTATGAATGGAAGTTTTATTTTTTTTCATTGAAATTTTCACACAACGTGTGACCAAGGAGTAGCTTTAAAAAAATAAAAATTTGAAATTAGTTCTCTAGATTTATATATAGGTGGAAAGCTTTGAATTATTCCATTTTCAATAATGAAATGAAAGTTATGAGGAGTTTTAGTTGTGGATAGTTTGCAGATAGTTTTCAATCTATATTCTAAAATAAACTTTGAAGTCCTTTATTTAACTCAATTTTCAATATTTTTGGAAAAAAATAAAATTAGGCATAGATGGCTTATTACAACATTACAGCCATTGGGATTGACATTTTTCAATTCTATAAATTAATTATTAACAATTTAGTATTTTGAATCATTTTCTACTTTCTATTTTTTTCCTATACGTTGTACAATTTCAAATGATTTGAAAATTTTCAAGCATGTAGCTAACTTGCCTTGAAGAATGAATTCAGAGAGTAACTACCATTTTGGACATTTTTTCATAATGATTTGACTTTGTGAAGTGCAAGGACAAAAAAAATGATTTTTGTTACTTCAAACACTAATATCTTGCAATCTACAGTGTAAATTTTTGAAATTTTTTTCACATCTTCTCAAACCAAATTAATATAAGATACTATAATTAGATGCATTCAAAAATTATTTAAAAAAAAAATTTGGTACTTGTACTAGAGATGGCAATTTTGGAGCATTTTTGGTGAAAACATAGTCAAAATCTTTTAGGGGTTAAATGAGTTTTTTATTAAAATTTATTACGGTGAGATTTCTAAAACTATGCATCCCCTAGTATCATTCTTGATACTATTAAAAAAGATTTTTACAAGGAGAGGTGCACGGACTTTATTTCATAGCATTCCAACTCATGGCAAAAAAAATGTTAAATTTTGAAGTTTTTATGAACTAAAAGATTAAAAAAATTAATTTTATTATATTGTGGCAACTACATGTGGTACACTAATAACCCTTATATTTGATTAAATGTATTTTTGGTGAAGTTCAAATATAATTACAGTAAAATTTAAATGAAGAGAATAATGTTTTAAAAAAACATGAAATCCATGATCTTAGAAAAGAAGTTGAAAGCTATATTTCTTTTTCATAATAATATATATTAACCCTAATAACACATTGAATATTAACCGGTAAAATCCCGAGTCCTTTTTTCCAACCAATTCCACTCAAAATTTTCATTTCTATTGCAAAGTGCAAAACCTTTTAGAAATTGGATTATTTGCATATCTTACCTTAGAATCTTGTAGTAGACTAGCACAAGAATATGTGGAAGAACTTTTAAAAACTTTGACTACATGGATTGTAAGATATTTGCATTTTAAGTGAAGGGGACTATTTTTTAATCATCTTGCATTACAAGAATTTAGAGTTTTGATTGTTCTTAGGTTAAAATTTTTGTACTATTAATATTGAATTAAAAAAAATTTATGTTGAAGAATTGAATCGAAATTCTAGGAATTTTTTTTCAAAAAAGCACATTTGATTTTTATTCTTTAAAAAGTTGTTAAATAGAAATAGGTATAAAATTGAAAAAAATCTAAATCATTAATAGGTCCAAGATGGAATTGAAATGCAATAATCCCAACAATGGAATTGTTCTAGTAAGCAAAATAAACCTTGTTGAACTTTTTCTTGAAAAATTGTAAAAAATACAATAAAGAATGAATTCAATAAGTATTTTTTTTCAATAAAATGTTTAGATTGCCCCCAAAACAAGATTGTTTATAATTTTTTTGTCACTAGCCCAAATAAAATGAATCAAATCTTTCCATACAAACAAAATTATTTTCTAAGAGAAATAAAATTTTGAAAATTATATTTTGACTTTTTGTGATTTTTTTGTACTTTCCAACAACCCCCATTTTGGACTTAGGATTGTTAACTTTTGTTTCCTAATACCAATTCAAATAATAATTATATTCCCCATAAGCTAATGTGTTTTCCTATGTTCAAAAATAGTTTAAAAAACCATGACAAATATTGAGACTTCATGAGCCTACACAAATACCCTTTTGTCTCCCTAGGGGACTTTAATGGTTAAAATGTCCAATCAATTTATTTATACCATCCCAAGAATACTACACAACATTAAGCATCAACCAAATGGTCTCTTGGGTCATTTGGGTTAACCTTATGACATTGTAGAGGAACAAAAGTGTCCAATGAATGACTTTCATGAACATTGTTGAATTGAAAAATGAATCCTATTTTTTTTTCTTTGAAAAAGAGAAGGTGTCACTTAAAAAATAAAGAAGAAAAGCAAGTTCAATCTAGCTCTAAAGGCCAAGGAAAAAGAAGATGAACCCTATTCACCTAAGTATCTCATTATTTTGGGGCCTTATTCTTCAAGAAGTAACTAATAATTAATACTGACTTTAGTCATATTGTCAACTTTGAAACTCATAAAATAGGTGTATCCATTGTGGTCCTTTACTCCTTTTGGTCATTCCACATATTTAGCTTGATTGGTTTCACAATTTTTTTTTATTGCAATAGAATGACAAATTAGAAAGTTTTTCACATGTATTTTAATCAAATCATTTTTTTAGTAAAAAATACCCAACACAGATGGTTGAAGCAAAAATATATAGCTTTCCCATTGTTGTCATAAGGGCCAAGGGAACTATTCTCATCCATTTCAATTCTAATGTGGTTCTCTAGACATAGTTGCAATGGTAATATTAGATGTTTTTTCTACGGGCAATGAAGATTGTTTCAAGTCTATTCTCCATGTTGTAAACCAGCCACTACTAGCCAAAATAAAGAATAATTTAAAATGATTTTTTGAATATTAAAAAATAATTTAAAAAATAATCAATTATTATCCAAATGATGAAGTAGTTGCATCGCCACGTTAAACTGCTACTGTGGCCAAGTTCCCACAATCAGGGAACTCCACGAACTTGCGGCCTCGTTGAGCCGGTGAATCTCATCTAATGACCCAAAACATCCCTTCAAATTATAAAATCATGGAGAAACCTTTGCCCACATGTCTAAACCACATGGAACCACATGGAAGTGTTCCTTGAAGTAATAAAACGGTGACTATTCCATCCAATTCCACCCCTTTCAATCATAACATTATATAACTATGCAATCGTCCTCCCCATGCCAAAAAGATATTATGCTTCCCTCGATGCTCGGGATGGACTTCGGATTCGGATTGGTTGAAGATCCATACAAGACAATTTTGTTCACAATGGGAGATCCCCTTTTCAAAGATGCAAAAGGGACCCTTGCCTCATTAGTAAACAATCACTTAATACTCCCAATTTTGCACTTTGAAGTTGTCTCATGCAAAATCCTTTCAAGTTTTTCACCACACCCAAAATGCAAGACGGTGCCGTTGGGCCCCACCAGTTGGGGGCCCTTCTTTCCTTTGATTTTTTTCTGGAAAGAAAAACACGTTTGACCGGGCAACGTGTGATGGAAATGGTGGACCTGGAGAAGTTCAGTTCAAGCCTCACCAGCCAGCCATACTGTCATCTCCTTCATTGGGTGAAACCCATGTCCCCTCCCGGGGACTGGCCGGGATGGCCACCCGCACCCGCACCCCCGGGAGGGATTGGCTCATATCTCATGCTCCAGTGTTGTTGGCTACAATATTATCACCAGTACACTGTCGTAGGTTGCCCAGAGGGCCTCCGCAACTGACAACAAAATCCGGCCTAAGCATGGCCCCCCTAACAACTTGGCTACGCCACCGTCAACCGAGAGGAACTAAGGTAATAAACCAGCCTATGATAGACAGATTGTCTGATGTGGTATGAAACTAAAAGTTAGTGACAAAGGGGGTAATTCTCACTAATGTACTGTAGAAGACTTAAAGGTGATTCCCAACTTTTTTTGGATGATTGCATCAATTTCATTTCATTCAACCCCTAAAGTCCCATGGCCATTTTTCTGCCAAAATCACTCAAAACTACCACTTCTACTATAATCATACTACTAAAATCATAAGTCCCTTTGTAATATCACAAATGCTACCATTAATACTAGGGGCTCGTGCTTGCTATGCTACGCATTCATTGTATCACATATTAGTAAAAATTTGATATATTTGAATAAAATGCATGATAATGATTTCGATAAGTCTTTAAAATAATTATTTTAATTATTTTATAAAAATATTTTCAATCATGCATACATAGAAATCATATTTTCATACAATGTGATATTACTGAAATAGAATAACAATTCACAATCACCTATGTAATATCACTTTTTATAAAAAGTGATATTATAAAAATAATATAGTCATTACAATTGAAGTGATATTATAAAGGTAGCAATTCCATTGCTTTTCTTGGCTTTATACTTCTTTTGCATTTCTATGATTTTGTGCTTTTGTGAGCTTTGAGCTTCTAATTTCAATTTTCTATTGCTACTACCAAATGATTTGAGAAATTTATTAGATTGAACCGATTTTGAATTTCACAACAATTAAATTGTTTATGAAGCTTTTGAGATTTACAAGTTTTTCCTTTAAATTCTTCTATTTGGGTTGCCATTGTTTGTAACAATTGAGTCGAATTTCTAATGCATTCTAATGTATGTGTATCTTTTACCATATTCATCATTGCATGTATTTCATTCATCATTTATTAAATTTCTATTATTTATTTTAGTATAATTATGCTTATTTATAAAAAAAAAATTATATGAAGATTTTAGTAATTTTTATATGAAGATTTATTGAAATTCTTGCTCTACATTCTATCTAATACATAAAAATTCTAATGAAATTCTAATGATGAATGTGTAGCATAGCAAGCACCAACCGCTAGTCACCTACAAAATAATATTACCACTTCTACTATAATCACCTAAATAATATTACCACTTCTACTATAAACTACCACTTCTAAAATCACCTACAAAAAATATTTTTTAGAATCTAACCGTAGGATCTTGTTCTACACTTGTCTTAGATCATGTGGTAATTTTTTCCTGTGATTTTTGATTGTGTAGATTGAAAGATATTAACATTCAGAGTGAAAGAAAAAAAATTCTTTCAAGAAGTTGCTATGATTGCCTGCAAAACAAGAAGCTCCATAACTTTCACATCACTAATCCAAATGGAATGAATCAAAGATTTCCATTTACAAAAAATATAATCTACAAGAAAAAAAATATTAAAAGTTTTATTTTAATTTTTGTGGATTTTTTTTGCTACCCGGCCTCCCCCATTTTGAGGTTATTGTGGCATAACTTTTGCTCCCGGGCACCAATTGAAATAAAAATTATATTTCCAGAAAGCTCTTAAGTTTTTTTATGTTATGAAAAAGTTTCAATAAAAATTAAGATCATAGGAGCCTGCCTGAAATCCATTTTGTCTCCTATAGAGACAATAGGACTTTAGGGATTAGTAAAGCAAAGTTACATAACAACCCATAGACTAGGTGATAACCATTAGAAATAATACTAATTCAGAGCAGTCATGTGCCCATAATCAACATGAGCATGCCTAATATAGTCCATAATGGACTCAATCTAGACTTACAAGAGAAGGAATAAAAAATAATTTTTATGACAAGTTTACACTAGAAAGGTGTAAGTATCTTATGACAATCATTAATAACTTCATGACCATCTCCCAAAGCATTGATATGGCAACAAATCACCCTAATGCAATCCACTCTTTTTATTTTTTATTTTTTAATATTGGTGAAAAATGGCCTTATTCATTAAATTGAGACAATCTGCACATTTTGAGACTACAACCCTAAAACAGTTATATTGATTTATCCTTGAGTCGAGGATAAGATGAGCCTGCAACCTTTGGAAAATCAAAGGTTTTTATATATATTAATACATTGAAATCTCAACTTACCAAATAGTCTTAAAATTGAACAGTTATTATGATTTATCTTCGAGTCGACGATAAAAATGAGACTACCAAAAGTCTCAATATAACGAATATGGCCTTAAAAGGCAATATTTCCCTGGGCTGGATTAGAGGAGAGGCGATTTGTGAACAAATTGTGGAGTTCTTTTTTGGCGATGATCCACAAGTTCTGTGGTGATGGGTTTGGCGATATATTTTTTTCTTTTAAGTGTTGGTTGGCGATTTTATTTAATTTTGAGATGCATTTTTGGCGATATGATAGTGTTTGGGTAGATGGCAGTTGGCGAACTCCGTGAGAAGGCTTTGCTGGAAAATGCTTGTTTAAAGTGAAAGTGGTAGAAAAATCGGAAATGTATTCTGAAAATTTGCATTTGCTACCTACACACAACACCATGAATGGAAATGCGGACCTGCACCCACCCCAAATCCCCTTCGATGCCAAAGTAAGTCATTGGAAGGAATATTAAGAACAAAAATTTGGGGTGAAGAGAAGTGAAAATTCTACTTGTTCCAATCTCCACGTGGCCTGCAACCACCCTATCCCACTCCGATGCTAAAGTCAGTAGAGCAATCCAGGAATATCATACACAACTTATGAAGATTACATTCATAACAAAAAAACCTAATGTGAATTAGGTACCAGTCTACCACATACGGAACTGAGTGAAGGTAAGCTATTCACAACTTGCCTAAATACGAAATATAGAAAATAATCACACAAGGCTAACCACATCCTAAGGCTAGTAAGACTAGTGAATGAAGGTAATTCAAAATGCACTGACTTGCTCTGAAGATCAAGAGGCAACATAGCAATGGAGGAAATGAAACGCAACTTTTGATACAAGAAGTTATGTAGCCCTAAAACACAAGCTTGGAGGCGTTGATTTAAAAGATCATGGAATAACATGGAAAGAAACCTCCTGCTACACATACCAATGGAAACACATTGCATGAACTGCATGCAACTACTTGGCCGCAGGAATGAGGAGAAAAAGCTACATACCATAATGCTAAACTTGATGACTATAGCTGCCGCATACTCTTCTACCTGGAATTACATCGTTCACAAAAAAGCTGCAACCTGCCTACCTACGAGCTTGCCAAATATCTCCCTCTCCCCCTTGTAACAAACCACTCGTCAAAAACTCTTTGATAAGGGAAGTTTTCGAGGTTGTAGATCCTCTGCGAGTACATACCAACCACAACTTGGATGTGTTCATCGAGACTATTTCGGAGTTTTGATTTCAAAAAACCGACACTAGAGAAGAGCCACTCGTCTTCCACCGAGCCAATCGCGTGGACCAAAGCCATTTCGGCCAACTTTAGGAATTCTCCAAAGTTCTTGGTCAAGTTGTTGTTGTTGTCCAGCACCTTCCATATTTTTGTCAATGGATTGACATCAAAAGGGGGGAGCATTGCAGTTCGTGAATTTGACTTCATACAAGTCTTAAAAAGGCCCTGCTGTGACATGAGTGTGTTCCGGTTGATCAATGGTTGGATCAGCAACTTTTGTTCCTTCTCTCCTAAAATTTTACCATAGCCATAAGCGTCCATTAGAACGCGAAGATGTGAGTCAAACTTCTCCTCGGCTGAAGCTTGCAGCCAATACTGAGGATACAAGATCCCAAAAGCATTGAGGACATGATGAGAAGGGAACCGGTCGTCCAATTCTTGCACCAACGTCTTCGCTGCAGCTACAATACAGTAAGTAACAACTATAGTTAGAATAGGACGGTAATGAAACGAACATGAAAAGAAAGGTTCAGTAAATGTGAGAGCAATCATGTTTGATTTTGCTTACCCGTACATTCAGTCTTCACTTGAGAGATCAACGACGCCCACAAATCACGATCCACTGGCTTCCCTTTGTGTTCAGCATGAATTTATTCACCATGACAGACAAAAGAGAGAATCGCGGAGTCATTATTCAAGTCGCATAACCACTTGATGTGGATTTGTTTGTGGGAACAATCAAGTAGATTGTTGAAACTCGAGAATTCATCGGAGGAGAATGCTATCGTTGTGTCCTCGTACATTCGATATAGAGACCCTTGACATACTTTCACAGCCGCAATGAAATCGCAAATATAAACATCTCTTTTCTACAAGAAGACCACCGATGTATCGATGGCCTCCAGCAGCAGCAGCAAGGCACACATGCCTAGCACGGTGTACGGGTCAAGTAGGAGGACAAGGCAAGCCTGCATGGAAAAAGAATGGATTAGCAAAATCAAACATGCTACTACTGCAGCAAGTGAAACAAATTCTGGACTAATTTAACGTGCATGTTGTATGCTAGACTTGTTGTGGCAGAGAAGCCGCAACCAAAAAAAATGGAATTGTAAGCTACCTCATGAATGATTTAAGATTAAAGAAATTATAACATGAAATGGGTTTACGATAAATGAAGGAACACATGCACCAAAAAAAGGTACCACGCTCACCTCAACTTTCAGGTTCTCATTCAGGTCAGCGGTCATTTTATAAATGAGCGTTCGATATTCAAAGAGTAGTTTCCGCAAAAGCTCGATTAAGCTCACCCAACGGTTTTTTCACATTTTTCAAGAGCTTTAGGCCCTTTGTCTTGGTGAGCTCTGCCAATTGCTTGAATTCCTCCAACCTCTTCAGGCTTTTACAAAAATAGGCGTACGTGACAGACAACAATTTTTCAATGGATCCGAAAATGCCAAGTTCGGAGAGAGCCTTGAAGGCCAAGTTACAGCGATGTGCAACACAATGAGTGTCAATCATGAACGGTGCATACTTTTCTTTTATCTGCAACGTCACTCCCGAACAGTTGCCCTGAAGTATCGAAGCTCCGTCCACACTAAATCTTAGTAGCTTCTTAGCAATACCTTTAGTATCCAAGCCACCGCCACTAGCGATAGCCTCCATGATCATCTTCGTCAAATTTTCAACGTTGGGTGAGCACTCTACACGTTGCAAAGACACTAGGAGCGGTACCCTCACCCAATCCTGAACTATGTAAACATGGACCGACAACCAACTGCTATTATCTACAGCAGTTACTTCATCTACTTTGGTAGCATGTAGTACAGTTGGTGTTGGCCGAGCTGCATACAGGCGCAAGTTTTTTCGGTGCCTGTACTGAGTGGCAACGTAACTCTCCCCCTTCTTCACGTTGAATTGCGGAAGATCCTTCTTCGCTACTCGTTTCCCGTCGTGTTTAATTAGAGTGTCTGATTTCGCTGCCATGATGCAAGGCTTCCTTTCGAAAGCAGTACAAATTTTGCATTTTACCATTTGCAAGATGCCGTCTTCCGCCATGATGCCCTCCGCCCACGGTAGTTTCGCCGCCCAAAGGGTTTGAAACTTTCGGTGTCGATCATACTGCCTTGGACTTGCTACTTTTTGACTTGCTCCGACTTGTAGTACCTCTCTTCGGAAGAGGAGACTGAAAACCCGAGTCGCCGCTTAAACCCTCCGAATCATCATAGACTTCACGCAATGTGCCATTGTCACAATTCTCAGACTCATACAATATTTGAATCAACGGAGACTTGGAACTCAAAATCCTTGTGTATCTAGAGCTAGAGGAAGAGCTAGGTAAGACATCAGTGCTAACAGACAATGACTTGCTTGTTGCCAAGGACCGCAATTGGCCACTTGAATCAGGACTTGGATATTCGTCTCCCGAATTCGGCTCTACTCCTGGCACCTTCGGAAGCACACCATCAAGAATGAGGGACAAAGGTTGTTCCCCGCAAGCACCTCGGCTGGACTCGAAGTATGCTCGCATGGTCTTCTTAGCCGTTTCCACTCTCCGTTTTTCAATTACCTTTCCTTTCCGCTTCATCTCTGCCTTCCAAGCCAATGCAAGCACCTCTGCCGCCGCTTCATAAATTTCTTCTTGGCTGCCCGCACGAGGGAAGCAGCTCGCTTTGCCTTCGTCAATGCGTCCTCTGTAGAATCCTCGGTTCCCGAACCCATTTCCCAAGCTTGTTAGTGATCCCGCAACGTGCAGAAAAGTTTGAGCGCAAGAGCAAAATGCAGATAAAAAAAGCCAAACGGAAATGTGCAAGTGCAACACAAAACGAGAAGAACTCTCCCTCAAATCTACACGCAACACCCTCGGATCTCCGTCATTCTCAACAACAATGTAGCGGTGGTGTCTTCCAAGGCGCACCTCCATTGCTATAAATTCTTCAGCGAAAGCAATGGAATTCAGTAAACACATGCAAATCATGACAAGAGAAGTGGAGAATCTTCCCTGCGCTACGTTGCTACGAACCCCACTCGCATAAGTAACACATTGAAGCACCGGTCTTGCCGACAATTGGTGAAATTCAAAGCATGGCCGGCGCAGTACATGGCAAAGTAAGTGAACCCGACGGTGCAGCGACTGGCGAAGAACGTTGCTGGGAGGGAGAATCAATAGCGACAACAACAAATCTGAGAACGTAAATTGGGAGAGAAGGTGGGGGAGTGGGCGATAATGCCGCAGTGTAGGGCGCCCAATCCTAATCCCGCTGGCGACACAGCCATACGTGGATGACGGGATGGGTGCCACCCTGGACGCTTCCCGTCCCATCTAGCAGCCGCAATGGCAAAAAGGACCCTTTTTAAAAAAAATTGTATTGGCATTTTTCCAGGTGGAAATTTGTGGTGCAAACTAGCACTACAATGCTAAATTTAAAAGGGCTGATGCAGTCTATATTCCATTTGTTAGAAAAAAGTTGCCATGGGTTGATGTAAGACTCTCATGGGGAGGGGTTCTAGGTGATTGTATTAGGCAGTTGGCTTCTCATGGGCTAGTTTACCTTAATCCCTTTTGCAAAACCAGGGTGGGACTAGTCAAGATTTTGAAATATTGAAGCAGGGTGTACAAGGTATAAGTAGTATTTTTTTTCCCAATGTTTGGATATCAATTGATTCTATAAGTGTTACAATTTTGTGGTCAATTTTGTTTTATTTAATAAAATAAAATGTTGATACCATCCGTTCATGTCCATAAAGCATTTAGCCCCTAAAGGACAATTGTCCATTGAATGGACAATTGAAAATCCGGGTAGGTTCTTATGAAGTCAATTTGGTCAAATGTTCACGAAATTTTGACACAAGGTGTGAACATGTATCCTTTAGTGGGAATTTGATTTTTTTTTTCCAATTGGGTGCCCAGATCAAAAGTTATGCTGCCTTGAACTTTTCTGGCAGCTCGGGCAACTTTTGAAAACTTTGCAAAACTCCTCCTTTACTTTTAAAATTTGGCACATATGTAAATTACATGATATAAGAAGCAAATGTCAAAAGAACTAACCATGAATAGTGTAAAAATCTCACTTTGGGAGGAGTTAAAGGTTGTTGGCCCTATCAGGTAGGGTCAAAGAAAAAACTTTTGCTAACTTCAAACATTATAATCTTTCAATCATGTGGTCAAAGTTTCTAAAAAAAATCCCACACATTCCCATAGTAGTTTAGTACAAATTTGTACTATTGAATTTTGAAAAAGAACTTTTATTTTTTATTTTTTCTCACTACCCTAAAAAGTAGCAGTTTTTACAATTTTTTTCTTGAAATATGCCTTGGGGCTTTAGAGGTTAAGGTAAAAGCACCCAATGTTGTTCTTATATCCAATTCCGTCACGATGTACCAAGGGTGAACATTTTTGTAGTAAAAATGTACTTTGTCGGTACATCATGACAGAATTGGGTTTAGGGTCGGGATTGAATGTTTTTATCTTAAGAAACATAAGTCTAAACTCAAGTAAAAGTACCACAATATATATGTTCAAAATTTTTCTTGCCAATGGAAACATGATTTGAGTAGCTAGTAAGGTAGAAGCATTAGTAATCGATCATTTAAGCAATTTTAGAGTAGATGGTGAGGAGTATAGGGTGGTGGGAATTTTTTACATGTAGGAAGTTAGGAAACATGGGAATAGCAAAATTTTCAGAATTTTATTCCCAAAATTGAAATTGTTGTGAATCTGGGGAGGCAAAAAATATAGTCTTGATCTATGGCCAATGTCTAGAGTCTTCCAATTCTGATCGTTCAAGAACTAATTTTTTGTTCACTACTTCCTACTTTCTTGCTCACTACTTTGGGATATGAATCATAACCTTTCTAGTCCCAACCTTGTAAAGGACCAAAAAAACACATTCCAAGCTTGAATTCCAACCCAAGGTTGGAAATGGCGTACTACAGGCTGGGTACTGTATGTGGTTGACAATTGGTGTTTCTACCTTAGACCAATAAAAAAAATGACCACAAGAAGACCATTGATTGATTCAGTTTATCATCTAAATCTTTTAGTGAATCACTTCAATCCTTGGTCTATGCATACCAAGTTACAACTAATGGCTAAATACATACCCCTACCTCTACCACCAACTTCATTTCTAACTCCAATAGTGAGGAAAAAGGTTTAGCTTATAAGTTACTAATTTATCTTCCATGAAAAATGTTTTTAAATAGTCTTTGTCTCTAATTTAAATAAATAAGTAGAGTAGAAATTGTAGTTAGTGATATTATCAAGACATAAAAATTATGTAGAATAGATGTAAGAGCATGGAATGAACTACAAGCTTTTGATTAGATTTTGTAGATTAACCCTATCAATGAACGACTTCATATTAACTCTATGTTCAGTACAACTTTCTTCCATACAAAGCTATAAGAGGCAAAGAAAGAAGGCCATTATCTCTTTTTTGACTTGCTTCAAGTTGAAAATTAAGTAAAGTAGGTTAATAGAGAGAAAGAGGGGACTAAGGTTCGACAAATATATTTTCTTTATAAAAAATATTTTGATATTTTTTTAAGCTTTAATTAGATAAAATGAAATTCACTTGAACATGATCTAAGATTTTTAATTCTTTTTGGACTCACCCCAAATAGTTAATCTATTTGACAAATATTCTCATTATAAGTTGAAATGAAGTTATCCTAGATATTCTACTTGTATTCTACTTTTGTCATTAAACTTTATTTATTTATTTGACATAAAAGACATGATATTTTCATTGAAAATAACATACAAATACAAACACCCATATTGAAACAAACTAAAGTATCAATTATAAAAAAACTTGATAGTATGCTTACATCATGTTCATATCTTCATAGACATTTTATCTTATTCACCATCCTCCTTATGAAATCCAAGCTATCTATTTATTGAATACTGAATGTTTAGAAATTAAGCATTGCAATTAACTCCCAAAGGACCAAAATTTCTTACAAAAATAGACAAAAGTTTGGATGAGTTCTTATGACCTTACTTTTTGGTGTAAATTTCTGAAAACTTTTTTCAAGATATAAAAATAAATTAGCATTTGGCAAACATTATTTAAAGTTTAATTGATGTTGGCTACCAAAACTTGTGTTGCGAAAAGCAAAAGCACTCAAGCCCAAGCTCAAAATTAAAACTTGAAAACTTGAAATAAATTTCTTGAAGATTTAGTTTTCACATAAGATATTGATTTCTTCATTAACCCCTAAAGGGTTTTGACTATGTTTTTACCAAAAATGCTCCCAAATTGCCATTTCTAGTACAAGTACCAAATTTTTGAAAAAAAAACATTTTTGGACGCATCTAACTCTAGGATCTTATATTACTTTGGTTTGAGAAGAGATGGAAAAAATTTCAGAAATTTTCACTATGTAGATTCCAAGATATGAGCATTTAACCCTTTACGTACTAAGAATTCACTATTTCAAGTAGTGGACTTTGATTGAATGTTTTGTAGAAAGCATAATCTAAATGGAAAATTTTATTATATAATTATCTTGAGTGAAGAACATTGCATTCATTGGTTTAAATAAATAATTATTTAAATAAATAAAAATCCCCATATCAAATCTCTAAAGTTGCTAAAAAAAACATGAGACCCAATTTGGGCTTCTTAGACACTAAAGGGTTAAAGTAACAAAAATCCTTTTTTTGTCCTTGCAAAAAATCGGGCAGCTGCACTTCACAAAGTCAAATCATTATGAAAAAATGTCCAAATGGTAGTTACTCTCTGAATTCATTCTTCAAGGCAAGTTAGCTACATGCTTGAAAATTTTCAAATCATTTGGAATTGTAAAATATATAGGAAAAAATAGAAAATAGAAAGTAGAAAATGATTCAAAATACTAAATTGTTAATAATTTATTTATGGAATTGAAAAATGCCAATCCCAATGGTTGTAATGTTGTAATAAGCCATCTATATCTAATTTTATTTTATTTCCAAAAATATTGAAAATTGAGTTAAATAAAGGATTTCAAAGTTTATTTTAGAGTATAGATTCCATAACTACCTGCAAACTACCCACAACTAAAATTCCTCATAACTTTTTCATCCAAGCTTTCATCTCATTAATCAAAATGGAATGATTCAAAGATTTTCACCTATATATAAATCTAGAGACCAATTTCAATTTTTTTTTTTTTTAAAGTGATTTTTAAAGAAGTTTTTTTGCTGCCTGGACTGCTTGCCAAATGTTGAAAATTACATATCATACAAGAACTTTTTAACCATGTAGTCATAAGTTATGAAAATTGTTGGGCCTTAAAGCTACTCCTTAGGCACATGTTGTGTGAAAATTTCAATGAAAAAAAAAATTCCATTTGTAGTGAGCTACCCAAAATTGCTATGTTGCTAAAAAACACCATTTGGTCTATTAGGGGTTAATAAGATTTGATTCTCTCTATTTGGATGTAAAATTTATGTGAAAAATACAAAACTAGTCTTGTTTTGCAAGTGACTACAGCATCTTCAACATCAATTTTTTAAAACATTATTGTCTTGATTTAGCATCAATAATGAAAATTTGAAGTTGAAAGGATTCAAACTATTACTCCAGTACAATAATGTCGCAATGACACAAAAAAAAAAAAATTGTTTATTTCACTTTAAATGTTGAAATTTCACAATGTTTGTTGTCAATTTTTTCATATTGTCTAGTGTTTGTCAAAATTGTAGATATGCAAAAATAAATTAAAAAATAAAAAATATTTTCATTTTCATCCTATAGACTAGAAAGAGAGTTTTTTTGGTAAAAGCATTGTCATAGACTAAACTTTAGGGATTAAATTTACTTCATTCAAAATAATAGAGATAAATCCACTTATTCACTCTTTTAGTTGATCCGTGTCCCAATATTTTTTATTTTAACTATATTTATAAAATGAATCATATTTTATTGGTTTTCAAAGTAAAAAGGAATTTAAATAAGGAATTTCATGCTAATATTTTTATATTTATGAGCTCTCTAATTGACTCAAAGTTGAGTATTTTCTTGAAATATTATTATTTTTTATATATAAATATAACAAATGTTAATATTTCCATTTTTTACAAATGGTATGGCAAATAAGTAATATAAACCAAATGGTAATGAAAACTTTGATAAAAAATACAATAGGATCTTGAAATTAGAAGTAGTTTTATAAGTGTTAACCTATGTTATCATTTATAATTTCAAAAGTTAAGACCTAAGAAATATAATATTGAAGTGTACAAGGATAAAATATTTAAAGCAATTTTGAATAACAATTGTCATTATCATAATTGAATTCCTTGAAAAACATTATTTAAAAAATTTGCAAAATGCCATTGGAAAAAAGACAAATTGACTTCTGCTATGGGATGGTACAAATATTTATTTCATATAGTATTGCTAATTATGATAATCTAACATGTAGTTTTAGTTTTAAAATTAGAGTACTATATTACATGGAATTAAGATTTTTTTTAATTCTATAATAGTAAGAATTCCAAAAGAATTTTGGCAACAATAAATGAATTAAATCTTGATAGTATTGAGTTCTTAACCCATAAAGTTCCAAGGCCTTTATTTCATCAAAATACATTTCAAACTACCATTTCTATTGCAAAGTGAAAAAAATTACAATTTGCTTTTCTTACATATGTAACCACAAGATCTTGCCACATGGATCTTGCACTAAACTAGTATAAAAATATGAAGAAGAAATTCCAAATTTTTTCACCTAGTAGATTGTGAGATATTTGCCCTTAACATGAAGTAAGTTGGTTTTGATAATGTTCCTTGACTATATTATTTGACTTTGAATCTTCTTAACTTAAAATCTCTGTACTAAATATTGTGATTTAAGAAAATCATATTAAAGATTTGAATTGAAAGTCTCGGAAAAGAATTCAAAATACACAAGTTATTTTCATTCTTTAAAAAAATGCAAAGTAAAAGTTAACACAAGATTGAAGGAAAAACTAAATCATTAAAGGCTCTAAGATGGAATTGAAACACACTTATTCCAATGGTGAGATTGTTTTAGCAAACATACTTAACCTTGTGAAGCTTTTTTTTTCTTAAAATTTTTAAAAATCAAGATCAAATGCAAATCTAATAAGTTATTTTCTAAATATGTTTCTATAATTGCCAATAAAACAAGAGGATCCATAACTTTCACATTGCTAATCCAAATGGAACGAATCAAAGCTTTCCATGTAGACAAAATATAATCTATAATTAAAAGAGAATTTAAAAAATTTCAAGATTTTGTGGACTTTTTTGCTATCCATTCTCTTTCATTTTGAGCTTCTTGTGGCATAACTTTTGCTCCTACAGACCAATTGAAATCAAAATTATATTATTGTAAATTTAATTTAATTTTCTATCTTAAAAAAAGTTTCAAAGAATCACATCAAAAATTGAGGTTACACAAGCCTACCAAAAATCCATTTTGTTCTCTATAGGGACAATTGGACTTTAGGGGTTAACTCCTAAAGGCTCATTGTCCCTTTGGGAAACAAAATGGATTTTGGGCAAGTTCCTATGAACTCAATTTTTATTGAAACTTTTTGAAACTTTCTTATAAGATAGAAAAACATATTAGCTTCGTGGGAATATGATTTTTACTTCAATCAATGCTTAGGAGCAAAAGTCATACTACAAAGGCCATAATTTTCATTTGGCAGGCAAAAAAATAACTCCACAAAAACTTGAAATTTTAATTTTAGTTTCTTTTCTCTTATAGATCATATTTTTTCTACATGTGAGACTTTATTCATTTCATTTGAATTAGTGATGTGAAAGTTATGAATAATCTAAGCATCTTTTTGAAAAAATAACTTATAAGATTTGTATCTAAATGCAATTTCTACAATTTTTCAAAAAATATTTTTTGACAAGCTTAAATTTTTATTTGCTAGAACAATCTCACTGTTGGGATTATTGTGCTTCAATCCCATCTTAGAGCTATTAATGATTTAGTTCTTCTTTCAATCTTGAACCTACTTCTACTCAATAATTTTTTAAAGTATGAAAGTCAGTGTGTTTTTAAAAAAAAATTCCCTAGACTTTCAACTCAATTCTTCAACACATTTTTTTTAATTCAAAGTCCATAGTGCAATTTTTTTTCACAAATGGTGGTCAAAGGCATCTGAAATTCCAAGCTAGTGTTCAAAATAAATAAATATATAAACTTTGAATGCTAATATCTCTCAATCCGTATGGTCAAACTCTATAAAATTTTTACCACATGATCTTAGACAAGTAAAGTACAAGATCTTACATTTTGAATTTAATTTGTTTTTGTTTCCTTGAGAAAATGTAGTAGAAGTGATAGTTTGAGCCATTAGGATTTAAAATTCATGTACTAGAAGTGTCTAGTTTCAATTGTAGTCTTATGTACTAGAAAAATTTGTGATTTTTTTGTTATGAGCATGTTATACAATAAATTGTAGGACACTAAATCCGTTCTATGAAGTGGCTCTGTAGGATGAATTTATCCTTAGGAAAAACACATAAATTTTTTATTTTCCACATATGATAAAGTTTGCAAACTTTGAATTCATTTTTGTAAGCAAAGACTCCAAATTAGCTAGGAGAGAGGTGAAGAATATAGAATTAACACACCACAAAATAGGAAGTTCTTTTCTTACAATTATCCCATAGAACCTAAAATTCATTTTGTAGGGCCCAGTTTGTAGGATAGGTTTGGCATTCTGCCAAGAAACTTATATCGCTTTTGTAAATCACTCTTGGGCATATGCATTACAATAATTGCTACACAAAATAATTCAATAAATAAGATTTAGACAACAATGGAATGAATTACCTTCAATGACAGTGAGGTACATCAACCTCTCACTACCATGATTAGTACTCAATATACCAAGGATACAAATTTTTGAATGGTATTTAATTTTCATACATGTGTTCTCTTCCTATAGACAAGATTCAAGTGAAATTCAAGTTGAAAGTGACACTAGGGTACATCAATTTGTGGTCACCTTGATTTGTAGTAATAAATTTGACTATTTTGGTTTGAATGGTATTTAAATTTCACACATGTGCTCTTTTCTCATGCACAAAACTCAAGTGAAATAAACGTTTTAATAGGGTACATCGACCTACAGCCACCATGATTGTAGTCAACAATCTGACTAGGTACATCAACATGTAGTCAGCAGTTTGACAGGGTACGTCAACTTGTAGCCACCGTAATTGTAGTCAGAAGTCTGACTACCTTAGAGACAATTTTTTGAATGGTATTTGGATTTTAGACATCGTAGACAAAACTCAAATGGAATTGAAGCTTTAGCTACAATGGGGTATATCAATATTTCCACCTTGATTTATATTTAGAAGTTTGACAAGCTTGAAGACAATTTTTTTAATGGTACTTATATTTTGTATGTGCACTTTATTCTCATAGGCAAAATTCCAAGTGAATTAAAGCTTTAAGTAATAATATGGTACATCAATCTATTGTTACCTTGATTTGTAGTTAAGAGTTTGAATAGCTCAAAGAGAACTCTTTGAGTGGTATTCAAATTTCACACATATATTCTTTTTTCATAGGCAAAATGTAAGTTGAATTGAAGCTTTAAAGGACACTAGGGTATATCAAGCTATGGCCACCTTGATATGCAGTCAAGAGTATAACTAACTTTGGGGCAATTTTTTCAATGGTGTTTATATTTCACACATGTGTACTTTTGTCTTTAAGAAAAGTTGAGTGTAATTTTACTTTGCTAACAAAAATTGAAATTTCTATGAATAATCAAAATTTCCAACTCTAGAAATGCAAACCACTAATATACTAGGCCATAAATATTCTAAATATAACTTTAAACCACCCTTGAATCATTCTTTAACCATTGATTGTTTTGAATCCTACTTCTACCTAGCTTAAATTATATATCCAAATTTCCAAAAGATTCTCTCTAATGAATTTGAATGACAATTCCAATCTAAAGCGTTGACCTTTTGTCATCATTTTTGAATTGTGTTAGCAACATTAGTCAAACCTATACCCATTAATTGCGAATGGTAAAGGTGCTTCAATCTTAAAGGACAAAGTATGTTTTTGGTATAAATAATATAAATTTCCACTTTTCAAGTAAGTAAAAATAAGAAGTTTTTTTCTAAAGTTCAATAGTACAAATTTGTACTAGACTACTACGGAAATGTGTGGAATATTTTTTAGAAACTTTAATTGAGCATATTGAAAAATTATAGTGTTTGAAGTTAGAAGAATAAGTAATTATTTGATTGTGCTCCATGAGGACAACAAATTGTAACTTCTCCTTGGGGAATATTTTGCACTACTTATAGGTTTCTTTAAACAATTGCATCTTATATCATATAAGTTACAAACCTACCAAATAATAGTAGTGGAGAAAGAATTTTGCACATGTTGTTTGAAATTGCCTAGAAAACTATGAGCAATATAACTTTTGATTTGGGAATCCAATTGGAAAAAAATTATATCCTTGCATAAAGGATACATGTCTACACCTTGTGTCAAGGTTTCAAAAAGATCCATTGAAAATTAACTTTGTAGGACCTAGTTGGATTTTCAATTGGTCTTTTAATGACCAATTAGTCTTTTAGGGGCTAACCCCAACAAATATTTGATGTTTTCAAGTCCAAAACTACTTCAAAGTACTTAAACCTAAAGCACGGCTAAAATCTTTATTTATATTTTTCATTAACAGATCAAACCACAAGATCCTTTAGTTAACTTATTAGAGTATACCTTCATAAAATTTAAAAATAAAAAACCTTACTAATTGCAAGATTGAGTCACTTGAATTTCAAAAAGAAATATTTTCAATTCTTCCCAAATCTTTAGATTTCATTTTTCAAATAATTTACTATAAAATGTGTAGATCCTACAACTTGAAATTCTATAATAGATTGAAGATATAAGTTGGAAGCTCATGTAAAAAATTTCAATCATTTTTTCCATATTCATCCTTGAAAATGGTATTATGTAGAAAAAACAAAAGTATGATTTAAAATACTAAATTGTTAAGAATTTAGTTATGGAATTGAAAAATATCAATCCCAATGCTTGTAATAAACAATCCACCCCAAATGTTTTTTTTTATTTTTTCCAAAAATATTGAAAATTGAGTTCAACAAAGGACTTCAAAGTTTATTTTAGAATAGAAATTTTGTAATTACCTAGAAACTAAAACTCCTCATAATTTTCACTTTATTAATGAAAAATGAATTAGTTGAAGCTTTCTATATATACATAGAAAGCTATGTATATGTAGAAAGCTATATATACGTAGTTTATATTCAAAATTGCTATATTGCCAAAAATTGCATTTGGGACCTTTAAGAATTATTTGTATCCCATTTGCATTGCTCACCAAACCTTTTACATTTTGTTTTCAATTTGAAGGTATTGAATTTGAAGCCATGTCAAATTGGGGTGGTTTCATTGATATCGTGATTGGCTCATGCATTTTAGGTTGGTTTACCTTAACCCTTGAAGTTTTTTTACTATGTTTTCACCAAAAATGCTTCAAAACTGCCATTTCTAGTACAAGTACCAAATTTTGGAAGAAAAAAAACATTTTTGGACACATATAACTATAGGATCTTGTATTATGCTGACATGAGAATATATGGAAAATCCACAACATGGATTGCAAAATATGAGCTTTCAAATTCACAATTTTTGGCCCTATGAAAAATTTGGGCAATTGCACTTCACAAGATCACATTTACATGAAAAAATGTCCAAAATGGTAGTGCTTCTTTGGCTTCATTCTTCAAGGCAAGTTGGCTACATGCATCAAAAAATTTAGATCATCTGGAATTGTACGACATATAGGAACAAAATAGTAAGGAAAAAAAGTAGAGAATGATCAAAATACTAAATTGTTAAGAATTTAGTTATGGAATTGAAAAGTGCCAATCCCAATGGTTATAATGCTATAATAAACAATCTACATTTGATGGATTTTTTAAATATTAAAAACTGAATAGAAAAAGGAATTCAAATTTATTTTAGAATAAAGAATCTATAATTGCCTACAAACTAAAACTCCTTATAACTTTTGACGCATTGTCTCATTGATCAAAATGCATCAATTCAAAGCTATCCATGTGTATATGAATCTACAAAACCAATTTCAATTCTTTTATTTCTGAAAAAAAAGAGTTTTTTATTTGCCCAAATTGCCCGTTTACAAAAAAAATAACATATTAGGCCATAACTTTTAGCTCATATTTCCAAATGACTTGAATTTTAGTGCACATGAAAGATATTCTTTTTCCACACCCTTCCATTAATATTTGGGCCAAAAAATGGAAGTCACTAGTCACACATACCTACCCAAAATTGCTATGTTGCCAAATTCCAAAGGGTAATCCTTTAGGGGTTAATCCCTAAAGTCCCAAGAACATTTTTGCATCAAAAAACACTCAGTATTGTTGCCTTTTCAAATGCAAAGAACAAAAATGATAATTTTTTTCCATATTGAACCATATGATCTTACATAAGACTAGTATAAAAATCTATGGAAGAAATTTCAAAAACTTTGACAATATGAATTACAAGATACAAGCATTTAAAGTAAAAAAATGAGGTTTTTGCACCAAGATGAATTAGATTATAAGATCTTTAGTCCTTTTTAACTTAAATTTTTTTTACTATAATTTTGATTTTTTAAGTTGAAGAACTAAGTTGAGAGTTTGGAATTAAAAAATTAAAAAATAAATCTTTAAGAAATTATTTAATCCAGCCACTTAGGTAGATACAATATCGGAAGAAAAAATAAATTGTTAGTAGCTTTAAGATAGAATTGAGACACATTGATTCCAATGGTAAAATTGTTCTAACAAGAAATTTAGACCTTTTGAAGAAATTTTAGAAAAAATTAAAAGTTTTTTTTATCCACCTTCACTTGTTTTTGGTTTATGTGACATAACTTTTTTACAAGATACCAATTGAAATAAAAAATTATATTCAAATAAAGCTAATCAATTTACTTATTTTGAAGAAATAAATTGAAAATATCATACCAAAATTTGATATCACAAGGATTTGCTTGAACCTTAGAATCTTCTAAGAGGAATTTAGAGGCTTTGGGAGATAATGGAGTGAGTTAGTGACCACTTTGTAAATCGTTCACAAAAGTGACTAGTTATTTTAATGTGACAATTAGTAGTTGTCTTATCTCCAAAGTCCCAAGTTTTTTTTCCTTCATAAAACCATTCAAAACTATCATTTCTATTGCAAAGAGAAAAAAACTTTAAAATTATTTTTTTTATATTTAACCTCAGGATCATTCACCACACTAGTATATGAGTGTAGAAGAAATTCATAAATTTCATAAATTTTGACTATATAGATTCACAGGTACTTGCATTTATTGTTAAAAAAGTGGGTTCTTTAATTCTTTTGTACCTTGTGTGACTAAATTATAAGACTTTAATTTTTTAGCTCAAAATTTTTGTACAACTAAAATTGAATTAAAAAAAATTGTATTGAAGAATTGAATTGAATTGAAAGTTTAGAAAAAAAAATTGAAAAAACAACTTGATTTTCATTCTTTATCCCCTAAAGTTCCATTGTCCCTACAAGGGACAAAATGGATTCTGGGTAGGTTCCTATGATTCCAATTTTTACTTAAACTTTTTGAAACTTTTCATAAGATAGAAGAAATTATTAACTTTCTAGGAATGTAATTTCTATTTCAATCAATGCCCCTAAGTAAAAGTTATACCACATTCACCTCAAATCGAGGGAGATCGGGCAACAAAAAAAATCCACAAAAAATTGAAATGAAAATTTTATTATATATATATAATTTAGATTATATTTTTTTCTAAATGGAAATCATTGCTACATTTCATTTGAATTAGTGACGTGAAAGCTATGGAGCTTCTTGTATTGTAGGCAATCAAAACAACTTCTTGAAAAAAAAAAATTCTTTCACTTTGAATGCTAATATCTTTCAATCTATACCATCAAAAATCACAAAATGATACCACCTAATCTAAGACAAGTATAGAATATAATCCTACAATTAAATTCTAATTTTTATTTATTATTTATTTTGTAAGTAAATAAAGCAGAAGTAGTAGTTCTAAGTAGTTTTTGACAGAAAAATCTCCTTGGGACTTTAGGGATTAAAAATAGTTTGATGGAAATCTAATAAATCCATTAAAAATCCATTGAGTCATACACCAATGTATCATTTGACCATCTACCATTATAAATTTATATTTTCATGGGAACTTCAAGGAGTTACATTATGTACATTTTGTGGAGATGGAGGTTGGAGAAGTTGTTTTTATAAATAAATCCATTATCTATTATGAATCCTCAAAGAATATGGGACAATTTGAAGATGAGAGCTTGACTCCTCAAGGTAGGAATTGTGTTCAATGTAGAACTTAAGACTTCATTTCGGCATAATAGAATAACTTTTTCAAAAACTCTTGAACAAAAAAAAGTTGGGAAATTGAGTTGAATTTTATCTCTAAAAATCCATTTGAGATTTTGAATCTCCAATCAAAAGTTATAGACAAAATTCAGAGAGGATGTTTGAAAATGTTAAGAAAATGTTCTTCCTAGTCCCTCTTTGGATTTTGTCCATAACTTTTGATTGGAGACTCAAAATCTCAAATGGATTTTTGAAAATAAAATTCACCTTGATTTTCCAATTTTTTTTAGTTCAAGAGTTTTTGAAAATAAAATTCACCTTGATTTTCCAATTTTTTTTAGTTCAAGAGTTTTTGAAAATAAAAGTCACCTTGATTTTCCAATTTTTTTTAGTTCAAGAGTTTTTGAAAATAAAATTCACCTTGATTTTCCAATTTTTTTTAGTTCAAGAGTTTTTGAAAATAAAATTCACCTTGATTTTCCAATTTTTTTTAGTTCAAGAGTTTTTGAAAATAAAATTCACCTTGATTTTCCAATTTTTTTAGTTCAAGAGTTTTTGAAAAAAATTTATTCTACTATTTCAAAATGAGGTTTGAAGTTCTACATTGAACACAATTCCTGTTGTAATTTGACTTAACTATGAGCAAGTTGAGCTCCTTCTAATCCTCAATATAAATATCCCATATAGGTTAATGTACCTCCTACTATCTCACTTGTATAAATATCTTATCTTCTAACCTTACCACACTATTAGTATAGAGTGGTATTCCTAACTATGTGAGATGCCTTTTGAATTTTTAAAATTATAATGTTGAAATTCTAAAAAAGTAATAATCTAAATTGCTGAATTCTATTTTGCATTTAAATTAAATATTTGGCATTAAGTGCCAACTTTGGTATCCAAGTATGATAGTTTTAATATGAAATAAACATACTAAGGGGCACTTTACACTACGGTTGTTCAAATTGAGAGGCCATGGGATTGAGGCTTCATACTATGACCAGCCATAAGCTCATAGTATGAAGTCTAAGCTCGAAGTTCAAATCCTTTGCAATGAACTCTCACAACCAAATCCAAAATCCAAATCTTTAGCAATGAACTCTCATGACCTCTCGATTTGGATGGCTATAGTGTGAAGCCTCCAAAAGCCAAGCCTCATGTCCAAATCCATACCAATTTAACGATTGCAATCTTTTTAGTTTTGAAGGACTCTTTACCATAGTTTGGGTCTTAATTTCTAGCCAATCTAAACTTCCTTTGAAAATTCATTGCCATGTAGGTAGTTTGGAAGGCAATGGCCTTTGGACTTTGCCTTCTAGTGTGAAGGATGGAGAGGCTAAATTTTTGGTTCTTGAAATTTAATTGATAGAAATCTACAACCTTTGGCAATAGTGTGAAATGACCCTAATCCCAGTGGTGAGATTGTTCTAGAAACCACACTAAACCTTGTATAATGTTTGTTTTTTTGAAATTTTTGAAAATTGCATTAAAAAACAAATGCAATAAGTTGTAAGATGATGCAATAATTGCCTATAAAGCAAGAGGCTCCATAACTTTCATATCACTAGCCCAAATGGAATAAATCAAAGTTTTAGATGTAGACAAAATTACAATCTATCATAAATGGTTTAAAAAAATTCTTTGAATTTTATTTGTTGCTTGACAAGTTCTATTGTGTGCTTGGATTGGCATGACTTTTGCTCTAGGGTACTAATTGAAATAAAAATTATATTTCCAAAATGCTAATGTATTTTTCTATCTTATATAAGAGTTTCAAAAGGTCATAATGGAACCCCAGATTGCAAGAGCTTACTCAAAATCCATTTTGTCCTCCATAGGAATAATAGAAGTTTAAGAGTAAAAGAAAATACTATGACCAATTTAGGTGAGTAACAAGATCATTGGAGATGTTCTTTATGTTGGTTTGAGGGTCTAATAATTTCTTTGGTTTATTTGGACAAAATATTTTCAAAATTCTTAATAAATTTATACTTTTTTAGAAATCTATAATTTCAATTGCTATTGCCTTCTCTTCAATTATTGCCTTGGTTTATGTGTTTTGTGCTTAAGGTGACATAAATTTTTTACTCATGTATCAATTAAAATAAAATTGATATTTCCAAAATCTATTATAACTAATCTAATATTCTATCTTAAGATTTTCTTCAAAAAAAAATGTTAAGAAATGAGAACACAAGAGCATGTTGGAACTTTTAGGGGAGAATGGTTTCTTAAGGGTTTAGAGATAACTAACGCACAACAAGTCAATGTTGGGAGAAAATCCACAAACACACACAAAAAAGGATTTTCCAAGTTCAAGATGTAGTACCAATGTTATAAGACGAAATAAGGTAACTTCACCTAATAGTGTTCAAAATAAGTAATCCGCCTCTATTCCAAAATGATCTTCTTATTGGCTTTAAATTTTTGCTCCAAATTGATCTTCCTATAGTACTTTGTGGTGTTGAGGATTGGTTAATTTCAACTTTCAATTGATATATGGGACCAACATAACAACTTTGAGCAATCGTTCCCCCTCCATCCATGCAATCATCAATTGAAAAACAAATGAAATGACTGAAGGGTTCAAACAACATCATTTGTTTTTATTTTTTTGTATCTCTTTGAGTGTTGCCAATTAAAGGAGATGAAGCTTTGGAAGGTGGTACAAAGATCTACACAAAGTTTTGCACCCATATTAACTATCCACAAAATGACACCTCACAATCAACAATGAGGTGCCCATTGGTGCTCCTTGAAAATGTCCCAAAAAATCCACTTTACAATACTCCAAAACTGCACTTTGAAAAGGGTTCCAAAACTGAAAGTTTCTAGGTTGCTAAAAGTGCACCAAACTCTACTTATAGTGCAAAACAAGTTTTAAAAAAATGTTCTTTTCAGCCTTAATCTGGAACATTTTGTTCAACATGAAGATCATTTTGGGATAGAAGGAGTATTAGGTTAGTAAGATTGCTCAAGTACTCAATTGTCTTTATTTTATGTTGAGAGGCTCACTTGCAATTGAAAGAATGATTTCACTTTTTCTTAGCCCCACTTTTTTCACACCCTCCAAAGCCACTACAAATTTTCAAATTGTTGACTTCTAATGTACCCCCTAAACCATCCCTAGTAGACTATCACATGTATTCCAAAACTGTACATTATAGGCAAGATTCTATAGAGGTCAAATTTGCACCCAAGTGACAATTGGGTGTTGAATTTTTTCACCTTTATTTGGTGTTGAATTGTGCAACAACTTATAGTACTTAATCCAACTTTTTTCCAGCACTTATCAGATAGGAAGGTGTCATCACTAGGATGGACCCCTTTTTCTCAATGCTAAGCTTAAACACGGGCAAGTTCGGTTCCTATTCAGTTGACCTATTTGGGTGGAGATGCCTTTTGTGGCGTTTGATTGCATGAGCACTGTATGCTCTTTGGCTGGCACAGTAGGCAAGAAAAAAATTAAAATAAGAAAAGAAACCAAACCCCAGAGCAGTAAGTTAGTGCAGTGGCAGCAGTACAGTCCGTCCCTTTTTTTCTCTCTCGAGTATCCCAACAAAAAAAAATCAATAAACTTGGAGCCTAAAGTGAAAAAACTAAAGCTGTAAGTTGCTATTCTATTTCGTGATTCACCCATGGATTGCCGTGCTTGCTTGCTCGTATCGAGGTCATGTCTAGTACGAGAATAACTCCGTACGGTACATTATAGCAGGCGGGTGTGTGGGGGAGGCACTGTACACATATCATATGAGAATACTCGCGAATATATCATAAAAAGCTTACGAGTCTTTTACTTCTCATTAAAAACTCATCAAGCTACTTGTTTTTTAAGACAAGAAAAACAAAAAAGAAAGCCATCAACAATCGCCAGTGGAAAGCCATTCGCGAGAAGCTGGCTGACAGCAGGGGGCACCTCCGCATTTACTACTGGATATCTTATGGTTTTTAACTCACTCCGCACATTCTATACTGTGTGCAAGTCAACAGCAGCACCAATTCGGGTGCGGCACAGATCAGGGAGCTGATTTGGTATTCGAAAGGCAGAGATTTAGGGGAATTCTGTGGGTGACAAATTTGAGAGGAAGGCCTTGGTTTCCACCCTTTTTCCCCATCTTTTCGAGAGGCGGGGGGGGGGCCTGCTTTTTAAAAACAAATGAGTTCCTTTTGTCATGTGATCCTTCCAGGCCCTGGCTTCCAGGCCCTGTCCAGCAACGCAGCGTGGACGCGGAAAACGAGGCCGAGGCCAAGGAAGCTCCATCCTCCATCCTGGATTCATGAGTATTAATAAACTCCCCAACGATTCCCTACCTATCATCACTAGAGAGAATCTTCCCCGGTGCGGCAGCCTGCCTGCCTGTTTCATGCAATCTGTGTGGGGTCATGAATCTTGCAATTTACTCTACTCTGATGACAAATTCCCTCTCCGGCTCCGTCCTGCCGTGGTTTCCGGCCTCAGTCACTGGCCGGGCCCCTGGCTCTTTCAGTTTCCTCCCAACGCCTCTCTTTTTATTTTTTTCAATTCCTGTTATTAATAACCTCCACAAAAGAGAGGAAACATCTGCTCGTCTTTATGATCTCATGATAACCCCGCCACAGGCTTCACGACACTGCGTTGCACGGCCGTAGCGTCATGATGGAACGCCCAAATGGTAGACACACGAAATAATCACGCCCCACTGGAAAAACTCAAGTCCTCTGACTCCCCAAATCAAACCCAGTGCACGTTGCGACGGAAAACCAGCCTTGGATTTTACCCTACTCCTTAGATTGCGCTCACACAACCACTCCTCAATGAAGCTCTTTCTTTGCAACTGGGAAACCCGGCCACTCAATCATCCTCTGGAGTTTGGAATTTTGTTGTTGCTGAGCGTTTGATTGCAACCTCACGCCTTTCCTCAACAACTGCGACTTCTTCGGCAGGGAAGAGCTAGGGAGGGACCTAGCGAGCGAGCTAGCTAGCCCCACCTACTTACTTTAGCTGTTACCGTGTGTCAACAAAATCAGGCTGTCCGGCCCGGGGATGGGATCCCAGTATCGAGACTTACATCCCGTTAATAGTAATTCACTGGGCTGATGATGTCAGACTGGGTCTAGCCTACTCTAGTCTATTCATTGCTGTGTGGTTCGAGGAGCTAGCGCTCGTTGTTGTGAGCTTAGTGGTTTGCAAGCCCAGCTTTCAGTCGGTTTCTGGGGACCCAGCTTGTGTGCTTTCGTCTTTGTCCCCTTGCAGAGACTGCGAGCGCCAGTATATAGTCTACCCTGGTCCTCGTCTCAAAGGCTTTTGGCAAGCAATTGGGTTCTGATAGCGCCCCGCCGCTTGGTCATGTCCAACGCTTCAAATCCTGAGCCACGCCTTTTAACGGTGCTGCGCCTGCATTCTTAGACTCGGAGTGAGTGGAGTGCACATGGAAAAGCAGTCCAGATTGGGACGTCGCGACTCCTTGAAGGCTTGTTGTTTTCCCTTCAAGGCGACAGCGATGTTGCTTGGGTGGCCTTGAAGGAGCATTACAATGTTGCCCTGGGGTACGTTCAAACGCAATGTGTTGGATTTGAACACACGGTATACGCATGTGGAGCGCCGACATGAGCCAACGCTCGTTCAATGACCGGGACAGGAACCTCTCTTTTTGGGCTTCGCAACTTGGACTGTTATGTTGTTTTGTGAGCTAGCGCGTGCAAAGGGGGTCTAGATTCGTGTACATACAGTCGCTTTTAGGGAACCAGTGTTATCGCCGTCTGGGACGCATCCGGTGACTGCAGACATTGTCCAAGTGGCTGGATTCCAAAGGCGTTCGGACAGGAAACAGCTCGCGTGTTCCTTGCTTGATTCTTGATTAGGCTTCAATTGCATCCCAAGTTTGTGTCTGGTTTTGTGGTTAGCTAGCTAGGACTACGTTTTCAATTTCCCACCGATCGTTTGTTGTCGCATTTCACATCTGCATGGACTCCGTGATTCATGTGTATCTGGTCTTTTCTAGAGCTTGTCATGTGGGGTAATGGCGCAAGCTTGAAACCCAATTGTTTCCCGGGGGTATGCTCTCTCTCTTCTGTCAGTTGGCGAGGTTGTCAACGCAAATTGTTTTGAAACGTCTGTAGTAGAATCGCGTAAACATGGTGGTTATGGAGGAACGGAGCTCCTGGTCGGCCGGCGCGGCGAAGCTCATGGGCCAGGTGCACTTCTCGGAAGACGGCCAGCGATCCCAGCAGCAATGGCCGCCGTCTCCGAATTTCCTGATTGCCTCCCGGGGATTCTCCTCGGCCGAAACGGTGACCACTTCGAACTCGGAATCCGACACGGGAACGCCCGTGAGCCACTCCAACATCCCTTTCCAAGCGCTCGGGGAACGACACGCCTGGCGCGGCGTTCAAACGCGCTCCAGCGACGACGACGACCTGGAACATGGCTGCGTAGAGGAGGACATGAAGGAGGACGAAGACCACGAGGACATGATAGAGGGCAGGTTTCTCGGACGGGAGGGGGAAAGCGTCCAGTCGAAGCTCTGCCCGCGCGGACACTGGCGACCCGCGGAAGATGAGAAGCTCCGGGAGCTGGTCGCGCAGTATGGGCCGCAGAACTGGAACCTGATTGCGGAGAAACTGCAAGGCCGATCAGGTAATGTAACACATGCGAGCTTGTATCCTAACCATTCGTTTTTAGTTTGGATCTTTATCGGGGTAGATCTAAAGCTCCTCTTGCAATCGATCACTGGACTTGGGGTTGCACATTGGAGATGAAGAAATTGAAACGCTGTTGCCGTGGAAATCTAGAACCAGATGAGTGATGGCGTTCCCGGCGCCATCAATTGCGTGATTTTTAGCGTTGACGTGAGATTTGGGGTGGGTGTGTTTTTGCAGGCAAAAGCTGCAGGTTGCGTTGGTTCAACCAACTGGACCCGCGCATCAACCGGCGTCCATTCACGGAGGAAGAGGAGGAGCGTTTGCTGGCCGCGCACCAGTTCCACGGCAACAAGTGGGCGATGATCGCGCGCCTCTTCCCTGGCCGGACCGACAACGCAGTCAAGAACCACTGGCACGTCGTCATGGCGCGCAAGTACCGGGAGCGGTCACGCGCCTACGGGCGCCGCAAGGCGCAGATGAATCGCCGCGGCGGCGGAGGCAGCAGCAAGGCTCGCCACGGCAGTCAGCCCCCGCCTCACCAGGGCTCGGGAACGGGAACGGATACCATCACGGCGTGGATTGAGAAGTACGCATTGACCGGAGAGTCGGACACAACGAACCGCCCGAGGTCGTCTCTCTCGTCTCTCTCGGGATCACCCACCTTCACCAGGCCGCAACAACATCACACCGCCAATTTGCAGCAAAACTCGACGGATGAAGCGTCGTCTAAGCTTCCGAGGTTTTCAGGCAACGACTTCGGAAGCACACCACCGATTTCGGTCTCGCCGTCGCTACCACCAGGTGCTTACGGTGATTCAATCGAGATCTTGAACTTCTTAGAGATCTTCAGCACTAGGGTGATCAATAGGGAAACATGAAGAATCGGGAGATTGAGTTTTTTATCTGATTTTTTACGCTGTTGCGGCCATCATTTGATTGCTTGCAACATTTGGGATGTGCTAATGTTTAGTTTGCTGTGCAGGTTCTCGTCCCTGGGACCCCATGGACAGTCAGATCAGCTCCGGGCTGCTAACGCGAGCGGCGGAAGCGCGAGCGCAGCGAGGCGGCATCCTAGAGATGCCACAACCGCCAGAGTCTTTCATTGGACTCAAAGCAACGCTACAAGGCAACCTGTACACACACTGGAGCTCTTCCCTGCCCAACCCATTTGCGAATCAGGTTGAAGAATTGCACAAATCTTACCCGAATGGCGCGCGCCGCGCGGAGATCCAACGACATCAGGGCGTTGATACCGGGCGACCGGTGGTCCGACCCCCGGCACCAGCTTTCTGCAGACAGGACACGACAAAGGAGCTCGGGAACTGGGCGCCTCTGGCGCTTTCCGGGAACGTCATTGAGCAACGGCACGAATCGACAAGGGTGTGCAAGGACAGCAGCGCGCTCAAGCTCGGGATTTCTTCATGGCCGGTAAAATCCAGTGCCCCGGCAAACTCCCCAGAAGAAGACTCTGGTGTCATGGCTCCTTCCCATGCTGAGCCTGCAACAGTTCCATTCATTGATTTTCTCGGCGTGGGAGCGGCCTGAATCAGAGGCCTGGCTCCCAATTTTCGTGTGCTTGATTTTTTTCTGTACAGAGCTGCTTGGGAAAACCACGCCAAGCGACGAGTAGCAGGAATTTTAGGGCTCCATTCATTCTTCCGAAGGGAACGTTACCAAGGGGCCAAGAGGAGACCTGGCGCTCATTTTGAAGATCACCTCTCTGATAGCCGAAGTGCAAGTCTTTTTTTTCCCATTTTTGAGACTTTTGCTGAGGCTTCTTCGATCCAATTTTGCGCGCTTCGATTAATCATCGGAGGCGGCTTCGTTTTTTTGTGCAATCAGTAGGGTATTAGTATTACCTGGATAAGCTAAATTCTCCAGTTGTTCGCGTACATATATAGATAGATGTTCTTCAGGCTTGCAGTACAGACTGTTTCCGCTTTTGTAAAGATACAAACCGTTTTGTACATTGGATGCTGGTAGCATTTCATGGAACTTGAGACATTCCGACCGAAAATTGTGAGAAAGAGACACAGAGATAGACCCGAGAGAACAGACAGACAGAGAGAGGGAGAGTTCGTTCGACACCTTGATTCTTACTGCACTTACTATGTCAGTGGTGCCGAAGTTGATAATAATTCAATTCGAGAGAGATGGAAGGAGCCGAGGCAGTGACGAAGATTTAATACCCATCAATTGTAGAAATCCCAACTGAAATGTTCGGCCCTCCTCTATTTTGAGTTTATTGAGGCAATAAAGATGACACGTGTTCCTTACACTAAGATTTGAATTCATGCCTGCAGCCTGCCTTCATGGCTTGCATCTCGTTGACTTATGCTAGTTCAAGATGATTGATCAATCTGCTCATGGCGTGGAATGTTGTGCCAATTACTTGTCATATTGTTGTCATAGCCATGTCATCCTCTTTGAAAACTTGCCGGCCGTTCAGGACTTCAAGTTGGTTTTACAGTTATTCTTGCAGCAACAAACCATGCATTATACGGCCGGGTCTCTGCTCCAGTCTAATTCGTTTGGCCATCGATGAGTGTGGGAATGTCTGAAGAGATTTATCTTGAATGTGCGACTTTTTGTTTCTGACTTCAAAGTGTTGCCGTCATTAATCCGCTATTATTGGGTGTCAGATGAGAGTAAGATCTAGTGCTCGTGTTTGCTAACCCCGAGTTTTGCAGTTCAACGAACACAGCGCTCTGAAGGAATTGAAGATCGAGATTGTGCTGATTAAGTGTATTGATTGGGAGAAACTCTCCCAACTGTTGACTTTGTCTGTACTGTGTGGAGTTTCACCCATGGCGGGATCTCTTCCTCACACGCTAGAAGGCTTCTGCTTATTGTTCGCTCTGCAAATTTTCAGATCATCTGCACTTGAAACTGTCGCCATTATTGAATGGCAGAGACGACCCTGGGAAAGGTCGAACCGGATCCTCTGAAGCTGATCAATTCCTTTCAATGCTACTAATCGATTGCTCCTGTCCAGTTCTGCTAGGGCTGATTCTTGTGATCATCGCATCTGGTAACTACCATTCGTTTGCAACAACGTAACGTTCCTCAACAAGGAAACTTCATTGATAACTTCCATGGTACTTATGATCACAAAAATTCTCTGGAGATGCTATATATATACATTAACTCGAGTACGTACGTATAACCCTTTTTCTTCCTCTACACCTGCCCAAGATTCTCAGTTAGAAAATCTGAAGGTGATGATCAACTTCCCATAGCAAGAACCCCATGAGGCCGGTTCATTAATTAGTTCATCGCCATCATTGAATCATCAAATGTTAGTTCCAGTGTCCAGTCATATTGTGTAAGACTACAGTTACAGATTACGAAGAGTCGTCATTAAGTTTCATCGGCCGGGAGTGGTACATCGCCAGTGCTCACCTGTACTCGGACGCTCGCCTTGTCCCGTCTTATTAACAAAAATCTTACTTACTGCCTGCTAGTGCATGTCACGACCCGCGTAGTTAAAACCCGGTTTCAGAGTCTGAAGTAACAACTGTAAAAACTGCAGCAGCAACTGCTCTTCAGTAGTAACAGCATTGGCAGACTCCGTTTCACGTCACTCAACTCACTTCAATGGGCGCCAGGTTGAATTCAAATCAGTAACTTCCTTGTCGCATGTAAATTGTAACTAGCTAGGAGAGTAAGTTAAGTTGCTTCCAGGCAACTAGTTACACTGTCGATAGTACTGGTTCAACAGATCCATGCAGTACTAATAACTGGGAAGTAGCCTTATTAGCTCCGTACAACAAACGGATGATTTTAATGACATTACTTACCGTAGCTAGTAGTCGCAAGTTCAGTCATTGCAGAGAATTTCCCAGTCAACATTGTTGGCAGTCTGCAAAATGCCCGGAGAAAACAAAGGACCACAGTAAAAAAAATAAATAAATCCCTCCTGATCCTGCCCTGTCGAAGATTGTGTTCAGATGACTCCAAAGAGCAAGTATGATTCGGGGAATTTACTCCTTTCCAGCACACACATGTGCAACTTGTTGATTGATTGCGGAAGAGGGGGAATGTACGTACTTTCGCTAGCTAGCACGCTAGCACTGGAACAACATTGATGGACTGCAGCTAGTGGAGTTCGTTTCCATACCGGAATTGATATTTCTTCTTTGTTTCTCCGAACCTGCCTTTGTCTGTTGTTGAACAAGCTCCGACCGTGACGTAGTGTTTGCACAACCCGCTACGAGTTAAGCGCGCACACTGCTGCAACTGCTGAGAGGCAGGAGTTTTCTGTCTGAAGCGCTGCTGATGAGTCCAAGTACGAAAAAACAACTTGAAGGCCTTCTTCACTTCTTCTTGGCTTCGGTTACGACTTCATTGATCACAAGCTGTCGTCTGCGTCTGTTGGGAACCACAGTTCCAAATGTGGTGATTCGGGATTCGGGATTCGGGATTGGGAATGGCATGCTCGTTTTCAGGAATGGGCTTCCAAAAATACCCGAGGTCATCAATGCCATTGACATCACCAGGAGGAGTCATTTCTGCGAAGGTAATGAAAGTGCATTATTCAAAGGTAAAAGGACCTGGAGATGTGCTACGAATTTCCATGAATTTCATGGGGGAGAAAGTGTCAAGCATGACTGACGTTGATTTTGCCAAACAAAGATAAAATTTGCAGCGCCTAAGCCACTGCCACCACTTGTAGGGAGGACCGGAGGAAAGGCAGTGTTGGTTATTCCGAAACCAAATGGCAATTTTCACGTCATCTTTTGGGGGGGGGAGTGGGGAGGAGATGGATTATTAAGGTGTTTTAACCCTTGAACGCCGGGCTGGTGACCGTGCAAATAAGCCCTTTTGGAACCGTGTGACATCATCTAGTTTAAAAAAAACAAAAATATTCATTGGGAGTCAAACTACTGTAGAAGATCTCCCTTTTCCACCTCTAATTTCGAGGATGAATAGTTGCATTTCAATCTGTCATATATAAGTGAATTTCTTATCATTCATTAGACAAAAAACATTTGTTGCATTGTTTATGGATTAAGGTATATAAGGTCTATGCATTTAAATTCTCCACTTTTTTTGCCTCAAAAATCTTTGTGGTCACAACTTATGATGAATTTTTTCCCCTATAATAATATTAGCCTCCTCAAGACCTCAAGAGAAAATCAACCCAAATTGTATACAAATTTTTTAACACTCACACAATATTTATAACATTGCTAACCAATGGAACCTCCACCTTCCAAGTGGAGGTATAAATCCCCCCAGGTACTTCAACAAAGAAGAATTTATTTACAATAAGACCCATATAATTGATGCTTGTTCAATACGTTGTCGATGATGGGCTAATAGCCCTTCTAAAGGCACTTCTCCTCCCTCCATGTCAATTTGTGCAACACTTTTAAGAACTTTCAATACTAGAGGCTCCTCTTTTTTATAGAAGTAAAAGGCCCTCCCCCAAGCTTGGTTAAATATGTTGTATTCTATGAATTTTCAAAGTTGAAAACATAAGGTGTCCTATTCAAACCATTTGACCCTCCTTCAACCCTAAAGAATCAAGACCATATGATCTTGCACTAAACTAGTGTAAAAATATGTTGAAGAAATTTTGGAAACCCGGATCACAATGATCTGTAAGATATTTGCAAGTAAACTAAAATGACATTTTCTCATGCACCTTATTTGACTAGATTGTAAAGCTTTGAATCTTCTTAGTCTAAATTTTTTGTAATACAAATTTCGAATATAAAAAATTTAATGTTGAGAATTGAAGAATTGAGAGTCTGGAAAAAAAAATAGAAGAAAAAACACTAGATTTATATTCTTTACCCCTCAAAGGACTATGACTATATTTTCACCAAAAATGCTCCAAAATTGCCATTTCTAATACAAGTACCAAATTTTGGAAGAAAAAAAAACATTTTGACACATGCAACCATAGGATCTTCTTTTATGCTAACTTGAGAACATGTGGAAAGTTTTTTAGAAATTTCCACCACATAGATTGCAAGATATGAGTTTTCAAATTCACAAAAATCCTTTTTTTGGCCTTGTGAAAAATCGGGCAACTTCACTTTAGGTCACATTTATATGAAAAAATGTCCAAAATAGTTGTGCTTCTTTGGATTCATTCATCACAAGTTGGCTATATACTTGAAAAAATTAAGATCATTTGGAATTGTACAGCATATAGGAAAAAAATAGTAACAAAATAGTAAGTAGAAAAAAGTAGAGAATGATTCAAAATACAAGATTGTTAAGAATTTAGTTATGGAATTGAAAAATGCCAATCCCAATGGTTGAAATGTTGTAATAAACAATCCACATTTTAAGATTTTTTTTTTTAAAATATTAAAAACTGAATAAAATAAAGGACTTCAAAATTCATCTTAGAATAGAAAATCCATAACTATCCACAAATTAAAATTCCTCATAACTTTCGTCTCATTGATCAAAATGGAATGATTCAAAGCTTTCCACGTATACATAACTCTAGAAAATCAAAATCAAATTTTTGTTTTTAAAAAAAGTGATTTTAAAATATGCCCGGACTACCCATTTACAAAAAAAAATAACATGTTAGGCCATAATTGTTTTACTCATATTTTCAAATGTCATGAAATTTAGTGCATATGAAAGATATTCCTCATTCTCACCTTCTATTAAATTTTCAGCCTAAAATATGCAAATCTCCAGTCACAAGTACTTGTCTAAAATTTCTATGCTACCAAAAAATGCATAATGGTCTTTTAGGAGTTAACCACTCAAGGCCCAACAACTTTTTGACTATAGAGGATTTCATTTTTCAATGAGTTGTCTCACTTTGATATTTTTTGTACATAGATGTGCTTGAAATTGTTAACTTTAATTGCACAAAAGTGAAGAATGTTTTGTTTAATATATATGGAATTAATTTTGGAAAATTTTGACCGTTGGATTTTTAGATTATAACAATTTTGGATGATCAACTTTATAGGGAAAAAATACAACTTTGGAATTAGAAAAATTATAAGAAAATGAATAATAATTTTTTAACACACACACCAAAAGAAATTGTATTGAAATCTAGAATAAATATAGTAGTTTTTATTAAAAAAATAAAAAAATAAAAAACTCTCTCAATTTTGTACATATTTCCAAACAAATTGGAATAGAGAGACAAAACTAGCCAAACTTGATCCTAAAAAAATCTAGAAATTTTTTTAATTTAATTTTTTTAATTCAAAATTTAATATTATTAGCATATTATTTGAAAAATATTCAAAAAATTTGGAAATATTCTAGTTATTTTGTATTCTTAATCACATGAAATTGAAATTTTTATATTTTAAATTGATAAAAATAAAAAATTGAAAAAAAATTCTAGGCTCAATTTTTTTTTTTAAAAATAAAGATCAGATATGTCCAAAAAAATATTTTTTTCCATCCCTACTATTCCTTTCATTGGGGAAACATTATGTTTGCTCCCTTTTTCTATGAGTTTACACTTCCTAAATAAATTATTACATACTTTTTACATTCAAATTTTGAAAATCAGAAAATTCAACAAATATGTAAATTTGTTATTCTACAAGATCCTATTTTATAAAATATTGAAATATGTCTCACCCTACTTGAAAATTTGCCTTTAAAAATTTGAAGAAGACATTGTGTCTACTAGGTCCCTAAAGGGTTAAGGAATTATTAATCCCTAAAGGACCCAGGAGTCCACTTTGGGCTTTTTGAAAACTCAAAAAGGCTCTATTGACTTTATAATTTGGAAAATGTGCATGAATTCTTTAGGATGGATGCTACTCATCATAATCTATGTGCGAAGCTTTGTTTCATGTCATTTTAATAAATATTGTAGAAGTTAGAAGTTTTCAAAAAAAATTCAATGTCAAATCAAGCAACAAAAAATGTATTCTAAAAAGTATCAATTACTTTGGGGGGATTGTATATATTGATACCTACTCAAAAACATTTGAACCTAAGGAAAAAAAATTGAACCATTGAAGTCTAAATAATGAAGTAAAAGTTATGAAGAGTTTTACTTTGCATGCAATGAAGGTACAAAAAAATATACGCAGTTGTCTTTTGCTCTCAATTTCAAAAAAAAAATTGAGATAAAAATTGAAATAAAAAATATTAATTATTACTAGAACATTTTCACCATTGGGATTAAGAATTCTCAAATTCTTCCAAAAGTTATTAGCATATTGATTTTATCTTTCATTCAATAATACCTTTTAATTTATATTTTTTCTTAAATATGAAAAAAAAAATTGGTTAAAATTTTTACACATGTTTTCAATCCATTTTTCAACATATTGACAAAATGTGCAAGTTGTTGGACATACATGTTTGTTTATTTTAAATGTTAAAAAATAAAACTTCACCTTTTGGAAGGATTAGAAAAGTATACATTTTGAAATTTAGGCACATTGAACTTACAATTGATGGGGATATTCACTCTAAAATTGGGAAAAATGTACTTGAATAAGTTAACCAAAGGATCCTAGGTTCAATTTGCTAAAAACTAAATATTTATGAAGATTTTGACAAATGAAAGTTCAAATAGGTTTCTATGGTCTCAACTTTTGGCATGATTTTAGAAATTTTTCTCGATAATAAAAATCACATTAGCTTGATGGGATTATACTTTTATTTAAATTGGTGTCTAGGAACAAAATTTATGCCACACAAGGAGTTTGTTGGGTAGCTAAAAAGAACCACAAAAACTCAAAATATAAAAAAAAAACTTCTCATAGAAAACACTTTTGTCTACATGAAAAGGTTTAATTCATTCTATTTGAGCTAGTGATGAGAAAGTTATGGAACATCTTGTTTCATGGGCAATTAGAGCAACTTTAGAAAACTTAATGTATTCAATTTGTTTTTGAACTTAATTTTTATAATTTTTCAAGAAAATAAATTCCATATGGTTAAGTTTGTTTCATAGAACAATCTTACATTTGGAATTAATGTGTTTCAATTCCATCTTAGAACTACCAATGATGCAATTTTTCTTCTATCTCATAACTTCTACTTAACCCCTATAATTCTTTTATATTTAGAAGCCCCCCAAACTATAAAATACTCATCTCCCGTGGGTCAATGGTCCTAGTATTCACCCGTTGCCCACCCCAACTTTTGTCCTTTTAACCAACAAGCCTCTACATTTGTCCTTGGCCTCAATCAATCAAATATTGCCCTCAATATTGACACCTAGGCTGCCAATTGAGTTGAAATTTGCCTAAAATCCTTATATAACTTCTTCATCCAACATTAGATTCAAACAAAAATTATATAATCACAAAGTTCTTACAAAACTACACGTCTTCAAAAGATTTCAAAAAAATCAAGTAAAAATTCAAATCATTGGAACATATCTCAACTTCAATTTGTCCCTTGAGGAGACAATGGGCTTTTAGGAGTTTAAAAGCTACAATCAAGACATTAACCCTAAAAGCACTGAACTAGTATGTTTTTTGGCAACATGGTGATTTTGTGCAACTCACTTTGAACATAATTTTAATTCTTTTTACTTGAAATTTTTACACAACTACTTCTTGAAGAGTAACTTCAAGGCTTGACAATTTTCATAATTTTTTATTACATGGTTAAAAAGTTATTGTATGAGATGTCATTTTCATTACTCAACAAGTAGCCTGGTTAATGATCCAAAGCTTCCTACTTATATAAATCTAAAGATTCAATTTCAAATTCTTATTTTTCTTAAAAGTGATTTTTAAAGAATTTTTTTGAGCTAACTAGATTGCCCACTAAGCAATGAAAATGACATATCATGCAATAACTTTTAAACCATGTAAAAGTTAATAAAATTGTTGAGGCTTGAACATACTCCTTGGGTACATATGTGAAAATTTCAACAAAAAAGATTAAAAATTATGTTTGTAGTGAGTTACCCAAATCGCTATGTTGCCAAAAAAATGCAGTTTTTACCTTTACAGGTTAAAATTGCAAGTTGCACATCCAAAATTCCAATTCAAATGATGTCCGAGTTTTCAAAAAATATTTTTGATTTGATTTTTTATCATATTAAAATATATGGAATTTCAAAGTCATTTAAGAAAGTTAGGTATATCTTTTCAAACTTTATGACCACCGCCTCAAATTTTGGCAATTTTCTATAACACATGCAAAACCCCCACGAGGATCTTGTGGTTGAATATAAAAGTATTAAATATTTCTTAATTGTTTACAAAGTCCAAAAAATGGGACTCATAAATTTTTACACATTTTAGTCCGAAAAACAAATAGGATAATTTAATTGGAACTTTGCCCCCTTGAGGTGAATAAAGTGAATAGTCTTTAGTTAAAAGCCAATTATAACAACGTCTATGAGGCGAAGTTAGGAGGATTATTTCAATGATAAATTAGGACTTGCAAGCACTCCAGAGAAGAATTTAGAATTATTGTCAAAAAACAATCTTTAAATTATCTACAAATTTATTCACATTTTTAAAGAATATGTAGCTTGAGATATTTGGTGATGAGAATAGGATTTCATTGAGATAGAGTTTGATGTTGACATGTTGTATTTTCTTCTATTACATATTTGTATTAGATTCTTTCATCTTCTTTTTTTTCTTCTCCTCCTCTATTCTTTATAAATTGATCTCTTGTTACAATGGCTTAGGATTGCTTTTCTTATTTTCTTCACTCTAAAGTGTTTATCATCCTACTTTTATTAAATTGGTAAAAAATTATTGTAAAGAGTTATTTTTCAGAAAATGATTTGTAAAATATTAGACCCTATGCATTTATCAATACCTTACTCAAATTTGTTTTCATGAACAACTTTTCATTCACAAAAGTATAAAATCTTATAGCTTTGCTAACTTTGAACCAAGCACAAAGCTATATATTGAGTGAATGTAAAGAAGTACAAGTGGTTCCTTACTCAAAAAAATTGTGTTATATTGCATTGTAGTTTGGGTAAGATTTGCAAAATTAATAAAAGGAGGCCATTGCGTAGTAGCATAGGGTGTAAATACTAACAACACTTTACCTATCATGATCCTTATCTTCAATACGATGAATCTTTACAATGTAGTAAAATGATGGAGTTTGAGTAGATTGGCACTATTCAAGTCAATTCTACAACAATAGAGCATCCTATATAGTACATGCTTGTTTGGTGATATTTTATCCATTTTACCTTGTTACAAATTGAAAATTGACATGGTAATTCAACAATCAAATAATAAAGTAAGTTCAGATGTCCATAGAGTATCATTTAAGCACTAATATAGATTTTCAAATGATTTCCACACCTCTAAAAAGTACCAATTTTTCTTGAATGACAAGTAGAAGTTGAATCTACTCATCTACATTTGTTCATATATTTTGAAATTCTTATGGAATTAGTTATGAAAAATTTGAGATTAAAAACCGAAGGTGCTGTATAAGTGTTTGTACTTTAAAATGTTCACTATTGATATGTACATTAAAACTCTAATATGGATCTATGCATTAGAAGACACTTTTGAGTAGGGACAATAATTAATACATGTATCTCATTTTAATAACTAAAGGTGGATTATCCTAAAATTTTACATTGAAGTTGTTTTCTATAGATACAATCAATACTATTATTTTAAAAAATAATGTGACATTTTGATACATCATTTTATAATTTGTAATGACAATATGAAGACAAAATTGTAGTAACATGTCCTTGAAAATGAAGCATTTTGAGTGCCTAGGTTGTGTATTGTAGGAAAGATTAAGGTATGTATACCCATAGTCATTGTCCAAAATGTGACATGGATATCTAAACAAAAAATCAACATTAAGACCTAGATATTGATGACATAAGATATACAATCAAAAGATTTTTCCAATAAGATCCAAAAAAATATTTATGTTCAATAATAGTAAAAATGTTCATTTGTTATTAGTGTCAATTATATGTGTACTTACCTTAAAAGAAAAATAAATATATTCCAAAATTTAATGGTAATGTAGCTCATGCCATGTGAGTCTCCAATCCATTTGTTAATTTATCCACAAGGCCGTTGCAAAACTACAAGGACCAATGGATGGCTTCACTATTAATTGTAGATACAAAGAATGTACCTAGCAGTCTAATAATTGCAATATTTTGGTGACTACCTTGGTTATGGGGGCCACATCTTTTTAGAATTAACTTAGCACTTAAAGGACGAAGCCTATAACGGAATAGTCAAACTTAAAAGTCCTTTGCTCTACATCTTCTATTTCTTTCTATTTATGAGTGTTTTTTGTTTCATTTTTCAGAGCTAAATTCATATGTCTAATATTTTTCCTAGAATTTTCAATTTCTTTTGTGAAAACTTCAAATTACCATGAATTTTGAAGAAAAAATGAAGAAAATTCATATCAAATACAAATCATGTTTTAAAAATTCTAAAATTTTCAAAATAGAAATATATTATTGTGTAGAACATTATGGTATAAAGGATTTTGTGTCACTCTATATTTAGAAACATAGTCATAATACTCAATTTCAAGCTTCACTAAAATGCATATTTGTAAAAAGAATTCAAAACTTCCAAGGGAAATAGAAACTAAAGTTTTAGAAGCTTCATTCTTTTAGTTTTAAAAAAAATCATTTTGAATGTCAAAATCAAGTTTGAAGGGGGGAAATTTCAAGTATTGAAATACACTAGATAATGTACCAATTTTTACAAGCAAAACCATATAAAATTTTAAAACAATTAAAATGTCCTAAATTCAACTCAATGGTATGGCTATAGCATCAACAAAGTTGCACACACCAAATTGAATGAAAATCATCCATTTTTAAACATACATAGAGTGTGGATGACCATTCAAGGGACATAAAATGTCCTTGGCATCCTTCCAAGGTTAAAATTGGACATTACTAGGCAATAAGATTTTTTTTAATTCATAGTGTATTTTGGGTGCATTGGCCATAAGCAAGATGGATTAGATTCCCCCTTTTGTTTTTGGATTCTAGAAAGCATTGTTGCACATGCTAGATGGTGAGAATTCATGTAATTTAAGCCTCTTGGGGTATCTGCAATGCAAAAGGCAAATTTTCATGGCAAATAAAATAAGTTTTGAATGATTGGTCTAGAGTTAAAAATTGAGAGCACTATTATTTTAAACACCTAAAAAATTAAAAGCATATCAAAGAATCAATGGGTTTAGACATAATAGGACTAAAATAGACCTCAATTGATAGCAAACTAAAACACAAAAACATTTGGCAATGAAACTTTTGATTTGACCTTGTGAATGGACAAAATAATTACATTCCAATGAAGGAGATACATATTCACAACATATGTCAGCATTTTAGAAAGATCCATTCAAAATTAACCTTGTAGGAACCAACCTAAACTTCTAATTGTTCTTTGAACAAACACTTGATCCTTTAAAGGTTAAATAATTAAACATACATTATCAATTTATTTAATGTTGATTTCAAAACTGAAGTGGTTGAACATCATACAAATTACAAAACCATATGATTAAAAAAAATGAGGTGGGGACTACACCAATAGAAAATGAGGTATTTGAGCACCATCAAATTGTGTTAGAACTTGGCGCTTAAATACTTCAATACTATTGGTGCTAGCTACAACAAACAAGTCCTTTATTCACAATGGTCTATGATTCTTGTGGAAGGACTCTTTATTCACTATCATGAGCAAAATAAATTAGAAATTGATTTATCATAAACGGAAGTTATTTGAAAATATTGCTCAATAACAAAGTTAGTGGCCAATACATGTAGAAGGCCCACAAAGCAACAACTTACTAGTTAATCACATTTTTGAGGTTCAAGAAAAATTTCCTTGAAAATATAAATTTTCCTTAAAAAAACAATTTGAAATAGCATCTACTCCCCAGTCATTTCATATTTTTGAACCTTTGTAGAATAGGTCATCAACTTTTTAAATTTGAAATGGCGTTTGGCTTCAAAAGCATTATCTTTACCAATGGACCATATACAACTCCAATATGTAAGGTATGGTGCTCTAAATGTTTTGCTTTCTTCAATGTACCAATAGTGTACATTTCAAGAGATGGTTGCTTTCAGTGACCACATGCATTTCAATTTCAAAAATTTATAACTAATTCCACAAAGGTCCAAATCATTTGGTTTATGTGCCAATTCCATTTTCCTTCCTACAAAAATTTACTGAAAATTGTTGAGCTTCAATTCCCCCCCAAATGCAATCAGCTTCCTGAAAGATCGCTGTAAGCGCAGACTACCTTAACCACTGTTTAGCACCTCCTACTTCACTACAGTAGTAAACTGTCAACCATACTTGAGTAGTAAGATTTAAAAAAAACTATTTTTATGTAAAATTAGAAATCCGGAAGACCAAAGGAATTGATTGAAAACAGTGAATACAGGTCCGTCCCATCAGACTTGTTCCAAACATATCAACCCGAATGAACGGTCCCCTCCGGTAACTGAGTTAATTTTATAATTTTTTTTAACTCATCAAACCTTTCAAATTCAATAACTTTTACACTGTCACTAGTAGAAAAAGGGGCTATAAATTACTTGTCTTTTATGACTGCATCAACAACAATGAGTGCACATTTATTTCAAAATAACTTCAAAATGACTATTGTGTAGTCATTGTTATCAGTATAGTCATAAAAGACAAGTAATTTATAGCCCCTTTTTCTACTAGTGTGTAGGTCCAAACTCCACCAAAACAAAGCCCGCACACCTCCTCACAAAGAACTTTCTGACACTACCACAAATGCATGGTTTAGACAAAACTCACCGTAACAAACCAAACCAATCCACGCACGTAGTTAGGCATGGTAAATTAGCAAGCTCATTCAAGAGCTCATTGGAAGGCATTTTGGGCTACTTTGAGAGGAGGTGGTGTCATGTAGGTCTGTTTGTAAAGATAATTGAGGAGCAACTGTTGTAGGTGCTTGTTGGTCCAAGGGCCGACTTTTTTTTTCAATTGCCTTGAGAGGCAAAGCGTCTCTAGCCCTTAAACGACGCCAAGGACATTTTCCAGCCGATGAATGACAAAGAATCTCTCCATGCACGACAGAAGTGCAATTATTCACGTCATGTAATAAAAGTGCAACTATTTCATCCTCCAAATTTTGTGGGAAAAGGGAACATCTTCTACAATAGCTTGTCTCCCAATGCATGCTTTTTGATTTCTATAGTAACCGGCTCATCGTTTAAGGGCTAGAGACCACCCTCTAACAACATTTGTTTTGGGGTCATTGTTTGTGACTCTTGTATTTAGATTTTCTCTCTTTCTTGTCCGAGGCTGCTTGCGACGTATTTCTATTCCTTGCAGTAAAAGATTCCTTTATTTGTGTAAAACAAAACAAAACAACACACAAATAAAACAGCCTAACTTGAAGGTAAGGTATCGATTAGGTCGATTCCCTCCGTCAGTGTAAGAAACCCACTCAACCGCAAATGACTCCTCAGTTTGACGTCTACGTCATCTGCTGCAGTTCAGCTGCACCAGCAGCAGCATCAGCTGCTGCAGTAATAAGCAAGCATTTTTCTAAATTCAACAGCCACCCTAAATCCCGGCATTTTATTCCACGATCCAGAAGAATCAAATCCTCCCTCTTTAAATCAACAACAATAACAATAAGAGCCCCAGACTATCCGACTATTACCAGCATGGCTGTTGATCAGATCTTGTTGGCTTTCTTATCCAATACCTTCGTTCTCCGGATTCCCAGTCCTTTCATGTTTTATTGTCTGGCCGCACCCACGCAAATGGAAACCTGAATTTCGGGAGGCATATCCATCTCGATTCCCAGCCGCGGCACCGATTCTGGGTTCCCGTCAGTTCAGTGACTTCAGTCGCTTCGTGGCTTGACTGGCTTCCGCTTTGTAACCACTTTGGCAGGTTCGGAGGTTCCTTGTTCGCCACTGAAATTCGCTTGCGATCAAAGCCAGGATTTGGGCGATTTGATGTGCATGGGGGAGAACCACTGAGGGATCGAGCGAAGTACAGTGACACCCCTTCCGTCTATTTTTGCACGGAAGAAAAAAACAGAAAAGAAAAGAAAAGAAAAGAAGCAGCAGCCAGATTGGGATGCATCTTCGGGCTTCAAATAAAGCAGGCTCCATCGCGAGCATTTCGGCAAGCATGTTCCGGACGGGAGCGCCACTTTCTTCGGCCGGGGAGGACATGGTCGCAGCTGAAGCCGCAACGGTAGAAACACTCAAATGCGGGAGGAGTATTTTAATACTACTTCGGAGGAACACTTTAATCTTGGAAGGAAAGGAAGGAAAGGAAGGAAAGGACGGGATGGTCCGTCACCGGCGTGGAAAGGGGAAAATCATCCTTTTGGGTACAGTGGGAATCATGTACTTGGAAGAAAAAAAAAACGAGCAAAAAAACCCAGCTAAAGCACTCATTGGAGGTCAAACTATTGTACAAGACCTTCGCTTTTTCGTACAAAATTCTAAGGATGAACACTTGCACCTCTGTCTTACATGGGAGGATTCTCTGTCATGCAATGGACACTTTGTGAGTCTAGAGTAGCGTTATCGGGGTTGAGTGACATTTGGTGGCTTAACATGCAATCTATTGAGGAATCAAAAATCTCCTTGAAAAGGGGGTATGGATCTTGTTCTTTGTTCAAGGTTTGTACAAATTAAAGCATATGAAATTGAGCAATGACTACATTGCTTTGACTTTGGAGCCTAAATGTGGGTATTGGACAAGTTTTATTTACTATGGAAGTGGAACAAGTAGGTTGAAACATTCCCCACCCCCTTCTAAAGTCCTAAAGTCACTTTTTGTCAAAGATTCACTCGAAACCCAAGCCTCATGGGCTTTGCTTGTCATTTAAGGGATAACCCGGCCTTATAAGTCCTTAAGGGTATGGAGAACCAACAAAGTCTTTGGAAAGTTGATTGTAATGTCAAAAGCACAAGTAAAATGAGTATACTGAGATTCCTTGGAAACTGTGAATGTCTGTCAAAGGAGATGTTGCAAATTGTTTGATTTTTTGGAAGAAATATAAAATGATTTATGTGTTTTATAGCCCATTATGTTGTTGCATATTGGAATAGTGGGAAAACTGCAATACATACAACATGATTGCTTAACTTTTAATGGATTAGTGTCCCATTGAAAGCTTAGACTAATACCTATGATTTTAATTTTTGGCATGATGTTCTAATTTTTTCTTCTGTATGAGGAAAGATTTTCTTGAAGAAAATATATTTTTTTAATTTAAATTGGTGCAAGGAAACAAAATTTATATCATCCAATGTAAAAATAATAGAACCCATGAAGTAAAATATCATAAGAACTTGAAATAAAGATTTTTAAAAATAGTATATCATAAAATGCATTTTCATCATTATAAAAAGTTTTTATTCATTCCATTTGGATTATTGATGTAAAAGTAATGAAGAGTCTTTTTTTTTCAAGCATTTAGAGCATTTCCTACAAGAAATAATTCATATGATTTTTTTAATACAATTTTCACAATTTTCAAAGAAAATCATTCTTAGCATTTAAAGTATTTCATAATCAGGATTGATGTCCATCTTAGAATTATTAATAATTTAAGCTTTCTTTCACTCTTGTACCTACTTGTACTCAACATTGTTTTAAAGAATGAAAAGCAAGTTTTTCTTCTTCTTTACATTGTAAAAACAATTTTCCACCCTAATAATTTTTACATCAAAACCTTGTCTTGCAAAATTTCAATTTAGGGGGCATTATAGTCTTTTATCATATCTTATTATCACCTTTGTTACTTTATTTGCCTAAAATTTATTTATTTCAATGCCACACATGGTTTTTTAGAGGTTTTATCTATTTACAATATTACATGTGGTAACATCCTCAAGAAAACAAATATTCTCTATGAAGTTGTTAATAAAGTATAACAATCTAGTATCAAAGGAGCAAAAAAAATATTTTTTTCACTTTCAACACTAATATCTTGCAATGTACATGGTTGCAATTTCTACATTTATTTCTACATTTTTTCATACTACTCTAGTGCAAGATCATATCATTGGATTTGAAAAAAAATCATTTTTAATCTTTACAATAGAAATGTACTTAAAGAAAACCTTATTGCTTTAAAGACAATCTACATGATGTTTTTTTTTGTAATATAAATTCTAAACCCCCAAATACAACTTTTTCCCTTGTTTTAAGCGTACAATATTTTCTTAATGATTCCTTTTGTTGTTAGAAAAATTTATTAGTTTTACACAACAAGAAAGCCTAGACTTTTGAATTTCTAAAAACATTCAGATGGTTTCAATTTTAGCAATAAAATAAATCTACATTGGATCAATTGATTGAGCTTTTAAATATTTTCTATAAATTTCCTCTTAATTTGAGCTCTAGAAATGCACTAGTTATAACATTATGTTTATCACTATTATCTCCATTATCTTAATTTTGTTTTTAACTATGATAATCAAAGATAAATCTAATATGAAGATTAGTAAATGGAAAAAATATCAAAATATTGATATACATACACACACACTATAATAACCAAAACAATATATGGTTTTCTAGTAGTGCATTAATCTCGACCGTGAGATTGTTGGAGCAAGCATATTTAATTTTGTAATTTTTTTTAATTGTAAAAATTGAGTTCAAGAATAAATCTAATATGTTATTTTCTCAAGAAGTTTCTATGATTGCCCACAAATAAAACAAGAAATTCCATAACTTTCACATCACTAATCCAAATGGAATGAATCAATGCTTTTCATGTAGACGAAATAAAAGCTATGAAAAAAAATCTTATTTCAAGTTTTTGTGGATTTTTGTTGTTGTTCAATGTCCCCTATTTTGAGCTTATTGTAGCATAATCTTTGTTCTTGGTCACCAAAAAAATAAAATTTGTATTCTCCAAAGCTAATGTGATTTTCTATTTTTTTTTAAATCAGAAAATCACATCAAATTTTGAGGTTAGACAAGCCTACCTAAAATCCATTTTGTCCTCGTAAAAACAATGGGACTTTGGGGGTTAACCCCTCAAGGACTAAGAAGATACAATGTGACCTCTTCAAATTGTCAATGGGAAATTCTCAATAGGTTGAAACAATTCTCAATATTTTGTAAAGTATGATCTTGTAGAGTAACAATTTGACATATTTGTTGCATTTTCTAATTTTCAAAATTTGAATGTGAGAAGTATGTAAAAATTTATTTAGGAAATGTAGTCTAATAGAAAAAGGAAGCAAACATAATTCTTTTACAATCAAAAGAATAGTAGGAATGAAAATATATATTTTGGCAATTTTAAAAATACAAAGTTCAATTTGGTGTGACAAAGAACACAAAATAGTTAGAATGTTTCCACATTTTTTGAAGATGTTCCAAACAATATGTTAATAATATCAATTTTTAAATTTCATAAATTGACACATTAATAAAAATTTAAAATTTTTGTAGGATCTAATTTGGTTAATTTTGGCTTTCTACTCCTTTTATTTGAAAATGTATACATATTAGAGAGTGTGTGTGTTAAAAAATCATTATTCATCTTCTTATAATTTTCCTTCCCCAAAGGCTACATTTTTTACCTATAAAGTTAATCATCCAAAATTGTTTTAATATAAAAATCCAATAGTCAATGATTTCTACAATTAATTCCACACATATTTGACAAAGTATTCCTTACTTTTATATGATTAATATAAAAAATTTCAAACACATCTATATGCAAAAAAAATATCAAAGTGGGACAATTCATTGAAAACCTCCATTGTCAAAAAGTTGTTAGGCCTTGAGGGATAAAATAGACCTACAAATTGGATATTTCTACGTATACACCATGCAAGTACTAATGGGAGTAAGGTTGGTGTAGAGCGACAAAAAAAAAGTATGAGAAGAACTACTACATTGATTTACTCTCGTACTTGTGGTTGTAAAATTAGTATCACTATAAAATTTATTTTTGTAGATATAGGTACAATTCAATAACATATCAACCAATAATATTTAAATTATTTTACAAATTAGTGTGGTTTTGATAAAATAGTAGTACATACATAGATTGGGCAAATTTGATTGGTTATGTGGATCTTGTCATAGATCATTCTTGTCTAGGTTGACAATGTTTCTACTAATGATGGTCAATTATTTATTTGTGAACCTCTCACAAGCTACCACATTGGCAATAGAAGTGAAAAGTTTTTGCACTAGTATTATTCAAACAAAAGGTTGCCCAAATAAATATTTATAAGTCTTGACATGGTTTTTGAACTCTTTTTATTTGGGATATTTATCATATTCTGAACTAACTTTGGTATTTTTAATCTATATTTGCTTTGTCACCTCAACCTCCTTAAGAAAATGTGGCAACATTACAAAAGTCTATACCAATAATATTGATGAAGTAATTTTAGTTATTCAAAACTCAAACCAAATGACTCCGCATTGAGTTTCATACTATTTTTTGTTGAATCTCTTTTTTTAGTTTATCACAATATGGAAAGAATCTATTATTGGTTTTCAAATTGAATTATATATATTTTGAATTTGCAAGGTTGCTAGTTGCAACTATTTTAATTAGATACATTTTACTTTATTTCTTATGCAACTTTCAAAGTTGAATGAATTCATAATCAACTTTCAACCTCTATCTTATACTTTGTACCTCTAATATTTAAATTGATTCAAATTTTGAATTTGTAGGGAGATCAAGTGGTGGGATATACACAATTGATTAAATGCACTTCATTATATGAGGTTAAAAGAAAAAGCACAACATCTGAATTTGAGTTGCAAATAAAAAAAAATTAATTTCTAATAGCATAAATGCATTTCTCCTACATATAGTAGGGTCAACACTTTATAAATTATAATTGTAAGTTTGATTTCAAGAAAGTTTCTTTTTGATTTGAAAGTTGTGAATTTTATTCCCTTAATTCTAAGTGCTACACATCATCAATATTCAATCTCTTCAAAGTTAGTTTTTGTCCACTTAGAAGTTTTTAGAAAGTTGGTATAGGCAATAGAGCATGTCCATCCATCTTGAAAAATGGATGACCTATTGCTTCTAACTTGAGAAACTTACTCCACCTGATTTTAAAAAGTAGATGGCATGTTGACAAGCCAACCTTCAAAAGGCAGAACTTGAAAAAAAAGTTCATTTTTTATGTGTACACTTGGCTTGAAAACAAGAACACTTGGTTGATTGCTTGGCTAATTCCTTGGTTGATGTCTTGATTCTTTTATCATTTGATTATTAGGCTTTCCCCACTATGCTCATTGGTGATGCTCTTCGTGAATGTGCAAAGAAATTATCCAATATAAATGTTGATGGTTTCTTATCAATGTGTGTAAAAATTTGTAATTTTTTGAATTCATGTAAAAGAAATACCAATCATATTATGTTATATTGATTATTTCAGAGATCTATCCAACCATCCCAAAATTCAAGTGCTTAAAATATAAATAAATGAATGTTTTTGAGAAATATTTAGATGCTCCTTAATTTAAAAAATTAAGTGGTTAGACAATTTCTTAGGGAGTACTATAAAATTAAAAAAATAATTTCAAAAAATATAGAAATGTGGCCAATTTATACACTTTTAAAAAGAAGGTACCCTAAAAAGGAAAAGCATAGAAAAATTTATTAAGTAGAAGAACTAAAAAAATGCATAATCTCAAGAAAAAAGGGACTTTAACATTTTAATTTGTAAAAAATAGGATTTTTTTTTTATAAAGAAACTAAAAGATTTATAATTTGGTAGGTCTCCATGGTGATGGAATTTCACCAAAAGAATGATCTTAAAACCATCTTCAATATTTAAAAGTACACATGCAAGGAAGCCCCACTACCATGCATTTGGACATATAACAATAATTTTTGAAGTGCCCTTTGATAGGCATATGCCCGCTTAGTGTGGAAATAGACTATAAAATTTTTAGTTCTAAATCATTAATTTTGGATACTCTCAAATACTAAAACCACCTAAACCATAAAGTATGATAAATTAGCTAAATCAAAATTTAAATATAAATAATTATTGAATTAAAAATAATAATAATGGATCTAATTGCTATCAAGATAGACATCTCCAATAAAAATTTCAAGTCAATTGGATTCATCTTCAAAAGTTATAGTGGATGACAATTCTGTCATTCCAAATGTGATGCAAAATAATACTTGTCTTTCTTGCAATCATTCAATAATACTCTAGTAAGATTTTATTTAACTTCAAAATTTAGTCAACACCAAAATATGGTGTCTTCAACATCTAAGGGTTAAGAAGTTAACCCTAAAAATCCTTTAAACTAAATTTTATTTTATATGGATTCATTGAATTATTGTGGTTTGACTTTTAACTTTTGGGGTGCACAAATAAATTTTTTAGATGCACATTTTTGTTGCACATATAGAGATATAATAAAAGTTGAAATTTAACAAAAGTGCAATTACATGACTACAAAATCACTACACCGTAGTTTGAAAACACCCTAGAAAGTGGCTTGAAGTTATAATTTTTAGTGTCAAAAATTCTCAACCCATGCATCCACATCATGCTAAAATATGAAAACTAAATTCAACATACTCTAATTTTTCTTGAATTTTAAAGTTGAGATACACCCATGAGCATATATTGAGAAAAAAACACCTTTCTACTTTGATCACATAGGTTTCACAAACAGTAAAGAATTTGAAATTGAAACATTTAGCATGTGTTTAATGTGAAGTTGAAATATAAAGATTCTACGGTTGTAATTTTCATTCTTTACAATCTTTTCCATCCAAAAATCTTGATCTCAAAGTGATCATTTTCTATATTTGGGGGGTTCCAGGTGCAAAGGATTTATAAATTTATTGGGGTTAGTATTTCTTCCTTTTACATTAGAGAGTGTATTTTGCACTTCTTAATCATCTCAGACTTTGACACCAATATCCATGACCCGTTGAACATAAAGAGCTAATTGTCATTCCTGTGAATTTGCACATTTTTTTTTTATCACCTCTTACTCTTTGCAATTCACTCTTTGATCATAGCTTTTTCCTTCTGGCTTTTTGGTGCCATATTTGGCTCCAAAAAAAATAATTTGGCTAAAAAATGCCAAAAAAATTGGATGGAATCGTCAAAACACTTTGAATTAAAAAAAAATTTGGATGAAATCGCAAAATTGTGAATGAAAACCGAATTATAGACATGTGATATGTGCTAATGTGATATTTTGTATCCATATGTGGATGGATGTTGACCACTATAACATTTTATATCACTACTTTGATACTTCTTAAAAAATGAAAAAAAAAACACCTAGTGGTTATGAGTTTAGATTCAAGCATTGATAGGGTTCTTACCACCAACATTCCCAAAACAGTCTTAGGGAATTTAGAAACCAATGCTATTCCCGTGTCTAAAGGGAGCTATTTCCGCGACTTTCTCTATGTTGGTGGAGGCCAGTTTATAAATTTTGCTTGAAAAAGTGGAATTTTAGATATTTTTGGTTTGCAAAAGTAGAGTGCAAGTTACAACAGTGGAAGAAATTCAGGGTGTCAATTTGACTACCTTTCAACTTGTATTATGAAAAGAATTGCTACAGTTCAACAAATTGTATGTGAAACAATGTTTGCGTGAATGGTATTCGAGTGTTCATTTCATATTCATGCACAAATCACAACATGGACATTTATTTGGAGTGTTAACTTGGCTTTTATGTTTATACAAATTGTTTGCCACTAACAAGGGAATTGAACCCTTTTTCTTGCAATTAGCAAGACTATCCACTGCAATGTTAGTGTTCTACACACAATACAAACAATACACATTAGAAGGGTTAGAGAAACAACAAAGCAATCTGTGATGTCTACTTGATGATGTCAAAGCCCCACTAAGGAGCATGAACTAGTCTCAACCAAACGTCTCCAGCACATCTCAGTCAAAAGTCTTCAACATGCAGCACCAACAACACTTTAGGTGTAAGTTGTAGCAACGTCCCACCTTCCACCTCCGAACAAGCACAAAGCATGGAAGAACACAACTTTGAAGTCAAGGTAAACTTAGGCAATAAAGTCGGCCTTATCTCATGAAAAGTAAGGAAAATGGAAGCTACAAAATTTAGGCTTCTAATGTGAAGTGAGGATATTGATCCTCTACTACAGCTATGCTTTACACATCCTCCTGTTGGTTGACCTTAATGGCACGTTTTCAAGAATCAATTGCTTCTAAGGCACCCATGACTGTCTTCCTCTTGCCCTTGACAGGACCATTGCCATCGCTCAACACGGGATCGGCAAGTTCAAGTGAGAGGACACTCACTTCGGAAGACGGGCATTTCGCCGGGTGTGAGAGGGATTGTGATAGCCGTATCTCAGAGATGTGACTGACCTCCGCGCCGGTTCCAACATCGCCCTCAGTCATGGAAGGACTCGCATTCGGCAATACGTATTTGCCTAAGCCGTTGCTGTTCCGGATGGACCCAAGTAATGCACTTTAAAATTATCTGGCAACTCCAACCACGGTGCCATGGCACAACTATGAACCTGCACCCCAAACAACCCACCCAGAAGTACCAAGGACAAGTGCGATGGGCAAAAACAAATACAACTTACATCCAAAAGTAAATCAACACAACACAAACAAGTGCAAAAAACAAAAGCAAGAGGGCCAGTTGATGCAAATGACTGGTGAGCAATTCGCAATTTGCAACAGAGGTCAATCAGCAACACGATGCAAAAGCAAGCAAAAACACCGCAAAGACGCGAATTCACAAAAACAGACAACAATTAAATTTGCAATACCGAAGTGCCGTTGAATCACAGCCTCCATTTCCGATTGCAGTGAATGCAGGAGACTGCGCGCCTCCAAGAATTCGACTGCAACAAGAATTGGCACCTCTAGATTCAAGAGATTTTGTTCTTGCATTCAAAGCAAACGATTAGGGGAAAAAACTTCAAAACTAAATGATGATTCCTGGAATCTACAACGTTGATTTCGAGAGTGCTAGGTCGAAGGAAAGGCAACGATGGCAATACGAGGGCAAGGACACATAATGCGAATCAGGTATCAACATGATTCTAAGCAAAATTAATGAGCAACGAAGTGGCTCCCTTCTTGCAGTAACCCTAAGCCCAAACCCATTCTATCCTCAGATGTAGCCACCAGTGCGAATCATCAATAGCCCAGATTGCATACCTGCTACTGGATGAAAAGTGTGTAGCAAATGGATGCTACCTTCAATTCTGATGAATACACAAAGTTGCCACTTTCTGTCAACGAGGTGTGAAAATGTGCTCAAAATCTCAATTTTCTGTTGATTTAACGTACATTTAGCGCAACAATTTTTTTGGTAGAACACGAGAAATTAAGCCAGTTTAAAAAACACTGCTTACCACCACAGTCCACCAAACTATGTTGAAAGGGAGCAATAACTACCTTGTCATCATATGTGGACCTGAGAATTTCTCTAGGAAAGGAACATGTAAGTAGGCATCAAGGATGGAATTTGCCATCCAAGTCCATGAGGCTTAGATAGTTGAGCCATTCCCAACAGACGCTCCATTCATGCAAGAGTTGCTCTTCTTCTACACTGCCATTGCTGGACGCAAAACCTTACTTACATCTGTGCCGTTTCAAACATCAAATTCTTATTCAAAATCTTTGAAGAGATGACTGAAAGGGTGTTTACCTGTTTGTTTGTTGTGAAGTGAATATTTCTCTGCCTTCCAATTCTAGAATAGATGTAGATTCAATTGGATTATCGTCCACTGTCTGATGCTTCCTGGAGTAAGCATGGGAGACAATTCGTACGATACATTGGAAGCTAAATTACTGGCATTTGTGTTTCAGATTGATCATACTGGTAGTTGGGGTAATTGCATGTGCAAGACTGTACATTACTGCAGAATTACTTTTTGTGCATATAGTGCCTTTTCCTTTGGGATGGATTAATTGACTTCAGTTGTCAATTTGAACAATGCAGATGATGCTGATGTGACCATAATTTTCATTTTCAACATTTCTTGTACGCAACTAACGTCAATTTCGTTACAGTAGCCCAATTCTAATGCCAACAATTGTAACTAATATGTATATATAAGTTTAAAATCTAGGATAAATATGCATTTATATTTCAGAACAGTTGTTCTGAAACGTATTGGAATGCCGCCACTTTAACAAAATTGACGTTAACTACAAATTTGCCATCTGAGTTAATATGAACTTCAAAAGAGAAATGGTGCCTCAAAGGTGTCCACAAACCATGGCATTGTGAGACGGCATGGCATGCCAAAAAGAGTACCAGTAGTTGAGTTTCCTTGTTCACCTTGATGCTATCCTAGCTAGGGAGGATTATGGACTGTGAAGTGCAGCATGATTCTCACTAAATATTTGAAACAACGGAATGGCCACACTTGTCAAATGTAGGATTTCGGAGAGCCAGAAATGTGACATTCAAGCTCTCAAATCTCTGAAAAGTAGTACGAAAACAGCGTTGAAAACCATAACCTTCAAGTGTTCTGAGGTGCCCAAGTGAAACCTTGAGATCCAGAATCTAGGATGTGACCTTCAGTTTTCAATTGGGCATTAGAAAAACAGTTCAGTTCCTCTATACTAAGCTTTGAATACAATTCACAAAATTCCTCTATTTCAAAGAATATGGGGTTCATAATTGCGCAGTGTGCACGCAGCCAGGAAGTTGAAGTGTCTGCTTGATGGCGAAATGGCGAATCACAGGTTTTTGTTTCCATCTGGGGTAAGCTTACCAGACTTGATAAATGGGAACAGAAAGTCCATGCCAAAACCTCTTGAAACTAGGCAGCGTCTCCGTGCGTGGTATTAATGACCAACATGTGGAGTTACTGTGAAACTCCAACAAATTCTAAGTTGCAACAAGCTTCGCAATGAATCGACTGAGAGGAACTTTTTGATTTCTAGCTAGGAAAGACAGTGATCTGCTACCCAGCTAATACAAAGACAGTTAGTATTACTTAGAGTTTGCACCTTGATCAGCAATTGGTGCAGTAATTTAGCATGTCAATCCCAAAAGTGTGCACCTATTTTCAACACTAATGAAAATTCATACTTTATTCACAAAGTGTTCAAAAAACTGCATGCTAAGAGATTCTTAAAATTCCCTTTTGACTTCCAACAATCTCCAACAGAACTTGGAATGTCAACCTCCAATTTTGTTCAAATGGGCGGTATTCCAAAGATTTTGGCACTTTTTAGAATGTTTTTTCTTAAACATAAATCCATACATGTCCTAGACCTTTTTAGACCTTCTTGTGCATATATGTCCTACAATTTTTGGCGTTGGAATCACACCACTAGCTTTAACAAAAATTGATGTTCTGGATATGTAGTTTAATAATAGGAATCATCCTCAATTGCTTGTTCGGCTGATTTTTGGTGCATGTTACCACTTATGACCAAAGTCACAATCATACAATTGTCTACTGCACGCGGCGTCCCACAATGGCATTCAGGACTCTCCTGGTAACCTCTGGGCCATGAGCACAATCAATGTCCATGACGCCATGGCTAAGGGAGTTCCGAGGGGAAGCCTGACCCGTCCCACTCGCCGAAGCACTGGACACAACCAAAGCATCATTCCTCCTTCTCAGCTCAAATTCTCGCCTCGAGCGAGCTACACACTGAGCGTCGAAGGCGACGATACTTTGCATCTCCGCAATGCCCTCCTCTGTTCCTGCATGCCTTGCGCGCTCTATGGCTTCCTGTTGACGCACGCGAGCCACCGTTTCTCGATACAAGCGAACCTCGTTCGAAGCGTGGGCAGGCGCCGAAGTAGTTGGTGCCCGTGGATGGGGCCGAGGTGGAACTGTTGCAGCAGCGTTTGCAGCTTGTGGAGGTTCCGCTTGTGTGTTCACGTAGACGGGGATGATGCCGGCGTGGAGGTTGAGAGACGATCGGCACACGGGGCAGGGTTTGGCCATGTCGTGGACCCATGGGTACAGGCAGGCCCAGCAGAAGAGATGTCCGCACGATGTGCAGACGGGGGTTTGGGGCTCCTCGAAGCAGATGTTGCAGCCCCAGGCGGGAAGTATATCATTCGAATTCGCCATGGGGTGCTTGCTGAGCAAACGGACACCGACGTACTGCAGCAGCTGGTTAGTAATGTACGTACGTCGTGAGGAAGCCTTTCTTTTCTCTGTATGTCACAAAAACACCCGGAAGAGTTTTGCACCTTGCAGTATCAATTGCAGGCGATGATTGGGTTGCTAGCTTGCTGAGCAGACGCACGAACACTGCAGCAGTTAGTAATTTAGTTAGGAAGTCTTACAATTCTTTTCAATATGTGCCTTGCAGCATCGATCAGTTGCAGGATGGATGGATTTACGTGTAAGAGAAGTTCTAGAAAGTCACTTCTTAACCAATTCGAGATCATTCAATTCAAATGAACATCAAGTAAGTAATTATGCATGCACAGTAATAATTAACTAAGATCGAGAGTATGAAACTCGTACATGCGGGCGTCCTGCAGAGGATGGAATCAGAGCACAACCAAGGTAACGCAGTCTCAATTTGTGAAGTGAGTTCAACTTGAGTGGGAAGATGTGAAGCTCTCTGCTATGCGAGCTGCAATTTATATACAGCCTGAACACATGACTACCGAGGCTTCACTCAGACCAGCTTCAACTGCAATTTATACACATGACTACCGAGGCTTCACTCAGACCAGCTTCAACTTCCGTAGTACACTATGGGATATTGTAGTACATTTGCTTTTATATATACTATGCATGGAGTCATGGGTCAAAGTGTCAAAGTGATTATAAATACTCTTTCTTATTTAACTTATACTAGTGCGCCATTGCCGCAGTAATTTTCAAAAAGTAAAAGTAGTTTTTTAATTTTTAATTCATAAAAAACTTCAAAATTCAATAACTTTCACATTGTATGTCCAAACACCATGAAACAAAGTCCATGCATCCCTCTTTGCAGAGGGCTTTCTAAAGATGTGAAGAGCACAACTAATGGATGCACAATTCCAAAGATCTCACTATAATAAATAAAACAAAACAAACTGCTTAACTTTAGCTTTTACTAGTGTGTCCTATGTCCATGCCAAAGTAATTGCCAAAGTAAAAGTAATTTTTTAATTTTTTAATTCCTAAAAACTTTGAAATTCAATAACTTTCACACAATACATTGGAAGCTATGAAATCAAATCAATGCACCCCTCTTTGTTGAGGGCTTTCCAACAATACCAAGTATGCGACGAGGAGATGCATAGTCTAATAGATCTCACCATATCAAACAAAACAAATAAACAAACAAGTAGCCTATCTTAGTGGATGGATTTTGGTGTTCTATATGTAGAAATAATATGAATATTGTTAAAATGGCAATATTCTATTATTTTGATGAAGTTAAAGGATGTGCAACTTGAATCTAAAATCTATACCAATTGTAACTTGTGGCTTGAAATTAGACCTTTGTAAAGATATATGTTACAATTTTTGGTGCATGGAATATTGCCAATTTAACAAAATTGATGTTAAAATCCTTTTAATCACAATGTATCCTATACATAGTGTGTTTTCAAGGTACAAGCTACTCATTAATTTTAAAAATAAATAATGTAGTTACTATAGTAAATGTAGCTTGATTGAGTACATGGAAAATCTTTCATTAGACATTGATATTTAAAAAGAGGTTAATCCCTACGCACTCAAGCAACAATTTTTTGGTCACTATCAAACTTTGAATAGCATTTTTTGGCCAAATTTTTTTTCACCTTTTTTAAAAATAAAAATATTGAATTGTCTTTGAATATTTATATTTAAAACTAAAATCACTATGTTCGAACAAAAATTATAAGAGAAATAGTACAAAATATTTAGAATTGGCCTAGTGTTGACAAACTTATTATTTGGAAAAAATATTGGTGTTTTCATTACTAAATCTTATTCATTCTTTCACAAATCAATAGAAACCACAATCATACTACTAAAATCATAAGTCCCTCTGTAATATCACAAATGCTACCATTAATACTAGAGGCTCATGCTTGCTATGCTACGTATTCATTGTATCATATATTAGTAAAAATTTGATATATTTGAATAGAATGCATGATAATGATTTTAATAAGTCTCTAAAATAAATATTTTAATTATTTTATAAAAATATTTCCAATCATGCATACATAGAAATCATATTTTCACACAATGTGATATTCTTGAAATAGAGTAGCAGTTCACAATCACCTCTATAATATCACTTTTTACAAAAGATGATATTATAGAAATAATATAGTTGTTGCAGTTGAGGTGATATTAAAGAGGATCAATATGGTGATATTATAAAGATAGCAATTCCATTGCTTTTCTTGGCTTTATACTTCTTTTGCATGTCTATGATTTTGTGCTTTTGTGAGCTTTGAATTAAATTGTTCATGAAGCTTTTGAGATTTACAAATTTTTCCTTTAAATTTTTCTATTTGGGTTGCCATTGTTTGTAACAATTGAGTTAAATTTCTAATGCATTCTAATGTATGTGTATCTTTTACCATATTCATCATTGCATATATTTCATTCATCATTCATTAAATTTCTATTGTTTATTTTAGTATATGCTTATTTATTAAAAAAATTATATGAAGATTTTAGTAATTTTTATCTAAAGATTTATTGAAATTTTTGCTCTGCATTCTATCTAATACATAAAAATTCTAATGAAATTCTAATGGTGAATGCGTAGCATAGCAAGTGCCAACTGCTAGTTTTGAACAATAAAAAAATTAAAATGCTAAAAATTAAAATTATTTTTTGGGTGAATTTTTGAAGTTATATCTTTAAAATTCATGTGAAGAGACTCTAAAAATAGTTCTATAATCTTGACTACATAGATACTTTCTACTTTTCATGCTTCACATTATCTTTTTTGATGTAAACTTCAAAAAAGGTTAGAGAACTTATATTTTATAATACATTTTTGTTTTGTCCGAACCTTTTGGGCTTTTAGGGGTTAATATATATTTTGAAATTTGATATCAATTTACAATTTTTGTCAATCCAATTTTATTTTTGAAGGTAAGCAATCAAATTGCAACATCAATGCATAAAAAATAGTGAATGGTAAAAAAATGATTTCTTTTACATTTCTAAAAAAAATATCATTCTAAAAATCTAATTATACGTGAATACTTCTATTTCTTTAATTTTAGACACAAATGATATTATGAAAATATATTTATATTTGTTTTGGTAACTACACTCTAAAAATGAAATCTACATAGGAAGGTTATGGTTCAAAAATTTGAAACTTTGGTTACAAAGATTATATGATTGTTTTTGGACTACATCTTCCAAAACCACTACACCATATTTTTGTCAAAAAAGTCTAATTATCTTATAGGAAAACTTACATTTAAACAAAGATGAATTTTTGTGGGTGGATATGTACATGGTTTTTAAAACCCTTAGGTTTCATTGAATTTGAGAAGATTTACAACCATTTAATAACAAAATATCAAAGTCCCAAAATTTTGAATATATAGTCTGTTTGCATGTACCTTGAGAATACTTTATAGTATGGAATTGATGGGAATGTTTGGCATGGGATCAAGCTTCATTGATTTAATATCCTACTAGGTGAGGGGCAAAATTAGAAAAATTTGTAAATTAGAATTACTACAAACCAACCCCAAAATTCAAACTTAACTTTTGAAGGTAAAGATTGTAATTTATATAAAGAAAACTCTTCAAAAGCTTTTTAAAATTATTGAAGACTATTGTAAGTGTTGCAATGTTCCTAAAAAACAAGTAAAACTAGTTACCCTCCAAATGTCTCACTCAAAATTGATACTACAAAAACTTGAAACCTAATTTTAGACCTTTTGGTTCTTCAAGGGCTAATGATGTTTGTTGTGTTGTTTATATAGTTGAATTCATGTTTGCCACTTTGCCTATATTACATCTTATATAACCAGATGATATTATGAAGCTTATAAAAAAATGATTTGTATGTAATATATATTTGATAAGAGTCATGACGTTTTTTGAAATGAAGGTTGTAGAGTATAATAATGGAGAATTTCATTAAAATGGTGAATATTTTGTGACTTTGACATTCCATAGTTCAGACCGGGCAGTTTAAAATCTAGTACACTAATAGATTTCAAACCGCCCGGTGTGAATTGTGGAAATGACACACTGTGAAAATGGCACATGGAATATCGCCATTTTAATGAAATTCCCCATAATATCAAGGTGAGCATTACAATGAATAAAAATGTATATATCTAGATGTTTTAGTTTATTTGAAGGTGGCAATGAAGATAAGTATGAGAGGTTTTAATTTTTAATGACTAACTAATGACAAATGTGTTATGCACACCATTGTCTTGGGCTCGCTCTCATTGTCATCGGGCTTTGGTTCTTTGTATTTGTTTTTGTCATTGTATTGTTTTGTTGTTGTAATATTCTTTATTAGAGCATAGTAGAGGAACAATGGTAGGAGGTGTGCATGGGAAAAGGACCAACTAGAGAGGAGTGGGAGGTGATGGTCGCATTGATCCACATGAAAGCAATAGACTATAAAAGACTGAAGGTTCAATTGGAGGCTTCAAAGATGGTTTTAGGGAGTACTTTAAAGAACAAGATGATTTGTTTGGGAGGGTTGTATTCAAGTTCAGGGCGCAAGGGTGTGGGTGAGGTTTTGAACTTAATCTTTGGGTGGGCAAAGATCTATCTACAAGGTTGTTGGCTAAACAAGGAGTTGCTTGCGAAGCTTGTGGGTAAGGAGGAGATTGCAAGAAAAAGTGCACCGGCAATGCAAGAGATGCAACATTAAAGACTCTAGCATTGAACAAGAAGAACTTTGTTAAAAAAAAAAGAGCAACAACTTTGCCGTAGTATTCTTGTTGTAGATCAAAAGTCCCCATTTTTAGAAATCCAAAGAGGTCCTTTGTTTGGAATTGCATTTTTGCACATTATGATCCATTACAACCAACATGAGAAGAGGAGACTCTTTTAGATAGATCTATATTGAAGGGATTCTAGAGTCCATCAACATTGTTGAAGGGGAGACAAGCTAGGCAGTGGGAGGTGGCAATGCAATTTTCACAGAAAGGCAAAACCAACAAACATCCTCATAAGGCAACCAAATTAGGAAAAGGCACTACTTATATACAAGTGGTTTCTATTAAAGGACTTGTAGCTATTATCATGAGAAAGACAAACTTACTAGAGGAGTAGAACATGCTCTTCTTTAGAACTACCCTTGAATCCAACAAGATTGTATCCATTGTGATGGTACTACTTGTGTGTAAAGCAGGAAGAAGAATTAGAGAAATTGGAGTTTCAATTGGAAGAGAAACTAGCCCAAGTAGTGTGGGTAATAAAAGATTGAGAGGCATAAAGTAGGAAATTGCGTGCATGGAAGAGATCCAATACTAGATGTGCCATGGACGACGACAACAACTCTCTCACAAGGATCACAATTAAGAAGACAACAATAACTTTGAGAGGGACTTGCAATATGATTTTGGCCAAGGGTATGACATCAGGGTACAACTTCATTAATTTATGCGTGACAAGCTATAATTAGGAAAAGATTTCAATCCCAAAATTCTTGGCCTTTGTTTACAAATAGGAGACCAAATGCCCAATTGTAGACTTTCTTCTATTGATGAAATTTGGTAGTGATGTGTACAAGAATTTGAGAGAGAATGCATGGCCAAAATGGTAGGGAAATAGTATCTACAACAAGGGCAGTGGACCAATGAGTGGATACACATTGGAAAGGCAACACACTAGAAAGGTAACATTTTAATAATGATCAAGGTGTCTCTATTGTACCATTCTATAGCTAGGATCCAATGGTATTAAAATAGTTAGTTGGTTGCAAGAAGTTGTTAGAAGGGGAGAAAGTAATAAGGCTACAAGGATTTTTTCTCAATAGATGGAAGTGTTAGTGGTTATGGTGGCTATATTGGTAATTCATAACTTGGCACAGTTGCATTTGAGGAAATGAATGGAAGGAATATCAGAAATGGATTTGTGCATTCTTTTGTGATGGAAAGCCCTAGAGTTGTTAATGTAGGTGTAGGGAATTTAGGATTCAAGCATCATGTAGGCATGCAAAGACATAAAGATCATGAGGAATTGGAAAATCATGCTTGGACAAAGAGAGAAATTCATAAGAGGGAGTTATGCACAACATACCAACAATGATTGGAATAATTTAGTCCATGTAGATTTGAGTATGCAAACTTTGTGGTGGATAGTGGATCACTCTTGTCATGTAGAAGGGACTCCAAATTCACTATATAGAACAATAGATTTAGATTTGTAGATAATGTACACAATTTTTAAGATGTGAATTTTAGTCTTGCACTAATATACACAACCCATACTATTGAATGAAAAATCACTACAAGAAAAAGGGGTGTTTTAAGTAGTGTCCTAGACATCATGTCTTTTAAGTAATGTCTTTTAATTAAGTTTTTAAGTAAACTTTTACTAAAAAGACAGTCTTTTTAGTAAAAGTTTACTTAAAAACTTACTTAAAAGACGTTACTTAAAAGACATGATGTCTAGGACACTACTTAAAATACCCCTTTCTCTTGTAGTGAATGTACCCCAAATTTTTATTTATGCCATGTGTATCCATTTCAAAGCCCACAAGTGCTCAATAAGGTCACCTCTCAATCCATAGTGAGCATCTACATCTTCTAGTTCAATGGTGCTAGCCAACAATTCATCAAATATGAGGCCTCTATCAAATGGTAGTGCACCTTTTTGTAACAAATGTCTTCTGGACCCACAATTTCCTATTCATCTTCCACAATCATGAAACATTGTAGAGGAAGTAATATGTGAACATAATGTCACATATTACCTCCATGAACCCAAACAGATAAAGATTTTAGATGATTGCAAAGTGGGCTTGCAAGATGCCAAAGCAATACTCCACATCCTTCCTCACAACCTCTTGGCATAGTAACTCCATTTACCATCCAGAGGCATGTGAATAGCTTGCACAAAAAAAAGGAAGTAGATGCCATATGTAAGTAAATAGTACCTAGTTGTACTCACATCTATATATTCACTTTAAATGTCATGTCTCTAGCCTTTTTAGTGAGCATGTTGTATACCAAGAGGGACCAATGAAGTGCATTTAGATCATTATTAGACCCTTTTATTCTATAAAAATATGCCATTAAAAAGGATTTGAACCCTTTAGAAGATTGCTTTGAGTTTATTCCCTTGTTCTAAACCACTACAACACTGACAAATATTAAATAATAAAATAATGTTTTAAAAATTCAATAATTTAAAATATTTATTTATTTATTTAAAATAATTAAATATGATTATCTAATGTGGATGTCTCCCAACCACATCAAACTGTTGATGTGGCTCTATTCCCATATTTCCCATAGTTTGGGAACTCATGGTCTTCAAAATGCCTCAAAAATCTTCTAACAATGTAGATGTAAAGATACTCATTAGCAATGACTTCTAAAATGATCAATCTCTTTCTTGACCTATTACCAAAATCTCCTTGCCACACTTTTAGATAGTTCTTCTACTCATAATGCATGCAGTCCAATAAGGTAACTATGCCCAAGAAACCTCAATCACAATTAACTGCCAATTTCTTTTCAAAATCAACTCGGGTCAGTTTAAGACAATAGTATGCTTCAAACACTGCCATATGGCCACACAAAACCGTTTCAAGGACTATATGACCATGCTCTAAGTAGCCCTACAATAGTCATGATAGCATGTATTCACTACAAGAAAACCTGTCCGAAATGACAAAAACTGGTCCGAAATGACAGAAATCAGCCCCTCCTAATCTACAGAAAATTGACAGTTTTTTGTCAATTTAGACAATTTTCTGTCAATTCGGACAGTTTTTGTCCTAATTGACTGAAATTCGTCAAATTTCTGTAGATTAGGAGGGGCTGATTTTTGTCATTTCGGACGCGTTTCTCTTGTAGTGATTGCATCCAACCACAAACCATAAGACAACATTCAAAGTGCCATTATGATCTTTTGATGTGGATACAAGCCTTGCAACCTACAAACATCCACCTTTTGTACAAAATAGTCATTATGAATGCAAACTATGTCCACGATAGTAAGAAACAAAGACCTTCACATACAATATTGCCATCTAAACAAACTCGGTCCATATACTATTGTTTTAGCAAAATAGTCTTTCATCATTTGTTCATGCATCTCTCTACAATCTCTTAAAATATTGAGAGATATCTTGGGTCTTGCCCACCAACAACCTTGGGTATATTCAAACTAACTCCATTGCCATTTTGCAACCCTAAAACCTACTATAAATGAAAATCATCTTCCTCCTCATCTCCATTATCCTTCTCCTTGAAGCAAGAACCATGTGCTCTTCAAGCTCCCATTTTATGACCTCGGAACACAATGGACTAAAAAACCTAAAAAACTCTCAAAAACTCACAAGAGCTCAAACTTAAAAAGCTTTCAATCTTCTTAGTCCACACTTCTAAAATAATCTTTGTAGGACAATGCTTAACTTGGTGTTGGAGTTGAACAATAGAGCCACCTAACATGTGATATTGACCAAGCCCCTGATCCCATGCATGAATGGGGGAGAAACCCAACCCGGGTTGTTTTTGAAATTTTGAATCTCATAGAAGAGTCATGTTGTACCACTTGCACAATGAAACACAAGTAGTGCCTTGAATTATGCTCCAAGCTCTATCGATTCTTGTAAAAGCACTAAAACTTGAAAGCAAGTATGCCAACGATGGTTCAATTCCATTGGTTTGGTACAATCACTTTGTCTTAGACCCATTTGGAATATAAGGTTGCAATTATATATGACTTATAAATGGTAGAACAATTTGAAACAAATGACTTTCATTTCCTATTTTGTATTATAAATTTCAAAGAGCATCTTCAATGTAACCAATGTATTAGTTGTCTAAATTTGTTTCTAACTTTTGATTGGTATATAATTAGAAATTGAAAGTACTATCATTAGAAGTGCATCACAAACCACTTGAATTAGACACTTGAAAATTCCAATTTTGACTTTGGACCATCAAACTAGACTCCATTGAAAGTAAGATACAAGACAAAAAATATGTTTCCTAGCTTGATTTTGATGGGGGTATTTTTTATGTTCCAATGCTTCAATTTGAATTTTCTTATGCCTATTCAAAGTATTTGTGGATGCACTTCCAATGATAATAATTTCAAGTTCTAATTATCTACTAGTCAAAAGTCATAATGAATTTGGAAGGCAAATATACTAGTTGATTTGAAGATATTCTAAAAGTCCATGGTAGGAAAGGGATCATAGATTTGGAGCTTTTGAGACACAATAAATTATGTCATGAAAAAAATCTAAATGTATAATCTTCAATTTTGTAAGTTTTTCTTTTCTTCTTATTTCTATATAAACTAATAAGTTAGGTCTTGAATAAGAGTTGTGAAGAACCAAGTAACCATGGTGGTTACATTGTTGAAGAATATTTTAGGATTTTTTTATAGCACATGGTTTCTCACCTTTATAAAACAAAAATAAATTAGGGTTTAGGGTTTAGGGTTTAGCGATCCATCGCAAGTGGGGTGTTTTTATTAAATAATAAACATATTTTGGATACCATATTTAGTATCAACATGAAATATATAAAATGTAGGATTTTGAAAGGTTACTCGATGGTCATTCTATCTTTGCAAGATCAATTTTTTTTTGAACCTTCAACACATATACTAAATTTATATTCTTTAATAGTACATTGGCATATATACTAATATGTTGGTAACATCTACAACAATCCTGGCATGTGAACCTACAAACCTTAAGCCTAGGTGTAAGTAGGTACTCTACAACCATTGAAGGTGCTTATAATGTACATACCTATAATATGGATACCCTATGACCATAAAAGGTGTTTATAATATAGATGCCTATAATATAGGCACCTACAATATAGGTACCTTTAACATAGATATCCTATAATCATGAAAGGTGTCCTATAATATATGCCTAGGCTTCAAGGTTCATAGACTCAAAAGCCTAAGCTCACAAGCTAGCCCCCATCTCAAACTTAAAAGGCCACAACAAGTAACTATTTCTAACAAATAATGCATGGACAAATCAATTTTACATTTTTTCTACATTAGAAATGCATTAAAAATTTATAGTATTCTTTGTAATATGAATAGAAATACTAAGACATTTTATTTTATTTTTCAATTGTAATTTATATAAAGAAATTTTTGAGAACACAATTGTATTCACATAACTCATTTAAAATTAATTTTGAAAGAAATATAAATATCTATTTGTTGCTAAAAATTACATATTTCATTTGTAATTTAAAATCCCCTAAAGTTCCTTAACATAAAAATGCTCCAAAACTGCCATTTCTAGTACAAGTACCAAATATTTTTTAAAACAAATTTGACACATGTAACCATAGGATCTTGTAGTAGTTTTGTTTTTGGAAAAAGATTCAAAAGTTTCCACCATCTAGATTGCAAGATATTTGTGTTTGAAGTAACCAAAATCCTTTTGGAGGCCCTATGAAAAACTTGGTAGGTGCACTTCACAAGCTCACATTTGTATGAAAAAATTTCTAAAATGGTAGTGCTTCTTTGGATTCATTTTTTAAGGCAAGTTAGTTACATACTCGAAAATTTTCAAATCATTTGGAATTGTACATATAGGAAAAAATAGTAAGTAGAAAAAAATAGAAAATCATTCAAAATACTAAATTCATAAGACTTCAATTATGGAATTAAAAAGGTTGTAATGTTGTAATAAACAATCTACACACTATGATTTTATTTTTTCCAAAAATATTAAAAATTGATTTAAATAAAGGACTTCAAGGTTTATTTTAAAGTAGAGATTCAATAACTTCCACTAGAAGAAAAAAGGGGGTTCTGCGACTACGCTACGCAACTGGTTTTTCAGTTGCATCGGACATTTGCGACTGGATTGCAACTAGTGATAATTTGGAATCTAGGAAACGTTTGGATCTAGGAAATTGCGACTACAAAATTTGGATCTAGGAAACGTTTGTAGTAATACACCTTGTCTATGACTCATTTGCAACTTGTTTGCAACTTGTAAATTTGTAGATTATTAAAACACTAGTCTTGATGATTTGTAGATTTCAAAATTCCAAATCTACCTTTTTCTAGATTTTAGGATTTTAAATCTACTTTTTTTTCTAGATTTCTAAATTTCAGATCTACTTTTTTCAAGATTTTAGAATTTCAAATCTACCTTTTTCTAGATTTCAGAACTTTTGAACTACCTTCTTCCTAGATTTCAAAAATTCAAAAATTGGTATTTAATAGATTTCATTAGTTTAGGAAACTTTACAATTTTATAGATTTTAAAATTTCTTAATTTTCAATTTTAAAAAAATTTCTATTGGTTGTAGAATTTTGTATTCTATAGAATTCTAAATATTGTAGAAATCTACAAACTGTAGAAATCTTAGAATTCTACCAACACAATTCATTGCATAAGACAACAATAGCTTACAAGTCTTATATGTCCAACTTTAAGGTACTCTTGACAATAGACATGGGACAACTGAGATACTAAAAAATGACTAAGAAGCAACTAAGATATTGAAAAACAACTAAGAAACAACTAATGTATGACTTAAAAGTGACTAGGAAACAACTAGTTTTACTACTACAAAACTCAATTTTTAGTAGATAAGTGAAACAAATCTATATAGTCAAATCAACAAAATAGCTAAATTTTCTAAGAGTGTAAAATGACTAAAAACCAAATGGGCAATTTCATTAAAATGGAGACATTCCATTATTTGGCACTTTTAACAGTTTAGACTGTGCAATCTGAAATCTATATCCATCCTAGATTTCTAAAATCTATAAAAGTCCTAGATATCTAAAATCTAGATTTTTACTAATTTTTTAAAATCCCGTAGTCTAAAATCTCTATGAATTCTAGATTTTTGAAATCTATAAATGTTCTAGATGTACATAATCTATATTAGTCTTAGATGTCATTTTGCAATTGAAACCCCGCAGATTGAAAAATTGCACAGAGAAATATAGAATGCTACCATTTTAATGAAATTTGCCATACAACTAAAGTACAACTAGAAAGCAACTAGGAAACAACTAGAAAGCAACTAGAAAATGACTAAGAAATAACTTTGGTCATTTTATAGTTGCAATTTTTCTCTAGTTGTTTCCTAGTCATTTTTACAACTATAGATTGACTGCTTTGCGATAAAAACAATAATATAAAACAATTAAATTAAATTTGGTGCAAATAGAGAGGATTTCAGTTGCAGGATAGTTGCATAGGACACTAGTCGCAGAACGGCCGGTTGTGGCGGACACGTTTTTCTTCTAGTGAATTCTTACAAACTAAAACTCCTCGTAACTTTTATCTTGTTGATCAAAATGGAATGATTCAAACCTTTCCATGTAAATATAAATTTACAAAACCAATTTTTAATTTTCATTTATGAAAAAAGTGATTTTTTTTATTTTGCCCAAGTTAAAAAACAAACTACATATCAAACAATAAATTTTTAACCACATAGTCAAAAGTTATAAAAATTGTTGGGCCTTAAAGCTACTCTTCCACATGTATGTTGCATGAAAATTTCAAAGAAAAAAATAAAATCTCTGCTTACATGTACATGCCCAAAAAAGTGATATTGCCAAAAACATAAAGTTGGTCCTTTAGGGGGTAAAGCATTTCTCATGTAGAAACAAATCAAGCTTGTTGTCAAACTATCATACTACATGAGAATTGGAAGTTGATGGAAAAGATCCAACCTTTCAAGCATTCAAGATTAGATTGTTTTTTTGCCAATCATTTTTTCATTGTCTAGAACAGGACCAAATTCTTAATCCTTAAAGAACTTACATAAACCATATTTAAATCCTAAAATACAAAATATGTACTAAATATGGCAAAACATGTACCATTAAACTCATAATTCAACAAATATTACCTTTTATTTGGATGTCATGTTAACATCTAAACTTGATCATGCTCAAATATGGCACCATACATGCAGAATACTTGACCATTTTGTGTCTTCTAAAACATGTAGGATATACAATAACTATTTAAATTAGAAGTGCCACATATCATTGGATCTAGCTTAATATGAGTATAACTTTTGTCACTACTATATATCTCAATTCAAGTACCTTCTATTAGTTCTATGTCAAACACCAAAAAATACATGTGATTACAATGGTAACTTTTATATCAAATATATACAAAGAAAACCCAATTGTGACCACCATTTGTCCATTTGGTGTTACAAACCATTGAGGGTTAAGTGAATCCATCTAGCCTCTTTGAAGGAAAATTGACCACCCATAGTCATAAAATATAAAATGTTGCAAAACCTTGCATTTTAACCCCTAAAGGACCAACATATATTTTTTGGCAACATATAGATTTTGGGTAGGTATATGTAACTAGAGATTTTTATATTTTAGGCTAAAATTTTAATAGAAGTGGGGGACAAGGAATATCTTTCATATGCACCAAATTTCATGACATTTGAAAATATGAATCAAAAGTTATAGCCAAATAAGTTATCTTTTCCCTTAGCTTGGTAGTTCGGGCAGATCAATAAAAATCACATTTTTTGAGAACAGAAATTTGAAATTGGTTTTCTAAAATTAAATGTGAAAAGCTTTTAATCATTCCATTTTGATCAATGACATGGAAGTTACAAGCAATTTTTATTTACGGGCAGTTATGGATTTTCTACTCTAAAATAAACTTTGAAGTCCTTTATCTTATTCAATTTTCAATATATTTTGAAAAAATAAAATCATAGGATATAGATTCTTTATTACAACATTTCAACCATTGGGAATGGCATTTTTCAATTCCATAACTAATTTCTTAACAATTTTGAATTTTGAATCATTCTCAACTTCTTTCTACTTACTATTTTTTCCTATTTGTTATACAATTTCAAATGATGTGAAATTTTTCAAGCGTATAGCCAAAGTGCAGCTGTCTTGTTTTTCATAAGGCCCAAAAAATGTTTTTTGTGGATTTGAATGCTTATATCTTGCAATCGATACAATGGAAATTTCTGAAATTTTTACCACTTGTTTTCAAGTCAGCATACTACAAGATCCTATGGTTACATGTGTCAAAAAAAAATTCAAAAATTTGGTACTTATACTAGAAATGGCAATTTTGGAGCGTTTTGAGTGAAAACATAGTAAAGGAACTTTAGGGGTTAAAACTGTTTTTTCTTTTATAATTAGAGGGAATCACAATAGAAAGCCTGATCTCCCAATTTGTTGAAGGAAAACATGTGGATGGAGATGAGAGGATAACTAAAAAGACTTCACCCAAACCTAATGAAGAATCTTGTAATCTCCTAAAGAAGTGAATAAGTCTTCTTCCAAATCATTGAAAAGTTGCTAAAGCTCTCTTAAATGCATCCAAGTTTGGAATTATCTTTATTAGAGCATCACCAACCATCCTCCAAAATGCAGCTTACAAAATGGAAGGCCATCCACTTTGCAAGTCAAGTTCAAATGCTCTACCCCACCCGTAACCAAGCCAAGCGTGAATGAATTGGGAGGTAAGAAACAAAAACGTACCGGTACAACTGATCAAATTTCCAATAAAAACACCGAATTAGACATTTTTACACTTGGCCAAGTGCAATGACCGTATGCACTACTATTCACAGAAATTGTGTTTTCTTAAAAGGTAGGTACCTGCTACCTTTTTTAAAAGTCTTAATTTATGTTGTATTGTGTTGTACTTCATTTGAGTATAGAAATTTCATACAAGGATGTATTTTTGAATATTTCTGAGCAGAACAAGTTCAAAATATACACTTTCCTCTTGTCCATTATTGTAATTATTTTCATACATAAATATTCAAACATCATACACTACAATTACATCCAAATCACATCGATTTCATGCTCATTTCTCCTTGTACAATTGACAATCACTGTCATTCTTGAAAGACTTATTCATATAATAAAGATAAATGAGAAGCCACATCCATTGCCTTCCCATTTTTATTTATAATTCACATAAGACATAGAAAATTCATTTTCATATCTGCAAACACTTCCGAAAAATATATAGTATATCTACACTTTCGCAAACTATGTACTACTATCTTCTATACTACTATCTTCCTTCATTTATTGTACTTCTGCATTTGGTGTCTCTTGCACATGTTCTAATGATTGTGTCATTTCTGCTTCTTCTCCTCCAACTGCTTCTATTTCTTCGTATACATGTAGTTCACCAATTGGAGTTAGTGGTGGTGGAGAGGCGTACTCCAATGCACTATCCACCATAGCACTTGCAACTGGTGTTGATACCCCTTCTGTCAATGTTGGTGACACAATAGGTCCTTCAAAAATAGAAACAACGTGCTCGTAATAGTAAGATCCTTTGTTTCCCATCCGAGTATATTTTATGTGCTCTTCATCATAATAATATCCATCTTCACCCAAAGTAAAACTCTTCAAATTTTGAGTGCTAAACGCCAAGAATGTTGATATTGGTTCAGATGCTGTTGACGTTTCTTCCAGTTCTCCACTTTGCACTCCAACATTGGTGACTGCTATTGTACCTTGAACCTGTCCACCTTCAACTCCAACATTTGTTCTTGCTAGTGTACTTTCTAATTGTCCGACCTCTATCCCAGCATTTGTTGATGTTGATGTACCTTCATGTTCAATTTCAACATGCACTGTTTTTGGTGTACCTTCATTTTCTCCATCTTCAACTCCTATCTCTGTTGTTGTTGGTATACTTTTAGTTTTTCCACCCTCAACTCCAACATCCTCTACTTCTATGCTTCTGACATCCATTTTTTGCTTTGGTAGAGTATAATCAGGGTCTTCTTCCACTTCTTGTAAGTCTACTTGGTCCCCATGCGCATCACTCCCAACATCTGTGTCAACTGAACCTAGACTTAGGCCACCACTACGTAAATCATCTGAGTGCATTTGTTTCGAATCTGTATCACCTCCACTTGATGAAAAAGCTCCAAATTCAATTGCAATTTCTTTGCCTTTATGTTTCTTCCGTTGAATTCTTTGAAAACTTTCTTCTTCATTTGATGAATCGCTTGATGATCGCACTACCCTTTCACGTCTACCACGTGCAACTCTTGTATTCGTTAGAAGAATATCATCACCAGCTGATTCCTCTCTCGTGCTGAATACTTGTGAACATCTTCTATCAACTGATCTGCGCTTACTATTGAGCATCACCATTTTTTTCTCCATACATCACTTGCATTGTATTGTATACAAATTGTGTACGGATTTTTCCACCTTCCATGATGATGATATCCTTGCCTAGAAAACCAGTTTCTAATATTCCAAGTACAGCCACTGTAATGCCTAATGTTATCAACCCCTAATTTCGTGGTAGATACATCTAAACCATCTTCTTCAACTCCAAAGGTGTCCTCTCCAGTTTGTCCACCACTCGTGGCATCACATCTACGTTCCAAGTGTCCCGAAATATTACATCCAATTTGTGTGAGCTACGAGGAAGGTTTTCCATAGGTCCACTTTCTCTTGGATACTGCAAAACAATAACGATGTCCCCCACTGCTTGCACCCCACATTGACGTTGTCCTCCATGAGACAGATCATGGACATATGATGGAACTGTTTCTGGTTCAAAAATCCATTTATCCTTCAAACAATGACAACTGTTGGGCATGGCCATTGTCGACTGCATTGCTTCGTCAAATTCCACACCTGGCGGAAATAAAAAAATTGTTGTTCAGCGTACAATGGAAGACATCCAATTTTGAAGTTGTGGTATAACCTTGTTGTAGTCTTCAGTTGACCATTCTTCATCTTCTCCTTTTGAACCTCCTCGTCTACAATCAAACACCCATAAACAAGATTTTCCTAGTTCAATGTATCCATCTTCAAAGAACCCTCCTCTACACCTTACATGCACTATTGTTTCATTGACTTGATCTTGCACTATGCCAATAGCAACTTGTCAATCCCATCAAGCGTTTGACACATCCTCTACATCTCGGCCATAGCATGCATAACCTCTTTGTCCCGCTCTAATGTCTGTAAAGTGTTGTTTAACAAATGGTGGAATTAAATGATTAAAGCTCTTCAATGATTGAATTGTCTTCATAGTTGGTGCATACCACAATGTCTTTGATTCAACGTCTAATGTCTTTCCCATCAAAGTGAACTATTTCCCACCTTCGTCTCCAAACCTGCTTGCATCTATGGCCATGAATTCATCCATAGACAATGGATTCTCATCCCCAGCTTCTACCATTAAAAAACGGATTTGATTCCTCACCGAATTTTTCCGTTGTAATCGATCAATGGCATACGCTATAGTTCCTCTAGGGAGATTTGTAGACTTCACATTGTCAAAATAATACTGTTGTGAAGGTCGTTTTCCATCAACTACATCCTTTGCTGCCATTTGTTTCATCACATGTAAATATATGTCCTTTGAGACTCTGCTCAAAGGCCTGAACCATGACTTCTCCATTCTTTTTCTCCTTGGATTCCTATCCAAAGTGACATCCAAATTCTGTTCTCTGGCCATTTTCTTCCACTGATCCTCGGACTTTTTGTTGAAAAACAATTTCCCATCCTCATAATCCTTGCAAACATGCAAGAATGCCTCATATGCTTCTTCCTCCTCATTCCATGCATGTCGTGTGTATTCTACCATTCTCTTTGAAAGCTCTCTCAATGACATATTTTGTGGTAAACCTTGGGTCCAATGTAACGCACTTGCTGCCATTGTTAATGCCTTTGCTCTGTAAACATCATCAACTCGAGCAACAACACTAGGACTTCCACAGGCTTTCCAAATGTCACGTAGCTTCATAAGATTTTCGTAATATGTGGTAAAAAATTTGCGATTGAATTCCCTTACATTGATTTGCACAGAAGCTTCTATATAAAACTGGAGATTGTTGTACACCACAAATTTTGCTCTACGTCTTGCAAATCGCATGAGGTATTCTTCTTCAAACATCTTACCATCTTGGTGTTCTTGTTGAGCTCATTTGCAAGCACTAACAATATGTTGCCCATCCACTAGCTCCCAAATAATATTCTTTTGTAACCATTCAGTCCTCACTGTACTTCTTGGTGTATTTGGATCAGCTTGGCAATGTGTCAAAAATGCAACGTCAAATTCCCCTGCAGCACCTTCATGACTAAAAAATACTTGCACCACTTCTATTTCCCCTTCATCAGTGGTTCTCTTATACTGATATGCAATGGGGCGTAGTGTTACCGCACTAACCCCATCAACTTCGAACCCCTTCAAACGTTCATACATCTCATTGACTCGCCATTCCATCAATGTCCTATGGTTTGTCTCTGCATTTGCTACATCACGAATATTATCGATGTCTGCAGTGAATACCATATCTTGTCCCCATATGTACCCAGCCTTGTATTCTGCCTCTGTAGGAAACACTACTATTGCTTTGGTAGATCTTTGTGATGGTACATTTATATGTGCTTCCTCAACATCTTCCTCATCCGAATAATCATCATGCACTTCCTGACCACCAACATTTCCTTGTACTGAAGGTCCTTCCATTTGTGCTCTTTGACAATGTCTTCGGATTGCAGTTCGAGTACGCATGCTTTGTTCTTCTTCAATTCTTGTTTCCATCGTGCGAAGACTTTCTTGTTCTTCTATAATGTCATGTGGAATAAATTGATCTTGAATTCCAGATCTACCACATCCTCTACGACCACCACGTCCTCTATTAGCAACACGTCCTCTACTAGCAACACGACCTCTACTAGTATTCGATCTTCCAGCATGAATAGTAGACATTCTAACCTCCGATTTGTATATGCGACTTCCTGAACCACGTCTTCGAATTGTAGACCCTGATCCAGTTTCCAAGGAAGCTCTTCCATTTTCAAACTCATTGTCAATTTCAAATCCAACGGCGGCATGTCCTTCATTTTGTATATTCATTTCGGATGCCCTTCGCTCTGGTTGCATGGATTCCTCACCAATCTCCAAATGCAGTGGTGGTGGAGCAATTGTTGCATTCCCTTGTACTAGTGCCTCCTCAAATCTTTGTGTATCATTCATCTCTAATGGTTCCATCTCAGTATCTGTTGTTGTAGATACAATGCGTTGGCGATGTACTCTCTGCCTTTCAGAAATACCCCTTTCTACTGAAGGCTCAACATGCTCTTCTTCAACAGCAACACGCTTTCGGTTGCGTTTTGACACAAGAATCCAGTTCTCTTGGACATGAGCTGCATACAGTCGGTATAAATCATCGGTATCCTCAGGTTCTGTAGGGGGAGGGCGTTCTTCTGCAGTAACTGGATCTGTAATGCGAAGTTCCTCACACCTTCGAATCTCGATATATATGGAACGTGCCCTAAATAGTTGCTTTAGAGTTGAGTCTTTGAATTTTTTAATACAAGCTTCTCTTCGATCCTTCAACACATTAGGCATAGCTTTCCAATAATTCACCAATGTTTTCAAACCATGCATAGGTGAAAATACATCGAGTTCTGGTGGAATTGGTGCCATCATAAACTTCTTCTTCAATTTGTACTTTTCAAAGACTATTTCAGTGTTTGTTATTGAGATTGTTAGACCTCCATCAACAGTTCCTGCAATTGATTCAATGCCTCCATATAAAGTACCCAAAGGAGCCCATGCCAATATCTTCCTTCTTCAATTGGAAAGTCTGTGATCTACAAATTTGGCTTTTCTGTATTGTTTGTCTCTATCCACCATCCATGTTCCAACCAATTGGAATGCACCTTCGGTGCCATAATGCCCTACAAACCAAAATAATAACACCATTTTCATTTAATAACAATTCTACTTCAATACATACACTCAAAGAGAATGGTATACACTTCAATTGTAAATTGCCTTTTTATTGAAATCAAATAGAAAGGCAACACAGATTGCATTATTCCTAAATCGTACTGCAATAAATGACATGTGATTTTTATGAATACGTACAACGATAATTGGCAATTGAATTTTTTTTTAAATTACTTGCATTAATACAATTCCTCTTCGCAATCACTATTACATTATGGAGGTCCTCTTTTTCCAATTAATATACATCCCACATCCTGACAACATATTTTAGTCAAACAGTATAACATGTATACTTAATAGTCAAGTTGTAATGAATGTACACTTCTATACTACAGTTGCAATGAAGTGTTCACAATTGTAATGAACTAGTAATTTAAAATTCTGAATTACACTAAATTCATATAATGTACTAAAAATTAAGATATTACTTGCTACATATGTAATATAAAAGTACTACAAATAAAAAATAAAAAAATTTCATCCCTAGAAGAAGTTGCCTAGTAACGAGAGCAAAGATTAACCAAAACTTAATCAAAAAGGAAAATAAATTGCTCTTTGTCTTCATTGCAACAATTCGCAACTACGAAAATTCAATGCACCTACGGAATGTCCATGACTTCTTAAAGAAATATTGGTAAACAAAATGATTGTGCCCGTTGTATCCATAAGTCCTTCATTACATCTACATCTTCATTCATACAGAAAGTACTAGTAATACGTCATTGTTATCTAACTACACCTATTCATTCCAAAATCAATGGTCCTTTCACTGTATTTTATTATACCATACTTACAGAAGCAATACCCACTTCTTCATACTTTTGTTCTCTAAGATGTTAATTATAATGACACTTGCAAGTATTCCCTGTTAATTTCTTCTTTTTGTTCTTCTCTGATGGTATATGAAATGTGTAGAAGACATTGAACGTGTTCAAATTCTTGCATTCATAGACAATCAAATGTCATTACAGTTTCCCAATAACAGTGACCTCTAAATTCAAAAACATTTGATGAAAATTATATGAAACTGTTCAGCACAATTTTCATATCGCAAGACAACTTTTCAGCAATACACTTTCTTGAAGAAAATCTAAGATCCTCTTCCATAGCATGTTTATAGAGCTTTCAAGAAAACTACATTTTCTACCACATGCATGCCTCTTCAGAACTATATAAATAATACCCCTCCTAAAAAGGTCGTTTGCATACTTCTCTTTTGCACTAGCCAAGATAAAATAAGAAATACAAAGTACCTGATGAGTATTTGCACTGTAATTGATTTTCTTGCTTCCACACTGTCATATAACACTGTGACTTTTTTCTCTTTGGTGCAACTACCACAACCTAATCCACCATCAACATTTCCACCTTCATTTCTCTCCTAAGGTATTCCTCAAAAGTGAAAGCTTCACATTGCATTACCTTCATAGAAGATCATTTTTATCAAACAAACTATTCAATGTCACTTATTTGTTGAACAATGATAACTCTATAACTATGGAGTATTGACTTTACATTGAAGAATTAGTAATGGCAAGTTGCACACCAAATGTGACAGAATGGTCTTCACAAAAACATTCCAACCACATGTCATGCGGTATGTGAATTTAAATCACTCATTTCCTAAGTATTTGCAAACAATGTGCTCTTAAAAAATTTCAGTTTGAAATCCTTTTCAATAAATAATAATTAGACAAATTTAGTTGTTTTTTTGAAATCTTACAAAAAAAACTCCACTTCAAGTTCCATAGAAACTACAAAGTTCAAAATATGGTCTTTGCATCATGGAAGAGTTTTTGGTGTGAAGAACTTCTTCAGTTACTTATGAAGGTTTGCTTCTACTATATGTTAACCTCTAAATGCTAAAAGCCTTTTCTCTACTCTTTAAAATTTTCAATTACTTGTTTTCAAAAAAATCTTCTCAATAGTTCTATAAACTAATTTTGAACTTTGCTACAAAATTTACTAGATATTTTAAAGGTCACACATGGAAAACATATGTACAAATTACATCACTTATGCATTGAAAGATTATAATTATTCACAAAGAAACTTTAAAAAAATTAAACATTATTTGAGGTCCTTCATTTTCCACTTGTCAAATACTAAAAGTTTGTTAATAAAAAAATTGAATGCAAGTGCCTCATATGTATTATTTTAATCTTTTCATGACTTTTCCATTTATAATTTAAAACTATTGTAAATCAATTTAAATTGGTTTGTTCAATCATAATTGTAGTGCATTTGTTGCTCTTTTCCAAGAGGCCACAGTGGTATCGGCAATCAACATTTAAATGGATAGAAGTGTACCAAGTCTGGAATAGAAGAATCCAAAAGAGTCACTTCTGAATATGGATTACTGAAGCAAAAACCACACTTCTCATAAAATTTTTATAAAATATATACTAGTTTGCAAAGAACAAACTTCTTCATGTTCTACTTACATTCAATGTGTTCTTCAGACAAAAACTTGGTATGTACTGCATGTACGTTCTTTAGTCAATTTGTATGTCTCACAAATTCGAATAAATTTGAATTCATTCAAGGATTTCAAGAGCTTCCTATGCAACAAAACTATTCTTTGGAAAGCTCCTAGTGATATATAAAAAAAACACTCTACAGTTGGTAATCAAGTTTTGGTCCTTTTGTTTAATAAAAAATTATTGAAGACAACACTTTTCTTAAGGGATACCTACAAGTGATTTTCCAAAACAAATTACTCTTCATGACCACTAAGGTTTTCAAATCATACAAAAGACTTCTCTGCACATAGAAACTTCTATTCCCACAATTAAATCAACCATTACAAAAAAATTAAGTTATTCAATCAAAAAATGTTTTTTTCATGCTTCTATAGGAAAGTAGAATAGAAGGCCACATCAATGACAATGACGTTCTGTTTCTCTAAATGCAATAGTGAATTTGCTTAGGTACCTTCTGCACAATCTCTTAGTACTCTTGAGGTCGACAGTTGCCAAAAAATACAAGAAATTGTAGAGAGGGGAGTCTCTAATAAGAAGCTCTCTCTAATACTCCTCAGAGACCAATCCAAGCCTGTTCCAATATCAACATTTCCACTATTATTTTCATTGTAACCAATGATTTCAATAGACATATAAAGTTGTCAAAATGTACAGTAATTTAATTTTCAAAACAATATTTCGGAAGATCACTACAATAAATTGAAATGAAAATGCTAATAAAATAAGTGCACTTCCATTAAAACCAAAAAAAATATAATACAAATGAAACATTTTAGTTTTAATCCATTTCCACACATTGAAGGTAGTTATTAAGCAATGGAAGTTGTAGTTCTATATGATTTTCATGCACAACGTCTATGATGTAGAAAGCTATGGACAGTCTTTTACTTCATCATGTACAATTTCCTTTTCCTTTTAATAAAAGCTTTGTGGCATCTCCTATGCATTTAACAATTTCCATTCCCCATTTCATAGGATACTAGCTTGCCATTCTTCATTGTCGTTGAGTTATTTTCTGTAGACCTTCAATACCATAGTAGTTTGAATTGTAATGGCTTCTCAACTTTATGATTATATGGAAAACCTAGGTTACAGAGCTCCATTTTGATAAAATACAAATTATATGTAGTGTTACATTTCTTATGAAGCTAGAAGGACTTCTCCCACATCCATTCTCAATTTCAAACAATTTGCTATTAGTGTACTGTTAGGCACATTTCAATTCATATATGAAGTTTTTTTTTTTCTCCCAAACAATTATATCAAAGAATTCATATCATTTACTTCAATTTTGGAAAAAAATGACATTTAGTAATTGACAAATACTGTCTATGTGGACATTTAGTGTTTATAACATTAATTTGCTTATTCACTTTCAATGTTGTGCTTCATAATTAGTGATGTCCTGAAATTCTTCCTTAACTGAAGATTCCGTAGCCATGCTTCTGTAAGAAAAATAGTTGGATCACATACCATTGTGTGTGTAACTATCTTATATATGTTCCTATAGAAATTGACTAGAACTTAAATATTCAATTTTAAAGAATTTCCTAATTGCTTTGTACACTACAACTTCCTAAACGTTAAGATGCACCTTCAATTCTACCTTTTGCTAATTCATTTTTAATATACTATAGTATATAATGTTACGGCTTAAATTTGAACTAATTCTTTATTAGGGTACTTTGCTAAAGTTATTTTAATGAGTTCTGCAAGCAATGAAGCTCTACATTTGCCATTTATTTGGCTATGGCCATCTATAAGAGTCACTACTGTTTTGGAAGTTGGACCCAACATATATAACATTCCTGCTATTCTAGTATAGCAAGTTTGTTTGTTGGGTTGGTCCCGGCTTACATAGTAGTGATGATAGCATGAGACGTGAAGTTGTCAGTTCCTCCAGTATATTGGATCCTCCGTGATGTAGCCATGAGTAGGTTATTTAGACTTCAAGGAGGCCCTTTTTTAGCTTTCATTGGTGAGATGTTTCAATAGTGTATGAAATTTCAGTGCTCTGCCATCCTGTGAGCACTCTTTTCTGAATTTCAGGTTTTCCCCTCACATGTATTCATTGACAATTTGCTGACAGGACCGCTGAACACAGACAATTGATCAAGTACCTACTTCATCGTCAGCCAGGTACACGTACACTTCCATTACTCTTTCAAGATATTATGTTCATTTCATTCTAGTCAATAGGTGAGTAGGGTGACTCGGAAAAGTAGAGATTCAACACATCTTCCTTAGCTACCTAATGAAGCATTAATCGTGACACTAACTTACATCTTTCCATAAGACAATTGATAGGATTAACAATTCTTAATGTAGAATGTTAGTCAAATGCATCTTTACAAATAGATTAGTTTAATAAACATATTCATGCCTGTAGTGGCAGACTTTGTCCAATACCTGTAGTGGAAACGTAGAAGCTGCAACTGAACCGTCTGTACTGGTCAAAATTCTCCAGATCTGCTCTCGTGGTACTAACTTACAGAACTGTCTAACTGACTGTTTTTGTCTTCTTGATGTGCAGTAGCCACTGCTGAAGTAGCTTTAGAAAGACCTTCTCACTAACGTCCATTTTCTTGTAGTATTGCTTTGAGGAAGTCACAATTCAAGTGCTCTATTCTAAAACAAGTATCCAAAACTAGTTTCAACTGAAGTCACAACTGAAGTACTCTACTCCAAAACTAGTGTCTACTGAACTCACAACGTAAGTACGTTCTCTCCTCCAAAATAAAATTTTGTCTCAGTATCTGCAATACCATCTCTTACTCTCTCCACTCAAAGCTGCCGTCTCTTTCTATATACAGTTGCCACCCTTCCAAACAGAAACAACATACCGAAGTTGAAGAAAATATTTTGAACAAAAAATGAGAAACCTGTAAGCTAATGATGCAAGTGGCAAAACATAGGTGCGGAGGTCGGCAGTTTGGAAGCTCAAACGCAAAGAGACGACCTACACATCCCGACTTAACAAACTGGAAATCTCAAGAAGGCTGGAAAATGAAACACGTCTACAGATAAGGTAAGCTGAAAAAAATCCTGAGTTCCTCGTTAGGAGTTTTAATTTTAGTAAGTAAGAAAGGGGACGCGTGAAAAATAATAGGTTCTAGGCGCTGCGGCCGAGTTCTTTGACATCGTCATTTGACTTTTCAATCCACCAAAGTTGTAGTGGCCTACGTTGATGTACAGAAGTGTGCGGCTGATCCAGCGCACTCTTTCGTTGAAGTCTCCTACTAAATCGCTGAAGTCTTTCATTGGTCACTTTGTCCACAAAAGTCTCCCACTTATTCAAGTCCCCCATTGATCCACCGAACTGTGGCCTTCACATCTACCGCTAGGAATCACTGGAGTACAAAATACTTCTTCGTGAATAGTGCACGTCCGTGGGTGTGGGCGTGCATTGTTCACCGAAAGACTCATTCTTGGTGAATAGTGAAGGTCCTCACCTGTGGACGTGCACTATTCACCTGAACGAGGAATCTGTGGCAGCGTCAGATTCCTCTTCAATTCTCTAATAGGAGCTGCAATTGCAACAGTAACTAACTATGTCCACTGCCTAATGAATCCTTTTCCTAGTGCCGAATCTCTGCTGCCTCCACGAATCCATCGCTTCGACTGGGCTGGCTCCGTCTCCTCGGCCGTTGGCTATATCCACGAGTGTACCCTGGGTCTTTGAAAAATACTAGACGAAAGAGCCGGGCCACAGCTATTTCTGAAGTTCCCAGGGCTCAATCGGCTTAGGACTAGGAATCTGAAATGATGGAGAGAAAAAGTAGCATCAACCGCGATGGAATGATCCGTAGTTTTTGGTGACGAATATACCTCCGATTCATACAAATCACGGTACCTACGCTTGCGGTAGCACGACACCTTGCGCTTGTTGTAGCACGACACGGCACCAGACGCTAGATCTGGAGAGATTTTAGAACCTCAGAAGGATCTAAGGGCATGAGATTTTCAGTTTCGCAGGTGTTTTAATTCCCTTCCATTTCTAGATGAGCTGATTCCAAACCATGCATAGAAATCATGAAGTATGGACTGACCGTGATAGTCCCATCCTTGAAGAATGGGAAAAAAAAAGGAAAAAAAGAATACTGAAGTGAATTCTTCAACGGACTCTTTGAAATAGGAGGTACAGAAACTGCTTGCAAGTGAGTAGAAATATTGTGGTGAGGAGTAATCTTATCTAATCGCTACCTCTTCTCAAAAATTTTGAAATCAGCTTGTCGTCATCGCTTTCAAAAAGCACTGAATCTGTTGCTGCAGCCGACTCCTACAAGCTCAGGATATCCGTATTGTATGCCTCAGTGCCAGCTTCCCCCGTTGTCACTAGTAGAAAACACAGAAATTCTGTTGTTTCGGTGACGTTGTTTTGGTCACCGAACAATAGATTTCTGCTGAAATTTACAGAAATCTATAAATTTCAGCAGAAATCTGTTGTTCGGTGACCAAAACAACGTCACCGAAACAACAGAATTTCTGCGTTTTCTACTAGTGTGTAGACACTGTCTTCCGTTCGACAGTGTCTGTCCCGCGGCTTCCATGGATCCTCCTCTTCATCGTTGTGTTTAATTTTATGGAGCTTGCTGTGTTGCTTCTGGCATTGTTGTCTTCTCTTTTTCGAAGTTATTTTACCTGACCTTCAGTCCTGCAAATCATACCCTTCCGGTTAGTAGAGTAGCGATCTATTTTCACGTCGCTGCCACTGCGTACTTCAGCAGCTTCGTTTCCCTCGTCTCTACCGGATTGACTCCTGCGACAGTAAGTGCGTGGACTAGACAAAAGCCTGTGTAATACTTTGCAGGATTCAATCCAACTTTTTTTTCTCACCCACTAAAATGCAAGTGATCACCGCTAAACTTTCCTTGACTTCACTCTACTGGGAACAATATAAGAACTCTCATGTAGTATCGAAAAGATTATCTGTATCACTAAATAAAAGAGACCATAGTCGACCTGCGTAGGCTTCTTGAAGCAGTGCTTTCCCAACCGTTCACTCCTTCTCCGAGATGCCAGATTTTTAATTCCAACTGAGTGGTCGGAGGAAATACCCTTGAAGAACTCCGTCCAGTACCGCTGAAGAGCTCCGACCAGTAATGCTGAAGACCTTCGTCCAGTAGCGCACCTCCGTCCAGTGCCGCTGAAGAACTCCAACCAGTAGCGCTGATGACCTCCGTCCAGTAGCGTTTAAGTCCTTCGTCTCTTAGTGCTGAAGACCTACATCCAGCCAAGACAACTGAACCAAGAGTAGAGTGGCCCGGAACTCCAGAATGTTCAAATGGACATTGAGTAGTTTCGTCCAAACTATCGGAGACATTGATTCTTCCACAAAACCGTAGTTGCAGAGTTGTTCATAAACTGTGCTTCAGCTACAACTCCAGGGGAACCCTACACTTGGAAGCAAAGCGTCATCGTCACTCCGATCAAAACCCTACAACATCAGAGTTTCTCAGAATTTGCGAGGTCGTCAATCCGACCAAATCCCTAATTTGCCGCTTCTGACAATGCGATTCTTTCACAGCAACTTTGTTTTCCTCTACAGCCACTTCCTCATGAAATTTTCATTGAGTTTGAAAATATTCTCCACCGTCATTGCATGACAGATTGCCTACACATTGCTACGACACTGTAGTTGCATCTATTAAGAACACAAGTCTCTTTTCTTCCAAGTCTCCCTTGCCCTTCCTATGTCTCTCTCCCGCCTCCAGAGAATTCTACTTGAACTACGATGCAATCAAGGTTTACAGGCATGTTGATGTGTAGTATGAACTAATGCAATTTCTTCAAGTTCGCACTCCCAAAACAAAGCAGTAGCCGTTGCAGCCTAAACCTTGTCCCAGTCGACATTGGAAACCCTAAACCTATGTTGTGGATGCCATATGCGCTACATCTCTGCAATGTGAAGCTACAATAAGTGCTTATCCCACAACTTCAATTAAAAAAAAGGGCTTGTCAATAATTTTTTTGGAAATGAGTCAACGATGACAACATTGTAATTGAATTTTGGTCAGGTGAAACTTTTCCAAATATTTTTTTAAAATTTACATTGGAAGAAAAGAGGAATTGGCATCTAGTCCAAGTTGTTTCATATTTTTTGGATAATTACTGATTTAGGTATGAATTTTCAAAGAAGTAGTATGAGTCCTAATTAATGAATGTAGGGCTTTTAGGAAGTGTTCATTGCAACATGTATAGAGTAATGTGAAAAGCAAGGACAATTATTGGCTTTTGCAATAATGAATAAGATTTTCCTTGTTTTTTTGAAAGACTATTAGTAGAGGTCAATTTAAGAACCGCCTCCAATTCATTCCAATGCCATTTATGGGGATGGTTGTAAATGCACGGTTGGAGTTTGAGCGTCTTCATTTATAACTCTCGCAATTCTTGTTGAAAGACCTACATGTTGAGGTTTATGGTGTTTGCAACCCGGCCGTAGCTATGCATTTTTTAGCTTGAAATGGGAAGTCCTCATTAGAGTTTGTATTTGCAGCATCCTCACCTTATAAGTCTAGCAATTTCATCTGCAATGTGCATGTGGATCTATTTCATAGATCCATTTTAATGATAATGAGTATTTATTATGACGAAAATGATGATTGTAGTTGTTCAATGCTTACTTATTTTCGGTATTATATGGTAACAAGTTATTTGGATATTGTGTAATCAATGCAGCATTTGTTTGGGTTGTAATTGTCAATGCTTTTGTTTGTTTGCGGTTGATCATTGTGAACTAAAGTGGGTAATTAAGTATAGGTAGATACTTGATTATTCACTTTTCATATCTTTACAATTATCCCATAATGAGAAATCATATCCAATAGTGCAAACTGTAATTAAATATGTTGGAAATATACTTACTGTGTTTTTTACTTGGTCATTGTATGTTTTCCTCACAGATGTGGTGGACAAGCTACTTGGAAAGGACAAGCAAATTGAGGACCCCATGTTGAAATTTTGCTTAAAGATTGCTGAGAAGAATGTATAATCCATTCTAAGGACTACAAAGAACTAAGCAACAACTTAGGTACTACAATGATGGCTATGCAATTTGAGATTGTCATAATGGAACAGTTTGTGTGAATGCTCGGGGGGTGAACTACAAAGGAAGTTTATGGGTGAGGAGCGACCTAAATTTGGATCTCCTATATTATATCATAAATTTTTATTTTTCCAAAATAAAATATGAATAGATTTTCGTACTTTGAAAGTTTATGTTATGAATTATTGGTATTTTTTTTATGTTAATACAAATTAGTCTCATATTTTAGAAGAGAAAAGATACACTCTAAAGCTAAAATTAACTTTCACAACCCTATGTTATATAAGAAAAAAAAATTGAAAAATAAAAAAAAATTCTGTAAAATAGCTTTCTATTGAAAGTGTATTTATATATTTATACAGTAGTCATCTTCATGTGATCTCTATAAATATTTTAGTTGGAGAACATGCCATTTTAGTTCATTTTCAAATCCTTTCTAGACAATATATCACATGTTATTTACGATTGGTATTTTTGGCAATAGAAAACTATATACATTGTTCAACAAAGTTCAAAATTGTAAGTTGAAATTATAGTTTATTAGAAAGTAATCAAGAAAAGTAGAAATGGCTAGTTAGGGTTTGGTCGCTCCTCACCCATGAACTTCGTTTGTAGTGCACCCCTCAAGTGTGTATGTTTTATTTTATTATTGTTTCAATATTGAGCATCTACGATGCAGATGGTATGATTTAGGTGTTTGAATTATGACAAGGAATTGCTTTGGATTTTACAAGAAGTGCATTTATTGGACTTCTATTTTCAGAGTCCAACTGAATTATTCGTTTCTTCAATATTTCTACCAATACTTCGTACAACTTCTAAGATGAAATATTTTAAGCCTTAAAGGATTAAGCAACATTGTTGGACAACATAGCATTTCAGAGTACGTACATGTGACTAGAGATTTCATAGTTTTCTTCATAAATTTTCTGTGATCTGTAGACAAAGAATATGTATAAGTTTGATTTTTTTTAATGTACAATTAAAAGTGTTATACGTAATATTGTATTTCTTAGAGGATATTTGCCAAACAAAACATTTACATTTCTGTTTGCACGTTAGAATAAGTAGAACATGTACTGTACTATAGGTATAATTGTTTAATTTAGGTGGAGTTAAGGTACACTACTGTGAAATCAATGTCGAGCACATGAAAGACATTTACGTTTCTTAGATGCTCATTTCTGTATATTTTGGAAATAAATCATTATTTTTCCAATTAGGTATCTGGTTTAAAAGTTATGAAGGAAAAAATTTCAGTCAGTTTTCAGTATTTCAAAAAACTGAAATTCATTGGAGTGAAAATAAGTTGTTTTGAAATGCACACATGTTTTAAATATAGAATAACATCAAAAAGTGTTTGTGGAAGGTAGTGTTCATTGTGATAAAACATAAAAAGAACAATACCATCATGTGTGGCGCTTTCTACTAAAGTTTTAGTTATGTGTACTTAGTATCTGTGAAAAGGATTGCATGAAGGAATTGTCATTGAGTATGAACAACAATAGTGGGTCATTGAAGTAATATCAAATGATGTGGATACTAATTAAGTTATTCTATGATTTTGGTAGTGTAACAATAGTTTAAGCTAAGGGCAATGACCACCTCTTTTGTATGTTATTCGTACATTAAATAAAATAAATTGTATATCTTGATGAAAATAGCATCCGAAGGACAATGAAATGGGGAATACAATATTTGGAAAATAGGAAGAGAATTAAAGCAAAACTCCATTTTTTGAAGTTCTTAAGTCGTCAATTGGACGTATTATTAGTTGAAGAGAATGAGTCAATTGTTCTGGAATGTCCTCAAGAAAGTGAACATTGTGAAATGAAAGCGAGTTTTTGTGTATACAATTAATACATAGAAATTGAAGGAGGAAAACTTCTGAGGTATTCAATTGCCTTTGGTTTTCAGTAGTGCAATCTTTAGTTAAAACATGCAACGATAGATTCAAATGTATTTGTACTAGTTCTTCCACAATGTTGTTGCATTAATAAAAAGTACTAAGAAAACATTAGATGTAGTCTTTTGCTAAAAATTGTGAATAAATCAATTTTTCCATAATCTTCCTAGAATCTTTCTTCCTTTAAGAAATACAAGAGTGTCTAATTTCACCCTCTTTTTAATTATATTGAAATATACATATGTAATTATATCTTCAAGTAAAGACAACCATAGAGTTCATGACCATGTGAACTGTACGTGTGCATAAGGAACTAAAGACAATGGGAGCAGAAGCATTTGGAAGTCCAGTGGTATTCAATGTTGTAGACACTACAGTGGTTGCAACAGAACGAAGGAGCATAGGAGAAAGACTTGCGCGTGTGGTTCGAGGGAGATTTTTTGAACAAGAGGATCATCAACCTCCCGAAGAAGTCACTCAAGCAACAAATGGGATGGTGCAACTCCTTGGAGACAATGGTGATGTTGTGGGAATTGGTCAAGTGGATGGAAGCTTTACATGTGGTGTTGAGCTTCATCAAGTGAAGTTACGCCCATTTGAAATTGCGGTTCGTGTTACGCATGTTGTAGATGAAACAAAATGGGTTGGAGAGGTGGTGGGGAAGTACCTTGGTGATTGTAGAGAGAAAGTCATACGATGGTGTCGGTCTTCAGTTCGTTCGCCACATCCTTCGGAAATGAGGACAGCAAGTAGTACTCAGAGAGAGGGACAGAATATCAACTTTCCACCTATCTATGCACCACAATTCAATTTTCAAGACGTAGAGGAGAGCAATAGCAATTCTAATACAAGGCCAGCAAGTCATGGTGAAAGAAGCACTAATGAAATGAATACTCGCATGACAGAAGGTTCCGAAGCCAACACTCCCGATGTAATAAGAGTGGAAGGGATGTTTGTAGGTGCACCGAAGAAAAAGTATTCAATGACAAATCGAAGAGCAAGGGTGAGAAGTCCAAGAGAGCGGGGAGAATCAATAAGTCAAAAAGTTACTCTTGATAGTGTTTTGTGTGCAACGGAAAAATGTGCATGCAAACGCAACTGCTTACGTGATGTCAATGCGAAATTTGTATTGGATCAACAATATATGGCTTGGGGTCAAAAGTATGAAGCTAGAGCTACATGGATAATGCAAATGCTAAATGCTTTTTATACTCGTACGGAGGGTTTGAAAAGAGACAAGTATGTCACCAAGTTAGATGGCATAGTGGTTTGCAATGCATGCTACGCTGCTGCATTGGGTTATTCTCAAAGGCGTTTCAAGCAGTTGAAGACATCGCATGCCATATATGGTGAAGTGGCTGCCATTCATGGAAATACATGTCAAGGAAGGGAAAGTGCAAAAATGTCAGCTGCTAGGGAAAGCCTCAATGTGTTTGTCAATGAAGTTGGATGTCAACAACCCCATCAATTGCTTTGAAGGAAAATGGACAATGCGGTGTTACCACTAATTTTGCTACCTATGAATACGACAAAGGTTGATGTATTTCAATACATGAATGAAGAAGTGAAGAAGCTTGTAGATTGTTCAGAATTGTCTATGAGCTCATTTCGTCGGCTTTGGCGGAAGGAGTTTCCGCATGTGCAAATCCCACCCTTCTCCAGATTCTCAAAGTGCTATCATTGTTGGGAGTATAAGTGCGGAATGGAATCCACGACGAATGCAGCAGCAAAGGAGAAGATAAAAGAATTATACATCATCTACATCCGAATTCAAATGGAGGAGAGGCGAGATTATTGGTTGTTCAAGATATCAACAATGATTACTCCAGATATTTTCATGTGTTTGATTGTGGATGGTATGGATCAAAATACAACTATGATACCGAAGATGAGGCAGTCTGTGAAGAACATTGAATCTCAATTTGTGAAGACTCATCTCTGTGGTGTACTAGTGCATGGAATTAGCTTGTACGCTGATGTGTGGGTAGATGCTCACCACAAGCATAATAGCAATCAAGTCATAACGTCGATCATGAACGGAATATGCGATGTGAAGCGCAGGAAAGGATCATTGCCACCGACTTTGAAAATTCAAGCAGACAACACAACGAGGGAGAATAAAAACATCTATATGTTTGTCATATGCGCTGTACTAGTAGGGCTTGGTTTCTTCAAAGAAGTCCATCTGTGTTTTCTGATTGTAGATCACACGCATGAGGACATTGATTAGAGATTTAGCATGATTTCAAACGCACTGAAGAGAAAAGATATAGATACATTGGAAGAGATGTTGAAGTTGGTGGAAAAAGGTACATCATATACTGAGGCTTTTGTGAGTGCTCGCCAACTTGAACATGTACGCGACTGGAAGTCCTTCATTACACCTCATTTGCTACGAGGAGGGGAACAATTGACAGGTATAACATTTCCACAACATATGAAGTTTTACATGGACAGTGGATTAGTCCGTGTACAACACAAACATTTCAGCTCAGATGAATGGGGTCTAGTATGAGGACATTTGTGTTTGCACTCATTACTGAGCAGAGCAGAAAAACTAAGCTTTGCTCAAGTTTTTGCAGCTAATCAGAGAGAATTGAAAGCATTGGATGAATTCATTGCGTACAAGAAGAAGTTAGTGCTAAGAGGCTTTGATCCAATCAGAAATGCGGAAGTTGTGGACAAAACAGAAGAATTCAAGGAGTATCTTGAGGAATTTCCACAACGAAATCGGGAAGGCATTTGTCATTTACCATTTTGGCCAAGTGACATCGAAAATGAGAACAATGATGGTAATATTGTTTTCAATGTGGAAGAAGGTACAAATACGAATACCATACCAAATGAAAATGAAAATATGTTTGAGAATGCAACCGTGGATTTGATGATGGCAACAATGCCTAATCCACAGTGAAGGGGTTATTTTGGACCCCGTAAAGATAAACCTCCTCAAGAAATATCCCGAAGATTGACAAGAAGAAGAAAGAGAGGCAACAATACTGAAGCAACAACTGCAGTAGTACGAGATGCAAATGAAGATCCTTTCCCTTCGTTCAATCCAATGAACGACATTATTGTAGGATAGTTTGTGGCTCTTACTGTAGAATTGAGTGAAGTGAGAGGAGGAGTACCTTTCTATTTGGGAAAGGTGTTGAAGTTTGGTCAAGGGAGGTGGGCCTTGAAGATGAAAATCCTATGGTATTGGCCTACGATGAAACCTGGAACAGAAAATGAAGCTCAGAATAATAGATTGAGGTATGTAAATTGCATGGAATCTACATGGGAACCGTCTGGTGAGAGGTTTTCTTGGATAGAAAAGGAAGCAGCTATATATTCATGGATTGATGTTCCACGTCAAGGAAGAAGTGGTCACGTAATACGTGCGAGCATAATAGTGCATGGGGTGCAAACAGAGGAAATAGTGAACATTCCGACGAAGGCAAAGCCGCATCTCATGGAGTATATGGCGATGCAGATGGAGGACCTAGATGACCAACGTTTGCAAAATGATTTGAATATGTATTAGAGGAAAACCATGTCTCATAGTACGCTTTTGTCTTCGAAGTTCTAGACTTTCCTATGTACTTTACAGTGAAGTAAAAGAATATTTCTTGGAAGTATTATGGATTGAAAAGTGTACCAAATTTTCATAAAACAATTGAAGAGCTTACAGCAATTTTATGTGTATTGACCAAAATATTTGTCCAACAAAGAGTGCATGATGTTTTTAGATATGTACTCCCGCCTTTTGTGTTTCAAAATGTTGTCTCTTGATGACGTACAAGCGAAGTGCAATTTTGCACTTCTTAAGTGCAAAAATGTCTAATTCGGTGTTTGATGGAGATGTTAAAGATTGTTTTAGGAACTTGCACTTTTCTAATGTAATTTATTACATGAACTACCTTTTTTAATTCCTTTATGTCATATCCATGTTAGGAAATATTATAATTGCATTAGGTGGTTTGATGACCACCATGGATATAGTTATTGATGGCTTTGGAGGTAGTTTAGAGATTGTTTTGAGCCATTTGGCTACTTCAGTTCAAAAATTTGTAACAAATTCATACTTTGTCAAAAAAAAAAAAATTCAGGTGCTCTCCCCATTTTTCATGTGTGCTTGTGTATGGGAAAAAAAATTAGAATTTTTCAAATATATCAACAAGACAAACCAGTCCATTTGCTGGTTTACCTTAGTCCATTTTGGAGGAACATCTGTTTTAGAGGGCAGGTGGGCATGCTCTTACCCATTGACTTTAACCCCCAAAGTGCTCAACCTAATGATTATGTATATTTGAAATTGGTTCAACTAAACAATGTTTCATGTGAAGCCTTCTTTCTTTTGTCCATTGATGTGTTACATAGTTTTTCTTCAAGCTTCCTTTGGATATTTATTTTCCACAACATTCATCATGGTTGAGTATGTAGGGTTAATTTAGCATTCAGGATTCTGTTTACCCCTCGATGGCTTAGAGTGTTGAATGGTGCAAAAATAGAAGTTGAATTGGTAATAGAAACGTTACTTCATGGCATTGCCGGGAATCTCCTTCCCAGGAGCTGTTTTTGGAACTTGGGACGAAAAATTGAGCATCTAACGCACTTGTGTTCACATTTTTTTGCTACTCTAGAATTAGTTACAAACTCTATAAGTTGGAATAGTACTGCACACTAAGCTTACATCAGTCCCGACCCTGGAATCTTCACAAACTTCAATTTATATCCCTAGAGCGGAGGCAGCTTTTAGCATTAAACCCGACCCAAAATTCAGCATTATGACTAACGCAGCTTTATATGACACCAAGCAGCATTTTTTGTGGCGGACGGAAGAATTGTATGACGAAAGGTTTATGTTACGAAAGTGGTTCACAATCCACGATCAGCAATTCAGATTCTCATGTTCTGGGCTCTGATTTCTTTACGTGCTATTCGAATCATTACCGATGTCTGTGATTTGGCGATTGGTCGAAGTATTGGATGTGGGACATATTTCGTAAACATTCCACATCCAATACTTCGATCAATCGCCAAGTAATGATCTCTGGTCGGGTCGATGCTTATAAGTGCTCCAAACTCGTAAGGATTCTATCATATTTCTACGTTCTCCATCTCTTCCTCGACAAACTGTCACATATATAGTGACAGTGACAGTGCAATCAAATATCAGATGAAATGGGTGCATAAAACTAAACACATGAGAAACCACCAATGGATGAGTGAGGACATTCCAAGAGGATGAAACACAAAGAGAAACAACACTCGTCAGAGCTTGTATCAGATGAATACGGCAAACAAAGTTGCCAAACATCACATTAACAAAAGGGAGTTATAAATGATTTGGTATGTTTACACCATCTAACTCTCGGTTGCCTCCCTCAATCGCCTGATCGTACTGCGCACAGTAACTGCAGCTGCCGTGCTGCAACAAGAAACACATAGGTTGTCAGATCAATGCTGATATCAAAAGTGATAACATGGATATCCAGATAGATTCACGAACAGGTTCGGAAAAGTAACTAAAAATAGAACATCACAATTATCTAAGTGCAAATCCACTTACTTCAAGGTGTAAGCACCTCCGGCCTTGACCTTGCCGCAGTCCTTGCAGTTCCAGATACCGACAGCTTTCCTCTTCACTGCGAACTGGAAGCAGGAAGATTGCGGAATTTCAGATAATATACATTCGTTCTCATCTCTACTGTTGGATGCTACACTACATTTGTATAGCATGAACATGAAGCAATCACAGGAATCGACAACAGTTAAGAACTTGTGAGGCAAACAAAATCTGAACGTGTTTATCCTAAACCTAGACAAATCTGATGAAGGATCCGCGAATTGAAGAATATCCACTGCAAAGTCAGTTCTAGACAGTGCAAAAGCACAAACTCCCATTCCTTAATAGGCAGAAAATTTTCATCTGAAATTCCAGGGTAGAATAACTACAATAAAAAAACGTAAGATATTCAATATCTAATCGTGCCGCAAAGATAATATTATTCACGACGTTACCTTCCCGCAGAACTCGCAGAAATACTTGGAGTGCTGGCTGACCTCCATCTTCTTGATCTGCTTCCTCAAACTGGCACCATATCGGGTACCTGCAGACCCCAGAATTGAACATTATCACTTGAATGCATTTGGCATAAGAGGTTACCGATATACAACATTTACAGGACATGTACCTATAGAATAGTCAAGTTCATCCAAGGGAAAACACCAAACTACTGATATCAACAGAGTGATATTCAATCATAAATGAAGCAAGAAGGATTAGACAAGGCATACCATATTTGCCGACGATTCCGGCTTTCTTCGTGCGCTTAGTCTGTCAGAATAAGCCTAGAGGCGTCAGTATCACAATTGTCATCCAACCCAGAGGCTCATGCTTGACGCAATTAGGTCACGACCTAGTTAACCTAATCGACCTTCATTTGAAACTAAAATCACGGAAGGACGATAGTATTTATGCTGACGCCAAATTGGTACAAAATATCTTGCAAAAGAGACATCTTAAATCATCTTCAACGATAAACTTCTTCAAGGCGAAAGCAGAAAACGACTTGAAATGACGAGCGTGTCACAACTGAGACCGAAAATTCTACATAAATTGTGCTAGGTAAATACAAAAACCCAGCACATTCCTCGGATTGTTATTCACACTGAACCTTAACCTCATGCGAGGCACAGTAACGGCCACCTCCAAAAGGAGAGAAGTAGAAACTCTCTTCATAAAAGACACTCTCACATGCAGAAGACATTAGGAAAAAAACTAAACGCGCCCTGACATTAAAACATCCCCAAACCCTCCCTTTCCAGAAATCAGGTGAAAGCTAAACACCGATAAAAAAGAAGCTCCATTCACGGGAGATCACGAAGCGAACGTACCATGGTGGCGAAAACGAAGATCCGAGACGCGCACTGGTACGCAGGACGGCGCTCCGGCACTGAGGAACAGGCAGTAGTGCTGCGAAAAGACTGAGCTCTCCGGACGGCTAGGGTTTTGGGGAGGGAGACGACTCGCGGTGTCTGATGACCGTGTTCTCTCGCCGGTCACCGTGGAAGCCCTAGCTTCTCGACGGTTGTAAACGTCCGCCACTTGCTGCCCGAACTAGCTGCCCCTCCCCAATGGCCGGGAAATAAAGCGGTTGCATTTTGAAAACAAAGGATGTGAAACTGGAAAGAATTTGGTAGGGCGAGAAATGCAAACGGTGCCCTAAAAAATTTTCAGATCTTTAACCGCCTCCTTTTAACACTTGGCATGAAATAATAGTTAGTAGCTAACTTAATATGTAGGTGACGTGAGATATTCAAATGAAGTGGGTAAGGTAGAGGCAGACATAGGGGTTGGGTGTTGGAGTTAAGGATTGACAATAGCATTGCTTCACTATAGTCATCAATTTAATGCATTATCTTGAATTGCTTGATTTATACAAAATTGACAACCATGAAGAGCAAAACATTAAGAAACGACATTGCTCAGTAACAAGAGAAAAAGAAATTTTGAAAAAAACAAAGCAAAGTTTCAACAGTTGAAAATTGCAAAGAGCAAAGTCACTTTAGAGCCTCAAACAAAGAGGAGACATTGGAGCTTCAATATGCAAATCTTTAACATCCATTGGCCAAATTGAAATGTGAATCCTAACCATGACTGAATACACTTTGAAATCTTAGCCAATATGGAAAGGACCCTATACATAAGCTAAGGATGCAATATTCATTAGTAGTTTTAATTTGAAATTGACTTTTATCTATTATTAATTTGAGTTTGGAGGAATTTAACTAGCAGATTTTGTATTTGAGAGTATGCAACCGGCAACCATTGAAGACAAAATGAGGACAATTTTGTCAAAAATTTCTTCAAAAATTAAATTCAAATTGTATATTTATAATAATTTTTGTATGAATTTTTCTTTCAATTCAAAATTTTAAGCTCTCATCATGATGATTTTTTGAGAATTCTGCTTTACTTATTTATTGAAGTCATTTTACGTGTCAAATTTAATGCTATAGTGATGAGAAAATATTAGGTTTATGGACATTGCGTGCATAACTAGGTTATTTGTTGCAATGCAAATTGCTATTCTTGTGGCTAGTGTATGATACCAAAATTTGAAAGGACAATCAAAATACGGCCACGGTTTAATTGTAATCACAAGGTCTACTCTATAGAAATTTAAATGAATTTGCAATGTACTTCGGTCTTCATAAAGATCTAGTATACTAGAGGTTCATCTTGACCAAGAACTAAAAAAACCTTGAAAAAATCTTGAATTGAAAAACTATAACATTTCTATTCAACAACAAATTTTCAATGATTTAAAAAAACTTGAAAGAATATTAATCTTTTTGAGTTCTATAAATAGTATTTGAATAGAATTTTATTGAACTTCAAAATATTGTCAACATGAAGAGGTGGTGTCTATGTCATTTAGGAATTAAGGACAAATCATGTTCACATTTTGTCACACTTTATCAATTTTTAATATCAATAAGTATATTTTAAAATTCAGAAAATCTATGTAATAATATATACTTTGATTCATCTTATTTTCCATAATTAAATATGATTCTCTTACAGAGGCTTTAAAAAAATCATAAAGTAGTTTTTAAAATGCTTAATATAATTTGAATTTTAATAAAAATGGAGATTATAGTGATAGACATTATGGCATAATTGGTGTATTTACTCCTTCCGTTCCAAAATGATCTTCATGTTGCACTTTGTGACCTTGTGAATTGGTCAAATTTGATTTTCAATTGCTATTTGGGATCAACAAACACTACTAGAAAATTTCATTTTTTTGTTGTTTTGGTCGCGTTGATCCGGTCAAAATCTGACAGAAATCTGTTGAAACCAACATATTTCTGTCAGATTTTGACCGGATCAACGCGACCGAAACAAAAAAAAATGAAATTTTCTAGTAGTGAAAACAATTTCAAGTAGTCGTTCCCCTTCCATCCATGCAAACATCAATTAAAAAACAAATGAAAGGACTAAAGGAGTGAATCAAAATTACTCAAACTTATCTTTTGTTTCCCTTTTAATATTGCCCAATTGAAGGGAATAAAGCTTTGGGAGGTGGAACAAAGGGCCACACGTGATGCTAAGTATATACCAAATGCCAACAAAATGAAAACCTCACACTCAACAATTGATCCCTAAAGTACCAAGGCCTTATTTCTGCCAAAAAACACTTAAAATTGCCATTGCACATCCAACCATAGGATCTTATACCTTACTAGTATGAAAATGTGAAACATTTCAGAAATTTTGACCACATAGATTAAAAGATATTTGCATTTAAAGTGAAAAGAACAAATTTTTCAGCACCTTTTGCACTATAGAGTTTTGAGCTTTAAATCCTTATTGTGTAAAATTGAGTTGAGAGTCTAAGGGAATTTTTTTTTCAAAAAAACCCTTAATTTTCATGCTTAAAAAATTGTTAAGCAAAAGTAGGTATGAGAAAGAAGGAAAATCTAAATTCTTAATATCCTAAAGATGGAATTAAAATGCACTAATCCCAATGGCAAGATTGTTCTAGCAAGCAAGCAAAATCATGTAAATTTTTTTTTAAAGAAAAATTATAAAAATTGCATTCAGAAATGAATTCTATAATTTAATTTTTCAGGAAGATGCTCTACTTGCCCAAAAAACAAGATTGTCTATAACTTTCTCATAATAAGTCCAAATGGAATGAATCAAAGCTTCCCATGTAGACAAAAATATAATCTACAAGAAAAAAAAATGGAAAAAAAAATTCAAAATTTTGCAAATTTTTTTTTGTTGCCTGGACTGCCCCCCGTCCCCTATTTTGAGCTTATATGGTCATAACTTTTGTTTCCGGGCACCGAATGTGAAAAAAATTATATTCCCACAAAGCTCATCAATTTTTCTATCTTCAAAAAAAGTTTCAAAAAATCATGACAAAATTTCAGCCTGTAGGTACCTACCCGAAATCCAATTTGTCCCTCAAAAGGACAATGGTCCTTTAGGGAGTAATTGACCATTGAAGCTCTTTGAAAATGCCTCCAAAATCTACTTATCAATATTCCTAAATTGCACTTTGAAAAAGGCTCCAAAACTCAAAATTTCTAGAATGTTAGGAGTGAACCAAACTCCACTTATAGCACAAAATTGGTTTTGAAAATGTTATTTTTAGCCTTAATCCAAAACATTTTGTCCAACAAGAAGATCATTTTGGAATGGATGTAATATTTTGTTTAATTTAAGTGAAATTAAATAGAATTTTTAAAAAAATATATATATTTTGAAGTGTTTTAAATGTGGCAATTCAGCTAAAAAATATTATAATTTTAACCTCCAAAGTTCCAAGAATCTCCTCAAAGGACTATTTAAGATTTGGGTAGGTACTTATGATCTCAATTTTTGGCAAGGTTTTTTAAATTTTTTTCAAGATAGAAAAACTAATTAGAAAAAATAAATATTTCAATTAATGACTTGAATCAAATTATTTCAATCAAATTATGCCACATAAGCCCAAAATAATTGAGGGCAAACAACCAAAAAAAATTGAAATAATTTTGTTTTAAATTTATATTTTAGAGATTATGTTTTTGTCTACGAGAAAAGATTTGGTTCATTCCATTTGGATAAGTGATGTGAAAGTTATAAAGTTCCTTGTTTTGCAAGCAATTTTAGCAGATTCTTGAAAAAATAATGTATTAGATCTGTTTATGAACTCAATTTTAGCAATTTTCCAAACAATGTTTGAAGTTGCACATGGTTTAGTTTGCTTTTTAGAACAATCTCACCATTGGAATTCATGATTTTCAATTCCAACTTAAAACTATTAACAATTTAGTTTTTCCTTCTATCTCATACTTTCTTCAATTTCACAGTTTTTTTAAGAATGAAAACTAAATGGAGGGGCATTGAATTTTTTTTCCAAAATTTCAACTCAATTCTTCAACATAAAAAACTAAAATTAGAATCTGTAGCACAAAAATTTTAAGTTAAGAGGATTCAAAGCCTTATAATCAAATCAAGATGGGAGCAAATTTTTTTAATTTTAAACACTTATATTTTATGATAGATATGGTCAAAGTTTCTAAAATTTCTTCTTCAAATTTTCATACTAGTCTAGTACAAGATCCAATGGTTGGATATGCAAAAGAAACAAATGTTTAAAATTTTGTTGTTTGAATTGAAAATCATAGTTTTGAGAGTTTTTTTGATGAAAAATGAGCCAAAAGACTTTAGGAGTTAATAATCTCTCAAAATTTTAAGATGGAATAAAAATAAAATTACAAGAATCTCATTTTGTTAGTTAACCTCATCAACATTTAAAAATCAAGAATCTTGTGAAAAATCAATATTTAACTTTAAAAATACCCTTTGGACTCACAATGTTTTTAGGCATTAAATCAATCTATATTTATATCTTCTCTTATAAAATCACTAGTTTGTTAATTTGCAATTTCCTTTTAGTCATCTTCTCAAATGGATTTGTCAAGTCTAAAACATCACTCTTTAATATCAATCAAGATATGTATTTGAATTTTAATGTCCCTGAAAATGCACATTATTGTCCATGACATTTCTTAGTTTTGATTTCAATTTTTAACTCCCATACCTACATTGCATTGTGATCTAAGGAGTTTTAAATACTGTGGGATTTATATTTTTATGGAATAATGAAGGCAACAAATAATTTCACTATGGGATTTAGTTTCTTCCTTCATGTAAAAGACATTAAAATAATTTGAACTCAATATTTTTTCTATTGTATTTCTATTTTCTTTTACTTATCCTACTATATGATCCTTGGATGAATCTCTAATCTAAAATCGACTAGTTCGAGATGACCCTAAACTACTGGATGATGGTGGAAAGGTACCCAACCCCAATGGTGTGGTTGCAGGTTTGATACCTAGCAGTGATAGGTGGTTTATCTAGTGTAAAATCAGCCTAGTGTAAAATCAGCCTATCTACCTGATGAAACCCCTTGCAATATCAAAAAATTGATCCCAAGAGGCCTTGTGTTAAAAAAAATTCAAAATTGATCCATAGAGACCTAAGGCCATTTTTCTATCAAAAAGCATTCAAAATTGTCATTTTCAATGCAAACAACAAACACTTTGAACATTTTTTTTGTTTATCCAACTAGAGGATCTTGCATTCAATTAGTTTGAGATATGTAGAAGAAATTTCATAAACTTTAACCATATCAATTATAAGATATAAATATTTGAAGTGAAGAAAATGAATTTTGTTCCTAGCCAACTAGATTACAAGGCTTTGAATCCTCTTAACTTCAAACTTTTGTAAATAAATTTTAAGAAAGATTATTTCAAGTTTTTGTAGGTATTTTGTTGCCAACCATTGCTTGTTTAACTTTTGCTACTAGGCACCAATTCCAATAAAAACTATATTCCTAAAAAGCTAATCACTTTCCCTATCTCAAAAAGAAGTTTCAAAAAATCTTGCCCAAAATTGAGATCATGTAGTACAACGTTACCAAGTGGTAAAAAAACTTTTATATAAAAAATAGAATTGGAGAAAATGTGGTTATAAAAAAGAAAACACTTACATACATAACTTTTAAAAATAATAACACATGGTTACATCATTCATACAATACAACAATCACAATAAATCACAAGTTTAGTCTTAAAATAAAATAATTTATAGAAAATGCATCCAAATTCAAAATGTCAAAGATAGTGTATTTTGGGATTTGTATTCAAAACCTATATTGAAAATTGAAGCAAACCAAAATATGTCAAAATCAACCATCAATTGCTAACTAAAAACCAAATATCTTTTTTTGAAATGTACAAAGTTTTGGAGTTGAATGAGCATGAAATAAAAGCATTGAAAATTATGTGTCTTATTATAATTTTATATTTTGCATCACATGATCAAATCCTTTCTTTAGTTAAGAAAAATAAATTTTGCTCCATAATGGTGTCTTCATTTAGTATAATAATTCTTCCAACAATCAATGTTTTTGTTTAATATAAAATATTATTTTAGAATCTTTATACCTTTTTTTGGTTCCAATTATATTTTCTATTATATATATATTTTTGTAATGTTTATTCTTATATGCATACTTTAACATTTAATATGATTGATAAAACTATTCTTATGCATATACATTTCTTTTGATCTACTTACTAATACATCCAACTTATTCAATTATACACACTTGCAAAATAAGAGGTTTCACTTTTGTAATCAAATGTATTTAGAAAGTATTTTTTTCATTTATAAGAATTTTAATTAAACAAGTAGAATACCTTACAAATGTTCAAAGATGGGTATATGACTTAAATATAAAGTAGAATGTACAAGATTTTACAAAATATATGCTCATTAGAGCATCATCACCCTTACAAAGTAAAATTAATACGTCAAGTCTTCTTGCTAGTTTAACTTAGTTATGTTGAATTTCATCCGAACTAGCTAGGATCTCTATTCATCCTTGCTGCATGTTACCCATGCTCTTCTCATTCATGTAAATTGTTCAAATATTTTAATCCAAAAGAGTTCTTGGATGTACTACTATTTATATGGACTTTCAAGGTCTATGTTATCCTATTATCCTACTAAAGGATTAAGCAAGTTGGGTAGGACCTATAGGATGGTGAATGCAAGCAATTTTTTGGAGAGACATCCTAATCTTTTCTTTTTCATTGTTTATAATAGGGGATATTTTAGTGTCCATGCACAACTAATCTTAGACCAAACCCAATTCTACATAGAAAGGTGGCAATATTCTTATTTGATATCCATTCAAGCCTTCAAGGTATTGAATGTTGATAGAAAACAAATCATAAACATATCCATATCATACTTTCACAATAAGTTTGTTTTCAATTATTGCACTAAAAAATTGATGTATTCATTGTTTTTTAGTATTCTAACATTTTGCAATTACTAAAACATATAAGGAAGCTCTAAATATATATAATAAACTTTTGGTTGCATCTCAAAAATGTTGAATTCAAATCTTTCTAACACTATGGGAACTATCTTTAAGTAATGTATGGGGAGTACTAATTGCTTATATAAGGTAGTAACTTCTTTCTCCAAATTGTTTGTTCAAAAATAATTCAAAACCAAATTTTGCTAGTACCCCATTCTTTAGATACTAAATAGGCTTTGATCCAATGAAGATATTATTTTTAATTTATCATGGTATCTCTTTTGAAATTATGAATATATCTAAAATGAATTTGATAAAATGAAGTTTATACAAATAAAATCAATTTTGAAGAAAATTGTTAAAACTAAGGTAGAAACACCTAAAAGCAACATTTTCTTTCTCCAACACTTAAAAAATGACCTTGTATGAACACTTCCAAGAATCACAACCATTAAAGGTGAAGAGTTTTTTGAAGCAATCAATGAAAATTGAGACATTTAATGCTTCAAGGGTGTGCATTCAAGGTGAGTTTAGTGATAAATACAAGCTATTTTATATTTACAACTTTGAAAATTTCCGTCGAAAATTTCTAAAATATTGTAGAAATGTCAAAAAAATTCTGAAAACATTTAGATTGCATTTTTCTAGAGTTGACTAATGATATAATCAATTTTTTTTGGTCATTTGACCTTTAAGGTAGTGGGACTAGGAAAAGAGTTGCTATTCCGAGCGAAAGAATACCGGTACCGGTCACGTCGAGTACTAATGTGGGTGGGCTGACGTGCTCCACCGGTAAGCTCAGAGTTCATTTCGTTACCTTCAAGCACTGTGCCGGGGCCGGGTTCCACCGGGACCGCAATACCGCGCATCGTCGTCTGGCTCGCCCCAAAACCCTAGCCCTGCGCAAAGCTCGTTCTTTTCGCAGCACCAGGGACTGCCTGTCGTCTGCTCTCGCTCTGTCGCGCCATCCCTCGCTCCGCGCGTATTCCAGCTCCGTTTCGCCACCATGGTACGTTTTTCCTATCGCGCCCCTTCTCCGCTGTCGCTGTATTTTCTTTGGCGATTGCACTGAGTTGATTGGCATTGCCGCAGCAAGATATTTTCTCAATTTAGGGTTTGGTGAGCGGGTGGGGATTGCCGTCTCCCGGAGTGTTGTGCGTGCGTTAGTTGGCGGGTACTGGTAGCAGAGTGTTTGGGAGGGGATTCGATGATCGATTCCGGGTCGGAGGTGTGCGGTCGTGAGTTTAGGGTTTTCCTCTCGGAGGTGACGCAGTTATGCCGTTGCGAATGAGAAGAGGGAATAATGACGGTTGGCTCGTACCGATTCTGTCTGAATTGCCCTGTCTTGACATTGTGTAATACTCGGAGGCTTGTCGCGGGCAGTGGACTCCTGTCCCTGGTTTCACTCACTGATTGCGGTTGAATTGCTGGATGAGTGCACGCTCAAGAATCTCCTGAGAATTAGGTCATTTCTCGAAATGTCAAGTCACAGGCGCCGACGTAACGGGCACTGTGGTGACGAATCGAGGATGAGGGAGTTGGGTGTCTGGGACGTGTGGTTTGGGACACTGGTTTGGTGCGCTAGGAATTGTCGAGGTCGTAAAATGTTCATCGTTCTTTCCGACCTGTGTGAACTCCCGAATGCGGTTAATTGGGTATAGAGAGCGTCTCTGACTGTTTTTATTCGCTGTGACTAATTAACAGGGTCGCGTGAGGACGAAAACCGTGAAGAAGGCGTCCCGTGTGATGATCGAGCGGTACTACTCTCGCATGACGCTGGACTTCCAGACGAACAAGAAGATCGCGGAGGAGGTGGCGATCATCCCTTCGAAGCGTCTGCGCAACAAGATCGCGGGGTTCGCCACACATCTGATGAAGCGCATCCAGCGGGGTCCTGTGCGCGGGATTTCTCTGAAGTTGCAGGAGGAGGAGCGCGAGCGTCGCATGGACTTCGTTCCGGAGGAGTCGGCCATCAAGACGGACGTGATCGAGGTGGATCGCGAGACGATCGAGCTGTTGGCGCACTTGAACATGCCGCAGCTGGCGGGCGTGGTGCAGCAGGCGGCCCCCGCTTCGGGAGGCGGCTTTTTCAAGCCTCAAGGGGGAGGAGGGTTCCAGGGCAACAGGGACAGGAACAACCGGAACTAGAGTATTGGGCCTTCCTTTGGGCCGTCGGGATTGAGACCATGCAGCGTAACCCGTCTGCTGGAGCCAGGTTTAGTGCAGTGATTATATATATTTCGTCAACATGATTGAGCATTATTTTACGTGCAGACAGAGTTTTACTGTACTCGCTTGTGTGCTCTTCTGATGGTTTGGTGCCCGGGGCTATGTCAGTATTTTTCGAAATTATTGGCATTCTTTGTGCTAGTTTTTTTCGGCCCCAGGTTGGTGTTTGGGATCTGTGGTCGGGTTTTTGGGCTGGTTTGATCGGAAGTTCGGCTTTGTCCCCATTTTTCATGATCTATTTACTTGCAGCGATCATTGTTTAGTGCATTTTGTTTAGCGATCATTGTTTAGGAGTCGCGCGTCCTAATGTGGAGAATTGTGTGTGGACTTATGTTGTATCTGTTTTATACTCTAGTTGCAGTGGTGTACGCTGGGTTGTCCTGATACTGTAAACTTCATGCTTTGTATGCCTTCTTTTTCACTTTCTGCTGTGATCGTCACTGGTGTATCTTGGTATCTTATGGAACTGAATGGTTGTAATATTTTTAGGGTTTGGCATTGTTTTGACATTTATTTGGTAATCATGTTCAGGTAAGCAATGACTCTGGGTTTTGACAAGTTTAAGGGTTTATGTTTGAATACGTTATGGGGGAAAATGAAGGTAATTCTGACTGGCAAAATATGTCTAAGCTGGGAGCTTGGGCGCCGCACCTCTGGAAGGCACGACATTACAGAACGAATGAACAATTTTTTAATGTAGCCCATCCAGGGGGAGGAGGCTTGTTGTCAATGGAAGCTATTATGAGGAAGTAGAGCAATAGTCTCTCATAGTGCAATTGCTTATTTGAAGAGGTCTCCATACTATATGATACTATATGAAGTGATCACTTGTTTCAAAATGAACTTTATGTGAATTTTATTACAAAATTATGGATGCAAATTTGTCCGTGATGGGCAAATTTGCCTATATTGGGCATATTGGGCATATTGGGCACATATGTGTTTTTGTAGGTTTTTGTAGGTTTCTTGAATAGTTCATTACACCTAAAGTGCCCAAGAATTTGTTTGAGTGTGGTTCTTATATAAAATTGTCTTATGTTTTGTTGGAATTAGAAGAGATTTTTGGCTTCTTTAGGAATTTATTTGTTGGATAGAATCTTGGCTTTTTTGGATTGGTTTTGTAGTAGGATTGGGATTAGATGTGGCTACATTAAATAAAATTGTGAATATTATGAATATGTCTACATATAATGTTGATCATTCAAGATATTATGCTATATTCCAAATATCAAAGAATAACTTGTTTAAGTATTATAGTCATAGTATGAGATTTTTGTAAAATAATTGGTTTTTTAGATAAAGAAATTTGGATAAAATTGTAATTGTTCATTGAACTTAAAAATATATTTAAATTCCTAATTTTTTTTAACAAGAGGACATATAAGTCTTCTTTCCTAATTGAACAATATTTCTAAGTAGTTTTTGAGTCACATCAAATTCATTCAATTTTAAGTCAAAATGTGTCAAAAATGAATAATTTCATGAAAGGAGATGAAAATTCTATTCTTTGTATTTTTTATGAATTTGAAATACAAATAATGGGTCAAATTTGGACTAATTAATACATTGGTGTTGCTTACGAGAGGAGGTAAGAGAAAAATTGTATAGAACCAATTCCTAATTTTTTTGTAAGACATGGTTCTATATGATGTAGCGTTTACTATGACCATTTACCTTTTGATGAAAGGGCATCTTGAAATATGCATTTTCCTTAATTTTTGAATTTTTTGAATTTTGGATCAAATAATTTGTTCAATAAAAAAATTCTAATTCACTAATACTAATAAATCTATGTTTGAAATAGAGATATGTATGATTATATTGAATTAAAAGCAATTTTCAAATTATTTTGAGGAATAGTGAGCATTTGATTTCATGAAATTTTGAGTCACTATGCAAAGAGACAAAAATATAAAACACTCTCATGTTTTAACTTTACAAATCTCCAAATTCCTATGGAATTAGGTGTAAATCCTTGAATTGATTTCTAAGAATGATTGATTTCTCAGATCCTTCAATCACTTGCTTAAGCTTTTGTACTATACTCAATTATCAAAATTGGCATTTGATTCCAAATATTTGATTGAAGTTGAAAAATCAAATTTCTCATATGTTAGAAATATTTCTTCAAAATCTATATTTTTCATATATTTTTTTAGAATTTAAAAGTAAAAAATTCCTAAAATTCCAACAAATTTTTTAAAATGACTTTTTCACAACCTTGATAGTTGAGCACGATACTAGTTTTTTTGGAAAAATAGTTCTCCAATTTCATCATAGTTATTTCAAAATAAACTCAATGGAAATTTTTGAATTTTGTCCAAAATATTAAACCGTATGATGTGAGATCAAATTTCAATTTTTGTAAGCTTGAAGGAGTGAAAGAGACTGCAATATAGGTAGAAAGAGTAGTTTTGGACTATGTGACATTCATTGGCTAACTATAAGTTCCAATCATTCTCTAAAATCTTAAAATGATGCAATTGGGTAGTCATTTTAGTGATATATGGATTCAATTAAATCCAAATAGGATTGAGAAGGGTATGAAAAGCAACCCATTAGGTGATTTTTGGGGGGTCGAGAGGGCTATTTTAGGCTCATTCCCAATGCCGATCCCCCAGTAGTTCTAGCGAATAGTTGTTCCCAAATTTAAAAAAAAAATTACATTCTTGAAATGAAAAAAAAAATCGAAAAAAAAAAATCTTTATTTTTTGGAATTTTTTTCAGACATGGCAGTCATTGTGCCACATTAGTGAGTTGCCATGGCCCTCTGAAGGGCAGTTTTGTAGTTTGAAAATTGTTGGGAACTAACAATGCTCTAGAGAGCTAAAAACTCATCTAATGTTATATTGTCTACAATGAAAAATTATTTGTTTTTGCTTTGACCACATGTGGCATGGTTTCATTTTTTTCAAAATATTGAATTGGCCAATAATATTTGGAAAAGTCTTCAATTTGTCAATTGACAATCCAATCTATAACTTGGTATCTTTCTAAGTTGTATTTACCATTTTTTTCATTTATTCTAGGCAGTGTCGAAAACAATAGTCATTAGATAGATGAAGTTATTTACATCTATAGAAATGGATGAAACTTACAATCTATGGATGAATTTCATTTATTCATCCAAATTAGAGTGTTATTGTCCAAAGCAATTCTATATAAAATTGTCGTCTTCAAGGCATTTCTTCACAATTGAAAGGTTTTTAAGAGACTTTTCATCATTCTATCATAATGAATATAATATTTCCTTAAAAATGTTTCAATATGCTTTTTTAAAAGAGAGACATAAGTTTGAGGGACAAATTTGGTTTTGAGGCTTCAAAGACAAGTCTCTTGAAAAAATTCCAACATTTCAAGAAAGTTTAGGTACTTGGAGGATGGAAGTTGAGGTGCCCAAAATATAGGATTTTCTATTTACTTTTCATTTAACCCCTAAAGCCCCGAGGGTGTTTTCTGTCAAAAACCACTTAGAACTACTCCTTCTACTGCATTCACTTAAGAAAACCAAAAAAATATGTTTTTTCAAAATCCAACCATAGGATCTTGTACTTAACTTGTTTGAAAACATGTGGTAAAAATTTCATCAAATTTGACAACATAGATTGCAAGATATTTGCATCCAAAGTAAAGAAAACAAGTCTTTTTGCAACTTGCTTGACTAGATTTTTTGGCTTTGAATCTTTTTAACTAAAAATTTTTACACTGATAATTTTGATTTTCTAAAATTCCATCTTGAATAGTTGAGTTGAGAATCTAAGGAAAAAAATTCAACAAAAAAACACTTAATTTCCACTCATTAAAAAATTGTTAAGTAGAAGTAGGTTAAAGATTGAAGGAGAAACTAAATCATTAATAGCTTTAAGATGGAATTGACATACGATAATTCCAATGGTGAGATTGTTCTAAAAAGCAAACCTAACCTTGTCTAAATTTTTTTTTTTGAAAATTGTAAAAATTGTATTCACAAATGAATCCTATAAGTTATTTTTTCAAGAAGATGCTTAGATTGCCTAAAAAACTATGATTGTCTATAACTTTCTCCTAACTGGTCCAAATGGAATGAATCAAAGCTTCAAATGTAGACAAAAATATAAGATTTTAGGAAAAAAAAATATATTTTTTAACTTTTTTTTATTTTTTTGTGCTGCCCATTGACTTTTATTTTTGGCTTATTGTGCCATAACTTTTTCTCTTGGGCACTGATTGAAACAAAAATTATATATTCACAAAATTCTCAGCAAACTCCACAACCTCAAAAAATCTCAAAAACATTCACTACAAATTGAGATAATAGGAACCTACCTGAACACAAATTGTCCTCAAGGAGACAAACCGTCCTTTAGGGGTTAAGAATATAACATTGGTACGTACTTTCAATGATTTTTTGGTTTTCATGAATGTGAAGGAAGAATCACAACAATGTTATTGTTAAGAAAAGTTTTTGGCAAAGTTACTTTATCGCTGTCTATACATAATTAAAAAAATTTAGGTATTTTAATTCCTTGAAATGATATAAATTGGAAAAAATATTCCTTAATGTAGGCAATTAAACATCCTTGGAAACTTTTCAAAACCAAATACTCTAATAAGTAACAATACAAAAAGTGTAGAGACAATAAATAAATAACCCATCAAGGAATTTTCTCATTTTGTAACCTTTGTAACACTTTTTATGTGCCTTTAGAGGAATTGAGAGGAATTCTGGAATTCTTTCTCATTTTTATTTAAAAAAATTATGATAAAAATGGACTTTTAATAAAGCTCTTGCATTGTAGCTCTAGAAATGGCTAAAATCTAGTTTTTTGAAGGATTTTCTCCAATGTACATTTAACTACTGAAAAATTTTAAGTAGCAAAGGAGCAAATTTTGCCAGTTCTGTGAACGCTGGTCATGATGTTGAATAAAAGAGTACTCGGTAGCAACATTTCTATCATGCTTTCCAACGTAAAAATCTGAATGTCATGACCTGAAAGTCTCCAAATCAAGAGGGACCTCACCCAAGGGAATGGTACCCATATTTACAGTGCTTCTTCTAAGCTTGAATTTTATTTAAAGGAGGTCGATTCTCCAGCAAATAGAATATGAAAAGCAAAATCGGATCCAACTATCACTCCCACTGTTCACATCTCAGCGCCCCACTGTCCTATGTGTATGAGCCAAAGGCAAAGATTTACCATAAAGCAGAGAATTCAATAAAAAATAGAACACAAAAGCCACACAAGAAACACATCAATTCCCAACCGGGTTGCATCGCCACCACGCAAATTAGGAATTCGTAGTCCAAGTGCAAAGATCCTGAATAGAGCCAGGCCATGACGAAAACACGGACATTGACTTAAAAGAGTGATGCCCAAACATATTCGAAGACCATTGAACAATACACGAGAGACAATACCCGTGCAAACTACCACATAGAGAAGACACGCAAAAACAAAAAATCAGTGGCGATCACAGCAGAAAGTGAAAAAGAAGGCATACAAAGCATGAAGTTTACAGTATCAGGACAACCCAGCGTACACCACTGCAACTAGAGTATAAAACAGATACAACATAAGTCCACACACAATTCTCCACATTAGGACGCGCGACTCCTAAACAATGATCGCTAAACAAAATGCACTAAACAATGATCGCTGCAAGTAAATAGATCATGAAAAATGGGGACAAAGCCGAAGAACTTCCGATCAAACCAGCCCAAAAACCCGACCACAAATCCCGAACACCAACCTGGGGCCGAAAAAAACTAGCACAAAGAATGCCAATAATTTCGAAAAATACTGACATAGCCCCGGGCACCAAACCATCAGAAGAGCACACAAGCGAGTACAGTAAAACTCTGTCTGCACGTAAAATAATGCTCAATCATGTTGACGAAATATATATAATCACTGCACTAAACCTGGCTCCAGCAGACGGGTTACGCTGCATGGTCTCAATCCCGACGGCCCAAAGGAAGGCCCAATACTCTAGTTCCGGTTGTTCCTGTCCCTGTTGCCCTGGAACCCTCCTCCCCCTTGAGGCTTGAAAAAGCCGCCTCCCGAAGCGGGGGCCGCCTGCTGCACCACGCCCGCCAGCTGCGGCATGTTCAAGTGCGCCAACAGCTCGATCGTCTCGCGATCCACCTCGATCACGTCCGTCTTGATGGCCGACTCCTCCGGAACGAAGTCCATGCGACGCTCGCGCTCCTCCTCCTGCAACTTCAGAGAAATCCCGCGCACAGGACCCCGCTGGATGCGCTTCATCAGATGTGTGGCGAACCCCGCGATCTTGTTGCGCAGACGCTTCGAAGGGATGATCGCCACCTCCTCCGCGATCTTCTTGTTCGTCTGGAAGTCCAGCGTCATGCGAGAGTAGTACCGCTCGATCATCACACGGGACGCCTTCTTCACGGTTTTCGTCCTCACGCGACCCTGTTAATTAGTCACAGCGAATAAAAAACAGTCAGAAACGCTCTCTCCCGCGCCGTCCACTCAATTGACCTCATTGCCGGGGTACTACACAGATGTTCGGGACAAGATCAACACTTCAAATTCCATTGATATTTTCCAGTGCTAGGACCCAGCTTAAGACTACAGTCTAGTGTGGTTGGCCGACAAAGTCCGCTAAGAGACGAAATTCATCCCCGACCTGCGATGCCCGACCTCGCCAACGTGGTACTCCATTGGAAATACCATGGCTCTACATCAGTACTCATCGGTGGACGAACTGAACTAGCCACATTCGATCATAGGTCCCGTAGAAAAGACTCCCTCTTTCTTACGATTCTCGCTTCGTCAACTTGATTCCGGGGCCTTGGAGCTTCTACTTCGACATTCACGATTAATGACCTAAAATCAGTGAGATTGTGCGCGTCAGCTCAACTACCCATCCAAACTCAATCCGTGAGGACCGAAGTGCAATCCTCGCGATAAGCCTCCGTGCATTGCATTGCATTATATTACATAACATTAGGGCCAGGCCAGTCAAACGTGCGACGTGCCATGCCTTCTCACTTCCTCCTCCCAGTCGGGATGATAAAATTACATCACGTAGCTGGTGAGAGGAAACCCTAAAAGAAATTTCCGCGGCCATCGACCCAGAATCACCCAAAGTCTTCTACTACCAAATCGCGCTAGTAACACACACGCAAACCTCGGAGAAACATCAATCTCAACCCGCCAAACCCTAAAATGAGAAAAATGCCGTCTTCTGGGGAAATCAACAACACCGTGCAAATCGCCAAAAAGTATGAAATACAGCGGAGAAAGGGTTAGAGAGGACGTACCATGGTGGCGAAACTGAGATAGAACACGCACAGGCGCGAGGGATGGCGCTAGGACGCGAGAGCAGGCAATCACTAGCGCTGCAAAAAGAACGAATTCCACTGAGAGTTAGGGCTTTGGGACGAGCCAGCCGAAGAAGCACGGTATTAGGGTGCCGTCGTATCCAGGCTCCGCTACCGTGCCAGCCAGAGTGCAACCCCAGCCCCACTGGGGATCCAGACCAGGAAACTGACTTTGGGCAGTACCGGTACCGGTTACCGGTCGTAAACATATGAGAAGTTAGAGGTTGATTCCGTGATTCAGCGATTACATGTCTTGTTACGTACATTCCACCCTTTGGCCTGCGTTTCTAGGTTTGCGCTGCCAAATGTGCAAGTGCGTGAGTTACGATTGAGTCATGGACAAGAAGGCCGTAATGGGTGCGATTCTCATCGCATGGGCCGCTGCTCTGCAGGTCAGTCGGATTCCTGTCCATCTCTGTATTTCGCTTCTTGTTTCTATCTTGTACCGTCGACGATCCGCGTTCATGTTATTTGGCCGTTTTCTTTCTCGCATTCGTTCACCAAACGTGAAAGCTACGCGAAGTTTCTCTTCTACTTTCGTTCTCGACGCGGACGTTGCTCATAATTGCTGTATGTATTGGTTGGAGATCCAGGGGCACATCATTTGGGTTCAACGACAGGACGCTTTCAAAGAGAAATTCGGCGCGGACATTGAGGAGACATCCGAGAAGATTAGTAGCTAATCCCCAAATGTCTCGATTCCGGCATGGTGATGTGATCAACGGATTGCTCGATTTTGTAAGGCTCTGGCAATTGACACCAATTCTCTTTTGGAGCACGAGAAAGGTTGTTTCGAGGGTCTCCGATTTCAGTTGAGGGGGCGTTAGGGTTAGGGTTAGGGATGCACTGTCTAGCAAATCGTTGTTTGTTAGATTATTAGCATACCTTGCATTATGTATAAACGAAAGAACTCTTTTTCATTTTACAGTGACAGTGACATGGGGCCATAGTGTGTTTACGAATTGGGTCAGAGAGTTTACTTGGAAACAGATGAGGTCGACTTGTGTTTTTGATGTGGAATCATAGTTTGGTTAGCAAAATGCATTTTTTGTGCTTTGCGCTTGTGTGGGTCGGTCGCTGAGCTTAGTCCAAGCTGTGCAGAACGTCTCTCGTGTAGCAGATTTTTCTAATTTCTGTGTCCATCGTTACTCATTCCATCGTTTCGTAAGTATCGGTACCTTGACAAGTAAATAGAGTTTCAAGTTCCAAAGAATTTCTCGCGTTTCAGCCCAAGAACTAAGGTAAACCTGCCTATGACAGGCAGGTGGAGTGTTTTGTTGTGTTGCCATTAGCAAAAAAATTCAGATTTTTTCCCATACAAAGACAAATGTGAGAAATGAAGGAAACAATTGAAATTTTATTTTTTGGTCAAAGTATGAATTTGTTATGAATTTTTGAAGTGTGCTGCTCATTTGGTATAAAAGATTCTGTAAACTATCCCCAATCAGCACAAAGTGTTTCCATGATGGTCATCTTACCACCTAAAGCAAGCCCAACATTTTCTAACATGATCATGACATTTGAAGGAATAAAAAAAAATAACTTTTTATGATGACTTACACTAAAAAGGTGTAAATTGTGACCATCTCCCAAGGCATGGATTATGGCCACAAATCAACCTAATGTAGTCCTAATTCCAATTATTAGAAAATTTCTATCATAGATTGATATAAGACTTTAATGGAGTAGTTTCATAAGTGCTTATCATGAGCGGTTTGCTTGTCATAGATAGGTTTACCTTACACAACATTTCATAATTCATGAAAATTGTCGCCTTCTTGTTCTCTTTTTCTCTTTTTATTCAATAATTGCACTTGATTTTTTGTTCTTGAATTGTATTCTTTTTGGAATAATGAGGCATATGTTGTTTTGTGGAGAATAACATGGCTTCTTTTGGAATAACCAAGCTTCTTTTTATTATATTGGTCTTTTCTACCACCATTTGCAAACCCAAGCTAAAACAAAAGGGTCAATTATTATGCACTAAATCAAATGCAAAAATTGATGTCCTTTTAGCTTGGATTTGAAAGAGGGGAATTGAAACACAAATCAAGAAATAGACAACATAATGTGATTAGGTTGCATTCACCTATTCCTTATCTATTCCAAAGGAGCATAACTCCAAAAAGACAATAAAGAATCAAATGCAATTTAGAATAAAGGTAATGTTCATCTACATCAATAATTATGTGGTTCAAGAAAACTAGTTAAATCAAATTTAGTTTGGAAATGCACTAAAAAACACAAATATGCAAATAACAATTTTTCACAATACGGTATTGTAATGGCACACATATGACAAGCACATGGTACTATAATATATATTGTAAGCACCGAGTACCATTGTTTTTTGACAAAATTTGAGCTTCTTTTAACTAGTTTTTGTAAACTATACAATTATTTTGATGCAAAGGAGTATTTTATAACTTTGAAGATAACTAACATACCAAATCTAGGTTTTGAGGCAATCCTATCATTCTTTTGCATGCTAGTCAAAAAAAGATTAACCCTTAACCCCTAAATGCCTGAGGCACCAAAATCTAGCGTTTACAAAACTTTGAAGTTAAATAAAATCTAATCAAGATGCTATTTTTAGTAGTTAATATTTTTTGAAAAGTTCTTCTTGAAGTTTAATTTTAGCATCAAAAATCCAATCTTGAAAATAAATGATAGTGATTTTTTTATTCACAATTTTGTGCAAGGGTATCCATTGCGATCTTGACTTCCTATAGTGTTGAGAGCTCTTGGAAATGAGCCTCAAATACACTAGATCTTGGAGGAAAAACACATTCAAAATTTATTTAAAAAAATTATAGAGTACATTTTAAGAAGCCATAAATTGATTGGGGTTATACATGTTAGGCCCTTTAACCTTGTATTTTTTTGGTCACCAACTTTTTAGATTTGACACGCAAAAAGAGAATTGAAAGATTTTCATAGTTTTAACACCCTCATAGTCAAACATTATAATCTTTCACTTCGTAAGTGATATTGTTGTGCTTTCATTTCCTATGAGATCTCTAACATGTCTAGTTTGAATTTATATGGTTACAAATCCAAAAAAATTTAGGGTTTAAATGAAATCCCTTGTCTAGTGGGCAGTCCAAGCCTTGAACTAGGACATGGGGCTCACTGCTTGTCCAAAATCTGTTCACTCATAGTGAACATTGAATAGAACTTTGACTTTGTAACCTAAATCCAATGCTTAGCAAGCAATATTCATTGTCAAGTAGGTTGAAACATTCCAAAACTCACTTTTTATCAATGATTCTCTCAAAACAAGTCCAAAGATCATTTAAGGGTTAAACTACTTCTCATCTCATTGTGCACCGTAGATCAACTAGAACATACTCACATGGATGTTATTAATTCAAAAAAATTGACATTATAACCCTCTCAACCCTCCCCAACTCTCACTCTTAACTAGTACATTGATTTTGGAATAGAATATTTATCATAAAACAAAGAAGCTTCAAAAAGAATCATGTGATATATCAATGAAAAGAGGGGGAAAAAAAGTACTTTACATGAATCAATGATGCAGATATTCTGTCAGAGTTACAATTACTTTATTATGAATTTATAGAAGTAATAATCTTACTATGTCTAGTCAGAAAACCTTCAGACTTCCAACATGCCCAACATGAAAAACGCTCCTGCCCACATGAAAACCTCGACAGGATCACGAGCTTCGAGTACCCAAGCACACTCACCAAGCGGGACCAGGCGGGCAACTCACTCAAGATATGAACGAAGACGAAACCACAAATATAATTCCAGACGGATGTGAGAAGTGTCATGACAAGGTCAAATTTCATCGCAACTCCTGCTGCTGGACACAAACTAGCACCACCGACCTCCTCGTCAGTCTCATCGTTGTGTGTAATTGCGGTGATAGACAGCAGGATAGTAACCGATTTTGCACGATGCAAAAAAGCGTGCACTCCCCGAACTCTCAGTTCCCACTCCCCTTGTCTTCAATTTACACATGAACTACAGTTTTAATAAGTACCTAGATCCCTACTAAATACAGAGATTTTCCTGCACTGTTCAATGACACTGCTCCGTGAATCGGATGTTTGGGGTACTAAAAGCACTGTCTGTCTTCTTGCCCTTGAAGCTACCCGGAAGAGCAGAGAAGAGTGTCACCCGACCTGCCAACAATCCACTCTTGCTCATGGTTCATCATCCAGAGTGTGGTTGTGGACGTCGTTTTGGCTGTCCAATGGCATGTACTGAGCCATGATTGCGCGAATCTCTGAGTCCATGTATGACTGCATCACCATCGCACACGTTTCCATCTCAACACCAGAATTGATAATAAAAACATGTGACGAATTGTAAAGGGTCGCAACCCCAAATAGAACAGTGTAATTTTCATATGTTTCTTTCCATCGGAAATCCTCACAGATCGGAAGATTGCAAAATCATAGAATGGTAACTATTCCATTAACGGCATGTCCGCATATGTTAGACAGAAAAAAAAAAACTCGTTCTGTGGAATGATGAGTATAATTGCATTTCGGACCACATCGCTTTCAACATTTTCAAACAATTGTTTAGTTTCTCCCATTGGAGTATTGACGATAAAAATTGACAAAAAAGTGAATAAAGAGACTGAAGGAATGCTGTGAAATTCACTAAAAAAACAGGGATGCAACGTACCCGCAGGCGGTACTTGTAGAGAACGTAGCCACCCAGTGCAAGAGCGGAAAGACTCGCCAAAACAATGAGTGACACTGTTAACCCCACTTTCGATTGCTGACTCTTCCGATCTGCAGTGAAACAAAACAGAAATTAACAATTGCTCAACTATTGTTTTGCTGCCAAATTCTATGCCAGTTGGAATTCATCATAGGTTCACAAGCCATACAGAATTCGGAACAGAGCACTCACTTATGCACGTATCATGCTCCTGGAAGTAGAGAAGCCCGCCGGAGCATTGACAGTCATAGGATCCCCAAGTGTTGGTACATTTGCATTCCGGGCACTGGCACTTCGTCCTGGCGGTACATTCGTTGATATCTGCAACAAGGCCCAATAAGAAACACTCAGGCTACAACCCTAATCCTTCTCGCCTGAACATGAACATTACAGCTTACTCCAGTTCTCTGAAAGCGAAAGGGCTAATCCCTACCAGACCAAGAATTCAAGGTCTTGAAATAACCAATTTGATCGATCAGATTGTCATAAATACGATTCAGATGGGAGCACATTTTATCACCTAAATCAGCGAAGAACATTCCATGCATCGGTGTGAAAAATAACACATATAATTTTACAAAAGATGTTTCCAATACGACCTCAAAACTGATGTAAAAATCGTAAGGGCTAATGAGGGCTTCTAGGTTCCTTAGAGGTTAATATTGATACAATTTCATGTGAAATAGTGAGAGACGGCATATCCACGTACCTAGGCAAGATCCCGTGACCGCGGATGCGTTTCCTTCAAAGCCTGGAGGACAATGGCATCCCGAAGAGTATTGATCCTACACAAGCCGAGTTCAAACCTCAGTGTGCATTTCTTAAGAAAAATTGGTCATTAAAGAAATGGCAAAGTTTTCAATGCATCGGTGAAGCCACAAATGGCTTCAGGAACTGACCATGCAAGCCGAGTAATAAGCTCCATCACGAGTCTCTTCCCAGCATCCGCCGTTCTCTATCTTGCAACGCCCGGGTCCTTTGGCTGGCGCAACAAAAGTCACGTTAGCACCTCCATATCTACAAACACTCTGTAAATCTTAACAGCAACTGAAGCTTACAACTTAAGTGCCCAAATGGCCAATACTGGCACATACGTACGAAATAAACCATTTAGGAAGCTCAAGGAAGGAAACAAAATGAACTAACAGAAAAGAAGAAGAGAACTGCGCTCTGCAACCTTCGAGAGACAGAGATATGTTTTGGAAGTTGCTATAATCAACTATTTGTTTGCAAAGTGAACTAATTAGTCTTCGCTCAGGGTTTGTTGAATTGGAGAAATGGTCATGTTACCTTCACAATGGGTGTAACCATCACCATCAAACTGAACGCCTTTAACAAGAGGGCACTGACAAACGCGACCTCGGAAGGTATCCTGCAACCACAAGAAAACGATTTCATTTGAGAAAATGACCTAGAGAATCGTCACAAAAGAGCATCCAAAAAAGGGTAAAATTAAGGTAGAGAATCCATTTGTGTGGGGTTGAAAAAAAAAAAACATTTTACAATGGAAGTGCTATCCAAACACGAGACTCATAAGAAATGAGACATTTCAAAGGTCTGTCACAATAAAAGATGCCTCTAGTAGATGCAGTGCTCATGCTAGTCTGGATTTGTAACTGGGACCCTTCTACCCAATAATTCACAACTTATTCGTACAAGATCCAAATAATACATATTCGAGTGCCCTGGAATCCTCTCAAAACAAGGGACAAGACCACTCAAACAACAACTTAGATCCAAAGACTGAAAACCTTTCAAAACAACCGAAAGACAGGGTACTGGGTTCCCTACCTGGCATGCAGTCACGGAGCCACTCTTCCAGCACCCGCCATTGTTGTCCAAACACTCGTTCGTCTCCACTGAGTCGCTCAAACAGACAGGCGGGTCGGTGGATTCTTCATACCCCGAGCAGATGGCTTTCAACACCGCCGTTCTATCCAGTTTCCCTGCACCACAGAAGCTCACCATCAATCCCAACAACAATCAAAGAAAGGCAAAACAACAAACATCGCGCTATTGACCAGAAGTTTCAAGGGCTCAACAAATTCAAATTGTTTGAAACCTCGTACAAATATGAACTTCAACATTCCACAAGAAAAATGGTTCAAGAATCATGTATATGTGCTGATTAAATGATGCATCCAGTGATAGACAACCAAAATTTTGTTAAAAAATAGTACTTCCCATTCACCGTAGTTATTCTCACTTGCCAAAAGCGAAAAAAAATGGGTCATCTTTCAACAATCAATCTGCTATCTGCTGTATTAACCCTTGAAAGGCCCTTGGGGTCCCTTTGTACGACCTGTATTTAGCCTTATAACTCTTCAATAGTAGTTTACTATATGAATTGTAATACATTGTTATTTACATACTACCATGATCATTAATTTACTTTGTACTCAACAATATTTGGTCAATGTTTCTCTGGTCAAATACCACCGTAGTCATAATATACTATACGGCCGCACTGGGCTTTGAGCCTCTTGTCGCATTTTCATCCTAGTTAGATGGTCACATTCTCATCCTAGTTAGATGGTCACATTCTCATCCATTCACTTATTCATCCCAAACTAAGAGGGGGAGCTATCCCATCTTGAGTTCAAAACCTCACCGTTTGAGAGGGAACGTTTTCTTCATTTTGCAAAGAAAATAATGCAAATGCTGAACCAGACGGAAAAGCATGAAAACAGTGCACGAAAAGAGAACAAAAATTTCTTACTATGGAAACAAAATTTCTTGCAACCATTCCATAAAGTTAGTGTGTGGAGAAAGAGAAAAGTGCGGTCAATAGCATGTCTAATCTCATTTATCCTATTTATCCTATATTAATCCTATTAGCGTGTGAGACTAATTTACCAAAAGTCGCACTATTTTAAATTAGTGAGGGTTGAAATGTTACTGAGTTGTACCGATTCCCACAAAAATGGGATCTTGTAGCGCCACTAACTCTGTAGGTGATGCTAATGTCACACCCTCGGTGATAGGACACATCAGTGCAGCCTCTTGCACAATTTGAATAATAAAATTAGGGTTGAGAGATCACGGACCTCGGTACTGCCGTTGGTTCACGATGAGCGTGGGCAAAATGGTGACGTCGCCGCGAGTACCTCGACCGACTTGCGAATCCTGCTCGTTCTTCAAGATTGGGTTGTCTGCGTTTGTGTCCGGGTTGCCCATACACTTCCTCACTGCTTCCACGTCGATAGCTGGCGATCCCACAACGACGTAGGGTTAATAATCCAACACTCAAATATAATGAAGTAATCTCTCAAAGATCAAGGATTCACGGTTTTCAAATGACCCGTTCGATCAATCATGTTGTAAAAGAGCAGTAACTCAGATGGGGTCAAATTTCGTATCATCAGAATCGGCGAAGAACAGTCCATGAATTGGTCAAAGAAGCACTGAGATTGAACAAACGAAAGTCTCCATAAGACTCACTCAAAACTGCTAAACAAACATGAGGCCCAAAGTGAGCCTAATGCCCTTTCAAGCAGTTTTGAGTGGGTCATATGGAGGCTTTCGTTTGTTCAATCTCAGTGCTTCTTTGACCAATTCATGGACTGTTCTTCGCCGATTCTGGTGATACGAAATTTGACCCCATCTGAGATACTGCTATTTTACAACATGATTGATTGAACGGGTCATTTGAAAACCGTGAATCTTTGGTCCTGAAGGAGTAGGGTGAGATGCTTACAGAGAGATTTGATAACTTCTTCTGCGCACTCAGGGCCGTACTTGTTCTCCTTCATGGGGCACCGGATCTGAAAATCCGTGACGAAGTCCCACCACTTCCACGGCTGACGCGGGGAGCTTTCATTGGTGACCTTGAACACACAAAGCTGGCGCAGATTCTCCGTGACGACCTGTTTCCCGTCGTACCCCTTCGAGAAGTCCTGTTCCGGGTCGGGCGCGCAGTATCGGCCGTTGTTGATACACTGCGCTTTGCACTGCTTGCTCTCGATGAACGCTTGCGGGCAGTACCAGGTGATGTAATGCGGCGTGAATTGCGTGTAGCCCCCGCGTTCCAGTATCTGCGCCACGCCCTTGAAGTTGCGCACGAACTCCACCTGCGCGTCGCACTTGGGCCCGCACTCGTCGTTGCTGTTAGTCCAAAACTCGTACTCCACGCGCTCGTCGGGGTGGGGGAGAGACTCCCGCCAGTCCAGCTTCATGGTCACCATCTCGCCGCCCTTGAGAGCCTGCTTGAGCTTGTCGCCAAAGTCCTTGGTGATGAGAGCCGAAGGGATGGAGATGTTCTGGAGGTACTGGGAGGCCACGGGGTCGTCGTCCGGGGAGTCCATCGTGATGAGCTCCTCCTGCTTGTCGTCCATCACGAGAACTGCAGCGGCGCCAGCTTGTTGAGCGTTCCAGACCTTGTTCGCGAAGTAACAATCTGCCAACACGCGAATATAGATTCTTACCACTGTATCCATACTTGACACTTCTATTACAGGGTTACCAAAAATCAATTTCTTTAACTTGGTATCAGCTAACACAAAGTCTCCCGTTCCAATTCGGTAACAATTTGACAGAGATTGACGTTTCTTCGCTCTCTGTATATGTACTTACAGCTTCCGAACAAAGTCTTTGAAAACAAAATCGAAGAAAACTCAGTTCAGTGAGACAATCCAAAACGCAACCCCAAAATTGTGAAAACGATCTCGAATAAATTCGATCTTCTTGTAACTAAGGTTTTCAGAGAGAATTCCTGTTTGCAATTAATCCGCCACAAAGCGAAATTATTAACAGTCCATGATATGCAATCGAAAAAGCTACATCTAAACCATCCACATCTCAAACATCCCCGGGCCATTTTCATGTCGACTTTCTCTGGTATATGGTAAACTCAAAATCAAAATATATCAGCATCGAACTTTCGCATCCATCTCCCGTCGATCTCAACTCGACCACCAGCGACCTAATACAACAAATGGCAGAAAACCCCAGGCCCCAATTCATCCTCGAACCTAGCGCCAATTCACCACCCGCGACAATCAAGCCGCCGAACCTAGAAATTCACCCATACTAGCAACGAATTTCAACTTTCCCGTGCGGGACTACTGCCCAAGCACCACAGGCATCGTTTTTGATTTCGAGGACGTGCGGTCTCGAAATTCAATGGCCCCCCATCGGTAAGTTGCCTAGTTTTCCAAAGCAGTGGATGGTGAGAACTTTCACTTACCGCCGCGATCGACGAGGGCGAAGTTGGGGCGAGCACCAACAGGCTTGGGCCGGAAGTGATTGTCCGGAAACCTTTCACACGCCTTGAGATTCACCGTGGGAAGCATCACGAACCCCGACAACGTGCCGCCATACTGCGGGACACCGAAGTTGCCGATGGCGCTCTGGTACGTCCCTTTCAAGCTGTCCGGCGTCGACACCGTCAAACTATTCTCCTCCACCACGAACGTGCCCACAGTCCCGGTAACCAAACACCCCATCATCACCGTCACCACAACCCAAACACACCCCATCCTCGCCATAGCCTCGAAATCAATAATTCGGAATTCAACACCCGAATCCCCCAAACCAGAATCCCAAGACTAGAATCCCCAACACCCGAATCCACGTATCCAGCACCAACCCCACCAGATCAATCAATCACTCAGCCACCATGAGTCCTCGCAAACCACCCCCCGATTTCCCACCTCCCCAAGCACCGAAAGAAATTCCACCACCACCACCACCACCAGAACCAAAGAAGATCCCAGCCAGCGCTCGCCAACCACCAATCCTTTACCGACAGTCTCAAAATTCGGACCCCGGGGACCGTCCAGTCTCCCCGAAAATCTTCGACAGACAAGCAACTTCCGCCTTCTTCCCAGCAACCCCAGAATCTCTCACCGCCACACCAGGATCCCACGACCCCAGAGGAGAGGAGTGTCCACAACGCAAGCCAACTGCTAGAAACGCGCGACGTGGGATACTAAAGAAGCCAGCCAGGGGTTGGAGCCGACCACGACGACTAGCTAGTGAACGTCGCGAATGAGATCCGAAGGAAGAGTCCCGAGATGGCGCACGACGCAAGCGCGCGGAAGGCCTTGGCCTTCACTCCCGGGACGACGACGAAGGGCCCCTTCGCATGGGCGGGCGGGCGAGCGGGCGGGCGGAATCGTTCGATCAGCAGGCCCTGGCGTCCGAGTGTTCTCAGTTTGTTGGCCGGAAACGGATGGCCCGCCACTTTGAATGGGGCTGGGAATGGGGCGTGGAATGGGGAGTGGGACGGAGGGGAGGGACTGGTACTGCGGTGGTGTACCGGAGTCGCCCAGTCAACGCCCAGTCCGGGTCCGGGTCTCGGCACGAGGGGTTGGCCGGGTCTGGGCCGGGTAGCCCGGGATCAGAGGAAGGGTTCGCCCCGCGACAAGAGCTGCTCAATCATCTGTGGGCCGTACTGGGCCTTGGGCCGCCGTGGGGCTGCTTTGGAGCGCTTTGTGTCAATGTCCGGTATTCTTGGACCCTGAGCGGGTCGACTTCGAGGCCCAAGGCTCAGCTTTTCGGGCAGGGGAAATTTTGACCCGCCGGTGGGGTTTAATGACGGCCAAATAGAATGGGGCTTTCAATTCTCTCCCCCAAGGGAAACTGAAAAATATTTTTAAAAATTTTAAATTTTGTCTCCCATTTGTGGTCCACAGACAATTTTATGTATTTCTTGACATTTCTTCCTTCGTTTGGGGTCTTTGATTTGAAATATAAATTCGGATTTTCTGGATTTTATCATTGATTGGGATTAATACTAAGTTTCAGCGTTTTCTTGGGGGTGAAAAATGGGGCAAGCGGTCTGAAATGGCCTAAAACTACACTAGGTGATGGCCAAGTGATAGGAACTTCCAATGGAATCACCATGAGGTTTTCAGTTCAACTCCCCATGCTAACATTGCTTGCACGGGGTTCTCCATGTTGGCGCACAAGAAGGGAGGTTTGTTCCTCCACTTATTCTTGGCGGGGAAACCCAAAGGTGTGCAATTGTTCTTGAAGGTTGTATGTTTAAAAAAAACAAGGACATAGGGAAGGGAGGTTTGTCATTTCATAGATTGAAGTTAATGTCCCATGCTTTGTAGTCGATTGTGGTCAGGATGGGTTAAAAGAGCACAGTTTGTGTTACTAAATTGGCTATTTTGGAGGTTGGGTTTAATGTGGTAGTGAAATAGGGATTCCAAATCTTTTTACCATTTTTTTTCCAACTTTGTACAAAAATATGTATAAGTTTTCAAAACTATGGAAAAAAGGTGTTCCCAACATTGAATTTAGGCTCTAATGAATAGAGTTGAACTTTTTTAAAGCAAGAATCTTTACTAATAAATTTTAGAAATAGTTAACAACTTGATGTTTTTACCTTATGTATTGCTAGGGGATGTAAATAGTAAACATGGCCCAATTAACAGAGGATTGTCACCGATGTAGAGGGAACTCAAAAAAGACTAGTTTCTTACTAAAAAATAAATAACTACACTAAATGGTGAAATTAGGTTGCCCTTCACTAATTTCTCAACATTTTACATTGTATAAATATTTATTGTTATTATACAAGGATGTAGTAAATTTCATCAACCTAGAATCATGTGTAGCACAAATTGGGGTATCAATTCAAGGCACAATTAAGAGAGTTGTATGTACCTCCATGGGGCCAAGCAATGAGTCACGAGGTAACTTTTGGAGATAAGGTGACCTAATTGTTGAAGCAACCTAATTTCACTATTCCGTGTAGTATCCATACAAAATTATTTTAAATTCATTATAACAAGGCACTCCATATAAATAAGTACACATAATATAATGCATTGAAAAGAGTTGCAAGTTAGAGTAAATACCAACAATGAAGACTGGAAATATTCATTGTAACTATCTCAAGCCTACTTAACCAAAGCATTAGTGTCATTGATTTACTAATTGAAACATTAGTTATTCATCTAATCAAAATGACATTGACAATTGTCTTCAACCAAACAATAGAAATCAACCATTATTTTTAGACAATTAACACTAAATGGAGTAGAAAATGATTGCAAATTGTCTTCAATTGTAAACTGTCTTCTCTGTTTGCTTTCCTAATGTACTTGAAAAATAACTATTATTGAGTTTTAACCAATGTGACAATAACTTTTAACCAACCTATATTGTCACTATCTATAACCCAACTCTCCACCTAAAACTAGTGGATGAAATGGTTTGGTTTAGAATTTGATTTGCACTACAAATAATTTTTGGCTTGAGTTTTTATTTGAAGCCAGGAAAGTCCAAGGAAATATGCTTGCAATTCTATTGATATGACATTTTAGAAATCTTTGCATGCTTAACATACAACTTTGATTGTAACACATGCTCAAGTACTAATATGATACTTTAGAATATTCAAATGTTCTTGACAAACATCACAAACTCACTAACCAAAGCATTAGTATCATTGATTTACTAACCAAAATGTAACATATATTTGCTCAACTTTAAGTGTCATTGACAATTGTATCCAATTAAAAAGAAAAAAAAAACTTCTATCCACAACCAACTTACACTAAATGGAATAGGAAAAGATTACTAATAAATACTTTGCTATCTTTTTGTTTTACTTTGATGGAAAGCTAGAAAAAAAATTCCATTAGCATGTTTTAACTAGCAGTCACTAGCAATTTGTGCTAGCCTTGACAAAAAAATTAGCACAAAACCATTTCAGTCCATGGTGGCTTTATACTGTCTTTATTGCAACACACATATAATTTAGTACCAAAGCTAAAACCAATGGTTGAAGAACTTCGATTTGATATGGTGTAGTTTGGTTTGAATTGGTTTGCATAAAAAATACTTCTTGACACCAAGTCTATTTTGAAGGGGACAAATCAAAATAATATACATCCGCCTCTAATGAAATTATATTCCAGATTTTTATGCGCACTTATTATACCAACATTGACTATTACACACCTATTGATGTGACATTCTAAAATTCTTGAAGACTTGAGACCTTTTTCTCAAATATCCCAAGTATACAAACCAAAGCATTTGTAACACATACTTATTAACCAAAGCATTAATTATTCACCTTATTCAAATGTCATTGACAACTTGAATTCAATCAAAAAATATAAATCCAATAAAACAAGGAAATCAACAATTATCTACAAGCACCTTATACTAAATTTAATAGAAAATATTTTGATAACTACCTAACTATCTTCATTGTATATTTTAATGAAGTATCTAGAAAATAACTATTAATGGGTTTTAATCAGTCAAATTCAACTGGTTTCAATTTTAAAATATCTATAAATAGCTAACCTCTGTAACCAATGACTAGAAAAGTTTAAAGTGATTTAATTTGGCTTACACTGAAAGTATTTATTGGCACCAATTTTATTGTAATAAAGTGGAAAAAAAAAAAAAAAAAAACATGTTTCAATTGATATGACACTCCTAGAAACGTCTGATATTGTCATTGAAAATAAAGCACAACAATTGATTTTGACTCTTAGAAATTCAAGCACAATTGTTATACTATCATGGATTGTAGCTCATTTGTCAAACACCCTACAATATTATACTTCCATTTATAGGGATTCCAAGGAGGTAGATAAAAAGATGTCAAGGGTAGAATCTTTTTTATTTAATTATTATTATGGATGTGGCATATATTGAAATTGATTTTAGCAAGGTTTTTAATTTATTAAAGGCAATGCAAAATGAATTGTATTTTAATACAATATAATAGTCATATGTATACACATTTAGTAAAATGACCTATGACTATATTGTGATTATGGTAATATCCATTTAAATTGCAATTGCAATAGTTTTCCTATATTTTAAGAATTTCTCTTCAAAATCACAAACAATATTAGATATAGGACTTTAGATTTGGATTTATTCTTTAGCTTAAATTCATTAAAAATCTTCACTTCAAAGCCAAAATGGCTCGAGTAAGAGAAAATTTTACAATGAGTTAGATAACTTTACAAGACATTTGTAACTTTGATTTTATCAATACATATTAGAATAAACCAAGGTACTTCAAATCTTGTGAGGAATTCAAATATGATGCAAAATGAAATATTTTAGATATGTACATATAATGACCATAAACCACTATATAAATTGAGCTCAAAATCAATTTAGTTGTTCTACCTCCAATGACGACTTGGTTAAAATTGTAAGAAGAAGATATGATAATTTATTATTCAAGAATTTAGAAACAAAAATCTTCTTCCTCTATTCAGTTTCTTTGACTTTGTTTCTAACACAATTGGATTTGTTGCCTACTTTGTAAAGAACACCTTAGTTTGGTTTATTTAACAAAATTATGCGAGGAGTGAAAAAAAATGATTTCCAAATACACTACTAAAATATGTAAAACTAAAATATATTGACCATACATGGCCCAATTTTTGAACATTTATTGATATGAATCATGATCAAAAATTCTAGCATCATCATGGTCATTGCAAATTCTCTACAAAATAATATTTGAATTAATTCATATTCAAATCCAAGTGCTCACAGTGATAGTTATATCATGTAGAACCTATGTGCTATTTTTTTTTTAAATAATTAATAATTCAAACCCTGAAATCAAAAAATTGTACACATGAAAAATACTTTTCACAAAATTCTCAACAATGGCTAATTTTTCCCTAATTTCAAAACTTGTCTCTACAATTTTAAAAAGATTAGTATTTAGAGGAACGCGATTCCTTCAAAAGTTGCACTCCCTAATTTGTAATAGTAATCAAATGAATTAGTGATGTTCATAATAATTTAATAATACTCTCTAGACATATAAATGACATCCTCAACAACAACCTCATGATGAAAAGAAACTTCTAATCATCAATGCCACCTACAATAAAGCCTACACATACTAGTGTAGCAACAAATCTAAATGGAATCCAATAATGAAGATTAATGCTAGTAGTACGGTGAAAATAGTATTGAATTCTAAAAATAGAAAAATACAACAAGTAGTGTGTGTGTGTTTTACAATTGCTTCTCCTTCATCTAAAACCCACCACAATCCATTTATGTACTCTTAATCCTTAAAGGACATTTCATGTCTTGGCTTGATTAAACTTCATTAGATTTCTACATTAAAACATAGATTTCAAAATTTTCATATTTTTCACATGAAGTAACATATGTCTGAAATTTAATCTCATTTTGTTTATAATTATATCAAATTTGATTTTATAATGAAAATCAAATTGAATTCATAATTAAAAACATCAAATTGGATTTTATATGATTTTTAAAAGAATTTTTTGTACAAAAATCACAATAATTACAAAAATGCTCAAAATAATACAATTTTTTTTAACGAAAATTGGAAATAATAGTGGCAAACATTATGGTGTAATTGATGTACTCCATGAGATTAAGCCAAGAGAAATTTGATAGAAAAAGTGCGAAAGTGTTGTATTTCAAGATGCTATCTTGAAAGGGTCACAAAAATTATAATTTTAACAATTTTGAAAAAAATTCAAATGGAAGAAAAATTAGATTATTGGAGCTGCATTTTTTAGTTAAGTTTATATATATATATATATATATATATATATATATATATAAGTTTAGTTGGTTAGTGATACAACTACCACAATTTGCCAATTAACCCCAAAAGGACCGAATGTCTATTGAACATATGCAAGTGATCTCTGATAGGTGTGTATGAAGTGATTTTTTAATGGATGTTCTTCAAATTTTGACACAAGGTCTGAACATGTATCCCCTTAATGGGAATATAGTTTTTTTTGATTGGGTGCTTGGATCAAAAGATATATTGCTCCAAACTTTTGGGGCAACTTTGAGCAACATATGTAAAATTCCTATAATTTTGAAATTTAGCAAGTATGTAACTTATATAAAACAAGATGCAAATGTAAAAAATAATAAAAAATCTCACTTTAGGAGGAGTTAAAGTTTGTTGGACCTTTAGGGCAAGATTTAAAAATTAATTAATTAATTTTTTCTACATAGTACAAACACTATAATCTTTCAATTTATATGGTCAAAGTTTCTAAAAAAATTTCCACACAATTTCATAGTAGTCTAGTTCAATTGAATTTTATTTAAATGAATTTTTTTCTCACTATTATGAAAAGCGACATTTTTTCACAATTTTTGTCCAAAATGTGCCTTGGTCTTTTAGGGACTAATTAGTTGCCAATCACAATGTGCTTGACAACTAATTCTTTTAGTACTCATCTATACTTATATTTTTTAAGACTCTACCATTAGTGCGATTGATATAAAATATCAATATTGTAACATATATTAATACCCACATTTGTACATTATATACCCTATATTTATATATTATATATTATATATTGTATTCCGTAAGTATTGTGTTTGAGAATGACACTAGGGATTCAATCAAAATAATTTTTCAATGCAATTTGCATTAATAGCATGAGAAGGGGGATTGAAATTTTTTTTATGAAATTAGCAGTCTTGGATTTCTAAAGTTAGGGTGGCAAGTATAGGCAATGTGCTTGCATTTTTTGGATGCATAGTAGTAACTATTCAAATGGACAAAGTTGTGACTAAAGATTGTGACACTATACACTAAAAAAAATAGATTTAAAGTCATATTATGAAATATAATTATTATCAAAATATAATTTGCAGAGATAATTTAGCAAAATTTGATTTTGTTCACCTCCCAAGTTTTGGCAAATAAGCTTTGATGAAGTATTATCAATATCACTTTAAATCGTGTTTGTGACATTGTGCCACATTGTTGTAAAATAACAAAGCCTCTAGATCCTTTAGATAATAATTTTTGGTCTTTTTTGAAGGAAATTCAGATATCCAACTATAGAACACTTTAAAGTTTATTCATGCTTTAACTTTATGAATTCATAAAAATTACAATAATTCTCCAAAAAAATATAAGTTTTTTCTTAAACATATAATATTTTAAAATGAGCTTTGTTTGTAATTTGACATTATCTATACACCTGAATTTAAGGTAGAGACATCAAAATGTGTCAAATGCCTAAAAGTGCCACTTAAATAGATGTTTTTCATTATATATATCTTTTGCATGAATATGTATCTATTATTGAAGAAACAAATTTAGAACATCCACCAAATTTTTTTATCCCTCATAACTTTTGTAAATGGTATCCAAATGATTCATTCTTTGATGCATTGAAATCTTCTTTCATTTATCAATTAGAGTATTATTTTCTTGGATGAATTTAATAGTAGAAAAATATTTACAATAGAAAATATGGTGCTTTTAGGTGTTTCTAAATAGGTAACAACATCTAATTGTGCCCTTTTCTAAAACTAAATCCTACAAATTTTTGCCTAAAATGTTTAGCCTTTGCTCATGAGAGTCAGGGGTCACATTTGGATACACCTATTTTCAACGCCTTGAAAATTCATAGTGTATTCATATAGTGTCCAAATATGCATTTAAAGAGAAATTAGAATTTTTTTTTGACTACCAATAAGACCCCACAAAGAATTCAATATAATAATGGGAACCATGATGAATTGCTTATTTAGATGCATCTAGGTATAAGGTAACAAATCATAAAAGTGAGTAAGCTCTTTAAATTGCCATCATAAAAGGGTCTAGTATGGTTAATGAACAATTGAAGAATTGATATGTAGAACTCAATATTTGTCTCCACATGGTGTCCAGATTGAATAGAAAGTTGTGGGGCACAAAATTCAATCCTAAGATGGATGAAAAGAATAAGGGAAATATAGTACACAAGAAAAATTATAAGAAAATCACTTTTGGAATACATCATGGTTTATTCACCAAACTATACCATATGATTGCTACACCACCTATAAATGATCTCTTGAATTCAACAACAATATCATTCTCCTTTCACTGAAAATTCATTCATTGCAACAATAAACCCTAATTTTGATTCACTTGATAAAAAGCCACTTCTTGGACCTATCACCATACACTAAATAGTGAAATTAGATTGCCTTACCAAGAAAAGTTACCTCATGACTCACCGCTTGTCCATGTGGAGGTGCATGCAACTCTTTGAGCTTACTCTTGGTATAATTGCATTCATTCATCCATTACTATCATTGGAACATAACATTGTATAATCAAGTAGTGGTCCTCCCCATGTTGGAAAGGTATTATGCTTTGCTAGATACTTAGGAGGAATTTCTCACGGAATTTCTTAGATAATTCAAAGATTATAGTTGGTTGAGGAGCCACATAAGACAATTTTGTTTATTACACAAGTCCCCATTTCAAGGATGCAAAAGGAACACTTACCTCATTTGGTATACAATCCATGAAGCACAACATTCTTTAGGATAGGGTACCATATACAATAACAATAAATATTTAATTTAATGTAGCATGTCAAAAAAATAGTGAAGGGCAAACTTAATTTCAATATAATTTAGTGTAGTTACCTTAAGGTAGAACTACCCATACCCAATCACTCAGGCGATTTTAGGACAAATGAAGAGCAATAGAAGCCAATGAAATTTTTTTGCATGTAGAGAGAGAAGAAATATTGGGATTTTGAATTTTGTAATTTTATTCCCACAATTGAAATTATTATGAATTTTGGGAGCCAAAAAGTATTCCAAACCTATAGTCAAAGTCTAGAGTCTTCTAATTCCTATCAATCAAGAAACTACTTTCCCAATCAAAACTTCTTGCACACTTTATAGCAATTTGGGACATGTGGACCTTATTAGTCCCAAGCTTGAAAATGAGGAAAAAAAAACATTTCACGCTTTGGTTGTAAATTTGTTCTAGCCTTGGTTGGGAATAAAGGAGGCAACCCATTTCTGACCACTTCAATAGATACACGTATTTACAGGGCAAGTTTCTTCATTGGCAAAATTTTCCTACATGCAGAAATAGAGTTCAGAAAGTTTCCAAAATTTTTCAGATTTTTACTTCTCAAAACATAACTAAGGGAGCCGACCCATTCGCGACCAGGGACCCATTCCCATCATACAGACTACACTATTTCCCATTAGCAAGAGAAAGTAGGAGATTAATTATGGCACAATCTCCAATGCAGTCGTGGCGCATTACGATTGGCTGCAGCCTTGGTTGATTTTGCAACCAACCGGCGGTTGGAAATAGGAGGACCTAATATATGACAAGAATATGTCGAACAGAATCTTCAACTAAAAAATTCGTAGTAATTTTGTTTTGAGAAATAAAATTCTGGAAAAAATATGGAATCCTTCTAAACTCTATTTCTGTACATGGGAAAATTTCTCCACTCAAGAAAACAACACTCCAGATATGCAAAATTGCTTAAGTGGCCGGAAATGGGTCAGCTCCTTTCACTATGAGTTTTTTCAGCTGTAGATTCTATTCGACCCATACTCGTCATGTAGACCCTCCTATCTTCAACCAGGGGCTGGTTGCAAAACCCACCCCAGGGTTGGTTGCAATGTTGAGAGTCTTTGTAGCCAATCGAAATGCGCCAGAACTGCGTCAGGAACTGTGTCATAATTCATCTCTTCTTGCACGGAAAGAGAGCTGCCTCCATTTGCCAGAACAGGGGTTATGGGGCGATCAGGAATGGGTTGCCTCCCATAATTGCATCATCCTACATGTTGGGTATGGCTCCCTAGTTGGGAATGGGTGGTTCTCACCTTCATGGACAGACCTTTTCTGGCTGTGGCTATGGCCTGTACGGCTCAAGTTCAGTTTTTCAAGTGCAAATATTTGACCAGGAAATCGGCCTGCACGAATGGTCAGACAGTCAGTTGCACTTCAGCTCACACAGATTGGCAACTGGATGACAAAATGGAACTTTCTCTATGAAAGAAACTCATTAAATGTCCGTCTGGACTTATGATTCATGCTGCCTGGTTCTGAAGCTCTTTCTTATACATTTTTTTCAAATTTTTAAAAAATAATAAAGATTAGTATGTGTAGGCCTCAATTACTGAGGTGGAGGGAATTCGGAAAAAAACAAAAACAAACACAAATAGGTTGATGAGGAGGGCAAAGCTTGATGAGGAATATTCGGAGGCGGAGGGGTTTCTCCATCATTCCTAAGAATGAGGAGATTGTGCGATGTAAGCATCCATCCAAATGGATGAAATATGTGATTGATGAATGAAATATTCATAATCATTGATGATGCCACTCATGAAGAGGAGGTTACGGAGAAATATTTGCCCACCTTTTGAACGGGGCATTTCTTGGTGGGAATTTATGTTAGTCAAGTATTTGAAAATGAGAGTGATATGGAAACCGACATGTCATTTCACTCCATTGCTATGTTGAAGTATGTACAGTTGGGTCCAATTATCTTACAAATTGGCTATTGTGCCATTTTAAAAATATTATGCATAATAGAGGTATTTATAAAGTGTGCAATGCAAGACCAAGAGCCGGTAGGGGGGTTGAGAATATTAATGCAAGACAAAACTCCTTAGAGCACCCAAATTGGAATTTAGATGATGGAGTTTGGTGTTTGTACTATTTTTAGTTAAACCTTCCTTTGAAACCACTGTTGCAACTAGGGACGACCTTTATGATTAACTCTGATATAGAATACATTTTTCATCTTGCATAATTAAAATTCAACTCTTATGCAATCTCTATCAAGCATTCCAAATTTTAGATTGAATAGAGTTAATTGCAAAGTGTACACAATGAGAGACCAAAAGCTAGAGTTTAAGAAAAGCAAATTTTGCACATCTAAACATAGAATCTCACACCTAAATAGTATGGAAATTTGTGCAAAAAATTTCAAAATTTTTGATTGCATAGATTGCTAGATATCTATGTTTAAAGTGAAAAAAATTGTATTTTAGATTCTAACATATTGAGCTTCCAATTGCAATTTTTTTTTTTCAATTTTTGGATATTTGTTAATTTTTAATATATAGTGGAGACAAAATTTGTCATATTATTTTTTAATTTTAAATCAAGAATCCAAAATGGTTATTTTGAAATTTACTATTAAAGTTGACCAAGGCACATCCATTTCTTAGATGCACAAACATTTAAAGGTGAAGATTTTGCCTTTAACCTTCTAACTTTGGAATTCAATTATTGGAATTTAGTACATTTTTGCTTCTGTCTTTGTAGAATGAATTATTCCTGTCAATTTATCAAATTGCTTTTGAAGAAAGATCATATTTTAAAGGTTCAAGAATTGTTTTTGATATATAAATAAAAAATTGGACAAAGTAGTAGTTTGAAGCACTTAATTCATTTTCTAAAATATGGATGTTGAAGCACATTAGCACATATGGATTGAAGGTACTCTTGTATTTGAGTTTTGAGCAATTTTGTTAGAAGGCTTACACCCCTCAAAATATCATCTTTACAAAAATTGTATTTTCTTTGATCATATGCTAAGCAAGGTTATAGAAAGTTTAACAATATTTATAGTGGATGAAGCAATATTGTGAGTGTGGAATACGAGTGCTAAATATCAAGCTAAATATCTTATATGGAATCAATCAAATTTGATTCATAGGATGTAAAATGATTAAGGTGCTTGTACCTTATTGGAACTCATGTCTAAAAGCAATGGCTTGGCCTATATTCAAAAACAACTCCCCTATAGATTTTTGCCAAAGATACAGAGTAAACCGGTCATTTACCACACACATCTAAGAACAACACAACCACCGTTGCCAATTACCACATAAGAATTGTACAATTTAACTTCTAATTTAATTTTGATGGGAGTAAAGTTTTGTATCACCACCCAATGATTGCACACTGTGCAATGAAGGATTGCAAAGAGTTTTTAACTAGATTTCAAGTGCATCACCTTTAAGTTGCAATAAAATTTGTAGGAAGAAATCCTTTAGCATTCTATTTTTTGAAGGTGAATCTTAATGTGGCATTTAATAATATGCCAAATTTCAAAACATGCAAGCCTCTATATTTAAATGGAGAAAGATTTGAGTTTTGTTTATGTAAAGATTGGCAAGTTTACTATACATCCATGATCTTCAATGAGAATCTAGTCTCTATTCTAGATATATCTATAATTAATACCTTGAAAATGAAACAAGTTTGTTACACATTTTTCTCCAAAATAATAAGAAAATAATTTAGTCAAATAGCATTACTATTATACATCATATTCAAAGGTCATATTGACACAAATGAATTCAATTGTTCATTTTTAACAAACATTCATTGCCATGAATCCCTAGACAATTAGACAACGGTGACTTTGAAATTTCAATTTTGACAACAAAATACCCAAATTGACCCCATGATACACTACACTAATTTATTCTATTAGTAAAGGCAAAAAATTAGTTATTAAATCCAAAATTAGTTTTTAAGTCCAAAATTAGTTTTTAAATCCAAAATTAGTGTTAGTAAAGAAAAAATTGTGGAAATTAATATTGTGTAATGGAATTTTCAACTTATCCTAATTTAAAAGAGTATAATTTTGACAATATAACACACACTAGTAGGATAAATCATTGTATAATAGCATTGGTATGAACACAAGGAGATCTAATTTGTAATTGTTCCAATCATAGCCAAATTGGTCAAGTAAAAACTTGAACTTATATCATTGATAGTTGTTTCAATAACTCAAAAGCATTCAAGCTAGTAGTTGGTTTTGGGTTTAGGATTTTTGAAAGTCAAAACAATAGACTATGAAATTGAGCTCAAAGGTTCAACACACCCTAATCCTATAGGCTCTGTTAATAAACTAGCCACAAAGTACTACAAATTTATTTTGAGATAGAGGGAGTATATAACACCAAAGGTGCTTCATCCTATTCTTGCTTAGCTCAAAAGTTAACATGCATAACAATGTCCACAGAGAATTGCTAGTCAATTCATTGCCAACCACTGGAATTGGGAAGAGAAAATCCTAGATGCATTTTGAAAACATTACAAAAACTTTAGTGAAAAAATCTTTTAAAAATTCTATTTAGAATTTTTTTTAAATAGAGAAAAAATCAAGAATTAATTCCTCAAAAATCCAATTCAATAAAGGAATTAAAGAAAAATAGTCGGTAAAATTCAAAAAATATCCCAAACACTGATACAGAATTGACTCAATCAATTGATGGTCTCTTTTTTCCATCTGAATGAATCATCAAAATTGCAGTGTGGAGTCTTCAACGAACATTATTTTACACAAATAGAAGAACACCAAACATTTTTTTTACACAAACAGAGGAACACCAAACAGGTTTTTTTTACATAAATAGAAGAACACCACACATTTTTTTTTACACAAATAGAGGAACATCAAACAGTTTTTTTTTTTTACACAAATCAAAGAACACTGAACAATTTTTTTTACACAAATCAAAGAACACCGAACAGTTTCTTTTTACACAAATAGAAGAATACCAAACAAAATTATTTTTACACAAATAAAAGAACACCAAACAATTTATTTTTTTTACACAAATAAAGGTACAGCAAGCATATATTTGATTAGCTAAGGCTCTTTACAGCAAGAGTGGTACCATACTTTTTCCAATAGTGCAGGAAAACAGACTTACCCCCCCCCCAAAAAAAAAAAAAAAAATTGTCCCTCCAATCCATCAATTCCCCTTTCAACTTTATACCCAATGCATCAAAATCAATGATAAGAAGTGTCATTCAACACTCTCCGGCTTTGAATCTGTTCCCCTGAAGAAACAGAAACTTACAACCCATGATTGTATGGCGATGATTGCCGTGGTTGGGTTCCTCTCGGGGACATTGCTTCCATCCATCGTTGAGAGATTCGGTAGTATGCTCTAAAAGTGCCCATGTTCTAAAAGCGATCATGACACATAGGTACTGATTTTTCTTCCTATAATGTACCAAGAGTGTACATTTGAAAAAGTGGTTGCTTTCAGTGGTCACTCTGTTTCAACTTCAAAAATTTGTGACTAAGGTAGTATGGCCTTAAAGCGACCATTTACCGGCTAGTCTCCCTTTTTCGAAGGTTTCCATGAATAGAAATATTTTTGGATCATTTTTCAGAGGAAGAAAAATGGATGCGGGATGTCACACAAGTGGTTTCATATTTTTTGAATCATTTTTGAATTACTTGTGAATTTTCAAATTTTTTTTTGTTGTAGGCACCTATTTGTGACCCTAGGTCTTCCAAAATCTGACCACTTGCAACTTCTAAAGTGATTTCAGTAAATGAAGGCCAACAATTGGTTCTTGCAATAAATAATGTTTTTCTCTTGATTCTCTCAATGGCTTGAAGGGGCCATTTAAGGACCACCTACTATCCATTTCAGACCTAAATATAGGGGGATTTGGAGAGGCTATCTTAATTCCATGAAGGTCCAAAAAATATGAAACGACTTGGGTTCGATGCTAATTCCATTTCTCTTCCTACAAAAATTTATTGAATTTTTTTTTGAGAAGTTTAGCTTCCCTCCAAAGGCAATCGGCTCTTAAATGGTCGCTTTAAGAACAGACTATGTTAGATTTCAATTATAACGTAAACCCCTGTGAAGAAATGTCCTGTGAAGAAATGTCCTGTTTGTGTTGCGGGAAGATTACTTCCTACAATCTCCTCCTTGAACGTGAAATCTGCACGATCAGTGATTACAAATTTTTCATTCATCGATCACATATTTCATCCATTTCTAGATGGGTGCTTATGGTGGACAATCTCCTTGTTGTTGGGAATTTTGAAAACAAACTAGTTGATGAAGTCTTCTTTGTTAGTCTCTTTAGTTTCAGAATTCCCTCTACTTACGTGATTGCCCTATATGTTACTCAAGGTGCAAAACAAATGGCACTTTGTGTAATCTACGTGCATTAGATTGTTCAAATAAGGCTTTGAGTATGGTTCATAATATTGAATTATAGAAGTTGGATTTTCTTTGTGAGGAGTCAAAATTGGGGAGATTTCAAATTCTGTTAAAATGCATTGTTTAGACATTATATGAATATATTATAAATTTTCAAAGTTTAACCAAATGAAGGTGAAACCAAAAATGACTGAGATGAGTGTTTTGGCAAATGCTTAAAATAGGTATATTTTGCAAGATTCATTCTTTCCATTAAAAATCTGCAATGAGGTTTTTCAAATTTTGTATAGTCTATTTATAAAAATATATTTTACTATGCCTCAATGTCAAGTATGATAGCAAAGAGATTTTAGTGGATTGATATTCAATATTCATAACATTCAATGGCCTTCACAGAGGTCCCTCCTTGGAGGCATCATCCACAAAATTCATCCATGCATCATTACTCTAAGCTGCAATACAAGGATTGTGTGCTAGTAGATTTATGGTGTGCTCCATTTTCTTTTGCTAATTCTAGGACTGAACATATTCATACTACTAAAATCACAAGATCTTCCATAATATCACTTTTCACACTGTGTGATATTACAGAGATCCAATACCTCTGTAATATCACATTGTGTTAAATGTGATATTATAGAGTTCCAACGGCCATTTCACCTCTGTAATATCACACAGTGTAAAAATGTGATGTTACAAAGGTATAATGATATTATGGAGGTTTCATATTTCTTGACTTCACACTTTATTTTATTTCCACAATCATTTTACTTCCATGATTTGAATGTTGAAGCTTTGAATGTTCTTAATTCTAATGTTCTTTTCTTACTACCAATTGATTTGAAACTTTGTTAGATTGAAGCAATTTTGGATTTTGCAACAAAGTATTTACAAAGTCTTTGCAATTTGACAAATTTGCATTTCAATTCTTCAATTTTGATCATCATTGTTTGTGAGTGAAGAAATTTATTAAGTGGTGGGGTTTTTGAACTCAACAATACCTCCAAGGTATTTTTTTACATTTGTTTTGAGCAAACTTGAATTCATGTATAGAATGGTGATTTGAACATTGAGTTTCATTTGAACAATTTGAGTGTAATTTGAGCTTCAATCTCATTTAATTTCAAGAGATTGATATAATTAGAACCAAATTAGAGCCAAATTGGAGCCAAATTGATGAAAGTAATATAGTCAATGTGTAGCAAAGCAAGCGCCAACTACTAGTAAATCAATAAAATATTTGTAAAGAAAAATGATTTGCCTAAAATCCTAAGCTAGAATCCATTGAGTAGCATATCAATGCAATCTACCGTGTGGCCATTACAATAACTTACTTTCAATTTTCAATTTTCAAATGTGGAGAGAAGCTCTTTATATACCTATAGGGTGGTAGGAAGTAGAAATATCCATGTGGGGTATATAAATTAGAATTTGTAGTTTCTTAACCACTCATAGTTGAAATCAAAAGTAGGAATTGTGATTGAATTAGAATTTCAAACCTCATTTAGGTATAGCATATTAACTTTAAAAAAAATTTGATACATGAAAAGTTGGTAAATTGAGATCAATTTCATCTCCGAAAATTTGTTTGAGATTCTAATGCTCCAATCAAAAGTTATGGACAAATTTTAGAGAGGATGTTTGAAAATGTAAAAAAAAATTCCCTTCCAACCCCTCTCTAAAATTTGTCCATAATTTTTTATTGGAAAATTGAAATTCCAAATGGATTTTTGGACATAAAACTTAAATTCATTTCCCAACTTTTTTTAGCTCACAGTTTTTTTAAAAATGTTTTTATACTATGCCTAAATGAGGTCTGAAATTCTACTTCAATCACAATTTTTGCTTTAATTTGACTAAACTATGAGCGGTTGAGAAACTACAGATTCTAATTTACATATCCCTCATTGTTTGTCCTACATACCACTACCCCATAGGTACATAAAGAGTTGTCTTCTCCTTTGAAGTCTCTGAACACAAATGACTTACAAGGTTTTGAGAGGAAGTGCCACTATTGAAATTGATTACATCAATGATTGGATAGCCACTTTGCTTAAAAACTTATATTTTATGCACTATTTGAATTGAAAGTATTTGAGTTTTATTTAGTCTGCAGATTTTGTGCACTATTTGAATTGTTAGTATTTGATTTCTTTAGTACCCCGAGTCTACAGTCGTGACCTTGCAACCGAGCAGAACTCTGCAGTCGTGACCCTACAACCAAGCAAAACTCTGACAAATATCGACATATGGATAGTTAGCTATTAATGGTGCCAAATATTCCACACCATTTCATCTGCCGGATGAAATGGTCTGGAATATTCAACACGATTTTGTCAACAACCCTTCCCTCTGCTACTGAATGTTATGTTGGTGTATTATGACTATGCACTATGAATGTCACTTTCAAAATTAATGTCACTACAAAATTTAATTTTTGTAGACTTTGGTAGATGTATTTAAACCCTACATTGATTAAATTCTTATACAAAAAGTGAGAGTTAGTGTCACAGGGACTAATATGACAATCAAAGTATATTGAAGTGATCACATCTTTAAAGGTTTAGATTAGGTACGTAACGCATGTCCATCATTGTCCCTTTCTAATACTGTCCCCTATTTGCATATGTTTGATAATTTAGCTTACTTATATTAAACAAGTGTAGATAGAAGATTCAATAAAAAAAAAATAAGATAATAGAAAAAATCATTGTTGAAAGCCCTCCTCCAACTCGTTGAAGGCTCTTCAAGCTATAATGACACTAGTACTATATATGGTGACTCCCCTCTGATGGATATGCATATCTTGTAATTTAGGATATTTATTGATATATCAATCCACATTGCAATGTGACATATTAGACATGGATGAAAGTGAGGGCATGATGCTATTGCTCAATGAGGCAAAGAAAATTCCCAAAGCAAAATTCTTTGTGACATTGCAAAATCTAATTTAGAAGCCTAGAAGTAGCTTATGAATGGTCATATGAATTTTCTTATATTGAAAAATGGATGAATTTCATTTGATTTCTGTTATACAACTTTTCTAATAAAACATACACAATAAAGAGTGTCTTGAAAAGTGTAGTAAATTTTAACATACTAAAAAATAATTTACCAAGTTTTAGGAAAATTGTAGATCTTGTTTATGGAAAATACACTTTTTTGATATTGGTGAATGCCTAATGTAATCACTCACCATAGTAATAAACTAAATAGTATACTAATATGTAGGTCAAAGTATAATAATGATATTTAATTTCTTTTACTTGGTATTGCAAATGTATTAGTGAATGCAATGAACTATAAAAAAAAACTGAAGATCTTTCAGGTTTAGAAGCCCAAAATTGCTTCAAAATACTAGTTTCTATAGTAAGTCTAAAATCTTCATCTATATTTATATTTTAGCAGATCCAACTATAGGATCCTTTAAAGTACATCCACTCAAATTTCCAAAACCTTACCAATTGCAAGATCATGATGCTTGGGTTTCAAAAAGAAGCATTTTCAACTATTTTCAAATGGTTAAATTTCATCTTCCAAACATTTTATCTAAAAATGTGTAGATTCTACAACTTGCAATTTTCTATAATATATAAGTTGGAAATACATATAATTTTTTTATAAATGCTTAAAATGAAATATTATACAAAATTCTTTTTTGCTATAAAAAAGCTTTGGAAAAAAATTATCCAAAATTATATCTTCTATTTTTAATGACCCTCGACATCGGATGAGGTGGGAGAGAGATTTTAATGAGTCTGTTAGTGAGTTGATATTTAGTGGTGTTTTATGATTTTTAAAATTAGTGTCACTACAAAATTTTATTTTTGTGGAATTTGGTAGACCTAAGTCCTACACACTTTAATTGTTATAGAAAAGTGAGAGTTAATATGCCAAGGACTAATATGACAATCAATGGACATTGAAATGATCTCACCTTTAAAAGTTTAGGTAAGGTACACACGTCTATCATCATCCTTTTCTAGCACTATCCCTATTTGCAAATGTTTAATAATTTAGGTGACAAGATATTTGTAGATACAAATGTATATGAAAGATGCAATTCAGAAAGACAACACAATAGGAAAAATCATTGTTGAAGGCCTTCCTCCCCCAATTCAGTGGAAGGGTTTTCAAGCTATAGTGATGCTATAATGATTCCCTCCAATGGATGTCATATCTTGTAATAGAATATTCATAGAGATATCAATCTACATTGCACTGTGGCATACTAGACATGGATGAAAATGAGGGTATAATTTAATTTGTCAATGAAACAAGGGAAATTTGAGAAGCATGTATCTTTGCGGTATTGTAAAATCTAATACAAAGCCTAACAATAGCTTATGAATGATCAAATAATTTTTTTAATATTTAGAAATGGATGAAATTTCATTTGATTTTTTGTGTGTAATTTTTTTTCTAATAATATATATACAATATTGAATTAAGTTCAATGTAAATTAGTTATATTTTGATTTTATGTAGTATTTTGTTTCAAAATAAAGGTATAATGTTGTAGTGCATTTTATAGTTATGTACTCTTGTCCTTGAAATTTGATTTTGACATTCAAAATTATATTTTTTCATTCAAAATCATATTTTTTCTTGTAAATGAAACCCCCAAAATGAAGTTATTCAAGTGTTGTTTCTACTTTGAAAATTTCCCTAACAAATTTGATTTTATATAGTGTACACTATATTGTAGTTTGCATTCAAGAGCTTATAAAAATGTATCTAAATGTGATATGGAACTTTTCATTTATCCTATAATATAAATTTGTGCTAAAATTCTCAAAAAATTTAAAAAGTAGTTGTAAGTTTTTTATACTTTCAATAGAAATTCTAGGTGATTTTTAGTAGCTCCTATGCTAGTTTCTTTTATTCTTAAAGAATTGAGGCACATTTTGGGTACAAATTATAAAAAACCATAATTTTTTAGGACAATGAGAAAAAAAATGAAAAGAAAAGTTTTTTTCAAAATTCAATCAGACAAATTTGTACTAGACTATTATGGGAATATGTAGAAAAATTTACAAAATTTTTGACCGTACAGATTGAAAAATTATAACATTTGAAGTTAGAATTTTTTTTTTCAATCTTGTCCAATGGGGCCAATAGACTTTAACCCCTCCTAAAGAGAGATTTTATACTATACACTATATATAGTTATTTTATTTGACATTTGCATCTTATATCATATAAGTTACATATCCACCAAATTTTATAATTATTTGAGGTGTTCTGCAAATGTTGCTTGCAACTGCTTGGGCTACCTTCAAAGTTTAGGTCAAAATAATTTTTGATTTGGGCATCCAATCGGAAAAAATTATATTCCCACTAAGGGGGTGAATGTTCACATTTTGTTTCAAAAATTTAAGAACATTCGTTAAAAAATGACTTCATATGTATCTACCCAAGATCATTTATCTACATTCAACGGTCCTTTGATTCTTTAGGGGTTAACATTAGAAACATGATTAGTAAAATTTTTAATACAAAAACAAACAAAATATTATGTTATTTTTCTTTTATTCTTTAAAACAAGCATTCTATTTGAATAATGTAAAGGCAGGATGAGCAACTTCTAAGAACAATTCAATCAACAACAATGATTTAGTGTTAGCGTGTCCTTGAATTTCGTCAGCCATAGATAATTTGAGATGAAATTTAGAGTAATTCTATGTGTTGTAATGAATATTGTATTCCAAATTTATAAAAACTGAAAATGCAATTAAAAAGATTTTTTCATTTTTCCTATTTTGAGGACCTTAGTGATGAACATTTTGCAACTAATTATCTAGACATATTAGAGTATACTTTAGGGTTGGCAATTGGTATTAACTAATCCCATTTCTAGTTTTTGTAAAAGGTATTGCTGACATTCCTTCAACTTTAAAGGAATTTTTAGTTGCATTATGAGTTATCATGCTTTTCAATACTTTTGGAAGTAGATGATGAATGCCTTCATTCTTCATAACATTATGCAACTAATCTAGTTGTTTTAAGTAATCAAAGCAAAGTGGCATAATATTCTATCTCTAATAGTGGCTAAAATTCAATAAGCAAATTTTATAGTTAGTAAAACAAACTTTTGTAGGTTTTTTAACTTTTAACTAAGTTTGAAAGAAAGTAAAAAGTTGGTAATTTGCTCTCCTAGTATAGAGATTTTGAATGTCTAAATTAACATAACTAACTTTCAATAATAATATAACACCCATGGCTCTCACTATTGAATTATATTATGTTGTATTTTTCAAGGTTTACATACACAAAAGAATTTACAATAAGTCATTATTTGAGAATTTTTGTGTTTTACAATAGGACAAAGTTTAGACCCTATGGTTTGTCAATAGTTATCATGTGGTTATTATTGTTTCATGAATTCGCACATTAATTACAATTTATTGCACCATTACAATGCATTACTTGCAACTACATTGTAACAATATGAAGTAATGCATCGTAATGATGTGATAAATTGTAATTAACCCCTAAAGTCCCATGGCCATTTTTCTGCCAAAACCACTCAAAACTACCACTTCTACTATAAACACCTACAAAATAAATTTCAAAATAAATTTTTTAGAATCTAATCATATAATCCTGTTCTACACTTGTCTTAGATCACGTGATAATTTTTTTGTTACCCAATCTCCCCCATTTTGAGGTTATTATGGCATAACTTTTGCTCCTGAGCACCGATTGAAATAAAAATTATATTCCCAGAAAGCTCTTAAGTATTTCTATCTTACGAGAAAGTTTTAAAAAAAAATTAGTAAAAATTGAGATCATAGGAGCCTACCCAAAATCCATTTTGTCCCCCATAGGGACAATGGGACTTCAGGGGGTAATGTGCAAATCTTTAAAACAATGATAAGTACATGATAACTGTTGACAAACCGTAGGGTTTAAACTTTGTGATGAAGCGTTCTTAGGGTAGAGTTGCTTGACATTTTTGTATATACTTTGTTAGGGAGGATTTCTAAATATAATCAAATAGTAAAAATAATAAAGATATAATGATGGTGTTCCAATTCAATATTAGTATGGGTACTAAATTGATATCAATCTTGAACATGGCAATTTATAAAAAAAATTTAGAATAGAAGGATATGGGATTGATTGAGTCATATGTAAATTATTGTGTATTATTTCTTGCACACTATGTCTACTACTAAGAATTGATCAAAATATAGATTTTAAAAATATTGAATTAAAAGTATGGAAATAATCAAATAAATAAAATTATAAATTATAAAAACCGAGAATCCAAAAATTTAGAAAAGTAATAATATGTGTTTGTTATCACATTATTCCAACAATCACTTGTACTTTTTGCCAAAAACAATTTGAAGACAATTTTATGAAAAATAAATTTAGATGCTTCTAATGTTCATTTCACATATGAATTTCATACTTTCATTTTTGAATATTATCCAATTGTACTAGTGTATTATATTATAGAGATATCAATTTTATTCATCTAATTTGTAGACTTAAGTTTGGATTTTAGTTTGTAAATTTAGGATTTTTATGGTATATAACTTCAAGGTTTAGTCCAATTTATAGGATTTAGGGCTTTATTCACTTGAGGTCTTCATTGTAATCTTGTCCTCCATATTGAAGTTTTATAGGCCCATTAGTTTTATAGTGGCAGATGTGCACATAAAAATGTTCATGTCTTCAACTGTAGCTTCATATCATACACTTGACATTCATTGCAAGTGTTAAATCAAAATCTTTCACATTGATTTCCCTCATAAATGGAAAAATTTGCTTCTTTTTGTGATGCCAATTAATTTTGTATAGACCTACTTCTCAAAGCTAATATGAGTCACTTTGAGTCCAATTATAAATTCTAATTAAAAAGTTTAACCCAAATGATTGTACATAATAGTATACTCCATATTTTCCAAAAACAAAGATTTTGAGTTAGGCCTCCCACTTGTAGTATTTGCTAGCATGCAAAATAGAGCCAAGTAATATTTTTTGGTTGTCTAGTTGCTAGAGAGACACACATCTTAGAATGCCAACAATGTCAAGAAAAGCATCCATTTTCATCCATCTACTACTTGTATACTTTCATCCCTAGTATTATTCCAAGTTGATGAACTTCATTCAAAAATATGTGGTAACCTTGTATTTTTTAGAGGTAAATCATCCATTTTCATCCATCCATTTCCTTCAATGCATTACCTGCATTACCTGTATACTTTCACCCTTAGTATTGTCCCAAGTTGTTAAACATCATCCAAAATTTTGCAAACCTTCAGTTGTATTTCTTACACTTTCATCTACTGTTTTTCCAGTGTAAAGTTAGCCAACACCAAAATCAGGTACAATTTTGGACCAAATAAAAAAAAAAAAAACTGTGTAACTTGGAGCTGGAGCATGATCAGTCACGTTCTCATAACTAGCCAGACACAGCCATTTACAACACGGGTTCCTTGCAGATATTTCGAGATAAAAAAAATAACTCCAGGAATGTCCGGAGCTGCCTCCAATGACTGAATGACGGAGTTGCCGCCATATGCTACCGATCCGCAACCACTTGCAACTGTTACTATGCTATGAAGTCAGTGTGAGTTGTCAGTTGACTTTTTCACCAAAAATCGTGGGAGGATTTCAAGCAGCAGAGTTGGAATAGAACAGTCAATTGCCCAGCAACAAATGTTTTTTCCAGACAGCAAAGATCTGGATCCAAGGAATACGAAAATCTGAAAATGAATGAAAAACTGTAACATTATACAAAGTGTGGAGGTGACAATTTGAAATTTGTTCACGTAATGTTTTCCCACTATGACCCCCTGCAACGTAACCAATGCTCATTCAGAATTCTAGCTAGGAACCAAACTAAGTTTGACATGCTAGAGTTGACATTGTTGACCATTCTTCCGGCACTCTGTTTCTACATCTAGAGAGCCCATCCCAAAAGGTCACTTGAAAGAAAACGTTGTTGTGATGCTACCATGTATGTACATGTGTAAAGCAAAAGCAACAAGCAAAAATGGACAGCGTTGAAAACAGCCAACTCTTCTCGCGACGACATAATCGCTCCAGAGAAAACTGCTTGGTGATCGGAATCAAAGCCCTGCCCTCAAATTGAAACTCTACAACCGTAAAATTGCTGAACAATATTAAATTCTACAACCGATTCCCATTAGAACTTATGTAGTTAAAAAGTCCCATATCTTTGCTCGCATCGATGGCGCTGTGTCATCATCTGCTTCGTCATCGTCTCTCGTGTCATCCTCGTCCTCAACCTCTCCTACGTCTTCTTCAGCCTCCTCATCCTCCTCGCTCTCACTTTCCTCCTCAGACAGTGGTTCAGCATCCTCAGCATCACCAGCTTCATCACCCTCCTCTTCAGCAACTTCCTCGTCAGCAGAGGCTGGCATTGCCTCAGCAACTTCCTCTTGGTAGTCACCGGATTCGCCTTGTGCATCCTCCGCATCCATTGGGACATCTGGATGGCCCCTTTCTTCGTGTTCTAGCACGGGAATCTCTTCGCGTTCAGGCTCTGATCCGGAGACTTCTAGCGCTTGCCCTACATTAAGATCGAAAGTTGCTTCTTCTCTTACAATTTCAGTTACCACCGTAGTTGTCTGCGTCACTGTTTCAACAACAGTACCAACCACAGCGTTAGTTGCCTCCACTACTTGAGTATCCTCTGCTACTGTGTCATCTTTTTCCTCTGCTACTGTGCCATCTTTTTCCTCTGCATCAGACGTCTCTGCCTTAGTCGGCGCCTCATGCTCTTCAGTCACCATTTCCTGGTTTACAGATAAACGGAAAAACCCCATCAGCGACAAAAGAATGGACAAGCGACATGGAACACCCCAGGTGGTAGTCCTAGAAACCATGAAACATAGAAGATCAACGTCAGTCACAAGTAGTATCCTACTCTAGATCAACTAGAGCACTCTAAAAATAAATGACTTGTCAGCTCCAGTGCATACAAAGCATAGCTATTAAGGACGTTTGCAAAGTAGAGGAGTCTCAGAACAGCAAAACAGCAATAGTAATAAGGTAACTACAACAAAACCCAACCCCTGGAATGTCAACCCCCACTTTAGAATGGACAATGAACAAGCCAGAACACCCAAAATGGTGAATAGTAGGGGCCGACAGCGACGTGGGGTTGGGGACCATGTAGCAACCATATGTAGTAAGTCATTAGGTTCATATATGGTATTGAGCAGGTGGTGGCTTTGTAAGGAGAAAGTTTCTGCAGAAGTTCCTTTCAATTCAACCTCTTGCTCGAGCAATGATTTTAATACAATGAAAGTCTTTCCTTGGTATGCGTCAGATTCATTTTGAACTAACCTAGGCGACCTACACCCCTCACCTTTGCGAATTCATAACTAATTCATTGTGCCTACAAAATTTACACAACCACTTCCGTTTTGCTTCATAAGCATTTGCAAGTGATCAAAAAAATTTCATAATTTTCTATTGCATGCCCATTGTGCCACAGCGTATAAGGTCGGTTTTAGGCCTAGTTACCTTCACCAATTGTAGATATGGATTTACTCAAGGGCGTGGTTATACAAGTTCCAGACGAGATAAACTAAAGAGTGTCGGAACAAAAGTCGCATCCTCCATATCCTGATATGCACCAATTACTTAAAAACGTACATCAAATAATTGGTACAATCAACTTACTTGAATGGGTTGTGAAGAGACTTCAGGCAATTCGTCAATAGCTACCGGCTGGCTGGTCGCAGAAGCTGCCCTCTTGCTAGTCGATTGGTGGTGTCGGGGTGAGTCATTCTCAGAGGCAGCCATCATACTGACACTGCAGCAGCAATACACAATTGAGGAACTTCCAGAACTGAAGTTCAGAACAAAGAATCAGAGTAATACTGTCCATTATCTTCTAGGGCTGTACACAAATTCTTGAAAAACAAGATCCACAAATAATAGAACGGTCTGATGCCCCTAAAACCTGAAGAGAACACTTACATAGTGGTGGGTCTAAAGTTGTAGCGCTTGGTAGCGGGTGTTAGAGCACGACCATGAGGAGTGTGAGCAGGGGAGTCTGCAATAGTCTCATTCTCAACCAGAATATCCTTAATCCTTTTCTTCCGCTGCGTGCTACCTTGAATCTCTGCCTCAGGCAACTTACTCTCATCATCCTCCAGGGTTGCCCTGCCTCTTTTCTTTCTCCGAGTGTCAGCACTGGCAGCAGGAGGAGTATTGAAGTCGTCAACGTTTCTGTTGGACTCTGAGATTTCCGTTTCCTCTCCTCGTCCTCCAATGAAAGCATTAGCCTCCTCGACAACCCTACTAATAGACCTTGTACGTTTGAATTTACGACCATCTTCTGCAGTGCCAACTACCTGACCCAGCTGCGACTGGTTGAAGCTAGAGCTCGGAGCATTGGCATCCACCTTCGGCTCCAACTCTTCCTCCGCATTCTCTTCCTGAACAGGCTCTTGACCTGTTAAGAGCCTAACAGGGGAGCCCAATAACTGGGAAGCGCGGCTTGCGCATCGTTGCAACCATGCAAGTCTACTCGGAGTTCTAGCAATCATCCTCCGTGAGGGAGTATGCGAGCTTGAGGCTTTGAATGCCAATGGTGCAGGGGGCAACCCACTTGTTGTGCGTTGCGTTTCAGTCCGAGCAAGGAGACCCTGGTGATGAGGTGACACCACTTCTTCCTCAATGCGCATCGGTTGCTCTGAAACCCGCATGCTCATCGAACCTTCCGAGCCCTTCAACTGCTCCCGCAGTTTTTGCAAGCGTTCAGATTCACGGAGTGTGTTCTGGCGCTCGATGTGCAGACTCTGGCGTTGCTCCCGGAGCTTCTCACCCTGCACCTGAAGCTGCTCAATATCCTTCTTAATCTCACTCCATTCCTTTTCTGCGTCTGTTCGCTGTTTCGTAAGCTCTTGACGCTCCTTTTCAAGTTTGGCACGCTCTAAACGCAACCGCTCCAATTCGGCTATGACAGAACCATGACTCATTTTCAAATCCTCCTTCTCCTGGTCTACCTCCGCCCTCAATTGAGCCTCCTTCTCTTCAAACAGTTTCACGAAAGCATCGCGTTCATGCTCAAGACGGCGGTCGAGATCAGCTCGTTGACGCTCAAGGTTGTGAACTAAATCTTGGCGCTCAGAGTCGAGCTGTGAGTAGAGCTGGTTCCGCTCAGACTCTAGTCGTGATACCCATGATTCCCGTTCCTTCTGGAGCTCCTCTGTGGCTCGTCGAGACTGTTCCTGCACTTCTCGCCTGGTTTCTTTCAGTCGTTTCTCTTCGTCGTGCATCCATTCAGCCATTCGCTTCGACTCTTCCTCAAACCTCTCTCTCTCCTTCCTCGTGGCGTCCCGCTTCTCATCCAGGAGCTCCCACTCGCGCTCAAATCGGTCCTTCTGTTGTTTCAGTTCTTGGGCCTCTTCGTCCACAAATTGTTTCCTGGCCCTGATCTCATCAATCTCTTGCTTCAACTGGACTTGGATTCGGACTAGCTCCCCCCTCTCTATTTCAAGGGCCTTCAGTTTCTCCTGCTCGTCTTCAATCTTCTGCCTCTCCCGGTCAATGGCTGCGTGTGCTTGCTCGCTCTCTTCTGCCATCTGCTGTCGCTCCAGCTCCAGCTCTCGCCTAACTCGGCTGCGCTCCTCCGCAACCTGCTCCCTTTCAAGTTCAACGAGCCTATGAGATTCTTCCCGAAGCTCTGAGACCCGCTTCTGGTCGGCCTCAATGTCCTTGCGCAGGGCATCACGCTCAAAATCAACTTCGGCCTTGAGTTTGTGACGGAGTGCGTCTAGCTCTTTGTGGAGGTTCACGCGCAGGCTTCCTAGCTCTGCGCTCTGCTTCTCCCGTTCATTCCTCAGCTCCTCAAGGAGTCGCCCCTTCTCAAATTCCAGTTGCTCCTTCTTGTACTCGACATCCTTTTGGACCATCAACCTCTGCTGTTCCCATTGCTCACGCTCGTCCTCCCAGTCTTTCCGGACCTTTTCCCTCTCTTCCTCGATCTCCTGTCGTTCAAGCTCACACTCCCGCCGCAAGTGTTCACGCTCCTCCTCAATTTGCTGCTTCTGATGTTCCAGCTTCAGTTTATTCTCTTCCAGTTCCTCCTTGGCCTTGTGAATCTCCGCCTTCAGTTCAACAATGCGTTGATGCTCACTCACATACTTCTTTTCCTCAACGCGGATGCCCTGCTCCAGGTTGCTCACCTCTTCTAAACGGCGCTCCAGTACCTCCTCCCGGACCACAATTTCCTGGACACGGAGCTCAAACTCTTCCTCCCTTGCCGTGATTGCTGCCTCCAGGTGGCGCAGCCTAGCCTCTCGAGCTTCAGCGGCCAGTTTCAGGGACTCAATTTCCACCTTTTCCGCAGCAAGCGTCTCGCGAACTGCGCGCAACTCCTCCTGTGCTGCCAGCAGCTCTGCTTTCTTTGAATCCACATCTGAATTATGACTCTTGAGAAGTCTCTCCATTTCAGCCTGAACAAAAACAAAACATAATCATAATCACTCCGGGTTTTAGTCGAGGATAGAATATTCTAAAGAAGAGCAAAAAAACTAAAGACGAAGGAAAAATAAATAGACCATAATGAGAAAATTGTGCGTTTGTTTCATATTAACTGGAAATCTTACTCAGTAGCCATTTTCACCCAATCACATCGTATGAAAAGTGTCTCCTTCGGCATAAGTTTTCTACCTAGAACTGAGAGATAAGAATTGCAGAGAAGAGATGGCAAGACACGTCTTGCGGTCATACAAGTGAAAAAACTCACAATCTCAATCTGCTGCTCCTTCAAGCTCTCCTCCCGGAGTTTTAAAGCAGATTCGAAGTCATTTAGACGCACCCTCTCTTGCACTACATACTCTTCTGTCTCCTTAACTTGCAGCTCGCGTGTCTCAAATTCCTGAACAGACCAAGTCTTAGATATCAACGATGTGCTCACAGAAAATTCATTTGCTGAAGCAACTAATGTAAACAGCGATGCCCGATCTTTCATCTCCACAATACGTCATTGAGAATAGCAATGAGATCTTCGTGAGTACAATCATACCCGGGTTTTGTCTGCAATCCTTTCCTCAAAGAGAAATAAATTCTGCTCTTTTTTCAATACCTCCAAATCTCGCTCACTCAGCGCCTGCACTTGCCAAGTCTAATGTGAGCATAAGACATTCTCAAGCGGAGCTAGTACAGGAATTCAGATTTCCCAAGACAAATCGCAGAAATCTTAAGAAAAAAGTGGCAACAGAACGTGCGACCAAGAGGCAGGCTGTGGAAAACATACCCTTTCTCTCTCTGAAAGAGAGAGTACACGAGCATTGAGATCAACATCAGATTGCTGAATGAGAGCTCGTTCCTTTTCAAGGAAAGAACGAGTTTCCGCCAACTCCCGGCTGGTCTGCTGCAAAGACTCATCTCGCATCTTCAAGGTCTCTTCTCGTTCATTGAGAAGGCGTTCACCTTCATGCAACCGCACACGTCCCTCCTCAAGGCGTTTCTCCCACTCCCTTAAGCTAGCCTCTTCTGCCTCCACTTGCTCCTTCCGAGCGTCCACGCTGTTTCGACCACAAGATGCACATTACAGTCAGGGCACGCCGAATGGCGAGAAAATAGTGCCACGCCCTAGAAGTTAAATTAAAAGTCGGCTCATTTTGCGTTCCAACATCAGTAATCCCTAAATGACCAAAGATTCGTGGACTAGCCACCAATTTGATTGATTGTACTGTGAAAAATAAAAATTCCAGATGGAGCCAATTTTATACCACCAGAATCAGTGAATAGCATTGCATGTGTTGCTCAAATATACGAAAATATCACACTTAAGAAAGTCCCCATGCGAAGTTACGAACTACTCAAAACTGCTAAAAATAAAAGGCCAGCTAACCAAATGCGGATTCAATAAGTCAAAGGATGCAAGAGTGGAGGTGATGTACTCTGCCATTAGACCGTGGCGCTCGCGACGGAGAGCCACTTCTCGAGCTTCCACTTCCTGGAGCCGGTGCTCACACTCTTGAAGTTTACGATTCGCATCAGCACGCACAACTTGCACTTGAGCGAGTTTGAGGTCGGCCTGGACAGACCTCTCCTCAATACTAGCCACTAACTCTCGGGCCTGAGCTAGCTGCTTATCCGCTGCTTGTCGAACCTCAGACTCCTCAACCTGAGTTTCTTTAAGCGCCTTCTCCAACTGGATGCACAGGAAAATACCAACTGTTAATGTCGTTACAAATACACCAAGTTCAAAGCGATCACGCTGAAGATAGTTTGGTTCAGGCATAGTGAAATGAGCAGGTTCAAATAGATCTCCAAGGGATGCAAACCAAAATGAAAAGTATACCAGAATGCTTGAAATTAGGGACAAAGGATAACGTCCTCAAAAAACAGTCTATGTTAAATGTTTGCATGCAGCCTTCCACCTCAAAAAGGGCAGCAAGAACTTACATCCGCCACACACTGTTTCTCAGTGTCGAGGGCTTTTTTAGCAGCTTCCTCACGTTTCAATACTTCTGAGAGCTCTAATAAATGTGCCGCTTTTTCCCGTTGAAGAGTTTCTTGTGCATCGACTACCGCAGCCTTCAGTTCATCAACTTGAGAAGTCCATGTCTTGCGCTGTAGAAGTAGCAAACCCATATTGTACTGGTAATCGTACAGCTGCGAACGCATAACAATAAATCGTCACTACAGGAATCATGACTACGATGAGCACATATTACCAAGGAACAGATGGAAACTCAAACACACGTTTTCAGTCTAATGAAAAATATTATCAACTATCGGAGCATATAAACAACTAAGTAAACAAAGTTGCAGCTGCAGTCTATACAAACTTTCATCTTCGTACATTTCAATCGTGCATGCAATACGGAAATGGGATTGTCGCCTGTCGTATATAGTTGTCTACAAACTTCCACTTCGAATTTGCATAAGAGATTCATATAGACAGTGATAAAAACTTGATCACAACAGATTTGGCTCTTGTACTCCGCAGCTCTAAACATCTCCCCCAAATCATACTCCTACATATGTTACAATACTTCAAGTGACGCAAAAGGTGTCCTCTACCAAAATCCCTGTGTGCTACCTTGAATTGTCGTGAAAAAATTCTCAGAAGAAGCAAAGTTCCATTAAAATCATGCTACACTTTTGTCAAGTGTTAGAATGAACTTTTTACCTCCGCTTCCAAGGCAGCAATGCGAGCGTGTAACGCAGCCCTGTCTTTGCGTTCGAGAGAAGGCATGTCCAGAGCCCCTTCAGTCTGGAACCGCTTCCAGACTTCACTCTCCGTGTGTGTTCCATCCCCAGCTCCATTCATATCCGGCGACCCCAGCAGAGGATCCACGACCACCATCGCGTCCTCCCCACTCGCCATTACGGTGGTCGTCACGGCAGTCACAGCGGTGGTATTTGGTGAAGCTTTCCCTTTCTCCCGAGCAAGAGCCCGTACAGGCGTCCCTCTCTGCTGTGGAGACCCTCGTCTCCCCTGCGGTGTGTACATTGGTGACAACCCTGACATCTGTCGCCCCTCTCAGCCCAATAAACTTTCTCAACACCCCTCTCGCCAATTCTTTCGCCTCCTCTCGCCACTTTAAATGACCGGGAGACCTTTGCTTAAGAAACTCCTATGAACACCGGGTGGCTTTAACATTGGTTACTGTTCTGCAACTCAGAAATAACCACTTCCTATTCTCTAACTCACGTGATCCTTAATCAACAACCAAGACGTCTTTCGTATTTATCTGCACAAGAAAAAAAGAAAAAGATACGATTAGTCTCCGCAGCCCTTTCAATGCAAGCCAAAATAGCTGCGACAAAAACTTTTTGAAACCACGACGAGAGCCGTTTAAGTGACCAACAAATGCTCCTCTGCATGTCCATGACGGTCGCCCCTAACAAGGAGACGAAGCTCACTACTCTCCTAACTTTCATGCACGCATTCTGTATTGAAAGCCTTGTAAAAAATACACGACTACGGATTCTGGCCCATTCAAGGGTCTCAGAAATGCCTGTTGCAGCGGTAGTAACCGCTAACAGTCATCGGGGCTCACGCGATGCAAAAAGAAGTAACCATAGCCCCAACCAAGAAAACCGGGAAAGCGACCCCGAAGCTCTCAAACTTCAGTCGCGCGCCTTTTTCAAAACCTATGCGCCTCCCACTTCGAAACCCAGAACCCTCTTTCACCCATTTCCTGCAGCAAACTCGCAGCACTCACCATCAACAGCACCGTAGCCACAACACGCCGCGACTCGAATCGCAACCCCGGCGCCATATTTTTCTTTCAAAACTTCTCGAAATGGAAAAAAACGGACCCAGCAAAAAGCGAGTATGAGGAAGTGACAGACTAACGTACTGACCTCGAACGGACAGACGCGCGCAACCAACGACCGCAACCAACGAGCTCCACTCAACCCTCGAAACACGAACTTGAAACTACCTTACAAGCGCTTCACACTTCGCCGGAGAGAGAAGGCGAATCGGGCAAAGAGGTGCAAAAAGAAACTTGTGGCACTTGTAGAGAGGCGAGTTGCGGTTGATCTGGCGGGGGCTGGCTGCAGGACCGAGAGCGCGGACCGCGACGCTGGGCTCCGCAGCAGGTGGCGCAGCGCCGGCGTCCTGGTAGCAGCGCCAGCGCCTCCCTCGCGTGCTGCTCGCGGGACCGCACTCGGTACACCCGGAACCGAACCCGCCAAGACCCGGTACATACCCCGACCTCGTGTATTGTACACACTTCTATACCCTGATGGTGTCCATCATCTACCCGCGTTCAATGATTGTACACCTCCAATACCATGGTTTTAACCGGGACCAAGTTCGAAAGTTAGTCCCGATCCAAGGAGAGCGCAACTGACATGTCAGCCACGAGTCCACCCTCCGAGTGTTCCACGTAGGTTCAAGAGAGTTCCACGTAGGTTCAATTAACCTGTTTGCACAGTCATGTAGGTGTGGAGGCCGGGCGCCGCTAACTGGTGGAATAACCGGAACCCAGTCAACAATGGAGCTGGAGTGGCTAACTGCCTATGAGGCCGGAATCTGCCCGATCCAGTCTGGGCGGCCGGGTCAACATCCCACCCGGCCCGGGCCGGCCTTGGCTTGTAACGATTACTTCGTCCGTTCGTTCAATGGTCCGTCACAAGAGAACGATAATTACTTCGTCCATTCGTTCAATACTCAACTCAGTTGCGGGATCCAGAGATTCAGGCTCTCAGTTCTCGTCCACGTCGACGGAAAGACTGACGGACGTTTGTGTTCGTTCTCGAGAATCTTGTTGAGGGCGGCGAGAACGGATTTTTCTTTGACTTGGAAGCTGTGCTCCTTGTGATTGATGATAAGTTTTGGACTCAACGTTCAAAGCTAATGGAACAAAACTTCGATTTTTGGATTGCATGGGCGTGTCTCCCATTTATGTTCGTAATGCATATCTAATGTACTATAGTTGTTTGACATTCTTTTTAAGATGAGTGAATATTGATCATGTTCGGTTTGTTTATTCAATGATTGGATTCGAATAAATTTATAGTTAGAGAGTACAATAAAGTATGTGTGAGCATTAAAAATGGGCTTATGGAATTGGATGACTTATGTTTGTACTTTTCATATGTTTCAAATCATATCTATTTTGGTTAAGTTGATCTTTTGAAATTCACATTTAGATAAATCAATTATTTTCATCTATAATCTATGTATATGTATATGTAGTTATAAATAAAATCAATAATTTAATAAATAAAAATTACAAGTGTTGAAAGGAAATTAGAGACATGAAAAGGAGTTTGCTTTACATCATCCTTCATCTTTCATGTCCTTTTTGTGATTTAAGTTTTGTATGTTATTTTGTATGTTATGTTTTTTAAAACATTAGCAATAAAATTATGGGAGGTTTTATATAATATCATTATTTGAACTCCAAAGTAAATATCATATAACAACACAAGTATTTTCAATCATCTTTGAATTGAAAATTACACAGTGGTCTTACATATTTCCTATAGTAATCATTCTTCAAAACTTTAGTGTTATTTTTTACTAATAAATTTGACCATTTTCTAACATGATAAACAGCTATTCATTTGGATCAAAATAATAAGTAAACAAGGCATGAAGCTAAAGTCCTTCGTAGGCCTCAATTTTTTTTAATGAAAAATACCTTCAAATTTTGAAATTAAAACTAGTAGCCGGATCGGACCTCTGGTCCGGATTGAAAAGAGGGAGAGAAAGAAAAAGCTTAGACCTAGTTCGCCTAGATCCGTGAGCCTTGAGTCCTTGTGGGAACGATTCCAGAGCGGTTTACTCTAAGTTGGTCTTTAACAGAAATTAAGTGCTAACTGGAAGAATACTGATCCAACTAATCACTACAATGCTCCAAGAATGCTTCAAGAATGCTCCAATTGCTCCAATTTGGCTCTAACTACGTCAATCTCTTGAAATTAAATTAGATTGAAGCTCAAATTACACTCAAATTGTTCAACTGAAACTCAATGTTCAAATCACCATTTTATGCATGAATTCAAATTTGTTTAAAACAAATGTAAAGAAAATACCTTGAAAGTATTGTTGAGCTCAAGAACACCACCACTTGATAAATTTCTTCACTCACAAACAATGGTGATCAAAATTGAAGAATTGAAATGTAAATTTGTCAAATTGCAAAGACTTTGTAAATACTTTGTTATAGAATCCAAAATTGCTTCAATCTAACAAGGCTTCAAATCATTTAGTAGTAAAAAATGAACATTAGAATTGAAAACATTCAAAGCTTCAACATTCAAGTTATTCAAATCATAATATTGTAGAAATAAAATGAAGTGTGAAGCCAAGAAATATAAAACCTTTGTATCTATGTAATATCACATTTTAATACTGTGTGATATTACAGAAGTGAAATGGCCGTTGGAACTCTATAATATCACATTGTATGCAAATGTCATATTATAGAAGGATTGGACCTCTATAATATCATACAGTGTTAAAATGTGATATTATGGAAGACTTTGTGATTTTAGTAGTATGATAATAAATTAATAACTTATATTTAAAAAAAAACATTTGTCATCACATTTGCCTTGACATATGTCCATATGGCTTCTTTATCCTATATTTAAATTTTGATTATATTCTAATATTAGGATTATATTCACCATTGAATTGTTACTAAAATGTTCAACAAAGTCATTCATTTTTTATGAACAAATCTACTTTAAATGAAAAAAATCTCTAGATTTCTATTTGTAAATAATTTACAAGTTAAATTTGAAGAATTTTGGATAATCATTCATACATTGCAAATATTTTTTATAAGTCAAAGACCATAAGGATTTTAGAAAGCCACTGCAAAATTATATTTTCTAAATTGTCTTTTCTTATACATCTTTGCATTTGTGGGAAGTTTGGAGTATTGATAGCCAGTAGGGTGTTAAGGTGTTAAATATATACATGATTATTTTTATCTAATAATATATATATATTATTTTTCTTTTCTAACATTTGTAGTATATAGATTTTAAATGTGCATACATTCCTTACAACTGGTTGAAGTTTTTCATAACTTTTGACTTCATGGTTTAAAAGTTATTGTATAATATATAACTTCTATTATTCCTTGGGCAGCCTAGACAACCTAAAGAAATCACTTTCTCAAGAAATAAAAATTAGAATTTGATTTTTTCTCTACATATATGCAAATACCTTTTAACCATTCCATTATTTATTAACAAGATGAAAGTTATGAGGAATTTTAGTTTGCAAGCACTTGTGAAATCTTTCCTCTTGAATAAACTATGAAATCCTTTATTTAACTCAATTTTCAATATTCTAAAATCAATCAAATCACTAGATGTATATTTCCTTACTACAATATTACAACAATTGGAATTGACCTTTTTCAATTCCATAGCTAAATTTTTAACAAGTTAGTATTTTAAATCATACATTAGTTCTTTCTACTTACTACTTTTTTCAAGAATAAATATGAAATATTTCTTGTTGAACTTTTTTGTATTTATTCCCAATTTATTTCTTCAATATAATTTGGAGAATTGCAAGTTGTAGTATCTACACATTTTTGTATAAAAAGTTTGAAAGATCGAACCTAACCATTTGGGAAGAGTTTAAAATGTTTCTTTTTGAAATTTAAGCATCATGATCTTGCAATTGGTAAGGTTTTTATTTTTTTAAACTTTTATGAGGGTATACTCTAACAAGTTAACCAAGGATCCTACAATTGAATTTGTTAATAAATAAATAAATATAGATTGATTTTAGCCTTAATTTGAGTTTGAGTACTATGGAGCAATTTAAGAATTAAAACATTTAATTGCTTTAGGGATAAATGGAAGACTAGATTACTTAGGTAAAAAAAATATTTTTGATAATTCAACTTCAAGGTACTACAAATCAAATATTTGAAAAGAAAAGGAATTTAGATTTCAATTAGGTTCTAACAAGCAAATTTCTCTATCACACTTGAAGGTGTAAAATACACATACTAAATAATAAAATCTAACTGCAAATTAGAAGTATCCATGCTATAAAATTGGTGAAGGCATCAACTTGACTATTATATTGTCTTAAGTGAGAACTTTTACCTCAATATAATATAAATGTTAAAATATATCCCTTATTTTGTACTAATTAAACTTTGTCTTTGTTATTTTTTTCTAAACAACTCAAAGCCTTTAATACAATATTTGAATGCAAAATTTTAAATTTGATCAATTTAGTTTATTTTAGAAGGATACATCCTTTCTTTAGACCTAAGTATGTAGATGAAACTATTTTTAAACCAAACTTTGTTCCTTCAAATCTCTTGCACAAGATATCCAAATGTCATGTTCTTTGGTGCATTGGAACTGCCTTTCACTTGCCAACAAGAAAATATAAAAATTTGACCAATCTAATAATAAGAACGGAAACTATGCATTAGAAGCAAAAAGTGTTGGTTTAGAGGTACTTGCCTTACTAGTTCTAGAATTGCCCAATACCACCATCCACCCAATTCTGCCATCTACAAGACCCTTCCATTTGCATCAATAGTCCACCCATTACCACAATCTTAGCAACTCTTTAGCATGATGGCAATGCACTTGGGGAGCGGACACATCAACCCATGCTTCAACAAGGGTCTATATATAGTTTACCATTTTAGCTTTGAAAAATCACAGAAAATTCACTTCTTGTTAGAATGTCTTTATTCTTTTTGCAATTGACTTCTCTAAAACTTTCCAATCTCTGAAAAATATGGAAGCTGACAAATAGCTTCTCCAAAGTGCGTACATAGATAGCAACTCTGTGTGCTAACGGGCTGATCTACCGTACTGAACCCTTGGTTCATCCCGGAGAGCCTTTGGGAACGTTCCCGCTTTTTAAAAAGCATATTCGGCGATTTTATTTGCAACTAGCACGGACCCTTCCTGCACCATGTGACACGTGCCCGAGTGAGCCAGTTCAGTTTCATCCGTTCTTGTCCCCAGATGGACGGATGCTTCTCATCCAAGTCTGCTATTTTAAATCCTACTTATCCTTTGAGGAGTCTGAGTATAAATAGCAGGCAGACACGTACTGTAGCTCGCAGTGTCGGTCAATCTCTGGGAACTTGGACTCTGTCTTGGAGAACTTTGCTTCTGATTTTAAGGTGAAAACGCACCCAAATTGTCAAAATAGTCAAAATAAGGAATTCACCATAGTTGGAGGCACCTTTTTCAAGAGTTTTATTTATCAATTTACACAATTACCAATTGAAAATTATGAATTTAAAAAAAGTTTAAATTAAAAATTGGATAAGATATGTAATTATAATAATTTTCATAATGGAAGCTCATCAATTGTCACATAACATGAGGATAAAATCAAAATTTAGAAATTCAATACTCAACTAATCGCAACTGGATATAGGAACAATTTTGTTACACTTTTTGAGATCCTTTTAATCGAAGTCTACTTGTCAAGAATGGGTACAGAGACGAGAGGGGTTGTTTTCACTTTTAAAATGTACTCAAATTTAGTTGAATTTTGCGAGTGAATTGATGGTACTTCTTAAACTTCTTGATTAAGATTTGGGTTGTGTAATTCCTAAATGCCCAAAGCACCATATTTTGGTGTCAAGAAAACTTTGAAATTACATAAAATCTTATCAAAACTATTCTTTTTTTAATAAATTGTTGGTGGATGGTATTTCAAATCTATTTTTAGCATCAAAAATTTAATTTTGAAAAATAATATTTATGATGATTACTTGCAAAATTTCATGCAAAGGGGGATTGTTCCGTAACATGATTTTTTAGTGATGAGAATTCTTTGAGCCTTAGATACATCAGAACTTGTGGGAAATTTTCAAATTGTTAATCAGTAGAAAATTGAAATTTAAGAAAGTTTAAGAAAATTGTAGAGTAGATTTTGAGCTGCCCAAAACTGGTTATCATTCTACATATTATGTTTTTTAACCTTACATATTGTTCATGCCCATAATTTTAGGCTTGTCATGTAAAAAGATGATTGAAAGACTTCAAATCACTTTCACAATTTTGACATCCTTATGATCTACCATTATAGTCTTTCAATCTACATGTGATATTGTCGTCATTTCATTTCCTACATGATTGATAACTTATTTGGTTTGAATTTGTACAATTGTAATTCAAAATAAATGGATCAAAACTATCAACTCTTCTTGAACTTAGGGTGATGTAAATTTTTTTCATGGGCTTAATTGAAATAAATTTACATTCCCAAAGAGTATTGCATATTCATATCTTAAAAAAAGTTGCAAAATCATGTCAAAAATTGAAATCATAGGACCATGTATGAACCTTGAGGGACAATTTGGGAACTCCATGGGGTAAGTACCCAAAAAAAATTGGTGAGGAAGTTTAAATAGGCCTCACTTAAGAAAAAAATTAATGCTAGTACTATGAGGATAGTATCTTCTATAGAACATTGTTTCTTTAATTCATATTTAATGATAAGAAAATATTTCTTTCATGAATCACAAATATTCAATCTTCAAGTGGTTTTAGAAAGTGATTTCAATTATTTGTTTCAAAAGTTATTGATAAAGATACTGCTAAATCAGTATAATAGTAGATCCAATTGTAAGGATATGATCTATGGATTATAGCTTCTAACCTTTGTTTTGAAGTAATTTCTAAATCATTTATCCAATTTGGCACTTTATAACTCATCTTTTATATTTTGTAAAAATGGAAAATATTTACTCGCTCTTAAGATACTAATTGATCCTATTTGACAAAAAAGACTAGACATCTTATTTGTAGATGTAAGACAATTAGACAATATTTGAATCTCATTTTATTGTAATCATACCACAAGCAATGTAACAAGAGTTTGGAAAGGTAAATTATCTAACAACATACCTTTTCACTCATTGCCAACAAAAATTTGATATATGACTCTTCAATAAGAAGAAGACTTTATTGTCAAATATAATATGATATGGCAAATTGAAATCTTTCCATTCCTCTCTTGAAGGGAATGGAGATTGACAACTAATGATCATAGTCATATACGCATATATAGTGAAAGAGCATCAAACACTATGATCTATTCCTTCTAACATTGACTTTCTCATATGACTTGCCCAAGCCACATCACACTGTTTTAAATAAGTATAGGTTGAGATATTACTCCATTGTACTCATTTTCACAATTCAACAAAAACAATGACACTAATTTTGTGTCTTCACTAATTGGACCAAACAATGTAATGGCAATTGGCACTCAAATTTCAAATGCAATAAGTTCATAAAATCCAAACTAGCAATCATTTAAATAATCAAATTTAGTAGTAAGAAACTTGTGGATTGATCATCTAAGTTGTGTTAGATTTTCTTGTGAACATTGGTAATGTATTTTGGCAATTGTGCTCCTTCTATGGATTTATTTCATCAATTGGGTTGTGAAAATTTAAGATTTTAAAAAATGACTAGCGATTGGCACTTGCCTTGCTACGCATTAAATATATTACTTTTACCAATTTTTCATGTGATAGAATGTAGATAAACAAAGTGTGTATAATCTTTAAATGAAAATATTGACATCCTCATACAATATTCTTTGAAAAAAATTATATAGTGCAATGTAAAGTAATTAAAAAAAATCTTTATATTGTAATTTTTACAAAATAACCTTTGCAAAGATGAAAACAATACAATAAGAATAAATTAATCAAGTGAACAATGTAAGTAGAATCTTCACATTTGAATATGTAGAGCAACACTAGCAGTTGGTGCTTCTTTATTCTTTAATATCACATTTTAAAAAGACATGGAATTTATCTATAGTTTTGTTGTCTGAAAAGTTTCTTTGAAATTTTTTAGAAATATCCATTTGATTTTCAAATATTTCACGAAAAGAATACATAATATATAGTAGAAAGTATCCTATGGCTATTACAAAAGCAATTGAATTTCTATAATATTATTCAAAATTGAATTGTAATATTATAAAGGTCATTGTGATTTTAGTAGTATGATAAAGGAAATGAATTCATGAATTTGCCATTCTTATGTAGGAAAGTAAAAAACTATCACAAGAAGGGAATATACAACATCTTTCATTGAAATTGGGTTCAAGCAACTGCCCCCAAAATGTAATGAAAAAACATTTTTTCCCCCATCCTAGTGACCTCCTAGAATCATTGACAAGACAAAAAAATCCTCTCTAAGGAATTTCAAGGGGCGCATTTCATGCTCTACATTAGTGTTTTTGTTTTTTGACAATTTGGTGGCCATTTGTACCAAAACATTGGGCCCAACACCATGCCCTTGGAACAAAATGGTATTGAAAGGGTCGAAAATTGCCAAAAAACTTCAAATTAAAAAAAATCTTAGATGAAATTGCTAGATTGTGGATGTAAATAGAATTATGGATATGTGATATGTACTAATGTGATGTTTTCTATCCAATACATGGATGAATGTTGAAATTTGGAGCACCGCAGTAACAATTAATATTGCCACTTTGGCACTTCATAAAAAATAAAGAAAAAAAGAACCCCGCCCTTCATGTTTTGAGGCTTGAGTCACTCCAATTTCAAAATACAGTAACCCAGACTGGCCACCATTTAAATAATCAAATTTAGCAGTACCTTGCAGATTGACCATCTGTCTGTCTGTCTGTCTAAGTCATCCACTAAGTTGCCAAAGCTGGAAAGAATTTCAAATTTATCATTCATCCAATATTTAAATTTTCACAACCCCCCAGGCAGCCTGGCCTTCTAGTTCCCGCCAGAAATGGACAGCCCAATTCAGCCAATCGCTTTAAACTGAAGTTAGTTGGACTGCTAAGATAAGTTATCCAGAAAAACAGAGCCTCAATGTCTGCTTTCCAGCTGACAGCTTACTTGGCTGTCCTCTACATCTAGCGGCGCCGCAGGCACCCCCAAATCTACCTTGGATGAATGAGTTCTTGTCCGAAATTCATCCAAACACAGCATCTGCTAACATGCAAAATTTCAGTGAAATTGGTGCAAGTCTTAGTTCCCATAACATTGTTTCAACCGCTGAGGTGTGGGTCCCTTCTGCATTCTTGAAAAGGAGCCCCCTCCAATGAACAAAAATTGTCTTGAGTAAGGTAAAGTAAAGCAGCCATTGTGGTCAGAATTTGGAGTCTGCCCTCATACCACTGCTGAAATTTTTCAAATTTTTTCCCATGTAAAGACAAGTGTGAGAAATAGTGAGAGCAATTGAAATTCTATTTTTAAGACAATGTATGAATTTGTTATGAATTTTTGAACTGATCTATCAAAAAGAGTTAGTAGGCTACTTGATAACCAACAAAAAATATATCTAATATGTTCATCTTAATCACCTAAAGCAGTCACAATAATTTCTAATGTGGAAGGCCCTGAAAAAATGACATTCTACCATGATTTACACTAAAAAGTTGGGTGCTCCTAATGAGGTCACTAATTACTCCATGGATGTCAGGTTAGGCATTAATTATGGTTTGAAAAACTGTCATGGGGTCATTAGGTGTCTGCTATGGGTCATCTGACCGCAATGGGATGTTTTACCTTATATGGCTCCTCAACCAACTCCAATCCATTAGAAGATTTTTGAGGCCTTTAGAAGATTGTGAAATAATTCTCAAATTGTGGGGAACATGGGAACAAAGTTACATTAAGGTAAACCAATCCATGACAGGTCAACTGCCTAATACAATCACCTAGAAATCCTCCCCATGAGAGTCTTACATCAATCCATGGCTGATTTTTTTCTAACAAATGGAATTTAGACTGCATTGGGTGATTTGTTGCCATATCAATGCTTTGGAAGATGTTCATGAAGTTATTAATGACTATCATAGGATACTTACACCTTTCTAGTGTAAACTTGTCATAAAAATTATTTTTTAATTCCTTCTCTTGTAAGTCCAGATTGAGTCTATTATGGATTGTATTGGACTTATAACTGCCCTAAATTAGTATTTATTTCTGGTGGTTATCACTCAGTCTATGGGTTGTTATGGAACTTTGCTTTATTAAATGAAATGAAATTGATGCAATCATCAAAAAAATTTGGGACTACCTTTGGTGTTTCTTAAATCTTCTACAATAGTGAAAATTAACCCTTTTGTCACTAATTTCTAGTTTCATACCACAATAGGCAATCTGCATGTCATAGGTTGGTTAAACCATAGTAGTTTGGCGTGGTTGAAAGACGTTCATACCAAATAATAATATTTTTAATTTTTTAATTTTTTAAATTAAATTTTTTATTACGAATAAGTAGTCTACCAACATTGTAGTGGTTATTAGTTAGGGGACAACCTCGAAATAGTCTTTCAAAGGTTGCAAATCCCCTCTAATGCCTTAAATTAACCAAAAAGTCCCTTCATAGGTATTTAACAATGCATATGGTGAACTACCCCATTATAGAGTAGAATGACTAGTGGAGTGTGATGATGCTATCTAAAAAATGTGGGAATAAATTTCAATGGGCAAGAATTGGATTTCAAATTATTTTTTGGATTTCTAAATTTTTATTTATTTATGTGACATGGTCAAATTTGGTAATTTTACATGATTTCAAATGCCACATATGATGTTGTCAAATTTGGTAATTTTAGATGACTTTGAATGCCAAATATTGTGACATTCAAATGACTCACTAAGAATAATACTAACATAGGTTCATATATGAGCTTCCAAAAAATGATAAATTTTGTAAATTTGGGGTGATCAAGCTATTTTTGATAATGTTTATTCTTTCGTAGAGCTTCTACAAACACAAAAGTAATTTTAAAGCTTTTGGTCAATTGCTACATTTGCTTGACTTGATTTTTGATCTTCTCACTTCTTAGTGAACCTTTCACTTTCTTCTCATTTCTTAGTGATCTATGGTTTAGGTTGAAGAGAAGAATTTTAAAATTTTGATGAATAAGTAGATGTTTTTTTAGTATATTAGTATTTACTACAAGGCCATGATGAAATAGGTCTTGCCTTTCACATAGGATTCAAACTCTCCTCTTTTTGACAAATTAGTTTTCAACCTAAGCATGCACATCTTGCCCAAAGACACGATTTCAATTTCTATGTTATCTCATTTTGAATTTTGAAACCAAGAATTCACCATGGTCATGGAATGAGATTTTTCTCGCCTTTCATTTGAGCACCTAGCGTGGATCTCAAAGATTGATTGAAAAGTTTGTGTTTGGTTTCATTTGTTTAAAAAAAATAAAAATAAAATTTGTGCTTGAATTTTTTGTTACTGTATTATACATGAAAGCAAGAACAAGAAGGATCCTTAGGTTAATAAAATTTCCATTTTTTATTTATTTATTTTTGTCAAAAAAAAATCAATCTCAATGATAACCATTTTAGTAATTTTTGGCTCAAAATGAAAATGAAAAGAAACATGATGTTTATCAATAATTTGTCTACAATCAATCCATTAACCCTTAAACAATGAGCTAGTCACCATGGAAATCATTTGTTTGGGTATTGTGTGAATTGTTGGCTTAAAAAAATACACAAGTACCCATTGGGACACAATTTATTGTAGAAGACCTTTCTTTTTTACACAAAATTTGGAAGATAAATAGTTGCACTTTTGTCCTACATGGAAACATTCATTGGCCAAAAAACATCCTCCATGTCATTTAAAGGGTTAAGTTAAGTGCCATGGTGTTTGTTACAAATCCAATGGAGTTAATAAGAGAGCTTGTAATGTAATGCAATGAATCTCTTGTAGAGGCTTGTATTTTACCCCTGGAAAAAACACAAGAACCTTTTATTTGCTATGCATTTTTTTTTTCAAATTTTGAGTTCATATATGCAATTAGAGACCCCCAGTTAGCGAGGAGAGGTATTAATGATAAAATTAAAGTGGCACAAAACAGGGGGGCTTTTTTTTACATTCACCTTCGGCTAGACCTCTACAAGAGGCTTGTTGCACTACTATAGACTCAACCTTGTCAAACAAGACCCACTTGATTTCTGAGCCTCCACTAGAAATGGAATAGGATGCTAAATCCATCACACGAAGTGAGACTAATGGGGTGAAAATGCAAGTTCTCTAGGGTCAAAGTAAAATCTTACCTCCTATTTTGTGCCATGCTTAGGGTATGTTTTTGACCTCTCCTAGCTAATTTGGGGTATTTAATTGCAAGTATGAATTTAAAATTTGCAAACTTTTTTATGTGTGAAAAATTTAAAAATTTTGTGTTTTCACTTTCTTGGTCCTACTTTGTGAGATGGCTTTAGCGTCCTGCGGAAATGGGTTTGAGGTGTGGGAGTCCACAATCCCCAAGGTGCAATAGGGCTCTGACGTGGTAATTTTTCCTTGGCCAAAAAAAAATTGTTTGCTTGGGATGCTCTGAAGATATTTTGAAGCTCTTTAGAAGTCTGTACCGTGCCACAAGTCAATAGTAAACTCAGCCACAACAACAATCTGACATGGCAGAACTACTGCCATGTTAGATAATAATATTCAGTTATTTTTATTATTTTTTATTCTGACAAGCAGTGGCTGGTTTGCAGCATGGGAATAGACCTGAAACAGCCCTCCAATGCCCCCAAAAAACATGTACAGTAACCTAATGCCTTGGGGAGCTTGTTTATGAATTGATCAGTTCTTGCAATTATATCAGAAATACATGAATCTAAGCTAGTAACATACCTCTCTGTGACTTTGATGGCTTCTGTGATTTTGAGTACATTCAGCATCTTTAACTACATGTGTAGCTATTCCCAATTCAAGCTTGCATAGTATGGCATTATCCTGTACCGACAGAGCCTCAGCACCAAGCTCACTGACTCCTTAATTTGCTCACTTGCAGTAACTTAAATGATACTAGTGTGCCCTGTGCCGTTGCCACAGTGAAAACAAAACAAAAAGTAAATTTCTAATTTTTCAGAACCAAAAAGAACTAAAAAATGCATAACTTTCTCACTGTGAGTTGGAATGCCACAAAGCAAAGCTTGTGCACTCTTCCTTGCCAAGAGCTTTCCAACGGTACCAAGAATGCAACTGGGGGACGCATGGTCCGGGAGATCTCAACGTGGCAAACAAACAAATTAACCAAACAAATAAACAAACAAATTTAAGGTATAGACTAGTATGCCCTATGTCATTGCTATAGTCAAAACAAAAGTAAAAGTAATTTTCTAATTTTTTAGTTCATAAAAACTTCGAAGTTCAATAACTTTCACATCATACGTCTAAATGCCACAAAACCAAGCTAGTGCACCCTTCCTCGCTAAGGGCTTTTTGACAGTACCAAGCACGCGACCGGGGATGCATGAGATCTCCCGGTCGCATGATCTGGGAGATCTCAACATGACAAACACAACAAATGGCTTGATTTAAGGTATAGATGTGGAACAGTTTTTTTTGCCTTTGTAGCACACTTGGATTTGACCCAAAAGTGGTTGATTTTGCCCTTTTGTTATAAACATGTGGCTTAGTTAATAGTGGTTGTTAACCTCTAAAAGCCCATGGGGTTTGGACAAAACACAAATGTGTTATAAAATATAAGATCTATAACTTTCTTGAAGTTTGTATTAAAGAAGATAATGTGAAGCATGACATAACTTCAAAAATTCACCAAAAATACAATTTCTATCTTTAACCCCTAAAGTTCCTCAATTGTGTTCTTCCTCCAAAAGCTCCAAAACTGCCATTCTAATACAAGTACCAAATTTTTGAAAAATATCATTTTTTGATACATATAATCCTAGGATATTATAGTACTTTAGTTTGAGAATATGTGGAAAAAATTCAGAAATTTCCATTGTACAAATTCCAAGATATTAGCATTTGAAGTGACAAAAATCCTTTTTTTGGCCCTACGAAAAATTGAGCAGTTGCAATTCACAAGGTTGAATCTCTATGAAAAAATATTCAAAATAGTTGTGATTCTTTGGATTTATTCTTCAAGACAAGTTGCTACATACTTGAAAATTTTCAGATCATTTGGAATCGTACAACATATAGAAAAAAATAGTAAATAGAAAGAAGTAGAGAATGATTCAAAATATTAGTTGTCTTTGCCACAATCAAATGAAAAATAAAATTAATTTTCTAATTTTTTACTCATAAAAACTTCAAAATTCATAAACTCTATTGTTGATCCAAACATCACAAAACAAAGCCCATGCCCCCCTCTTTGGAGAGAGCTTCCAATAGTACTAGGCATGTGACTCAAAGACTCATAGTACAAGAGCTCTCACTATAACAATGAAAACAAAACAACTTATATTAGTGGATGGATGTTCCATATAATTAATAACAACAAGTGAATTGTGATATGCCTTCATCTTCCTTTGTTTTTGAAAAAAGTGATTTTTCCTTATTTGCCAATTTATAAAAAAAATAACATATTAAGCCATAACTTTTGACTCATATTTATAAATGTCATGAAATTTAGTGCATATGAAAGATATTCCTTGTCCCTACCTTCTACTAAAATTTCAGCCTAAAACATTCAAATCTCTAATCACATGTACTTGCCCAAAATTCCTATGTTGCCACAAAACATATACTAGTCTTTTAGGGGTTAAGGGTTAAAAAATGAAGAACTTCTCAAGTAAAAACGTCGTAGAACTCAATTTACTATATACTAAAAAGATGCAAACATGATGTTTGTATTTCAATTCCTCTCCCCTCCTTTGAAAAAATCAAAAGTTATTGATTAGAGTTCAAGAAAAATCCTCCCCATAGATTGTTGATCTTTTGAAAAAACCAAAGGTGTTGATACTTGTAGAATACATGCTTTTGGTCATCCAAATTTGGATACAAAATATGGATACAAAATGCAGATATGGTTACAACATACAAATACAATTTTAAACTACAAAATGTATGATACAAATATGGATATGCTCATAGAATGCAAAAACAATATATAGATACAAAATACATACATATTCACAAACAAAAAATACAAATATATCCCATATGGTTTGCAAGTTCCTCTAATTCCCAAGGAATACAAATATGGGTGGGGGGGGGGTCTTCACAAGCTAAGTTCATGAATTCATTTCACACAAGGAGGTTGCTTGAAAATTTGTTCAAAAGTTTTACAACCAATAGGAAAATTACGTGTATATCCCTTTTAGAAATTTTATAAAAGCTTATCAACCAATGGAATAATGTCCCATGTACCCCTTTTCAAAATCATATGTGGTTTTCTTTGAAATTGACACTATACTATGTATCCAAAAGATGCAATCATCTTTTCCATATTAATATTCATATATGTGAGACGTGCTTGTTTGCCACACAGTATCATCAATAATGCCTTTGGCCACATATATTAATGGTACATCATTAAGAACATGCTTGTCTCCTATACTTATTTTGATAAGTAATATGATCTAAATGTAAACACGTTGATTGTAACATTTATTTTTAAGAATAGCATTCTTATTAGTGTTGTAACCAAATGCTTCCTTTAAGTAGTAGTTTCAAGTTGTGTCATTGCTATAGTAAAAAATCCTTCACATCATTCGTGACATCATTTCAACTTAGTGATTCTACTAAGGTAGTTTGCTCTAAAAGTGACCCTATTCTATATGCGATCTTTATCTAAGAATGAATGACATGTTGCTTGAAACATCTATAACTATCAATGATGAGTTAGGTAGGCTTAGATGGTCACTTCAAGAAGCAAACTACCTTATCAATATTACTTGTCTAACTTCAAAAAATCCACAAAAGATCTTATATGAGTTAGGTAGGCTTAAACATCGCTTTAAGAGTAAACCAGACAAACTACCTTATTAATGTCACTTGTTTAACTTAAAAGACTCTACATGGGATCTTAAATGAGTTAGGTAGGCTTAATGGTCATTTTAAGAGCAAACTACCTTATAGATGTCACTTGTCTAACTTCGAAGAATTCCACGTGGGATCTTAGACAAATAGACTCTCCATGTATGCCAACCACCTTAAAATGGTTGGAATACCTCTCTAACTTTGATGTTTCTGTGATGCAACTACTTAGCCACCAATTTGTTTCCATAAAAGCAACACTAATTCCACATGTATTCGATTCTCGCATGCAATTTTTACGAATTTCTTAGGAGACCTTGTTAATGACTGTCTATGCCACCAACAAAATCAATCACAGACTTGGTCCAATTAACTTAACTCCTAAAGGACCAAATGGCGTTTTTTGGGCAACATAGAGATTTTGGGCAGCTCATTATGAATGGAATTTTAATTTTTTTTCACTGAAATTTTCATACAACATGTGTCCAAGGACTGGCTTTAAGGCCCAATAATTTTCATAACTTTTGACTATATGGTTAAAATATTATTGTATGATATGTAGTTTTCTTTGTTCTACAGGCAGTTTGGGCAGCAAAAAACTTCTTTAAAAAATAGGTTATGAGGAGTTTTAGTTGTGGGTAGTTTGAAGGTGGTTATGGAATCTCTACTCTAAAATAAACTTCGAAGTCCTTTATTTAACTCAATTTTTAATATTTTTTGGGAAAAAAAATTGGGTGTGGATTATTTATTAAAACATTATAACCATTGGGATTATCATTTTTCAATTTCATAAATAAATCGTTAACAATTTTGTATTTTGAATCATTTTCTACTTCTTTCTACTTTCTATTTTTTTCCTATATGTTGTACAATTCCAAATGATTTGAAAATTTTCAAGCATGTAGCCACCTTGCCTTGAAAAATGAATCCAAAGAGTAACCACCATTTTGAACAATGATTTGACCTTATGAAGTGCAGCTGCCCGGGTTTTCGCAGGGACAAAAAAGGGATTTTTGTTACTTCAAACGCTAATATCTTGCAATCTACACGGTGAAAATTTCTGAAATTTTTTCTACATATTCTCAAACCAAATTAATATAAGATCCTACGGTTAGATGTATCAAAAATATTTTTTTTTTCAAAAATTTGGTACTTGTACTAGAGATGGCAGTTTTGGAGCAATTTTGATGAAAACATAGTCAAAATCCTTTAGGGGTTAATCAAGATGCGGTGATTCTCAGTTTTCTATTCCCAGTACGAGATTCTTTACAGATTCTCTTCCCATTGAGATAGCACATAACCTAACTGAATGTAGCTTTCATGCCATGAAAATGTTAAAAAGGAAATTCAAATGCCTTATGCACAAAAGACGTTCACCAACCGACCAATACTCATGCTCACAAGTTCTGTATATTCTCCAGTCTCAGTGCCAATAATTATACCGACTCAAGTGTTCATTTTTTGTTATGTAGAATATGCAGAGATTATCCCCTTTACGATGTTAAGACCAAGAATGTCCTACAATGGCTTGTACTCCTTCAGGAGTCTAGTATACAAGGCTTTATTTCTTGCAAAATCCTGTTGCAAATTTTTTTATGAAAATCACAAAGCAAAGGTGCACTCCCAGGCAGTCTCACAAAAACATTCTTTGTTGAAAAAACAATTCTTTTCTACGTGCAAATGGCCTTGGTACTTAGAAGTCGCAATAGTATCCACACTGTATGAGCAATGCCTGCATCCTTAGATCCTTTGGATTGACTTGTGGAGTTTCAAATTTGTACTGGTAACGTACTTCGGAATAAGTCGAACCCACTTTGAAATCAGGTTGAGTTGTGCTTGGGATCTTCACCTTCTAAGTACGGAGTTCTATTTATTTTCGGTGCGTAATTCCAACGCACGCTTCAATGTCATATATTCTTCGCCTATTGCGATCACGTGATCTCAGGAATGTGGATAACTTAATCAGCTGCATTCACTTCACTATCTCTTTTGAAAGTAGTACTGTCCCTCAGTTCCTGGAGTGGGTCTGTTTCTGTCTCACAGAGCCTTAGATCAAGTGAAATTGAAGTCCACAATCAAAGGACAGGTGCAGACAGAAATTGGGTACATGCAATACGGTTCATTTCTCCAAATTTCCAATTCATAATTGTAGAGCTAACTTTCATTGTTTGTTCATTTCTAGTAAAACTAACCAGGAATAACTGAAGCATATCAATGAAACCTGATTAATAATCAAGAGCATAGGTTGATGGCTGGTGGGGTTGAAAAATTTGCCTGGACATCCCTCAATAAACTAATATACTGAATTTGAAGATATGCGGCTATCAAAAAATCTGAACACCCGATGGAACACCATGAACAACATTGATTTCGGAGTTTGAATTGAACCAAGGTATTCGCAGCTCCTTTCAAGACTGTTACGAGGGGCAGAACACACTGCAGACTCTGCAACTTAATTTGAGATTTTCTTTCAGGGATTGATCGATCTCATGAGCAAAATTCATATATGAATAGATATTGACTGTGCACATAGTCAATTTCTCAAGCTCTGCAAGCTCTGCAATCCCTCCCCGTTGCAATAAATATGGTAATAACATTATCACTACAATCGTTGCAATTAATATATCGTGGCTGCAGAGAATTCGATGTAGTGAAACTCTCTGGAATCCTCCCTTCAAATACTTATTCAAAACTTGAATCTAAATTTAATGTCAATTTCGCATTACTGAATATTGGCAGATATTCACGACATTGGTACTTTTCGAGGTGGGTGCCTCAAACCTAAAATTGTTCTAATCCGCGTATCATCTTCCTTCCATGACCTAGTATTGAGATTCCTTCCATGACCTAGTACTGCGAAAACATCAATTTCCACTATCCAGTTCACAATTCGTTTAAAAAAGGAAGTTCGCAGTAGAGCGAAATTCTTTAGAGGCCCTTGTTTAGAAACCCAAGGATCCGAATCCAAGTTCATCATTCTGATTCAAATGTTTAGCTGAAGTTTGTATCCCGGATGGTAGGTTTGCATAAAAGAGCCAATATGGGAGTAGAAGAATGCTCGATAAGATTCAAGTTTAGAAAGATTAGCCAGCCAATCCTACCTCTCTCCTATCAAAATCTCGTTGAGTTTCTGATTGTCAGTACAAGATGCAGGCTTGCACTGACTAAAGAATTATACCGCCGTGTGTGGATTAGCGGAATCATGCAATAATGTAGTCGAGGGGAAGTCATGCACTAAGGAACTGGGAAAGGGCACATTTGACTTACCGGATTGTTGTGTTTGCTTTTGAGCCAGGATATTACAGTGAATCCTTGCATCTGAACAGATGCAGTAGCAGTCGATGTTTCGGATCTCCGTTTGCACTTTCGACGTATCTCATTATTAGACAATTAATGAGCAACAGATTGGATCCGAGAGATTGCAGCTCTGATCTGCTTCCTGCCGCTATATGTTTCAGGGCGTGAGAGTGGTAGTAATCAGTTGCCGACTGAAGATTAGTAAACAAATCTCATATTCTTTACCTTGGCGCATTATTTCAGACTGCCAAACGTTTTGGCAGGCATCCCAAAATCTATGCCCGGATGATCATATATGCATTTTGCGAGTGCCAAAATGTGAATTTCGAGTGCCCAGAGCTCTAAGTATATGACAAGATGAGTATTTAGAACTATGTGCACTGGACTGTCACAATTCTGGCCCTCAGAATAGAGCCAATTAAACAAATTTGACCATTTCAGCTCCTGTTCCAGTTTAGGTGATCCTTAGTTGGTCCTCAAAATCTGTGAACAGAGCTAACATGTTCATAAGGAAGTAATCAACCCGCTCATTCAATAGGAACTAGACAACACTAGTGTGTTAGTGACAAACGGATGTACTTACCATGAAATCCTTGATGTTGGTTTCCAAGGGACAGATTCAACCTGGCGCTCCAGAATCAACCTGGCCAGCTCAGGAACATGCAGTGAAATGACCTAGGACCAAGAGATTGGACCACATATTTTAAGCATGTCAGACCAAGTCATGTGAGGACTTTCTGTTGTCCTATTTTATTTAGTTTGGATTGACACATGCAATTTCTTTCGTTGAATTTGGTGATGCACGATACTATGTTAATTATATGTTTCACAAAATGATCAACCAAATTCCTCATTATCAAACCAAGATCCTCCCTCCTTAAGAAGGGTTTAAGAAGATCAAGAAAGACCTTTCGAAGATACAACTACAAAAATTCTTGGATTCTTTCTTGTTATAGGTCAGTCGCTGAATTCAACTAGACTATAATAAGCAGAGAGGACAACATGAGACATTTCATCCTCTTAGTTTTAGCAGAAGACAATGCTTGACGCAAATGTTGACCCGACCATACAAAGTTCCAAAGAGGACCAAAACCTACAACACCTATTTATTGCCATAAACTCACTGCAAAACACTCCAAATCCTTACACCATCGGCACTACATACATTCCCGTTAAGGACCAAGATGTTAATGGTTATAAAATGAGTCATTCGATTGATCATACTGTGAAAATATAATTCAAATGGAGAAGTTTTTATATCACCACAATCAGTGTGAAGGGTATTGTCCAGGAATAGCAAGCAGCTACACTGCAAGACTCTCAGCCCCTGTCCCGAATTTAGGTTTTCAAGTAAGAACCCACTCAAACTTCCTCCCTTCATCATTCACTTCAGATATAACTTTTGCCAATGCACAACATCCTCCCCTTCAGTCCAGAGGCAAAAACAAACAAAATTGGACCCAAAAAAACGTCCTTACATGACCTACTCAAAACAGACGAAAAAACATGAGGCCCATGCTCCTTTACGCTAAAGTATGCTATTGACGTTTTCAATACCCAAAAACATAGGTTCTAATAGAACGTGGATATGACTGCAGCACTGAGTTTAATGTTGCCAATATGCTTGAATTGCAAGAGTTTCAAACGGATAAGTGCAAGATTGAAAATGTCACCTGGTCTCAACGTGTCCTACTGAAACAGAGGTCGACAAAACAGCGGTCGACAAAACAGCGGTCGACAAATTGGATAGAAAATCGATGCAAAGGCAAGCTAAGGTTCAATTTGCAAATTCTTTCTCATTAAATGGTACACAATACCTAAACGTGACTAACATGCAAAAACTCCAGGACCCTACTTAGGAATGGCGAAAAAACTAGAATCTCTGAGAACAACAAGCTTATGCTTCAACTTCCAATTCCTTGACATATGCCTTAGGTATTAACACAAGCATGCCAATGCTAATGCTCAAATTGAAAGAACATCATGCGGATACATGCAATTATCACTGAAGCCCTTTGCTCTCTACATATCCTACTGAAAGCGAGGTCGACGAATTGGATAGGAATTAGATGCAAAGGCAATCTAATGTCGACTAGACAATTTCTTTCTCATAATTAAAATGGTACACAACAGAACCCTAATCTGTGACTACTGTGCAAAGAATCCTGGATCCAGAACCCTACATCGAAAGCATGATATACCTAAAGAACCACAAGCTTATGCTTCATCTTCCAATTTCTTGACATAAGCTTTAAGTGTAAACACAAGTTCCCTAGCCGGTGCTTGCAACGTACCCACCAGAGCCGCCGCGGGGGCTTGAATGGTGCCCAACAGCTTGGCATAAAGTTCCGACCTCGTGGGCAAGGACTCCAAAACCTTAAACTCCTCCGGTGTGAAGAACCGTCCTTCAAACACCGCACCCGTGAAGTCGTTCTCCAGCTTCAGCTCCTTCTGCAAATCGCGGTAAGGTTTGAGTGCCGCAGGGATTTCCTCCGTGTGCACAAACAGCCACGCATTCATGCCTTTCAGCGCGGGTTTCAAAGCCTCCCATTCGGTTCCCTCAATTGCCTTGCCTGTTGCCCCAATCCAAAAAACCCACATTAATCTCGGCATTGCTTTGCTCCAAATTGCTTTGTTCCGAATTGCTTTGTTCCGAATTTCTTCATGCGAAAGTGATGGATAAGTAAGCCTTACCAATGAGCTTGTTCTTGGCCACCATGAGAGTAGTCTCCTGCGGTAACGTCTTCCGGAGCTGCTGCATATGCTTCACGGTGAGGCCCGTGTACTTGATCCCAGCGACGAGCATGCATCCCTCCAGCTGCTGCCGCGTCTTCTCCACAGTCTCCTCCTTCTTTTTGCGGCTGATGGCCATGCGGACGACGCCGGACTTCCTGGACGGCAAAGGCTTGACGACCTCATTGCTACGCAAAATACCCTGTGAACCCCAAAAATCCGAACTGACGCCACAGGAAGCCATTGCTTGCTGCGTGGCCATGGCGAACAAACTCCAAAGATTTGCGAAGAAACGAATTTGCGGAACGAGAGTGCAAGTGCAGGGCGCTCCGCGTTCAGGCGAAGGGAAGACGATCAGTGTGGATAATGTCCCGGGAACGGGTGGTACCCGCTTCTTCAGGGTATGAGATGGGCATCAATCTCTCGCTGATGATCGGGTGATGGTTTCCATCCTGAACTAATATTCTTCATCCGACCTTTACTTTACTTTGCGGTCTCCCCACTTCGTTGTTCGTCCCGCATCGCACAACTGAAGCTCGCGTGTCGCTCCGCTGCCATCTCGGTCGTACTCGCGGCGCCGGTCCTCTAGAGTTGCCGAAGGTAAGGTAAGCTTACGTCCATCGCTGCCCCTGCTGCAGCTGAAATTTGCTTGCGCGAAGAGAACGGGTGTGGATTCGCGTCTTTCTGAAGGGTGTGTGCAATGATCCGAATTCCACGCCTATCTAGCCTGGCTAGGCTGAGAGATGCCTTGTTTGGATGGCCGTGGAGGTGGTCGGAAGGGATGGTTGGGGGAGGGAATTGCTTGGATTTTGATGATTGTCTGGGAGTACTAACTGTGGCTCCTTTCTAGACTAGACTGGGGCGCCGGGAGTGGGTCCGTGAAATTGGTTTTGGTTAGGGTTTGGGGAGCTTGTGCGATCGCGGTGGCGTGGAGTGTCGCTTGGGGTTTGGTTTTGCAGGACTTCTGATTTAGGGTTGTGGGGGTGGGTTTCGGGGTTGCAGAGAATTACTAGCAAACATGGGGAAGGTGCCGGTGCGGCTGAAAGAGGTGGTGTACACGCTGTCCCCGTACCACCACCAGGTGATGGCGAGCCTGTGGAAGGATGTCCCGTACAAGCTGGGCAAGAAGTTCCACGAGAACTGGGTGTCGGCGTTCACGTTGGTGGTGCCGATCGTGGGCACGTACATGTGAGTAGTGGAGCTCTCACTAACCCTGGAACGAATTGTTCTTCTCTGCCGTGGAGGATTTTTTGGTTGGATGACTCGTGTATTAGGGTTCCGCATCGCAACTAGAATTCTGGATGTCGCGATGTGCTAGATATGCGGTCCTCGGGGGTGACAGAAATGAGTTTCCGAAATTTAGACAATGTTGTTGGTACCGGTATGCTGGTGAACCTGTCTGGGAGTGTTCTAGAATGCTCGTAGGTGTTTGGTTACATTGTTTAGATCATTAGCAGAGAGCACTGTAATTTTAGGTGGTATGATCGAGTGGAGGCGCTAACAGATAATGGTTCCGTTTATTTCTGTACTTTAGTATTGGAAGGGTATAGTAATAGTACAAAAGGCATCAGTGTCATCTTGGAATAGTTCTTCATCATAGCCGGTGTACTGTGGACGGTTTGGGATAGCTTTTGGCACATACTGGATTCCTTGAGTTTTTTTGTTTTTGATGGGTCTGCGAATCGCATGTGATGATATTGAAGTAGGTTATGATGTGAGTTCGCATTCGCATTCCAGATCCCATCTGTTAATGCAGTCGGGTAACAGGTGGGACATTGGGATAAATTCTGGCACTCGTTATGAAGACTGTATCTGAAGACGTTGATGTTTTGTGCAGGTATGCTGAGAATTACAGAGAGCAGGAGAAACTTCATCACAGATACTGAAGCCGTCGAGGATGGAAGGCGCTGTTGTTTTGGCTCGTCGTGGTTAGTAAACTTGTTTTAGGTTTTCCAGGATACTTGGAATGGGTGTACTGATCATAGTTATAACAGAGTACTTTCATAATATGACCCTTTCGAGGAGCAGGTTTCGTGGGTTTTTTAAGTCGATCGTTGGAAATAAAGTCTTGCATTTACGTTGCTTGTTTTGAATCTGTCAGATGTCGATTCAATTTGATCTGTCACGTCGGGAAGAATTGAAGTGGGGCAGTGCAATATGTAGTTAATTAGTGAGCCTAGATTACAGTCGTGAACAAATCTGGTCACAATAGGGAGCCCTCGTTCACCCACCTTTGTTGAATGCTGAAGAAAAGCTAAGTGCAAGGAGATCAATGGATAAAGAAAAACCCTTCCCTCAACCAGCTTAATCCTGAAAGGTCCGGAAACCCTAATTTTGGTTGCGGTATGTGTTCTGTTTTCTTTTTTTTTCTATTTGATATTTGACATAGAAGGTGCATGAATTGAAGTATATTGCAATGACAAAAGTTTGTATTTATGTTGAGTTAGGTCCAATGATTAATGATACTCCAAAATTAAATCATTATTGCATCTCTTTCATGTCAAAGAAGTTGCAAAATGGCCATGTAATCTATTTGTATAGTGCTTTATTTGGGCATCAAAAGGTATAGATGCTATCAACTCAAAATATGTTAATTGCTGAATTTTCAATCCAATGGTGTATGCATTATTATATTTTTGTATATAATTCATATCTTAACCCTTATAGGACAAAGGGGTAACCTTGGAAATCATCCTTTTTCATTACCGTGCGAATCATTGCCTTCAAAAATAGCAAAAACATTCATTGGAAGTCAAACTTCTATAAAAGACAACAAAATTTCAAGGATGAATAATAGCACTTCTATTCTATTACAATGATTCCTTGTCATTCATTGGATGTTTGGTGTCTATGTTGATGTTTAAGAGTTAAAGATAGTTTTAAATGTTATAGTATATACCTTCCCCTTTAGACCTTTAACTATCCTAAATCACTCAAAATTGTCATTTTCAATGCAAATAACAAAAAATTTAATTGTTTGATTTTTTTGCATATTCAATTGTAGGGTCTTGTACTAGACTAGTATGAGAATGTTTAGAAAAATTTGAGAAAATTTGATTGTACTAGTTACAATACATAAGCATTTAGAGTAAAGAAAAAAAATTATGTTCTTAATCTAACTATGAGATTAGAAGGCTTTGAATCCTCTTAACTTAGTAATAAAAACTATGAATTCAAAAAAAATTGTATTAAAAAATTGAGTTAAGAGTTTGTGAGTTTTAAGAAAAAGAGACTCTTTATAGTTTTCATCTTTTAAAAAATTGTCAAAGTAGGTATGAGATAATAAGATGAACTAAATTGTTGATAGCTCTTGTATAGCATTGAAACATATTAATCTCAACAATGAGATTGCTCTAAAAAGCAATCTAAACCATGTGCAATTTTCTCTCTTTTTTAAATTGTTAAAATTTTAGTTTATGAGCAATTCATTATTTTCTTAAGAATTTGCTAAGATTGATCACAAAATAAGAAAGTTTGTAACTTTCATATTACTTAGTCAAATTGAATGAATCAAATCTTTTTACTTAGACAAAAAATAACCTATGATAAAAGTAATTATATATATATATATATATATATATATATATATTTCAAGTTTTTTTGAAGAGGAAGGTCTGCTCTTGTCCTCGCCTATTTTGGGCTTATTGTGGTATAATGTTTGCTCCTAGGTACCAATTGAAATAAATTATATTTCCAAAAATCTAATTAGTTTTTCTTTCTCGAAAAAAAATTCAAAAAATCTTGAAAGAAATTGAAATAATAGGTATATATCTTCAAGAATACCCAAAGAAGATTGTAGAGGTTGAGGGTTATGTCATTGTTGATAATATAACTTCTATTATTTGTCCTATTAGTAAAACAAGTGAAACATTAGTGTCACTACAAATCGTTACTTTTGTGGAAATGGGTACAATACAACGATCTTTCTATGTGCACTTATTTAATATAGTGTGACTTAGCTAAACTATCATTTGCACAATTACAACAAATGAATGTATACAAATTAATTAAATTAGTGCAAGAGTTTGAATAGTTAAAGGCTCTTTGCTTCAGTTTATATAAATTTGGATGAATAAAATTTCAAGAGTGTAAATCTTTGGATGAAATTTAGATGGAAGTGGATGAAAGGTTGATAATAATTAGATGAAGATTACAATATTCTATATAATATGAAAATAATGTGGACAATAATATTAGTGTTGCTTGCAAATTAACATAATTACAAAATTAGTGAAAATACTCTATGTAAAAGATCTATATCTTCTTCACATTTAAAGGTTCAATTTTTAGTATAATGTATACAATAGAGTACTTTTAGCCTCTAAAGGTTCATAATTATTTTTTTACCAAAAATTACTTCAAATATTGCAATTTCTATTGCAAAGAGCTATAAAATAAAATATTTTTATCATTTTATATTAGAACTATATAAAGATGCATGGTAAAAAATTTAGACATTTGGACCATGTATATTCTATAACATTAATGTTCAAAGTGAAGACTAAATTTTTTTTCATACCTTGCTTTAATAGGTTTTCATAATTTAAATCCCTTTAATTTTGTATATTTTGCTTTGTAATGTTTTGAGATTTAAATCTTTGTATTAGAAAATTTAATAGAAAATTTAGATAAAATTGTTTACCTCCAAAAGACAACCATCCCCTAAATGGACATTTGAAAATTAAGACTTGTCACCTTGAAATCAATTTTGAATGGATTGTATAGAAATTTTAACAAAAGATATAGACATGTCCTCCATTTGAGAGAATAAAAAAATTATGATTGTCTGCCTAAATCAAGATGTTGTACTACGTGAAATAATTCCAACATCTTTAGGTCATCTTTTGTTAAATACATCATCTATTTTTAAAATTTGGCATTTATTTGTGTAATTAAAATGATATAGCCCAAAGTTGTCAAAAAAACAACTAATTTTAAATGTAAAATCACACTCTAATGTAGAAGGAAAAATTCAATTGTTGATACGTCTAAAACATAATTGAAACATGTCAATTGTTATAGTGAGATTGTTATAGTAAGTAATCTATACAATAAGAGTTTTTTTTTAATTAAAATTTATAAATTGAGTTAAGACTCAAATTATATATATATATATATTGGTTTTCCCCAAAACAAGATTCTTCATAACTTTCACATTACACATCCAAACTGAATGAGTCAAAGCTTAGCATGTAGGCATAAATATTCTCAATGAAAAAAATTACAAAAAAATCAATTTTCTATATTTATTTTTTTTGTTTCCTATACTTGAGTTTTATGATTAACCCCCAAAGTCCCAAGACCTTTATTCTATCAAAAAACACTCAAAACTACCATTTTGATTGCAAAGAGCAAAAAGCTTACTCCCTTTGTTTTATATTAAGATTGGTGTTTCCTTTGTAAAATACAAAAGAAGCACTAGTCTTATTTTGAGACAAAGAGAGTATTTTTTTCTTCATCTTTAACTACAAGATCTTGCACTAAACTATTGTAAAAATGTGTGGAAGAAATTTAAGAAACTTTGACCATGTAGATTGTAAGATATTTGCATTTATAGTGAAGAAAATAAGTTTTAAAATACTTTGCTTGACTATATTTTTTGACTTTGAATCTTTTTAATTTTATAAATTTTTCACTATTGATCATAAATTTCTAATTTTGCATGTTGAAGAATTGAGTTGAAAATCTAGAAAAGAAAAGTCTCCCCCCTCTTCATTTTCACTTATTACAAAATTGTTAAGTAGAAGTAGGTTAAAGATTGAAAAGAAAACTAAATTGTTAATAGCTCTAAGATGGAATGCAAACATACTTATCTCAACAGTGAGATTATTCTAGCAAGAAATCTTAACCTTGTGATTTTTTTTTAAGTTGTGAAAATTAAATTCAAAAATAAACTACAAGTCATTTTTCCTAAAAAATGCTATGATTGCTTGAAAAACAAAATTGTCCATAACATTCACATCACTAATTTAAATTGAATGAATTAAAGCTTCCCACATAGATAAAAATACAATATATAAGGAATAAAAATAAGAAAATAAGAAAAGTTTTAATTGTTGTATTTTTTTTCTGTCCAATCAATTAAGATGTGGACTTATTGTGCCTTAACTTTTGCTCTTGGGTATGGATTGAGATAAAAAAATTATATTACTAGAAAGCTAATGTGTTTTTTTTCTTTTGAAAAATGTTTTAGAAAATCACAATGTGTATTGAGATTGTAGGAATGTGTCCAAAATCCATTTTGTCTTCTAAAGGACAATGGGGTTCTAAGAGTTAAGGGGGCATAATTTTTTTCTTCCAAACATTGTGTGAAATAAAAATCATATTCCTAAAAAGCCAATACATAACCTCTCCTTCAAAAATAATTAAAAAAATAATGGTAAAATTTGATGTCATAGATGTCTAAAATCCTTAAAAATCTATTTCAAGATATTGAAATGGTTAATCTACAATAAGTGATGTATACAAATCATGACAAAATATTTAATGATATTTGAAAAATATGTTTTGATGCATGTTGAAAAAAGAGAGTTTAAAATTATTTTTTCTCAACTCAAAAATTTGAAAAATAACTTTCTTAAAGTTTTTCCCATTTTTAAATGATTTTCACAAAACCTATCCTACAATTCTACAATGCTAGCATGTGAGACTAAAAATGAGAGTTTAAGCCTAGGTGTAAGTATGTACTCTGTGATTATTGAAGGTGCTTATAACATACATATTTATAACATAAGTACCCTATAACCATGGAAGGTGTTTATATAAGTATTTATAATATAAACACCTATAATATAAATATCCTATAACCATAGAAGGTGCTTATAACATATACACTTACAATATAGGCTCTTATAATATAAATATCCTATAACCATTGAAGATGCTTATAACATAAAATAGACACTTATAATATTAATATCTAGACTTTTAGGCTTATGGACTCAAGATATTAGGTTCTCATGTTAATAATTGTATCCTATAATTATTTATAGTAGGAATATATATTTGGTAAAGGTATAAACAAAGTGATATCTAAAGATGTTATTTTCCATTTCTTCATTTGCCCTTTACATTAGTATACTAGAATTTGTAAGAATTACAATTGACCATAAAAATTGACAAGCCTATAAAACTCTAATGTGTGGGGGCAATACCGGTACATGCTTTGCCCGCTTTGCCCCATCAATGGCAAACCTGCAACCCTAATTCCGTGCTCCGGACGACTTACACTAAGCCACTACTCCCGACCAAACCCGTGCCGCAATTGATGACCGAGCCATCCGGTTCCCCTACCCCGACCCGCCTATACCCGGCGCGGGCACCCGGGCAGCATTCCGCCGGCTGGAGCAACCATAGTTTCACGCACTCCAGTCTATAGAATCATACACTGGCCTCTTTCCCGGACGCTTGCTTCGTCGCGTCGAGCTCACTCCCCCACTTCGCCGGATTGTTGACAATCCCCGCTCGCACTTCCCCCATCCTCTTCTGGCGCAAATCCATCGCCTGCCGCTCGCTCTGCCACTTTTGCTTCTCATTTTCAGTTCCTTCTGTGATCAGGTAGGTCACTTTCTCAAGATCATCCTGAGCTGCTGGATGTTTTGGTTGTGTGTGGGGATCGCGGGCATGCTTTCGAGGGTGGTTTGGGAGGTTTGCACATTTTTGGGATTTGGGTCGTGGTCGGTTATTGGGATTGTGGGCTGAAGCGATCGGGGTGGTGGTTTTTGACACGCTAGGGTTTCGGTGTCGGTGTCGGTGTGTATTTGTGTGGAGACAGGTTTGGAGGTGGAGGTTTGCTTTCCGGGGAGGCGAATTGCGTGGTTGGACTCGAAACCCTATATTGTTGTGTCTTCAGCATGCTCGTAGTTGGCAAGGGGGTGACGATTATTTGACCTAGGGTTGGGGGAGAGAGAGAAGGCGAGAGCCATGTACAGCAACTTTAAAGAGCAGGCTATTGAGTATGTGCGGCAAGCCGTAGCGGAAGACAACGCGGGGAACTATGCCAAGGCGTTTCCGCTGTACATGAACGCGCTTGAGTACTTCAAGACGCACCTGAAATATGAGAAGAATCCTAAGATCAAGGAGGCCATCACGCAGAAGTTCACGGAGTATTTGAGGAGGGCAGAGGAGATTCGGGCGGTGCTGGATGACTCTCCTAATGGACCAACTGCGAATGGAGATGCGGCCGTGCAAGCGAAGCCGAAGACCAAAGCAGGGAAGAAAGACGGAGATGGGGATGGGGACAGCGAGGATCCCGAGCAGCAGAAGCTGAGATCCGGGCTGAATTCGGCAATTATTCGTGAGAAGCCAAATATCCGGTGGGCGGATGTTGCAGGTCTTGAAAGTGCCAAGCAGGCGTTGCAGGAGGCCGTCATCTTGCCCGTGAAGTTCCCTCAATTTTTCACTGGTTTGGCTGCCGACCTCGTCTCTATTTGTCTGAGCAAATAGGCTTTATGAGGACTTTTAAGGGTTAATGAGATAGACCAAATTACAGAACACAAAAAACCCTGATTGCGGATGTATGGTAACATCCTTTACACCATGTGAAGGTTTTCTCTCCGTTTAGCATATAACTTTTCCTTTTTCGCTGTCTGGTAGATTAGTAATTTTTTTGACTGATTTTGTACGGTCTCGTTGGTTTTAACTTCGTGAGGAATAGTAATATGCCATTAAATTCAGTTCACTCAAACCTCTTGAATCCGCTGCCAATTTTTTGAAGGTATGACAAGTATGTTAAAAGGTCTTGATAGTGTGACGAGCGTGCAGGATGCTCTAGATGTCATTTTTTAGAAGGTCGTAATAAAGAGATTTTAGTGTTAACGCAAATGCAAAGTTCTTCTCATGGAGTCGTCAACATCGTTACTTGTTCTTGACGTTATGGCGTGTAATGGTGACCCACAGGGAAACGAAGACCATGGCGAGCTTTCTTGTTATATGGCCCCCCTGGAACCGGAAAGTCGTATCTTGCAAAAGCGGTTGCTACGGAAGCTGACTCTACATTCTTTAGGTAATTTGAGGAGAAACATTTATGGTTCTTTAGCTTGATCCTACAGCCTCTCTATGTTCTTATAGTGATTACCATTCTCGACTTTGGCCACATGAGCAGTTCCTTGGAACGCAGTGTTTTGTAACGGGATTGAATACTTTGGCTAGTGTCTGCAAAGGCGTTAAAGTCTGGATACACTCTTTAGGTATTAATGGAAGCTATTGTTTCATGTCTGACTCTTTCACTTTTCTCTGCAGCATTTCTTCTTCAGACTTGGTGTCAAAGTGGATGGGAGAGAGTGAGAAGCTTGTTGCAAATCTGTTTCAAATGGCCCGTGAAGCTGCACCATCTATTATCTTTATAGATGAGATTGATTCTTTATGTGGAACTCGAGGTGAAGGAAATGAGAGCGAAGCCTCACGTCGTATCAAGACTGAGTTGCTAGTCCAAATGCAGGTGAGATTTTTTTGTTCCAGTTTCGATGCCCAGGCGACGAGAGCTTCATTAGTGAAATCGTGCGGATTCCTCGAGAGCATCATTACCTCTTGCTAGGATGTCTGTTTGTTATGCAACTTGGTTATGGACTCCAGTGCTGATTTGTCTGTTGCTTGCATGTCTAAATTCTGAGTGAGAGATACGTAACGTGTAATACTGACTCTTTTCTACAGGGTGTTGGCAATCAAGACACAAAGGTTCTTGTGTTAGCTGCTACAAATACACCCTACTCTTTGGATCAGGTGAGATTTAAATATCACTTAATGACTCTGTCGATAATGTAGAGAGTTTTCCAACATTATCGGAATGGGCTTTCAATTTTATCATAGATCGGGTCATGTGGTCTGGTTTTACTATTTCCTCGTGGCTTTTGCATCACCTTTTTCTGGAAATGGGGACATGCTTCTATATCTGTGATTTTTGTATAACTTAGTGCATCATATCTAAGTCATTGGTTTCGTTTTCTAATAAGAGTCACAAAATTGCAGGCAGTGAGGCGGCGTTTTGACAAGCGTATCTACATCCCTCTACCCGACTTTAAGGCTCGGCAACATATGTTCAAGGTTCTCGTAGTGCCCAACAGACTCAAATTGCTAGCAGGCTGAATGACCTATCTTACATGTACTTGGAGCCGCTGTGATTAGTGATAAGCTGCGCTCAGCTTGAAGCGTTCTAAGGACTCTAGCAATGATTGCCCTTTTGTGTTACAGTCACAAATGACCCAATCTGAGGCTCCGATTGAGCAGTATTGGTCATGTTTTATTTATCACTTCTCATTGCGTTGGCTTCATGTTCTGATTATATCTTTATTCAGGTTATATTGTTAGTACGGTGTCAGCCTAACCTCAGCTTATCATGTGGCCCTTTTCTTACAAATGACTAACCATTAGGTTCTTTTTTTCATGTTGCAGGTTCATTTGGGGGACACGCCTAACAACTTGTCTGAACGGGATTATGAGGATCTGGCTAGGAAGGCTGATGGTTTTTCAGGTTCAGATGTTGCAGTTTGCGTAAGTTCTTGCTCTCTCTCTCTGAGCAAATTTCCAGTATCCTTGACTGTCAGAGATAGAATGTTGAAGGTTAAAATAAGAAAATTCAGCCTTTTGCACTTTGGCGCAGAAGTTGACAAGAGTTAAATTTTACACAGACGGGTTTTTGGATTGAATATCACGATCTACTCTTGTGTCGTCCGGAGGTTGTTCCTTCTGTATGGATCTTCTTTAAATGAAAGATGACTGTTTATGTACAGGTGAAAGATGTGCTCTTTGAGCCTGTCCGCAAGACCCAAGATGCTATGCATTTCAAGAAAGTCAACACTAAGGATGGGGAGATGTGGATGCCTTGCGGCCCTAGAGAACCAGGGGCCAAACAGACCACCATGACGGAGCTTGCTGCGGAAGGACTGGCAGCACAAGTATTGTTCATTACCAATTGTGACGATTCTTGTTTATCTTTTTCTTTTTCCTTGTCTACTTTGTGACATTCCTTTGAAAGTGCTTAGACACTAATGTACTGTTGTGGGATGCGAAACAGATTTTACCTCCTCCCATTTCGAAGTCAGATTTTGACAAAGTGCTTGCAAAGCAAAGGCCTACAGTCAGTAAGGATGACCTTATTATTCAGGACAAATTTACCAAAGAATTTGGTGAAGAAGGTTGAAAGGTTGCTTAAGGTAGGAATCTGGATGATTCTAGGTTATGGGGGAAAAAACCAAGAAGGATGTCGTAGGCATGGTAACGTAAGAGTAGATTATGGGGTGTTCCGATCTGCTGCACTGAATATTACAAGTAGCCTGGCCTACAATGGTTTTACATACGTTTTTACATCATGTTATAATGTTTTCTGAAAATGTAATTTTCTTATCAAATAAGTATCGAATAGTAAATGTGTTTACACACCATCATTTTTCTGAGAGTCAAGGTGGGGAAATTCACATTTCTAGTAAAAAACTTATTGTCTCGTGTAAAATACTTTGTTAGGGTTAGTGTAGCCTTACAGAACTTATAGCATTTAGTGTAGTCTTTCAAGATGAAAGCTGCCGCTTCCAGGTAGCCCTGCAAGGGTAGTCGCATCCTTGGGTATTGGTTATGTATAAACAGGGTTATTGGGCTAAATTTTTGTCAATACATTCAAAATCATTTGAATTGTGCACCTGCCCATCTTTGCGAACTTTACTTCACTCTTGTCTGTCTGTTCATGGCCCCGTTTATTGCTTGGCCCTTTTCCAATCAGCAGGCGGTTCAGTAGCGAGTCCAGAACCGTCAGTACTTTTACACTGGAAAATTGGATATCATTTTACTACCTTAGCAAATTTTGGGCACATTCTGCTACAGCTCTGATGATAAGAACATTGCGTAGGTAATGTGAAAGTAAGAGATAACATGCGGAGCCATGAGAGCTGCAAGGGATGTTGATCTCATTATAAGACCCTGGCTAACCCAAGGTCTAAAATGAACACCAATGGACACCGTAAGGGTAATCCACAAGTATCATGAAATGAAACAATGCTCTCCATAACCAATGTCTGGTTGAAATGTCTATTATAATGGGCTCCATTTATGAACATCTGATATGAGCTAATAAGCTTAGTATATTTGTCAAGGCATTATTTCATGATAGACTGGAAAAAAGAAGACATACATTTGGCAACCGGGTATGTATGTGCTATGTATGTACTGTAATACTGAAACACATCTATTGAAACACCATCAGTTTCAGATATAGAGTATTTATGTAAAACAGTAGGAAACAAAACTCTCTCAATCCGGTAAGGTTATCCAAACTGAGTACCAAAAATCACAAAAAAATTCTACATTTTCGGATTTGCTACTACCGCTATAAATAATCACAAATAGGCTACCAGAACATTTTTGACTGAACCTTGGAGTTAATTTGACACATGATACGTATTCCAGAAGTCTCGAAATCAAGCTGTTTGGAAAATGTTCTGGATCATGCCCCGAGGAGCTTGTTCAGCAGCAGATTCTAAGCTGGCTACTTCCTCCCGATTGAGAAGCCAGCCAGTAGCCCCGAGATTCTCCTCTGCCTGTTTCAAGCTCTTCACGCCTGGAATAGGAATTGCTCCCTTGCATATACACCAGTTTATAGCAACCTTCGTTAACAGGCAATTATGTCAGAACGCGTCCAATTAAATCTAAAAATTTACAAAGGCTGACCAAACTTGCAACAATTGACACTATGTCAAAGGGAAAGAGCTAGCTCTCAGAATAAGGAGTCACAAGAATCACAAGTGTATTGAAATCTGACAGGGGGAAGGGTGGGGGGAGGGGTGGGGGGGACAAAGAGCACAGCCAAACTGAATAAACTTCAAGAGGACTTAATATTTTGTTTTTTCATTTGTGGAACATTTTAGTGTTAGCTTTTAGGGTTCCAGTACTACCTGCGATACAGTTTTACCCCTTCTCTTTGCAATACGCCTGAGTGTCTCGAGAAGTGGGCCTAGGCCTGGAAGCACCTGCTTAAATATCAAACCCCTGGAAAGAATGCAACATAGGTGAGCTAATCCCTGCCCCAAAATTAGAGATCCTAAAAATACCACTATCTTTGACATTTCAAAAACTCAAACAAAGGAGTTCTGAAACACCCCCACTTCAGACTCAAATGTGAACCAGGACTTTTCAAATAAAATATAGATGGGGCTGAAAATTTTAAACCCCAGTGTCTAATTGGCCACAAGCAGCGACGTCCATATCTATAGGAGATGAAATGAGTCATTAAAAAAGCGTCGTGGGAGATGGCCAAACATGCGAATCAAAATAACAAAGCATGCCTACATGTTCAAAAAGTTAACATATACTTTGGAAATTTTTAAGTTGGCTATAAGATTTAAAAGTGGACTTTCTATTGATCCATCCTACATCTTGCTTACCGAGGACCAGAAGGCACATTTGTAGGTGAGTATTTATCTGTCAGCATACCAAGCCCAAGAGGACTGTAGGCAATCAGTTGCATGCCTAATTCGTCACATACAGCCTTCACTTCCATCTGGTCGGTACCCTTGCTCAACAAAGAGAACTGAACCTGCACTGCCATTCAGTTGCTGAAACAAATCAGTCAAAATGTTCCAAAAAAGTAAATAATCTCCCGTGAAAATCAATAACAATGTATCAAGCAACAAGTTCGAGAATGATGCATGCAAGCATCACCTGGACAGAACTGAGAGGAACTCCCTTGCGGTCCAGATACTTATGGATTCGTCGTAGCTGCTTGGGGCCATAGTTACTCACTCCAACCGCCTTCACTAATCCCTGATTTTGGTGCAAATTTGAGAAAACCGTTAGCAAGCCTCATGTACAGACTGGTTCTGAACGAGCCCATAAGTCAATAGCAACTGCGAATAGAAAGATGCATGTAGACAGAACTGCATGCACCTGCTCATAGACGGCTACCAGACCATCCCATAAGGCCTGCTCTTGGAAGGGAGCATAATTCGATGCACTCCAGTGTAGCTGCCCAAGCGCAAGCTGCTCCATCTCCAATCTCTTCAAAGAGCCCCTGCAAATTAAAAAATAAATAAAAACAGACTTTGCTGGTAAGTCTGTAGAAACATTTGCTGATAAGTCATCAGGAGGAGAATGCACACATTCATAACACATAAGGCAGAGACCTATCTTAACATTAGTGGAAGGTTGCAATAGACAGCCTTCCACTTTGAAATGGATTTCAAAATTCATACATAGTGATAAAAGTTGATCTCAACAGAACTTTGACTATTGAATCCAAAGATCTCTCCACAGCTCTATAATAATCTCCCCAGATCACACTTCTACACATGTTAAAATGCTTAAAGTATCACAAACAGTATCCTCTTAAAACTTATCTTCTGCCTTCTGCTTCCCTCCAATGTCATGTGCAATCAATGTTTATAATAAAATGGTATCAACGTACTTGCAAGCACTCACAATCTGCGAAGGCGTCAAGCGCCACGGATAAGCTGCAAACTTGGTGGCAATGTTCACATTCTTCGCCACTTGCTCCTTCCCTGCCACAAAACATCCAACTCAATATCCTGCCTGCCATAGACAGTCATGTCGATTCATACGATATGGAGTGAATTCGGAAGGTGAATTACCGGGATATTCGCGGATGAATTTGCCGAGGAGCAACTCGCTACGGCCGTTGAGCCTGCCAGTTCCATATGAGTCGGCCGTGTCGAAGAGATTGATGCCCTTGGTGACGGCCAGGTTGAAGACTTGCTGCAACTCCGCGTCCATGGATTCTTCGTAACCCCACAGCAGCTGGTTCCCCCACGCCCATGTGCCTAACCCCATCGGAGACACCGACAGAGGCCCCACTTTCACCTGTGGTGCCACCCCCACCACAAGAATTAAAACGCCAGGGAATCATGACGCCTTGGAACCATTTCTCGTTACGAACAACGTTCTTGCTGGCGAGCTCAGCGTCAATTTGAGCGTTTTTCCAACGAATTTTAATTACAGATGATGGGTTACAGCTGCATGGGGCAGGGTGTTGCAAAAAAACAGAGCAAACGCAAAACCAGTCTGGAAAAGCGCGGCCCAAGACCTCGTGTCTCGATGTCCAACCGTCTTTGTACCAATGCAAGATAGAAGCGCACGAGCCAAAGAAACATTGGAATTCATCAAGATGTCACAAGTCCTAGTGGAACATAGAAGGTGTTACTTACGTTGCCCCATTGCTTGCCGATGCCCAGAGAGCGCAGGAGAGGAAGGGGCGACAAGTTAGGTAGTGAAGAGGACAAGTCTGCTCGAACAGAAGCTCCCCATGATGCAGTAGGCTGCACCGCCACCGCCATAGCCATTGCCATTACAGCTTTTACAAATCAAAACCTCCGACTACATGAAAACTTGGACTCGACAGGAACGATTCAGATGAGCCCGCTCATTCTGTCAGAGACATATTTCATCCGTGATGACGTATAAAGCGAACTGAAATACCTGTTTCCACGGACAAACCTCATCCACCTCGGATGTGGGTTCCAAGAGCAACCAGCGAGTGTCTAAGGTCTTCTTGCGCGCAATTTCTAATCAGGTACTACGGTATGTGCAATTGATTTGGGAATAAGGTTATGGTTGATTCTGAAGGGTTGCTTTTGAAATTAGGATTTGGAAGCAAGTGGTGAGCAGGCCCATGTATTCTGTTATGCTACAAGCTCATCCCTTTGCCAGAGAGTGCGCTCTTGCGATGTCTTTAGTTTCTTGGAGCTCGAGTTTGAGCTCCAGCAAAATCCTGCGACACCCCTGTTGTGGGTTTAAGCAGAAGCAGCAGCAGCAGCAACAACAACAACAACAACACGGCTTTGCAGGTGCGCGGTTCCGGGTGTTGAGGGCTGTGAGTGGGGAGCCTTATCCTTCTCGAGAGTTCGAGATTTGCAGCGAATTTGATTTGAATGAAGTAGCGCCGCCCGTGAGCAATGTGTTTGGCAACGCGACGACGACGAAGGAGGTGAGCATTCTGGACGACCCGGCGAGATTCTTTTACAACCGCCTGGAGACGAAAGTGCATAAGGTTCAGCAAGCGTTGCAGTCGGTGGGGGAGTCTGTGGCTCCTTCACCATTCTCGCCCGCGCAGGGGGACGATGTCGTGGGATTCTTCCTCATCAGGTCATCTTTCTTTTCTCGCCTTATTCTCCCGGTGAATTGTTGGCACCAAATCAGTTTCAACCAGAGTTGCAATGGAACAAGAAAAATTATTTGAAAAATGTGGGGGGCTGTTTGGATTGGATAAATGGGCAAATTATCGCATGATTCAGCGAAGGGAAGGGAAGGGAATGCACTGCTTGTGTCTCATAACCTGACTGATAAGTCGTAAGTGTGGATTTTCTCCGAGGTTTTTTGAAATTTCAGGAAACGCGTTTGATTGCAACTGGCGTGGTTCTCTTCATGGTGCGCAGTATCTTGTTTTAGCTCACTTTTTATGCAAATTACCGTAACATCCTACAGTCGACCCTCTCTAATTGCGCACTGGAATTGCACATTGCCACCACACCATTTACTTTGACGATCAAAATCATCATTGCAATTTGACAAGTTTGGCAATTATTGGCGTTTTGGGTTTGAATTTTATCCAATGTTCTCTTTATTGTATTGGCTCTTTTTTATGTGATTTAATAATAAGATAGTAAGCTGACATACAAAGTTTAATTGAACATTTGGTAGAACCAGGAAATGGACTTTGATCCTTGGGGTGCAGCAGAGGGCCTCTGAAAAATGTTACGACTGGAACTGATGTGATTCTTTCATTTTGGGTGTGCAGTGTTTTTTTAGGCTTGCTTTTTTGGGTGGGAAATTACCTGGGACCGACTTGGATCTTCAAGGACACAGTGTTTGGAAGGAGAAACAAGGATGACGATGGTGTAGAAAATGTATCAAGGAAGTTGATGGAGGAGGAAGTCGACCCTGCTGATTTGATTGAATTGCCAACGAATCTTCAGCCTTTTCGTGGCATTGCTGTACAAGGATTTAAAGACGGTCGGCAAAAAGCTCGAGAAGAGGCAGCGGCCAAGGGGAGAAAGAAGTTTGGGAAGGGCAAGTAATGAATACATACAAGATTTTCAAACCAGTGTTTCAAACCAAAAGCTAATACTGTTGTGTTTTCCTACATCTGGGACCCAAAATTGCCACTTCTGTTGTTGAGCATAGTCTGTATTATTAGACTGGTGCACTTTTTATATGTTCTTGTTAACAAATTAAAGAGGATTTCAACACACCTAAGAATGTATTAACAGAAGATATGAAAGTTCAAAATTTTATTTGTAAATAACCTAAAACCAACACTTGAACAGATGTTTACATCCTCCTAATAATGCTTACTCGTTGGGGAAGTAAACATAGTAATTTTGAGTCTCTAGCTGGAGTCTCTACCTCATGATTGTGACGATGGACACCAGTCTGGGTTTATACAAGATTGCGCATAATAATTTCTGCTGTAGATATGAGATAATCGATAACCACAGAGTTGTGTCCCAATACGATAATGGCATATGAATTGTTTATTCCTCATTTGGACAACCGCAATTATGTGGTAAGAGCACAATTATCAATCCAAACGGGACACAATGAGGACAAAATGTTCGCCTCACAGATGTCAAAAGTCGAGTCGAAACCATGCTCATACTCATGCGATGGCGATGAACAGAGGTAGTGAAGACTATATAATTTGAATGTGTTATAAGGACACAATGGTTATAACTAACACAGAAACGTGCAACTATTTGGAGGTTTTGAGGAGTGAGTGAAACGCTTCTTGTGGAATGTCCACATTACCTACTCGCTTCATCCTCTTCTTGCCTTCTTTTTGCTTCTCAAGAAGCTTTCTCTTGCGGCTCACATCTCCTCCATAACACTTGGCCAGCACATTCTTCCTCATGGCAGGTAGCCTGCCCCGCATCACAAACCAAAATCAAGCTGAGAAACTTGGCACCCCAATTCCTTGTGACCAGGACATTCTTTTGAGCCCAAGCTGAGAAACCATGTTGCTAGTTATGAAGGGTCAAGTTCCCCGAGTCTCAACGAAAATGCGGTCATTCATTACCACAACCATGAGCAAATCAGATCACTTGTTATGAAAGCTCTAGCTCATAAAAACCATATGATAAGTTGCAATCAAGTAATAACGCCCTTCATAATATCCAGAAGAAACGATCCTAATAAGTCAAGGGAACAATGAGACTATTCAAAAGTTATGGACTGGAAGTATAAGAGGCAGAACAATACTTACGTTTCGCGAGCAACCACTTTGGAGCCAATAGAAGCCTGGATGGCCACTTCAAACATTTGCCTGCACAACCCCCGACACCAACGTTGCATCAACATCGCCCCAAAAGCGATTCATCTCATGGATCGGTATCTCGACAAATATTTAACAGGAGCCAAAGCAATAAATAGAACCTCTACTTTGGAAGCTGCTAGCAAATTAAAATTACTTTCAAAACATAATTCTATTCTTAAAAAACATAGGATGCGATCTCTAGTTTCTACTGGTACAATTTTGTTTCCTACATGATTTATTTCAACTCTTACAGATATGGAAGCTGCCACTTTAGGCCATTTGAGCACTTAAGAGTTAGAACGCTACTATCGACAACTTGGAGGAGTGAAAACCAACCTATCAAGAACTTTCTTAAGTTTCTCACAAAGCTCCCGACCGACATGATGAGCCTTAGAACGGTGGCAAATGCTGGCCAATGCATCCACAGGTTGCCCATTCAGCAGAAGATCTAGCTTCACCAGATCTGATACCTGATACCTGTAATGATATATCGTCAATTACCAACTTGAAAATGACCAGACAGCTTGTTTTGAATTTTAAACAACAGAACAGCAAAGTTTGAAACAGCAATATGTAAGCTGCAAGGATCAGCTCACCAATAAATCATGAAAGTAGGATGGTAGTGTGACTTACGGAGCTTCTTCATAGTCAAATGAAGCGTAGCCGGAAGTGATGCTTTTTAGCTCATTATAGAAATCTATCACAACTTCACGCAATGGCATCGTGTATTTGAGCATTGCTCGTTGTCTGTAGAAACGAAGGGAAGAAAAGTAAGATTGGAGAGGGAGGGGATTTCTGCCCGTTTATTCTGCACTCAACATTGTCCGACACTAAAGAAGAGGCCAGTCGACATTACCCATCGATGAAGGAGTACTCCGTTTGCTGGCCTCGCCTTTCCGCACAAAGTGTCATTAGACTGCCTACATATCTGATTCATAATAGAATACAAACAATATAAATAAGAAACGATAATTATATGCATCCGTTGCTGAGCAAATATATCAACAATCACTGCAAGTCAGAAAAGTAGAGCAGGAAAGATTCTAAAAGGTGCTACTGAAATCAGTCCTAAAAAAGACACATTAAGCTGATCAACACCTAGAGCGGTCGAAGGCAAAAGAACATTACTGAAGGGTAAACAGATAGTATGAAAGGGGCTTACTCACTGGGAGTGATTATCGTTGCCATCACTGTTGGCTCATAGCATGCCACAAGTCTTTTATTAGGATTTGATGGCAAAGCTGCTGGGTTTTGTATGGTCAACTTGCTGCAAGAGGAAATCGCATCAGTTACTAGTTAGAAGCACAATGAAAGTCTTAGTGGAGCACAGATCTAAGGAGTGGCACTTAAGGTGGTAGAAAAGACAGCAAGAAAAATCAGGCAGCTCAAACCAATGACCACGAGTTTTTATCTTCTTTACAGAGATTCAACAGTAAGCCTACCCAGTGCAACCATGCTAACCTACGATACAGAATAGATAAAAATCTCTTCATCCATGACTCCGTATCCTTTGTATTCCCCACCAGACCCGTACTGACTCATCAAGGGAAAATGAACATACCTTCCATCTGAGTACTCAAAAATGTAAGGGACAGTTGGGGTAGTAGTAATCACTTGGGCTCCATGTTCCTGCATTAGAAAAATACTCCAAAGATTTAGATATCAAATGAATAAGGACGTAGGAGCCAAAAAACCAGCAAGAATGCGAAAAATACAGGACCACGTTAAAGAAGCCCGAAGATTCAGTATTATCTACAGCAAAGAAAGTTAGCTTAAAGACCCTTCTACCTGCTCCAGACGCTGATGGAACACATCCATATGAAGTAAGCCAAGAAAGCCACACCTGGTCACAAAAGGTTCAATCCCAAAACAATCAGTGCCAATTCTGCAGTCTCTGACTTTCATACATGTACCTGTTGAAAGTTCAATTGCAAAACAAAAAGGCAAGGCAGCAAAACCACACCTGAATCCGATCCCGAGAGCTCCACTGCTTTCTTTTGCAATTGAAACGCTTGCATCGTTACAAGTTAGACGTTCAACAGCAGAACATAGAGCCTCATAATCTGAACCGTCCGCAGGATACACTCCAGCGAATACCATGTGCCTTGCTGGCTTAAAACCTACGAACGTAAGGCGGTAATTCAGTCAGATGAAACCATGGACGGTTTTGCAATTGAAAGCATTAACACTGCCAGATTGACCAAAAACACATCACACCAGGTCTACGCCTGTAAGAAAACAAAAAGAATCAGGCCAAGAACATACCTGGAAGGGGTTCAACGACAGTGCGCGAATGAAACAAAGTATCCCCAATACGAGCTTCCTTTGTTGAGCGCATGCCTGTAACTACATACCTGATGAGCCCCTGAAGGTAGTTTAGAAACTCTTGCAAGTGCTAAGCTAGACGATATTAAAACTGCTAGGGCCCTGATCCCGTCTCCTATACGAACCTCTGCTAACAACAGCAACGCATCAATTCATACACTTGGTTGCACTTATTAGAAAGTGGTGTAAGCATGAATTGACTAAATGTCTATCGCCACGAGGTTGTCTACTGCCACTTACAGAGGTAGATTTTGAAATTGCACATGAAATTCATACAGTCATAAAATTTTGATCTCCAATAGATTTGGTTCTCATACCCAAAGATCTCTACACAGCTCTCTACTGGTCTCCCCAAAATCGCACTCCATAATATGTTAAAGTGGCGTACAATTTCATTTCACTCAGTCTGAGTAGAAGCTCTCAGTACTCACAGGTGCAATCAAACGTTTTTAGAAAGTAAAAAGAGATTATTTCCAAGTGTTCTTTCATTTCTAGAAGACTTTTCTAACAATCAATATGCAGGAAATGCAAATGCGTGGGTATCAGATTGAACTTACCCAACCTGGCCCGTTAACAATATCCCCGTGTTGGTAAGCTCCGGGTACAAGATGCCGACATCCATCACCTCGTAGCTCTGCCTCGTAGCGGCTGACTCAACCTTATCCCCTCGTTTCAAAACCCCATCCACAACTGCAACATGGCAAATAACCCCTCGGTATTCATCATAGTAAGAATCCAGCAACAACATGCGGAGAGGAGAATCCACCACTCCTTTCGGTGGCGGTATCCGCGCAATCACAGCAGGCAAAATATGCTCCAGCCCTAATCCTGTTTTGGCTGATGTCAGAAGAACGCTTTCGGGATCAATGTCGAAGATCGACTTCAACTGCGACTTGACATTCTCAGGATCAGCATTGATTTGGTCAATTTTGTTGATCACGGGAATGATGGCAAGGTCGGCTTCGAAAGCCAAATAGAAATTAGCCACAGTCTGAGCTTGCACACCCTGAGCTGCATCCACAAGGAGAAGAACACCTTGGCACGCCGCCAAAGACCTGGAAACCTCATAGCTGAAATCAACATGGCCGGGAGTGTCGATCAAGTTGAGAAGAAACCGCTCGTTTGCATCCTTTGCTTTATGGTTATAAAACATGGTTGCAGTCTGGGCTTTGACAGTAATTCCTCTCTCTCTCTCCACCTGGGAGTCATGTCAGCAATTAGATAGATTGTCCCAATTCACTCAATGTCATTCAAGCAGCAAACTTAATTCAATGAAAACTGTCATACGGTAAGATTTCAGTCATGGAAAAGTATCTTAGTTCTACCCTAAGAACCTAGGATACCTAGTTCTAAGCTCTAAGAACCTAGGACGGTCAGAACATGCATAGTCAATTGCAAGACAGTGACTATGAAAATTCATAACAAAACTCGATGCAACTCCAAAAATTACGAACCGACTTGTGTTCTGTTCCACTCTAACCAAAAATATTCAAAATTAATTCTCATCATGCGCACGTAGGTCAGATCCTGCTTAAGTGAACTTACCTAGGGTTTAGAGTTTACGGTTTTGTGAGGTTCACAGACAAAGCATTCACTACCAAAGCAGGCTCCAATTAGGCAATGAAAATTCTCTGCAACCGTACCTGCAATTTGTCCAAAAATTGGGGTTGCCCATGACCCTTACGAATCGTGCCTGTCAGTTCCAACAGCCGGTCCGCTAATGTGGATTTACCATGATCAACATGTGCAATAATTGAGAAATTTCGGACCAACCGGGGCGGGTACAGTTTCAAATCCACGTTCTCCTCTTTCTCTGCAGCGGCATCGGTGGAAAATCCCCTCGAGACATTGCCCAAGACTCTAGTGCTACTGGCGATCTCTTCAAACAACGATCGTACGGAGAATCTAGCTCTTGTATAGAGAAGAGAAGTGAGCACGTTAGGTGCACGCATTCCTCTCACCATCGCTGATCACGAAAAATAATTCCACTTCTAATCAACGCAGTGCACATGGCGTAATACGAAGTCCCCAATGACTCGTGATTGCGCTGATGACACCCCCAAGCATGAATGCAGGGTTCGCATTTTTGCAAATTGCAATGCCGAAAACAACAGAAACAAGATCGCAGTCAATCCTTCTCACCAAATTCACAATCCTCGCAAGAAATCTAGTTGTGCAATGCTGTTGAAAGATGAAACATTTCTCAACCGCGCAACTTGGAAAAAAAGAATTAGATATCTGCGATAATTATCCACCGATTCACTCACTTCAAAGAATGAAACACATCTCCAGGAAAGACTGTCATCGAAAATTCCTACACGGAGCTGTTTGTGACCGCCAGTGATCGTTGAAGCTACGACGATGCTCGGGGTGCAGAAGGCTCCCGCAGGGTTTGGCAGGGTTTAGGGTTTAAGGATTGGTGAATTCGGGGGTGAGTGGTGGACACTGGATCGGGAGAACACGGATGACACACGGATGTAAGAGCTACTAATGTTTGTGGACTTGCATGGAGGAAATTCTTTCCACTTGGGTATAACGTGTCTTTCTTAGGTCTAGTTTTGTAAAGGATGTCCCTTATTTGTGGTTGAATATTGTCATCAAATAGGGTTTTTTTTCTCAAAAATCAATCACGATTTTCAAAAATCAATCACAATAGCTATAAGTTTAGGCATAAGTAGGAAGTATACATAACATTGTTGACCAACCTAAACTATTATCCTTGAAGGAGGGATAATGTCTCTTTATATGCTTAGGAATGAACTTGGTTATGATTTATTGAGAATAATTGACTAGCTAGGAAGTTGCAATGCTAGTGTCTGTGAATGAGTGGAAATTTGCAAGAGAGACATTGGCTAGGTTAGGAAGTTGCTATAATAGGGATTCCCAATTTCTATAGAAGCAAAGGGCCTCCCTAGTATTTGTTAACAATAGTGTGATAGACATAGAAAAGACTGCTTTACTTGTATGGAGCACAACTTCATGCAAGTTGGGTGATTGTTTTCAAGAATCAAAATAAAAAAAGAAGCTATTCTACCTCTATCAATGATTTAATCTTAGAAAGAGGAGGCTTTAGCGATATGTAGTCAACCAAGAAATATTAGGAACTTCCAAGATGAATATATGCATTTTTCATTTTTGTAGTAAAATTTTAAAAAACCATTCATAAAGCAATTTTTGTCCTCCACAATATTTTAGGATTAAACTTCAACAAACAAGCTTTTGTAGGTTATAAGGCTTTGAATTAAGTTTGAAGAAAGATAGGAAGTTGACAATTGGTTGCTTGGTTGCATGGTGGTTTGGCACATTCTATATCAACAAAATTAACTACAAACTTGAATGAATCCCAAGGCACCTTTGGCTTTCATTAATATACTAGGTGTAAAAGTTTACGTCAAAGGAGTAGTTATTTACAAACCTTACTAGCATTGTATATTGAAATTGACTTAATGACAAGCCATAAAAAACTAAAAGCCATTATACACCAAATATGTTCTATAAATAAATAAATAACCAAGTACAAGTAGAATATAAGATAAAATTGAAAAAATTGTATCCTGTGACATTACATGTGACTCTGTCTTGCAATGAAATGATGTGAAATATTCACTAAAAGAAAACAATATTTTTTAATGTCTAATCCAAAACACACAATGTTCATGACAAAACACACAAATGTCCACACGAACATCGAGATGTCAAAGGTGCAAATTGCAGTTTAGGATAGATTTATATTGCACATGGCAATGGCAAATTACAATGAAAACAAAATGGTACTACCATCAATGTCAAGATTTTTTTGACATGGCTGAGGACATATTGAGGTTTTTAGGATTGTTCAAAAAAACATTAATTGCCTTGTCAACTTCATTGACCCATTTTCACTACAAGTAATTTTGTAGAAATTATTGCAATCTTGAATTAAACAATTGTTCAAGTTAAAAAAAAGGATACAAGCAATAACAAGGCAGGCTTTGGGGAAGAGAATATGATGTGGTGTATAATATAGTAGTTAATATAGAAATTGAGTATGTGGCATTGAATGATGCTAACATGGCATGTTACATCTGTATAGCGGGTCAACACTTACATATTCAATGATGTTTTCAAAGATGTCGATGAAGACATTATGATGTTTCAAAGACTTCAATAGAGATCAAGACATTTTGAGAGACATCAACGGAGATGGTAGGACATTTTGAGAGATGTACATTAAAACTTTGCAAAGTTTTTGGAGACATAGATTGGGACCTTCATCTTCATGCAAATGTGAATATGGCTACCTCATGTTGTCCAAAGTCCATTTCAAGACATTCATTACAAGAAAAGACATTCAGCAAGCAATGCATGATGTTTTTTCAGATGTGCAATAACCTATGGCATAACCTGATGCCATATTCTACATGATGTGAAAATCACTTATAACTTTTGTATACACCATACACAACGATGCATACCCAAAACTTGCATAGTCATATTCAACATTGGGTACCACTACCTTTATCCCCAATGAATGTTTGGAAAACAATGGTATTCTTTAGAGAGATATAGAGGTGGATAACCACCTCTATCCTTTTGGACATCTACATGTTGTCTCCACTTATAATACAATTCTTGCATTTTACATATTCCACATAGTTTATCTTACCTACTACTACCCCACTTGTATATATTGCTTATTTCTCGATCAGCTATTTATGTACAATAAGTGGCTTTAGAAGTCATGTGGCATATTTATCAAATATGGTGTATGGCATATTGTATATGATATGTTGTATACAATATATGGTATATTGTTTATGGTATACTATGTGTTGTATATTGTGTATGACAAATTGCATTAAGCATTATGTTTGTATTAGACCTACATCATATTGGATGTTTCACAAGGTGTGCATGATGAAATGTGTACATTTAAGTGGTCATCATGAAATAATTGGACATCGTAGTTGATGTTTCAAAAAACATCTTAGAAAACATCTCGATTTCTAAATTGACATCTTAAAAAAGGTCTAGATGTCTCAATTGATGTTTGAAAAGACATATGGATGTTTCAATTGACATCTTTGCAAACAATAATTAAATTCTTAAATGATATAAAACTATATTGACTAGGCATGCCACATCATCTTGTCTAAATTTCAAATCATGAACTAGACAGATGGAAAAAATTCCTACATGGCTTTTTACGATGGCATAGCACTCATATGGTGAACTTTTAGTACCTTGTTGATCCATGTTTTTCTGGATGTCTCATTGAAACATTTGGATGTTTAGTAAGAATTTTGATGTTTTGTGCATGTCTCAAGCAACACAAAATTTTAGACATCTATATAGACATTTGAAGACATCACATACAACATCCCAGCTTAGATTCCAATGATAAAAAGAACCCATTGTTTTCTTCTAGTAATTTCACATCTCATCAATAGCTATAGGAACATATTACATGAAGCAAGAGAAAGGTGAATATATTCTACCACAATAGATGAAGACTCAAAAGAAAAAAAAGACAACCTTTCTAAAAACTATATGTAATGTGAGTAGAGCTTGTTGCGACAACATGTGGATGAGGACTCAAGAGAGAAAAGGCAACCTCTCTAAAAGCTACTAAATGTAATGTGAATAGAGCTTATTGTGACAAATTAGGATGTTAAGACCAAGAATGGTCTACAATGGCTTGTACTCTTTCAACAATCCTAGTATACAAAACTTCATTTCTTGCACAATTATGTTGCAAAAAACTCTATGAAAGCTGCAATAATATCTACATTGTGAACAATGCCTGCATCCTGGCTTCAGAAACAATGAGAAATCTTGACTTTGGTACTCACAAAAGTGTTCTAGAACAACCCAACCGCATGAAAACCTCATGAAAAATTCCACATGATACTGGAGTATGCAATTCTATTACTTGGATCTACACATTCACTTCATTTCCAAGTCCGCCTGATCAACTATTAGAGGAGAAACTGCCACTTTTGGCACAACGAAGTTCCCTCAAGTTATCAGAGATTTCACTTTCTGCACCTGGTTATGAAACAGGGAAGATTCCAGACCAGAATCTATTTTGAAAGAATTTCAAATAAACAAACTCCAGGCAAATTAAAGAATGTCCAATTTGATAAATAATTTTTTTTTTATCAAGAATACAATCTATAAGCTCTTTGCTGATGAAATTCGAGTTCAACAAATGTCCTGTCTAAGACTTAGAGATATAAATGAGATCCCTATCTCTCAGCTCCGACAATAATTCTGATATCCACAATAAAAATCTAGATCTCACAATAAAAATTGAGAACTAATAAAGCAAATATCGCATAGCATAATCGGGATACTCCTACTCCTACAGAGCCTACAGAACTGCTCATTTTATTCAAAAAATTGATTATAAATTAGCCCTAATCCGAAGAATAAGGTCTAGCTCAGTATAGGGAGTAGTAGCCAATTGATGTGTACGCAGTAGTGAATATTACAAGGAGAAAAGTGGGGACCATAGTGTAATTGACGAGGTGTCCAAGACCAGCTTTGCCGGCCACGGTAATCATCCCATCAGCCAACGCTCGAGCTAGTGTACCTGCTTCGGTGGAGAGGAGACCACAGTTGAACACTCCTCTGGACAGTCGTGGTGACATGGCCTTTGACAACAGTGACATATTCACTCCTGCAAAAAAAAATCCCACTCCATCAATCGACACTTGCAAAACCCTAAACCCTGAAAAGTCCACCTGCATTTTGTTTCTGCATTAATCCTAAACCCTAGACCCTAATTCCTGTGAACAATGTCTTAGTTTTTCACTCCGTTCTGAGCCAACCAAAACCGTGCCAATTAGAAGCAAAATATGTTGGGTTTGCATTGGGTTAGCAATAGGGATGATAATAAATTTTAACCAAGCAATTGCATTGGAACTGTTTCTGAGAACATTTAGATAAGATCGTAAAGAAAATGTTCACCTAAAAACTCATGATGGGAGGGTCTGCCTACGGTCACAAATGATTGCACAAAAAATAAAGATAAAACAGAGAGGCCTGTAATTTGAGTGAAAAAACTGTTGTAAGGAATTTAGGTGTTGAATGATACCTTCAAGAACGTTGGTGGAGACAAATATGATAATCGCTGCGGCCACATATTGATATATGCTATACTGCAGAAATGGACTATAGCACAGAATTGCCAGAACACCAACGCCAGTGCTGATTTGGGTCCACAATACAACCAATCTGTAAACAAAAAGCCCCGCCCCAATTAGGAAAATATCCAACACCTTACATACAACAAAATTTTCAAACACCTCAAGGAAATTCATGAATAGTCATCCAACAACTGACCTGTCTTCATAAATATTGCTAATACAGTTCCCAACGACAGCACTAATCGGCAACACGGTCAATCCCAGCACCGACAAAAACACGGAAACCTGCAAAAACATCTCAAACCGTTAAGAACCACTTCGTGTTCCAAATCTATAGACCAGAGACCAGAAAAGTGCCACCCAGCTATTCACTTTTTGGGTTACACAAGAGGCTGAAGAGTTTACTGTTGGTTTGTGGTCAGTTAGGGTCAGTAATTTGAAAATTCGTAACGGTGTCAAAATAATGCATACTAAACTGCGTTGGAATCCTCTTTCCGTTTTCAATCGTTTTGTTTAATAATAGTGAGTATGCTCAACTGTAATTAGTGTCAATTATAGGTGCACATACCTTCCAAAGTTAGAAAAAAACATGAGAGAAGTCCTGGTTGAAAGCACAATATGCATATGCAGGGGACGAACCTGAGAAGTTGTCCAATTGAAATAGTACTGTGTCAATATACTGGACTCCGATATGAGAAGCTCGGAAGCGAATTTGAGCATGAAGTAGATCCAGAGCAATATTCTGATCGGCATGGTGAGCTCTTTCATAAGCTCTCCCACGGTCTCCACCGCCCTGTCATCGCCGTAATCGGAATAATCCTCCACCTCGACTGATTCTTCGTCCGACTGCTCACGCTTGGGGAAGTTGGACGTCAAGGAACTTGGAAGCTTTCCTGACAACGTTGACAACAGAGGCTGATGCAACGTTGCGGTATGATCTTCGTCAATCAAATCTTTCTCCGAAGCTTGTGTTGACACCAGGCCTGAAGGAGAAGGTCTCTCTGGTTCTTTGAAAAACAGGATGATGAGAAGGAGGTAGATGCACCAGGAAGCACACATCAGCCAGCCTGGAGCAGTTACGAAATTCACCGGGGCTCCATAAACCTGCAAAGGCAACCGCAAAATCTCAATATTGGAGTATCTAGACAAAGGGAGCCATGTGATTGGGGTGATTGTTTTTGGAGTAGAGGATTTCTGATAACCTTTATTTGTGTACGAATTCAGATTAGAATTCACTAAGCTTGTAAATGGAAGGAATGTAAGCACTCTTGGGGTTGATGAAATGTGAGTGACCTTGAAGTCAATTTTGTCAAGTGCTCCAGCAAGAGCTGGTCCCACTGCCATTCCCAAAGCACTTGCGCTCACAAAGGCTGCCGAGGCACTTGTCAGCTGCTTTACTGGAACGTGGTCGGAGATGTATCGCCGGTTGATAGCCCGAGCGCCACCCAACCTGAACAAATGACATCCAATTAATGCGGAAAACTCAAACATAGATACCTCTACAAAATCAGATGTATACACAGAATAGTAATTAATGCAAATTGATGTTCATGGTCGGCAAAGTTCATGCCAGGGCCACACAAGCTTTGGAGATGGGCTGCCAGACAGATCAAGGCAAAAGCTGAGTCTATGGTAATTGAAAAGATTAGAACACTCTCAATTGCAGCCTGGTTCGAGTCTGTCTTTGGCATAATTCTCCAGTTTCAAAACTCTCGGGACTGACGGGCATTCCAAACATTTGAAAAAATGACTCCTGGTTTTAGATTTCAAGACTGATAAATTTCGGAATGAATCAAGCTGTTTCAGCAATGGGTCTGCCATTCGAATTTTCAGCCTTCGAACGGTGATCTTGCCTTCTGACAGCAAAGTGGAAGCAATATTACGTACCCACATAGAAAGCGGCCTAAGAGCAAGAGAAAAATGGAGTTGAAGTAGAGTGCCAACGCATACATCAAGTTGCCAGCCACCAAAATTAGAGTGCTAACTACAAGAGGCGCCGTGTAGGAGAAGTTGGACCACCAACTGTAAACCAGTGAAGACACAAGAGCCGCCAAGGGCATGGATCCGATGATCACTCCACACAAGGTGGCTGGCGCTTGTAGCAATTCAGCATAATCATCCGAAGATGGCACCACAATGTAATAGTTCACCTGGAAATATCAGAAATGCCACTGATCAATGAAGAGATTTTAAAAGCAACTAGTTACCGGGAGGATAGCAAACATATTGCCCTTGCGTGCAGGTCCTGCCTGACTCACTGTTTTTGGACATCCATGGGGTCAGTGGTAGCATACAACTCATAAATTCTAATCTCTTATTCTGTTGCCATTATACAAGGAGGAGGATTTGAGTTGAAAATATCCTAGGATAAAAATTGCTTCAACCAAGGGTCACACAAGGAGCCTCATTCTAACAAGGGTAAAAACTGTTAATCATAGTTCTCTCATTGGAAAATAACACTACTTTGTTCAACAGTGGCCCTCATTGTTAAAAGATTCTCAATTCTGGGTTGAAGACTCAACCCAACCCAACCCCCATGCGGCCCACAGTTTGGTCGACAAGGAACCCCAAATCAAAAACTCAACCTAGATGAACTCAACCCCAACACTTTCGTCTCCTCCCATGCTTACAAGCAGAAATTCAATATCACATTCTAATCTGAGACTACCAATCGAGTCCAAGAGATGGTTGCAGGGTGGAAATTCAAGTACCATGTAGAGGAAAGTATTCATCAGGTTCAGTTGTATAGACATAAAATGGGAATCCTCTTGCTTTCTGAGCAGACTAGAAATCTCCACCTTTCGAGGAGGCAGAAGAAGATTATTGGCCACAAATGTTATAACGCTGACTTCTCGGGTCAAACGATTCATGGTCTCAACGATTGACTGCCAACCAGAGAATGATTCAAATTAGTACTGCAGTGACAGCATTCTAGTGAATCCATCCCAAGTTGTTAATTCAGTTAATATGTATTCCAAAATGTAAATGATATTGAAACTTAAATCTCGATCATTGAACGAAAGTACAAGTTTTGTTTGAGAAGTTATACGAAATTTGTAACACCCTATATGATTCAGTGGGAAAGAAATGACAAAATTTCTAAAGAAATTATAATCAATTAAAGACTGGATCCATATCCTGAAGACAAGCTAGGTACCTGAATAACAGGCTCCTTCTCAACCACTCGTCTGGGAAGGGACGCACTGCGGAAGAGAGAAATAGTGCTGCCAGTGGAGCTAGTTTCCAAGCTCTCCTGTCTTAACTCAGCAAGATTGCGAGATATAGTTGCTACCATAGCCCCCAATCCCTGCAAGCCAGCCAAAACAGTCATGAAAATCAGTGAGTTTAGTGATAAGAAAATAACGACTAAGGGCATTTCACGTTCTGGTCAAAAAATTAATAAAATTGGGCAAAAGCAAGTCTCTACATGATGTACTCAAAACTGATAACAAAAACAGGAGGTTCAAATTTGCGCTGTCGATCCTTTAAAAAAATACTGCCAGAAGACATACCACTTGACGAAACACTTGTTGAAGCTGAGAATAAGTGTGGTTCGACCTGGAAGCAATGTATTGATGACCCAGGCGGAACCCAACCTGTTTGTCAAACTTCTTCAAAATTTTACGAATTCCTGTGGCATTGAGTTCCACGAAGTGCAACAGTTGAAGAAGGTCGTAACCGATTTGCCTGTACAAGACATTATTTCATCTAAGATGAGGCCTCCAAGAAATTTCCAACCTGCAAATTGATATATGCGGATTCAATGCCATAGAATTAACTAAGTCAACAGTAGTACTAGAATTATCAACTTAACTACTACATAATGTCTGAATTCAATTAGAATTGGACAAGTGGGATGAAATTATGGAGCATACTTTACCTATATTCATCCATCAAAAGCCAGGGCACTACTGCCGGGCCACACGGAGGCTCACCAAGTCCAGAATCTTCATCCTCATATTCACTCTCATAACACTCTTGTGCAGCGAGCTCTCTCTGCTTGCGCAGTCTCTGCAACCGCTCTGCTAGAAGTCCTTGCCTTTCAATTAGAAACAACACAATCTTCTCCACCTGCAGGAGGCCCCAGTCCCAATTTGCTTAATTCCTGGTGTCTTTAAAAAAATTCCTCACAAAAATTCATGGGCCGGGCTCCCACAAAAGTTGCAACTTACTACAAATCCAACGAGCTCGCATAGAACTTGATCCAGCACTGAGACCTTGGAATCTAAAGGATGGAACGGAGTCTATATACAGTATGTCTTATTGCTATACAAATATTCCAAAACTTAAAATGCCTCGAGGAAGGTGAACCTGAGAATCTAGAAGCTCCGAAAAAGATTTCACTATGTCACAACGGTCGTCGTCTGTCAAGCCCGAGGCCTTAGCACGACTCGAGTGGTGCTTTATCTTTCTCTTCAGCGTCTTATACCCGATGTAGTATCTGCAACACCGCACAGCCACTGCTCAGTACTTCACTAATAACCATATATACATTTCAAGCATAATCTCTCAGCTTGAAACCTCAGAATAGGTATCACACAGTATTCAACTCGAAAAAAGGAATGTGCTAGAAACAAACTGATTTTAAAAACATACTCTTCCCAGCCAGGGATTTGGTTGGCCAGCATGTAATGCCCGAATTGCACCATCTTGTCGAAGTTGCTTATACAGTATATCCTCTTTTCGGTTGCTCAATGTAATTCCGTACTCGCAGCTTCAAGACTTCCTTCCATAAGATCTGTCTCACCAACCCATTAACATATCAACATTGTCTATCAACGACTTTCAAAACGCACAAACCTCGCTCTCGTAATAGCTTTCCGTTTCAAGATGGCCAGGCCAGAATTCAGAAACCAGGACAGGGACAATATTCTCCCCTCTAAACAGTAAGCATTCACTTCGAAACGTGGCCATCATTCAAGACTGCAACTGAGTGATCTTTTAATAAAGTTCGAGAGCTCGAAAAGCATTTGAAATAAAACTTGAGATTATACTCTGAAAGATCGAAGGCTAATCTAGAGCCTTACATTTTTCTGAGGGAGCTCGCTACCGTAACTCTACATTCCTACTCCCTCCGGCGCCGAAAGGAAGTACTTCCAGTTTTTCTGTCTTTCGAAACCACAAAAGAAACCACAGATTGAAGGAACCAGCTAGCTATGCATTTCGTAGCAAGATCTTCACCGACAGGATTAGATATACCGAATGCCTTTCCGATCGACCCATTGCAAGTTTCCAGACAAATATGTTCAAACGCTTCCACTCCTAGCCGCACATCACGCCGAACTCCTTCCAATACCTGGCATTATACATATCTAGCAGGATTCACACACCAATACTAGCTACAGTGAATGTGGACATCAACAACCTCACAAGGTAACACCCCAAAACGAACTGATCTTGCTCTTACAAAAAACAGTACTAGCCAGTCGATCAACCAAAGATACATGAGCGTCGAAAAGATCTAGGACCTTAAAAACTCACGGAAAAGCATGGCATCCCCAACCACGCAAAGCACGTCCAGGTGCGTCCCTGGCGTACCCGGGAGCACAAACTACCACCTCTATTCTAGCCTCTCCCACGGATTCAACGCACCTCAGACACACGAATCCCTCTCCAGCTAGCAAGCCAGTCAGCCAACAAAACGTAAATATATATAATATAGAAAAAGAAAACATCGTTTGAATCCCACGGAATCCCACAGAACCGACTGCTGAACCCTAATTTTTATGACATCCACGATCTCAGTGGACAGACACCCTCAGCAAGAAAGCAAAAGCTAGATACTGCAAAGCTGGGTGATCGAATGCCCGAAATTCGTGAGAGTCTGGAACTAGTGACGTGATCAAGCACGTTGAACACGGGCGATTGGAAAATCATCTGGAACGGTTGCAAAAAATAGATCGATGGCATCCAACGACTGCATTATCTGCAGCAAACAATCTGGTTGTTACCGTAAAAATCTCCGCGGGGGATGCAGTTGCAGAGGGTGGTACTGGTATTAATTTCGGGGAAAGTTCGACTGCAGTCACCCTGGTGAGCGGTGACTGTGGATGGGGTGGATCCGAGGGGAGGAGATGAGGGCTAAAGTTTCATTTCATTTTTGATGAAGTGCCAAAGTGGCAATATAGAATGTTATTATAGTGGCACTCCAAATTTCAACATTCATGCAAATATTGAATAGAAAATATCAAATTCGCACATATTACATGCATTGGTAAAGTACCTTCCATTGCAACAATATTGTTGCAATACTCTTTTAATGGTTGAACAATAGAGTATTAAAAGCAAATTGTTGCAATATTGCAACAGTATACTTTCAATGGATAGGTACATTCCCCATTGAAACTGTAATGTTGCAATACTGCAATAGGATGTTTTTAATACTTTATTGTTCAACCATTAAAGCAGTATTGCAACAATATTATTGCAATGGGGGACTTTTTCCCAATGTGTCTCTAATTTTATTTTGATCTAATTCTATTTTCATCCACAATCTAGCAATTCCATGCAAGATTTTTTATTAATTCAAAATTTTTGGCAAAAAACTTCACAATTTTTTGCCATTTTTTAGCCAAACTATTTGTTTCTATGCAATTTGGCACTAGAAAGTCAAAGAAAAAGCCCTCCAGGAAATGAAAACCGGGGCTAATATTGATGAAAGTTTAGAATGTACATTGTTAAGACATAAGGTCATGGTAGTTTGCTCTTAAAGCGACCATTTAAGAACTAATTGCCTTTTCGGAGAAGCTAAACTCTTTGAAACAATATTCAATAAATTTCTATGGGAAGAAAAATGGAATTGGAATCTAACCCAAGCCATTTCATATTTTTAGACCTTCATAGAATTAGTTACAAATTTTTGAAGTTGAAACACAAAGATCACTAAAACTAACCACCTCTTGAAGTGTATAGTATTGGTACATTGAAGAAAGCAAAATGTACCTTTGTGTCATGATTGCTTTTAGAACACAACGGCTTCTAGAGCAAACAAAGGCTTAGTGGCACAAGTAGGAGCATTTCAATTGCGGAGCAAATAAAGTCTCCTACCTTAGTTTATCCACTCCACTACTACCAGATAATGCTCATTTTCCATCCGAAATAATGAATGGTATCTCTACATTGTCTTTGCTAATACAAAGAGAAAGCAAAGCTATAATAAAGCTTTTGATGTTTTTTTTTGCATAATAAATAAGTTGACCATGCTTAATGGTAAAAATGTGAAGGGAAATCATAAATGGATAAAAAGATGGAAACCATTGAAAAGTTGAAAATCATATATTTAGGATTTTGGACTGCAAACTTTGGGGTGGTAGAAGTAAATGTCATAGAAATGATTTTTATAAGGCTTATTTGATGGTCAATAATTGTACTCACCCAAAGTGGTTAGAACGTGATGGACTCCACTTCACAACAATGACAATGAGGCAAAAGAGGCAAAACAACCTAGTCTTCCAAACTATCCCCCCCCCCTACTGCCAAAAAACATCTACCATCTGATTTATTTTAGAAAAAATTAACTCCCTTGTACCATAGATTTGAGAGTAGGCAAATTTACCAAAGCTATCTAATTCATCTAAAGAAGGTTTGATCTCAACCATTGGGTCAATGAACTAGGGTTTGGCTTCATCTTCATATTCCTCCAATGCGGCGGGATTTTCCTCTCATCTTCTCCATCCAACAAGCGCAGCGACTTGTATTCTTCTAGCGTGGCGCAACAAGGAGACTTTGGAGGCTCCAGGTGCGTCTGGTAAGGCCCTAGGCTTGTTAGGCTTCAATTTGATGTTTTTCTTGTTCACAAAATCAAAGAATGTTTTATTTATTAAGTTTTTGATGTTTAGTTTCTGATTTTATAATAGGTTTCCTAGGATTTGATGGAGGTGGCTATGGCATGTCCCTGCGTTTGAACAAGATTAGAGGATGCCACCTCTCTCTCAAATATTGAAAAGAGTAGCTTAAAAACCAACAAACAACAAGGATACTAAGTTCTCTACCACTACAATAATGAAGACTATTGCTACCCAAAATGTTGTCGAGGCATCTACTAAGAAACTAAAAAGTACGCAAAGGAAAATGGCTGTGAAAAAAAACTTGGAAAAACCTATTGTTTCCAAAACTCCTCACACAGGAGCTCTTTCATAGCCTAAAGAGTTGGATGCGAACATTATCATCTCTGTGGAAAGTGATGACATTTCTATAGACCTATTGGAGAAATTGGAAGAATTTCTCTAGAAGGAATGTATCTTTGAACTTGGTTCTATTGAACAAGGTGGAGCTCTAAGCAGATTGCACTTGCAAATGATTTATCAACTTTGGGCTACTTCTGCAACCATGGTTAGCAAACAAATCGAAGTGTACCTTGGAAAGAATGATGTAAAAAAGGCCCCGATGGGACACTACATTCTCACCTAAACACTTCATAATGCCATATTCCATATTTTTATTGGAATGTTGGGGTATTGTATCAAAGACAAAGGTAAAGAGCATTTCTAGTGTATGCACAAAAATGTTGTAGTTGAGCAAATGGAAGAAGGGGTTGAAGTGTACATCAAACATGGTATTCTGTTTGCAAAGAACAAAATTGTTTTGATCTACACTAACCTCGTCGAGAGGGCCGCTACATAGTGTAGATACAAGTTGAAAAAACAATTGAGCAGTACTCTTCTAGACATTTTTTTGCTCGTGTTGCATTGTGGACAATACATTCCCTTAACTTCTTAGGTTCTGTATGTCCGTCAAAGTAGGATGGAATATACCAGGGCCTCATACTCTCGAAGTGCACGATGAATCCAAATGCCATTGAAATGGAAGATGTAACTAAGATATTCTTTGAGCACACAAATTCTAGATTCCACCTAATTGATTTAGGGTGCCAACTACTTGGAGTAGACTTAGGCAAGGCACAAGAAAGAGTTGCCCACAATTATGTGCTTCCAAGTAATGTTGTCAAACAACTTTGGCTTTGTTTGGAAGTATTCTTTTTTTATTATCACTTTCAAGTTATTTTGTAAATATGATTTTTTCTCTTTGGCACTTTTGTTTATGTATTCAAGTATCTATGTTGATGCAGATGATGTTATAGTAGAACTGCAACTTGAGGAAAACAAAGTTATAGTAATTGATGGTACTCAAGATGCACCTCTTTCTAATGCACAAGTAGCTCAAATCAATGGTGATAGAGGGCTTCATATGGAGGATCTACCCATGTACATCCTGGTAGTATATAGAAACCAAAACATACAGACTAGTTTTCTACTCTAGGATTTCACTCTAGGCACATGATGATGTAGTTTTTAGCTTTCGTGTTTTGAAATACAAATTTTGACATTTTTACGTGTTAATCTTTGACAATTTAGCAATTTGAAATTTTGGCTTTTATGCCCTTTTGTACCCCTTTTGAAAAAATTAATAGATTTCTGTTGTTCAGTGACCGAATCAATGCGACCAAAACAACAGAATTCTGTTGAAATTCCTGCATTTTCTACTAGTGTTTGATGTTGCAATAAACAATCTAACTCTATAATTTTATTTTTTCCAAAAACTTTGAAAAATTATTTAAATAAGGACTTCAAAGTTTATTTTAGAATATAGATTCTAGAAGAGTCCACAAACTAAAATTCCTCATAACTTTCATCTCATTAATCAAAATGCAATGACTCAAAGCTTTCCATGTACATATAAATCTATAAAACTAATTTTAGATTTATATATTTTTTTAAATGATTTCTTTGAGCTAATCTCTTTGACTGAATTCCAAAGGAAACCAAAGGAAACCTACCTATAATAGGTAGATTGAGTGGTTTGTTCTATTGCCATTACCAAAAAATATTCAGATTTTTTTTCTATACAAAGACAAATGTGAGAATTGAAGGAAGCAATTGAAAATTGAATTTTTGGACAGAGTATAAATTTGTTATGAATTTGTGAAGTATATTGCTCATTTGATCCAAAAAAGTTTGTAGATTACTCCAAATTAGCAAAAAGTGTTTTTATGATGGTCATCTTACCACCTAAATTAGTCACAACATTTTCTAATATGACTACAAGATTTCCTGACATGGCTATAGCATGAAGGAATAAAAAAATAACTTTTTATGGTTAATTTACAATAAAAAGGTGTATGTGTCCTATGACAATCACTAATAACTCCATGGCCATCTCCCAAAGCATGGATTATAGCCACAAATCATCTTAATGTAGTCCTAACCCCATTTATTAAAAAAGGTGCCATGGATTGATGTAAGATTCTAATGGGTAGTTTCCTAGGTGCTTGTCATGGATGGTTTGTTTGTCATAGGCAGGTTTACCATGCACATCATACAATAACTTTTAACCCATGTAGTAAAATGTTGTGAAAATTGTTGCACCTTAAAGCTACTTCTTCACCATATGTTGTGTGAAAAATTCAAAGAATTTTTTTTTTAATTCATTAATGGATGATAAAGACAATATACTGCCAAAAAATTGGCTACTTGATCCTTTAGAGGTTAAAAGGCACCAATTCCTTATTTGTGTTTAGTCTACTAGTTTGTTCAAACTTTAATTTTGAACTAGTAAGTAGTCCATTAAAAAAATTTATGCATAAAAAATGCAATTTATGAGAATGAGAAAGACAATGAGATTCATTGTAAGGTTTAGCATATCTTGGTGTTTAAAGGTGCTAATTTGATGTTTTGAAGTGTTGTTTTGATTTTTCAAGGGGGGGTTTTGATGTTTTGGAGTGTTAATTTGATAGATTTGGATGTAGTTTTCATATTATTGAGTCCTATTTTCATATTTTCTTACTATAATATTTGGAATTGCTTTCAAAGTATGATTTGAAATAATTCTTTATCTTGTATAGTATTGCAATCAATGTTGAATTAGTGTGCAAATTGCTTTGAATTGATGAATTTCCTTCAACTCAAAATTTGAACCTAGTTGTAATTTTATTTGTCAATTTTTTAACCAATTGCTTTTGCAAACTTAAGGAAAATGGTTAGAATGCCAAAAAATCAGATTTTTTTAATTGAATTAACCCACAAAGTCTCAAGGCCTTTTTTCATTAAATTTCACTCAAAACCATCAATTCTATTGCAAAATGCAAAAAATTTAGAATTTTTAAGGCATATCTAACTATATGATCTTGCATCAAACTAGTATTAAAATATATGGAAGAAATTTTAGAATCTTTGACCAGGTAGATTCCAAGATATTTGTGTTTTTGTAAAGAAAACTAGGGATTTTCTTGGCACCTTGCTAATTAGATTTTAAAGCTTTGAATCTTCTTAACTTAAATTTTTTTGTACTATCAATATTAAATGAAAAAAATTAGGTTGAAGAATTGAGTTGAAAGTCTAGGAATTTTTTTTAAAACTTAATTTTCATTCTATAAAAATTCATTAAGTAGAAGTAGGTAGTTAAGTACGAGATTGAAGAAAAATCTAAATTGTTAATAGGTCTAAGATAGAAGCAAAACTAAACCTTGTCAAATTTTTTTTTCAATTATTAAAATTGTATTTAGAAAATGAATCTTACAAATTATTTTTTCAAGAAGATGTTTAGATTGCCCTCCAAACAAGATCGTCTATAATTATCTCATTAGTAGTCCAAATTTAGAACAAATCAAATATTTTACATGTAGAAAAAAATATTGTTATGTGTGAAAAAAAATTTGATTTAAAAAAAAATTGTATTGTCTGACAACTTTTCTTTTTGGCTTATTGTGGCATAACTTTTGCTCCTATGTATCAATTCAAATAAAAATTATATTTTCCCAAAGCTTATGTGTTTTTCCAACATTGTTAGCATATGAGTATAGAAATGCAATCAAGTGAGCCTTGAGCATATGTAAAAGTAAATATCCTACAACCTTTGCAGGTGCCTATATCATAAACACCTATAACATAGGTATCTATAGCATAGTTACACTATAATCATGGAAGGTTTTTATACTATAGACATTTTGTAACATAGGTGTTTAGTCTTTTAGGCTCACGGGCTCATGATTTTGAGCTCACATAGTAGCAACCTTTTTCTATTTTTCTATCTTCTAAAAACAAGTTAAACAAATCATGACAAAAATTGAGACCATAGGAACCTACCCACAATCCATTTTCAAGGGGGCAATGACTAAGCTCAGGTAACAATTGAATGTGATGTGAAAAGAAGGGCAAAAAGTTGAGTCGCCCTATAAACTCTCCGTTTACCGGTCGTTCACCGGTCGAAACGAAAGTATTACTTTTGAAGAGTGATGATAGTGGGTACACGTGCCTTGCACCTTACAAGTTCCAAGAAAATTCAATTTGTTCCCATTGGAAATTGAAGCTCTTTGAGTGCAGGAATATGATATTCTTGCACGGCACAATAATAGGGCTGCTGGGAAGTCAAGCGTTGTGGTGAGAGTGTGGACGTGATTGGCCCTAACTTAAGAGGGAGCCGGTGAAGCTACTGACAGTGGGAAGAACAGGCAGAACTCTTGTGGCTTGGGCAAATGACGGTCACGTTTCTGATGAGCCACGGCAGACGACTTCAGGCCGTAAGGGAAGCCCAGCCCAATTCGGACCCTAAGGGCCTGTTTAACCCTTAACCCTTGAGCGCCCATGCAACAGGATCCTGCCTCTCCAAATTGCCCTCCACCCATTGTCAACGAACATTTGACCGATATAATTTCCTCATTCATTCGGTGAAAACACTTGTGATCAATCCTTGCATGTTCCTTGGCTTTCAACTACCGTTCTATATAGTCAGATCCCATTAGATGGCAAAGTTGTGGTAGTGGTGCCAGTTTTCTCCTGTTCATGGGCTAGACGCTCAGGGGTTAAATGACGTTGAGGACATTTTCGAGCCTACGAATGACAACAAATCTCTCCATGCAAGACAGAAGTGCAACTATTTATCCTCCAAATTCTGTGGGAAAAGGGAGCGTCTTCTATAGTAGCTTGTCTCCCAATGAGTGTTTTTTTCATTTTTTAAAGCCAACAATTCACATGGTATCCAAGCAGATGATTTCCATGGTAACCGACTCGTTGTTTAATCCTTAAAGGACGAGGAGGTGACTTTGAAAATCATCAGTTTCTATGACTGTGTGAAGCATTGGATTAAAAAATTGTAAAAGCACTCATTGCAAGACAAACTATTGTAGAAGACCTCCCATTTTTTTTGCAAAATCCCGAGGATGAATAGTTGCACTTCTATCCTACATAGAGAGATCCTTTGTCATCCATCGAATGCAATACGTTTGACTCGACGTTTAGGGGTTAAGGGATAAGGTTGAGGCACCAATTTTCAACCATGCCCAATATCCAACTTGTAGGATGCACTATTTGCAACCTTAAGCTGGAACTCAAGCCTACAATTTTTTTTTTGTTCTTTTCACATTTGGGACTAATAAGGTTGTGACACATGTCTCAAAGTAGTAAGCAAGAAAGTAGGAAGTAGTGAGTGGCAAAGTAGTGAGTGGCAAAGTAGTTTTTGAATGATAGGAATTGAAAGATTCTAAACATTGGCTATTGGACAAATGCATTTTTTGTCTCCCAAAATTCACAATAACATCAATTTGGGGAATAAAATTTTTAAAATTTTTCTATCCCCATACTTCCTATCTTCCTACATGGGAAAAATTTCCACCACCTTATATTCCTTACCATCTGCTCCAAAATTGCTTAAATGATCAACTACCTCAATTTTTACATCAATTTTTTTTGTGTTGGAGTCCAAAGAAATGGAGTGTTTTAATTGGGTCTTTGTTTGGGGTCCGTAGCTATCTTCCAATCAAAACACATTAGGTAAAAATTGAACTCCAAAAAAGGCCACTTTGTAATGCAAAAGCTTGAGTGGAAAGAGCCTTCTCAACTCACTAATTGGGCCAAGAATTGCATGATGCATTCAAAAATCCGTCATCATTACCCAATCCATCTCCATGATCTTATAAATCTCATGATGGTTCCAACATGAAGAATGGAGCAACCTTCATATTCATTCAATTAATATAAAAATTAGTAAGAAAACTTAAGGCTTCTTTGTGGGTTCAATTTTTTCCTAATGACTCCATTTCTTTGGACTTCAATACAAAGTTTTTATGGTGTAAGCATGCCCTAAGCTTACTATTGGGCTCAATTTGGCACCCTCTTTGCTTTCTAATGTAGCTAAAATTGAACAAGGAGTCAAATTGAAGTTGAAAAGGGTTTGAATTGGATTGAATAAGGTGAAAACACCCAAAAATGTATGTGTATGAAATCCTAACAAGTAGACTTCTATTGAAAAGGGTGGAATTGGATAGAATAAGGTGAAAATTGATCCAAAACTATTTGTGTGCCCATTCCTAACAAGTATGTGGACTTCTATTGAAAGAGGTGGATTTGGGTTGAGTAAGGTGAAAACTAACTCAAAACTATTTGTATATCCATTCTTGACACAAGTAGGCTTCTATTGTCCCTCAAACTACAATTAAACTATTCTCATACTTAATTGCAATTGGTTGACTATTAATTCTCTAAATTTTGGTATTATGACCAAGCTATGTGATGGTTATAATGGCCTAAGGAATTCCACTTTGAAAATTCAAAGTAATTACATGTCTTATCCAATTTTTTAAAATTTTCACAATCTTCAATTGTTGATACTACAAAAATGTTGGAAGTTTCAATTTTAGTTGTTGTTGACCTAAAAACATGTGAATATTTTTCTAATTTGATGCAAAATAAACGTGAATCTAGAATGTGAATCCAATTAGTTTAATATGTGCAACAATTCATGGGACAACAATGGTTCATCCAACCACAAGTTGTAAACTTACAAATTTTTGGATCCTGACAATTTTAGATGAGATTAGAAGATCTTTGGGAGGTCCGTGTACACTAAAAAATGAACTGAATTTTAAATTATAAGTTGCATTGGAATCACACTAAAGACTACTTCATCATCATTAAAAATGTACACATATGTGATTGAAAATCATACAAAGAATTGATTGTTTTGTAAACACTATCTACCATTAAGTGTTGCCACCATTTGCTAAAATTAAAACTTATATTTAATGGTTTATATTAAAATTGAGCATTCACAATTGCTTTAGTCATACTTGATTCCATATTCCTTTAATTGCTTGTGTGATTTCTTGCTTATTTTAACCCCATTGCAAAAAATCTATGACTATCTTCCAAAGGTTATCTACGAAATGATAAACAGTGCGGAACGTCACACAAGTGGTTTCATATTTTTTTGAATCATTTTTGAATTACTTATGAATTTTTTTTTAAACGTTGTAGGCACCTATTTGTGACCCTAGGTCTTCCAAAATCCGACCACTTGCAACTTCTAAAATAAATGAAGGTCAACAATTGGCTCTTGCAATAAATAATGTTTTTCTCTCAATTGTCTCAATGGCTTGAGAGGTCCATTTAAGGACCACCTACTATCCATTTTAGACCTAAATATAGGAGTGATTTGAAGAGGCTGCTCACTTTTAGAGTAGACTACCTTACATGAAAACAAACGAATGACTCAATACTCGCAATGAGGTGAATTCTTTTTTTAATTAGAAAGAAAGAAAAATGATGTATACTACAAGGAAGCCGGAAAAACGAGCAAATAAGAATCAGTCAGGATCCAAGTGAACAGGGACAAGAAGGAAAAAGAGTTCATGATAACATATGCCAATTGGTCACATGTAACTTGGCATTGCAGAAAACAGAACTAAAATACCAAGAAGAAGAGACGAACCAGATGTTAAATAATTGATGAGCTTCATTGCATGATGAGAAAGGTTCTCCACTAACATAATCCCTAAAGTACATGCTAAACGCCTTAGGCTTGATTTTGAGAGAATCGTTGACAAAATATGCTTTTGGGTGTTTTTTTGGAACGTGTCAACCTATTAGACGCACTCCAACAGTGAATTATGACTTGCCAAGCATAACATCTAGGTTGCAAAGTTGAAGCACAAATTTTAGTCACTATTCACTATTCACTATTGCAAACCCCAACTGCATAAACACTAGGCAAGCAACAAGACGTCAAGACCCATAGCCTACTTCAAGGAGTTTTTTTGATTCTCCCTTGAATTGCCCTCTAAAACAAATGAATGTCGTGTAAGGTGGGAGATTCTAAAATGGCTCAGGCTCTAAAACATCTCACCTCCTTAAATGTATACTATTTGTACATGTTATTTTTTCATAGCCTTCAACAATGTACAGATAATGTACATTTTAGGAAGTGAGCCATTTTAGAGCCCTATGCCATTTCAACTTCAAAATTTTATAACTAATTCCACAAAGCTCAAAAAAATATGGGTTAGATGTCAACTCCACTTGTCTTTCAAGGAAAATTTACCGAAAAATATTTCAAGATGTTTCACCTCCCCAAAATTAAGTTCTAGCCCTTAAATGGTCCATTTATGGACCTTCTCCCTTAACCCTGGAATGCCGCAAATCATCCTTTGGATGCAATGTGAATTATTTGCTCAAAAAAACAACCTAACAACACTCTTTACTCTTTGGAGGTCAAACTATGGGATGGCGATCCATTTCCAACCACTTAAGCAATTACGTAGATTTAGAGCGCAGATTTTTGTGTGCAGAATTTTCCCATGTACAGAAATAGAGTTTGGAAGGATTGCATATTTTTCTAGAATTTTATTACACAAAATGTATTTACTATGATTTTTTTAATAGAAGATTCTCTAAAACCTATAATGATTATATAGACCTTTCTATTTCTAACCATTATCTAATTGCAAAATCAACTTAGGATTGGTTGAAATATTGACAGCCTTGTAGGCAATCATAATGCGCCACAACTACTTGAACTACACCACAACTCACGGAAACAGGGTAGTCTATAAGTTGAAAAAGGGGGAGGGTGGTTGGAAATGGATCAGCTACTCTACTATGTAAAACCTCCCCCTTTTTCACATAGAATTCCAAAGCTGAACATTTGCTGACTTTTGTCTTAAGGGAGGTGACCCATTCCCAACCAGGGACTCATTCTTGTCATATAGACTACACTCTTAGTAGGACATTAATTGTGGCACAATCTCCAATGCAGTTGTGGCGCATTACGATTGGCTGCAGTCTTAGTTGATTTTACAACCAACCTATGGTTGGAAATAGGAGGACCTATATGACAAGAATGTGTCAAACAGAATCTTCAACTAAAAAATTCATAGTAATTATGTTTTGAAAAATAAAATTCTGAAAAAAATATGGAATCCTTCTTAACTCTATTTCTGTACATGGGAAAATTTCTCCACTCAGCACTCAAGAGTCCAGATATGCAAAATTGCTTAAGTGGTCGGAAATGGGTCGGCTCCCTTACATAGAAGGATTCTCTGTCATCCTCCTCACCTGAAGTGTTAACTTACTAGTCAGTTCCAGGGGCCCAGCAGTAAGATACTCCAGACCTGATTTCAAGATTTGGATCTGCCGGAAAAGGGCGGCTCGGAACCGGAACCGCTACCGGGCCGTCATCCCGGCCGTGCTCCGTCAGCAGCACTCACTACACACCAATGATGGCAAATAGTCTGGCGCATCATTGATTTCGCCTTGTGCTCCTGAAGGCCTCACTGGCTGTAGTGAGGGCCCTTTTTTTTTCTCTCTCTCCCCAAATCTAATTTTTTGATTGGTCAAAGGTTCTCACGAGTCTCACGCGTATTGTACGGGGGAGAATAGCGGAGGTCAGGGTCCTTTCTCAGTTTGTTTTTTAATTGTTAATTTTCATTTTTTATATGAAGTGCCAAAGTGACAATATTAAATATTAAATGTTATGGAGGTGCTCCAGACATCCACACAGAAAATATCATATTAGCACCGACATGGCACATGACTATAATTTTGTTTTCATCCACAATCTGTAAATTTCATCCAAGAATTTTTTAAATTTTTAACTTGAATTTTTTTTGTTGATTTTCCACTCTTTCAATACTGTTTGTGTTCCAAGGGCATGGAACAAGGCTCATTACTTTGGTGCAAATGGCCACCAAATTGCCAAAGAGCAACATATTATTTCTCAATGAACCCCTAAAGGACCAAGTTTTTATTTTCTCCAAAAAACACTCAAAATTGTCATTTCTATTGCAAAGAATAAAGAAATTTGAAAGGGTTTTTTTTTGCACATCTAACCGTAGGATCTTACACCTAACTAGTATGAGAATGAGTGGAATCAATTTTAGAAATTTTGACTACACAAATGAATAAAAGCTTTACATATTAGCAAAAATATAATCTATGAGAAAAAAAATTTGATCAAATTTTTGAAATTCTTTTTTCCTACTTGGTCTTTCCTATTTTAGCTTATCTAGGCATAGCTTTTGTTAATGGATACCAATTGAAAAAAAGTTTATATTCCCACAAAGGTTATTAGTTTTTATTTCTTCCAAAAAATTTCAAAAAATCATGACAAAAATTGAGACCATAGGTACCTACCAAAATCCAATTCATTTCTCGATAGGACAAAGGTCCTTCAGGGGTCAAGGTAGAGTACTCCAGAAGCAACTAACATAGAGGTACAATTTTTTTCTTCAATATACCAACAATATACATTTTAGGAGGTGGTCACTTTCAGAAACCATTGCGTTTCAATTTTAAAAGAATTTGTAACTAATTCCACAAAGTTTAAAAAATATGAAAACGAGTTGGATTAAATGCTACTTCTAATTTTCTCTCTATAAAAATTTACTAAAATTGTTCCAAGGAGTTTAGTTTCCCAATCTTAGGAAGATCACTATTGGGTTTTTTTTAAAAGTACATGAGTTAAAAGATAGGGTCCATTTAATTTGAAGTGAGAAAATTTTATATAATATGTAGCGCTATTATAAGGTCTATGCAATACTAAATGCTCTAATATATATAAAATAGGCTATTTAAAAATACTATTTAGTAATAATTTTTATTAATAAGTTAGCCTTAATAGATACTATCCATGTAAAATTTTTACAATACAATGACTATAGATGTGAACCAGGCTTTTCAACATCTTGTCACATTTGGATGTTTGTCTTCTATAAGAAAATGAATATTTTATAATTGCAAAAATATGACAACAGATGATTCGTGATTGCTCATAGACATATTCTTGGAGGTCAACACATTGAAGAAAAATATGATTGCAAAATATGATTGCAAAATATGATTGCCAATCATTTATAAGCCTTCTACTTCATGGGCATATACTATATGCTCATTGGGCACATCAAAATACTTCATAGGGAATGGCAAAGAATATATTTGAAAAACTTCAAATCATATTGCCAATCATATTTCCATGGTAGTGACATTTTTTTCTTTTGAGGCAACCCAAGAAAAATACAAATAGTCTAAAAAAATTATGGAAAAGCCATTGTTTAGGATTTTGAAATCCTAACCGTCTTTTTATGATTTTAAAATTTAATCACCACTTTTTTAGGGTTTTGAAACCCTAGCCACCACTTCCCTAGGTTTTTGAAATCTTAGATGCTACTTCTTTAAGGTTTTTGAAATCTTAGCTGCCACTCCTTTAAGGTTTAGAAACACTAGCCGCTACTTCTTTTGGCTCTTCTGCCTTACCTTTTGTTGTCTCTTAACTCTTACTTCTTGTTGCTTCCTATGTTTTGCTTATTTTTTGGCTTCTTAGTTGTTGCCTTTTATTCCATCTTAACTCCTGCTTTCTGTTGCTTCTTAGTTCATGCTTTTTGTTTCTTCTTGTTGCAACTAAATTCTTTCTCTTTCTTGCATTTTAATTCTTTCTTTATGTTGTTTCTTAGTTCTTGTTGTTGTTTTATCTTGTTGCTTTTTAATTCACGCTTTTTTTTTCTTTTTATTACATCTAAATTCTTTTTTTTTCTTTTTTTTTTTTTTCTTTTTAACTCTTACTTCACGTTACCTCTTAATTATTGTTTTTTTGTTTTCTTTTGTTATTTTTTAATTCTTACTTCTTGTTTTTTTATTGCATCTTAACTCTTGTTTTTTGTTGTTTCTTATTGCTTCTTAATTGTTGTTTTTGTTTCTTATTGCATCTTAACTCTTGCTTATTGCTATCTTTTAGCACTTGTCATTTTTTTTTCTTGTTCCTTCCATCACCATTGTTATTCTTCCTATTCTAAACTTGTGCTACATATTTTATGTTGTTGTAAGCCTTTGAAGATTGAGTTTTGTTATTCATTCACTGAAATTTGACCTCTTATTTCTATAATTGTACATGCAGACATTGAAAGTTAGAATACAGTTGTTGGAGGCTACTTGCAACCCAATAAAGCCATTATTACATTATTGTAAGGAATATAGGCCCTATTGGCATGTGTGAATGATTCATTGTGATATATAAGTTTTGTATTGGTGATTAATAAATGTCATTGAAGAAAGTTGCATTCCTTCTTGCATCTTCCCTTTCCAATATGATTGTTTCTTGTATATCTCTAAAATCATATGTATTTATTTTTATCTACATGAAGTCTTTTATTTAGCTATTAAATCATATTGATGTATGATTATAAAATGTTATGTCTATTTAAAATGCATAGAACATGTAGTTGTAGTTTATAACTAAAGTTATTTTGGACCTTAGTCACTTCAATCACAAACTACATACACAAATTTAAGAAATGTAACTCTCAATCATCCAAAATATTACTTACTTGAGTTATATTTCATAATATATATTGAGCAAAATACAACTAGCTATAGTGATGTAATGCTCATAGTTATATGCACTAAAATGTGACTTTGCTCTTGTAAGCATTTATTTACCTACCTTTGAAAAATAATTGTGCACAACCAAGTTCTTTGTTCATGTTTGGTTTTTAAGCTATTCGGTGCCTAGGTGTTGTTCATGTACCTTTCAAGCAATGAATCTTTTTATGGTGCTTAAGTATGCTCACATGTGCAAAAAAACAACCAAAGTAGTACTTAAAATGCAAATAATGAGGTAGATGGTTGAACTAACTAAGCCAATGTGATTTTTTAGAAAAGATGATTTAGACTATAACTAATAACACCAACTTATAGAGAATTATTTTACCTTTACAAAAATATAAAATTTGTTCTAATTTGACCTTCCTAGCAAAAGTTATGAATGGAAGAAGTTTGATTGCTACTCGGTTTATCAAATTTCATCCATCAATTTATTCTAGTTCCCTAATTCAAAATGACTTGAGACTTTATGGATATGGTGAAGGTACAGATTTCTATTTAAAACCTAAGTTTGAATTTGATCTAAACCTTTTTTTAAGTTTTCATTCAGCTTTATTTTAAATCTTCATCTTTCTATACTCTATGGTCCTAACTTGTCCTTCTAATCTATTTCTTAAGTTCTTGAATTAACTTTCATTAGTTTATTATTTTTAAAGTTTTGATATTTTTTCCTTGTAGAGCCTAATTCTATCTCTCTAAATTACTAAGATTCTTGTTGATTGGACTTTCCTACTAAAAATTATTGATGGATCAAGCTTGATTGTTAATCGATCCTTCAAACTTCATCCGCTAATTTCTTCTAATATATAATTTAAAATAAATTTTTAATTGCACATATGGGTTCTATATCATTAATACTTTATAATTTTACAATCTTGTTCCAAAGTTTTAGATTTATCAATTCTTCATCCAATTTAGGTCCTAATCTTCATCCACACCTATCTTACTTGTTTCAACTCTAATTTTTGAGTATTTTATATTTTTGAAAACCTCTAAGTATGTACTAAAAGATTCTATATTCACAAACTACTTGACTTCTAATCTTATGGGTTTGACTTAGCTTTAAGTCTTGGCTTTCTTAAAGTTCTACTAATCTTTGCTAATTAATGGAAAATAGAGTGTTTAAAATCATACCTCATAGTTTGCTTCATCAATAAGGTGGTTGAACATGCCTTCAAATTTTCCATCATTTGCTATATGTTGATGTGGTTTAGGAATTTTGTTTACCGCTTAAAAGTAATGTTTTGATACAAGTTTTGGACTTGAACTATACTACTTCTTCCTTTTCTTTCTAGTCTTCTTCTTTTCTTTTCAAACTATTGTAACTCCATTTTTGTATTTCAAAGGTTGATCTTTGACACTATATAATAATTATTCCAAGTTCCTAAATAATAGTTGACTTTTAATAATTTTCTATCCTTCTACAAGTCAATTATGATTCTATTTAAATTCTAGTAGCTCTAAGTGTGTTTCAAAGATCTCCACCTAATCCTTAGCATTTCTAATTTTTCTTCAACTACCAAATGAACACTTTGCTCTATTCACTTGTAAATTAGAGTTTGGAACTCTTGATCTACTTTGGAGTTTGAAGAAGTGAGAGCTTTGAAAGTTTGGTTCTTCTATTAGATTGCAAATTGTCTAGTCTTGGTGCTTAATTCACTCTCTTTACTTTTAAGAGTTGGCTTGAGGCTATGGATAATTTTGTGATGTGGTGCTATTCTAATTTCTTTCCTTAATTTCCTCTTTCCACCTCTATTCTATTCTAATAATCTTAGTTCCAACTTCCCCTCCTATTTTGTTTTTATTCTCAAGGGAAAGTTTTTGCACCTAGTTGTATACCTCTAGTTTGTTTTACACTCTGATTGAACAGACCAGCACCCAACTGAATGGACCAACACTTGAACTAAATGGACCCTGTTGGTACACACAACAAGGCCTCCCGCCCTTTTTGCGGCCACCACATGGCATTGTCTAATTGGTTGGAACCCCCTTTGGTCACGGTGACAAGATGACATGCTGCTAACATGGCGGAGCAACATAGCACTGTTGCAATTGGATAGATCTACGACTAGTGTGGTGACTGGATGGTCGAATCAACAAAAGTGGCGTAGTCTAATTGGACAGACCCCCAAACCCCAACTAAAAGAGAAAGAGATGTCGGTTGCCTGGATGGTCTATTCATATCTTAAAATGATCTATTGAATTGGGATTTTTTTCTAACTACTTTTCTAATATTTTGGGGGCCCTTGGAAAATAAACAAAACTCTTTGAACTTCTAATTTCTAACTCTCTAAGGCTTGTTCTTCCAAAACTTACTCACTCTTGTTTCTAAAACTATTTTGGTTGTTGCCTACTCTAAGGTTTTTTTGGACACTAAATTTGGATTTCCGAAACTAATGTTTTGGAAATTAAACTTAGAGAGGTTGTAACAACCACTATTATTTGGGATTTTCTAAGACTTATGGGTTCAAAGCTTTGTTGTCATATTTAAAGCGCTCTAAAATTCTATTACTTTTAAATTTCTCAAAGTCAAAGCTTTGCTGTCTCAAGTGGGACAAGCAAAACCAAGTACAAAATTTGGACAAGATAAGTTAGTACAACCACCAAACTACAACGTTTGCTAGTATAAAAGTTAGTATATACTAAATGGACAAACAAATATTAGAAGAACTATATATTAGTATAAAATACTCCTTAAGCACTAGAGGCCTCTCTGAGCGGCATTGCCAAGGTACGGAGAGGGATAGTCTTTAAGATTAGTACAAATGTTAAAAAATCAACAACAAACCTCAATAAAATGGCCAAAGATAGTACAAAAACTCAAAACAAGTGTAAACAAAGGCAAGCTTTGAAGGGACCCCAATGTCCTTTAAAGAGAGCTTGAAAAACAATAATAAAGGAGCTTGAAATACTTTCTATACACACACGTTTGCAACTTTGACTCAAAATGGCCAAAAAATTCAACTAAATGGACCAACATGTATAGAATGCCAAAATAATGGTTAAAGGAGTAATAAGGGGTTCAAAAATGAACCAAGGGGTGTTTTGAGAGGAGAAGAGGTTCCCTTATATACTCTTTCAAGGGCAACTCCTCCCTCTCATTTCTCCTAAAGAAATCCTATTACTTGAGATTTTCCACCTAATCTCTTATTTTTTACTTTCTACGCTGGTTTAAAATTCTAATTTTTAAAGAGTAACTCTAATTCATAAACTATTTATGCCATTGGCTTCAAAATTCCATTTTAGTATAGAAGAATCCCCACCTTTTTTTTCCAAGACCAAAAATGTGAAGATTCCTAATGCCAACTTAAAAACCAAAAGGGATAAAAACCAACTTTTGGAGTTTGATTTTTCTTTGAAAACTAACTAGCCTAGGCTCTTTATTAAATGTAAGGGAGTAAGAAAAGACCTAACTTTGATCTCTTTCCGATTTCATATGTTTCTAGAACATTGGTCAATACCACAAATTTTCTTCAAGTTCATCGGTTTTGAAGATTCTTATTGGTTTGGGTGCTTTTGGCTATTGGAATGTCTGGAAACTTGTTGGAGCTTGTTATTAATATAAAAAAGTTATACTAGTTTGTCTTGAGATTTTACCACACCCACGGTAATTTCAACAAAAATCTCATTGTAAAATTTGGTGATTTGATTATTTGGAAGAATATCTTGTGACTATCAGAAAATTTCAAAACTTTTTATGGAACCTCTCATGGAATTTAACAAAAGATGTAAAAGCTCAGATTTTTATCTTGCATGTTTTAAAAAAAAGAATCAAATCCCGCTATCTCCTTTAAATCTTAGTGAATAGAGAATTTTCTACATAGAAAGGAATCTTGACAAACCGATTGCGCCATTGGACTCATAGCATGATTTTCACCTCAAATCAACATATTTGGATTATAGATGCCCTTCATTGGTCTATATTGAATTTTCTTCACCTATAGTTAACAATTGGGTTTTTTGCTATTTCATTAATATAATGGGGAAACTGAAATCTTTCCTTGGAAATCATTTGTAGGATTCTTACATAGTTTCTTCAGACCAATTTATCCAGTATGTATCACATACATAGCAAGTTTAGACAATTTGGGCAATTTCTACTTAACTCGCTTATTATATACAATTTGTAGGTTTCTACCCTATTTACATGTAGGATTTGGCTGTAATTAGAAAAAAATATTGTATTTAGGACCAAATGCTATATTAGCATGTGACATACCTATTTTGGTTTCAAACTCTTTTGGGGGCTTTTTATATATAAACTACACTCAAAACTGTAAACCCCCCCCCAAAAAAACAAATCATAAGTTCCAAGTGATGAAATGGGTATTCACAACTCTTTTAAAAATATGATTGCAGTCACTTATAAATTACCAATGACATCCACATGAACTACCACATCAATAAAAAGATATGACTCATTAAAATCATATTTCATATCAATAAAAATATGATTCACAAGAGTCCTATGCTACATTAACCAAAATGTGACTCATCACAATCACATTCCAAGTTAGCCATAAAATATAACTACACAGTCATATGCCACGTAGGATTTTTTTGACCAGGTAGCTCAAAAGAAAGTCAAGCCTCCAATGATAGTCAATGTATATGATACATTGGCAAAATATGACTGATTATACCTCCAACCCATATGATTGTAAATGTGGCTCATGTCTAAAGCAACTTATTGGTGATGATTAGACATAGTGATATTGCCGGATTATCTAAAATGATTTTTGCATTAGTCATATTTTTTTTAAAATTTACAACTCCTTGCAATCATATTTTGTAATTATAAAATATTGATTTTATTGTAGTGGTCAAACCAATGAAATGTCAAGATTCAAGTCCAATGTCTGTCAATATCCATAAAAAAATATATATATATAACTTATTTTTTATTGGCCCTGTTAGGAGAAGGTGACATTTTCCCGACATAGAACATTGGTGTTGCCTAGGAAACATAGGGGGAATGCTTGGAGAACACATATGGTACATTAGGGAAATGGCGATGGAACATTAACATTGGGGAATGAACGCTCAATTTATTCTTTTTGTGTAAACCTGAACCATAAATGTGTAGTTTATGTGAGAGTGATCAAGGCAATTTGTCTAAATTTAGTTGAGATTGATTTTTTTATTAACTTGGTTTAGTTTGTTGGATCTCAAAAGTGTAGTAGTGAGGTTTTGAATTGGTGTAGGTAGGAGAGTTTTGGAAGTTTGTAAGTTGGTTTGGCTTGGCATTTTTATGAGAGTATGTAGTTGGATAGTCACAAAGTTGTGAATTAAGTTTGAAATTTTGGAAATTCTTTGCACAATTGTCGTCAAATTACAAATTTCTTTGTTGTATGATTTCCTTGGAGTTTCTATTTGGTATTGGTTGTTTGCCCTTGATAGGTATCTTGAATAGATTTAGAGTGGTTGATTATGTGATTATAGTAGAATTAGTATTTTCATGAACATATGATTTGGCTAACAAGTATTATTTAAAGGATGTAAAAATGGAGTTTTCTAGTTTTTTGATGGTTTTATGATTTGGACTCATAAGTACTTGTACAATGATTATGCTTAGGTTGTTTCTGTTCTAGTTTATATTGGTTGATGAAGAGGACAAACTTGTACATTGAAGTTGTTGAGTTAGTTTTAAATGAATCATTTTAATGAATGGAAATAAAGATATTTGCTTTTAAAATCTTATTGACTTGTTTAATGGATGTCTGAGCTTCTCAATGCTTAAAACTAATTGCTAACTCTTAGAAGTCTGTTCCTTTTCATATTTGTGCTAATTGCTTTTCATTTTCAGCCACTCTATTAGAGTATTGTTGAGTACATCAAAATGTTGATAAAGTATTCATTGAGAATTCAACTATTTAAAATTTCGTGCAGATTGATTTTGGTATCTTTTCTTTTTTTTGAATAAAGAACTTCTGATACCATTGCATCTGACATTCACTCAAACAAAGGGATAATTTAGACTCTCAAGAACCTAGTTGCATTCCAGGTGTTATACATATATGATTAGCCTATAATTTTTTACTCTAGAGGATTGAGGTTTTGTAAAGGTTTATGGCGTTTTTTGAGTAGGCAATTGTAAAGGGTAATAAAATCAAAATGAAATTGACCACATTACTATGTTTGAATTTCTAATTCAGGAGACAAGGGATTTTGGATTTTTTAAAAAAATTTGTGGCAAGTTTGTTGGTCCCAATAGAATTGTCTAGAGGTTCTCTTATTATGATTTTGTGTGTTTGAGTTGGAGTACAAGAACCTAAAGTATCAAGTTTATTATAAAGATAGGATTAGGATTTTTGAACAAGACACCGGAGTCCGGAGGATTTAATTGCAATTGCTACTATTTCAACTTTCAAGAGATTTTGGATGTTTGAAAACAAATTATTCTATTCATTGAATGCTAAATGCCGATAGCTTTGATAGAAATTGAGTAAATATGAAAGATTGTGCATTGCAAGAAAGAGCAATATAAATGCCTAAATAATTCTAATTCAATAAGTTCAATAGCATGTAATTTGTGCATGCATTGAGCTTGCAATAGCTGAGATTGTGATCAACTATATGACATTGTTCAAAATATTAGAAAATTTGGAAGAATGTCCAAGATACAAAGGTGACATGGCAAGGCCAAGTAGAACTTTTGATGTTGGGGTAACTTTTGCCTTCAATTCAAATAGCAGGACAAAGCCCCTTGCCCCAAATGTAAGTGATCAACCTTATCGATAGACAATGGATGACCTACCAAAATATCATGATTCATATTGAGATCATTGATATCCCCAAAATTAGAGGTCATGGGGTTTTAAACAAGATTAGCAAAGGAATGTAGAGCTACAAGTTGGCTATGGCTTCTTTATTGTCTTTGCAATATTTTGCAAGTATAATTCTTTCATCATTTTCACACAAAAGTCAAACATGTAGAGCTTGCTATCTAGTAAAAGTCAAAGCTTTTTAAATTTGATTAATGCTTCTAGTTGGTGCTTGTATGCAAAATTTTAGCTTTGTCAAATGTTATAATTAGTGTTTTCAAAACTAATCTTTAAAATTTTTTGGCAATGGTAGTGGATCCTAAGGTCTAGAGTGGAGCAAGGCAACTCAATTATAGCATGAGAAACCTAAGAGTTGGAGAAGCCCAAGCACCAAGACAATGCATAACCTTCAAAGAAGTGAGATCTGTTTAACATAAGCAATAGAAGGAATTGATGAAAGCAATGGACAATACATGTCAATGCTACATTGATAAAGAAATAGAGCATTGAACAAGTCTAGATAACTAAGGCCAAGATTAATTTTGTCACCAAAATCATAGATGAAAATATTGAAAAGGATTTATTTTTTCTTAGAGTTGTAGGAGTGATTTTTAGAAAATCTTTTGAGAGAAGTTTCCTACATACTGGAAGCTAGATTAATTTCTTTCCCCAACTGCAAATTTTGGTCTGAATCAAGACATCTAATTGACATTATTGTTGTGTATTGATTTCTCAGTTAAACGTTATACTACAATTATGCACTAAAACTAAATGTATATCTAAATATTGCAATGAATAGCATGTGTAAGGTAGAAGAGATGCAAAAACATTTTGTGAGTAAAAAAGATCTAGATATAAGGCATTCATTATAAATAGTCCAAAGATAGTCTACATTATTGCATGTATATAGTTATTTTTAGTGTTTTAGAGATTAAGACTATTAATAAAATAAAAAATATTTATTATAAATTCAACTTTCTTCAATGTATAATTTTGTAGGTGGTTCTCTAGGGCCTACATGTCTTGTTCATTATTTATTTATTTATTTATTTTGACGGCTTGTCCATTAATGTTGACGGACAAGTCACCTAGGCTATCGAAATTATAGAAAAAATTAAAAAAAGTGAATGGCCTATACAGCTCATCAACAATTTGTCCGTCGAAATTGATAAACAAGCATTTATTTTATATAGTTGTATATATAAATTGCATATAATTTTATGCATAAATATAACTATAATATATCTATGCTATGATTTTACTTTATATTATCTAAGTTTTAAAAACTATATAGTTGCATCAAATACCATTATAGAGTAATTAATTCAATACGCTCAAAATATTCTAATCACTAGTTCCGTCTTCTTTATAGACCACACCATCCTCTTCTAAAGAGACTTTAGAATTGTTGTATTCTAATTACATACCTTGTTTCATCTTGGAGGCAGTAGAGACACTACTAGAAAATTTCATTTTTCTGTTGTTTTGGTCGCGTTGATCCGGTCAAAATCTGACAGAAATCTGTTGGTTTCAACAGATTTCTGTCAAATTTTGACCGGATCAACGCGACCAAAACAACAAAAAAACGAAATTTTCTAGTAGTGAGAATGCACCTTCCAGTAATGACATTATTGAGTTATCCCAATATTATTTCCTAGATAATATTTTCATTGGTCAATGGATACCTTAATCCAATCTATTAAGAAAGTATTATCTTAATGAGCTCTCCACTGCAGTTAATTCGAGTTTACTATAGATATAAAGACAAGTAGAGACAAGAGTAGAATCACTTGACCAATAGAATGAAAAGAGAACTATCAATTATCCTCTCTCTTCCCTATATGGTTTGTATCTCCTTCAATATACAAACACTCTTGTTTCTTGCACATTTTGGTTTCTCAACATGTTATCAACATGCTTTATTGTTTTTTCTTTTTCTTCTCGGTGGAAGAACTTTGCACTTCCAATTTGCATGTTGATTTAGCTTTGTTTTATAAGAGTTTTGAAACCCTCCGTTCTTTTATACTCTTCTTTGGAGCTCTTTCTTGCTTGTTTTTTTGCTTATAGGCTCTCTTTCTTCATCTCTAATTTCTTCTAGTTGCCTTCCAAACCGTGGTTTTTAATTACAATTCCTAGTTTCACATTATGGCTACATCGACCTCTTTGGTAGCTACTTCTACAACTACTCTAGTAGCCACAAATGTTAATCTTGAGACACTATGTCTTCAGCCCCTTCTTTTTCCACAGTTGGCCGCCAATGGGAGCAACTACCTTTTGTGGTCAAAAACCACTAAGGCGCATATCCATGTAGAGGAGTTATTTGCCTCCAAAGCCTTTGACCAAGATTCTATTGTAAGTACCACTGTTTCTGTTGCTATCACTTGGAAAACTTTATTTCTATTTTATCATCATCTTGTTCCTTTGTTACAACATCAATATAATAGAATTAGAAACACCAAACAACCTTTAGAAAAACCTCCAATCTCATTTCGACCACCAAAAGATTATTTTTCTCTCTAGAACCCTTTACGATTGGACTCATTTACAAGTATTGGACTTTCCAACACTCGTTGCCTTTAACAATGAGTTATATTGTATAGTTTTGCAATTAAAGTTGTGTAGTCAAATTATAATCAAACAAGAAATGATTGAGAAAACTCTCTCAACATTTTCACATGTATTTGTTGTACTTGTACAGTAGTACAAAAACATGAAATTTGATAACCACTCAGATTTCATGTCTCTGTTACTTCTTGCAGAGAAGCAAAATGAGCTTCATTTGCAAAATGCCGAGTTTTGTCTTGTGGGAACTAACGTCTATAAGGCCTATGTTGCCAAGGTTTTTACTTTTAAACCTAAGGCACATAACTTTACAAAACATCGTGACAAACGCTCGGGTAATAGTAGTTGCGATTGTAAACTAATCTAGAAGAAGGATAACACTTCTTTTACTAACAACCATGATAAGCGTCCATCCAAGATGCGTTCTTGCTACAAATGTGGTAGAGTGGGCTATTTGGCAAATGCTTACCAAATATTGAACTATTTTATTAAAATGTTTCAAGAAAATAAAAAACTCCGTACCCAAACTCGAGAAGCCCACACCATGAATGCGTCTATAGACCCGTTTACAACTGAAGATGCGGAGGTGTATGTTGCTGAAGACAACTCTATTGGTGAGTCTTATAATGCGCTCTTTGATTTTGCAACTATGTATATAATCCTGCGGAATAAACAATTTTTTAATGTGAATAATCTTTCAACTTGGCAAACCAGATCTTTAATGACTATGGCTGGATCAAATGTATTTTGTTTCTAGGAGGGACAACAAAAATGGTTTTGCTTAAGGGCTCCATTCTTATTTGCATGCGTGCAATGTATTCACCTTCTGCATCTCGAAGCCTGATTAGCTATCGAGATGTATATACCAATGGTTTTCACCTCTCGACTAGAATTCTAGATAAGCGAGAGGTTCTGGTTTTTTTGCATGATAATAAAGTAGTGGAAACAGCCTTTGCTACGGCAAATGGTTTATATTAGATTGCAATTCAACCACATGTTGTATCTAGTTTTGTTTTATTTTCTAAAGATAATAAAATTTCTATTTGGCATGGAAGATTGGGTCATCAAGTATCATCCGATACATTAATCCATCCACTAGTACATTGCTCCGTGCTCGTTTTGCCAATTGTCGATTTGAAAAAGATGTCTTTCTATCTTTGAAAGGAAGAGTTTTTATTCAGCAGACTTCTGCAAGACTTTTGTTTAAAGCACCCGAGACATTGACATCAAATTCCGATCCTTGAACATCTTTGGTTGAAACTGAGGTTGTCAAAATTTTGTATTTGCAAAGGATTGCGGATCAGATTCTTGATGGTTTCAATGATGCACCTAAAATTACTAGAACTTCATTGAATGAAGCTCAGAATGTTCCTGCTCGAATTTCAATACCAAATTCTATTGCAACTCCAATTATTCAAGCGTTGGATAAACGAACTTATAAACTAGATAAACAACCACATAAATGCAAGGCAACTATTGAGTCTATTGACCCTTCTATGCCTACAACTACCACTGCTAATATTATAGGATCTATTACTTTAGACTCTTCATCAACATTAAATATTACCATCATTATTGATACAGAAAAGTCCAAGTTGAATACAGAGTTATCTGTAATATACTGTGGTACTGGTAATGTATGGGATATAGTAACAACTGACATTGATTCATTTCTATAATTGTAAAAATATTTTTTGTGAGAAAGATGATCTTGAATCAAATACTATTGAACAGAAAATGTGTCAACTTAATTGATTGAAGTGAAAAGCTGCTATTGAGGAGGAATATGCTTCTTTGTGAAAAGGCAAGTTTTTGGACCAATTGTTAATAATCTTCCTTCTCGACCTCTTAGATACAAGTTGATATTTGTGCGTAAACGAAATGATAAAGGTTAGATTATCCATTACAAAGTGCGCTTAGTTGTTCAAGGTTTTATACAAAAATTTGATATTGATTATGATTCCACATACTCACTAGTTATGGATTCCATTACTTTTTCTTATATCTTTTTGGAATGGCGGTGCATGCCATATTTGAGATGCATCTTATGAATGTTGTCACTGCTTACCTATATGTCTCATTAAATATTGACATTTTTATGAAAGTTCCACAAGGACTTGACTCTACAACTTACACTGTACTGATTCTAGGCAAACATTGTGGCATCAAATTACAACAAGCATTATATGGTCTCAAACAATCTGGGTTGATGTGGTATCAACGTATTTGATAATTTTTTTATTAAAAATCATTTTATAAATGATTCATTGCTTCCATGTCTTTTTATCAAACGAGACAAAATTGGGTTTGTCATTATTGCAGTATATGTTGATGACTTAAACTTTGTAGGGTCAAAAGACGTTTATGCTGTAGCTACTCAACTTCTTGTTTGTAAGTTCAAGATGAAGTTGCAATGCAAAACTACCTTTTGCATTGGTCTTCAAGTTCTTTACTTGAAAGATGGCAGTATTTTTCTTTCATAAACAACCTATATCAACCGAATCTTAGGTAGATTCAATATGATAAATGTCTATCCGCTTTCTACACTTATGGTGTGTCGTAGCAATAAAAATAATGATCCATATTGTCCTTACGAGGAAGAAGAAGAAACATTGAATGAGCAATATTCATATTTCACTGTGGTAGAGGCACTTTTATACTTGGCTACACTACAACAAAAGCAGTGTTTTATGACTGCAAAATATGACTGCAGTGAGTCGTAAAATCAAAAAATATGACTCACGCAGAAATCACTGTAGATGACTTGGAATATGACTGACTCCAGTTGTTTAGAAGTAGTCGCTTCAGACATCAGTCATATTGGCAGTCATATGGATTGAGGGGTATAAATACCCATTTTTAACCATAGTATGCCAACTAGGCGTATACTTTGACTATCCTAGGGAGGTTTTGACTTTTTCTTAGGTTGCCCGGGCAAATAAAAAAATCCTACGTGGAATACGACTGTGTCGAGTCATATTTTTTGATGACGTGGAATATGACTACGATGAGTCATACTTTTTGATGACATGGAATATGACTACGATGAGTCATATTTTTTGATGACGTGGAATATGACTGCGATGAGTCATATTTTTTGATGACGTGGAATATGACTGCGATGAGTCATATTTTTTGATGACGTGGAATATGACTGCGATGAGTTATATTTTTTGATGACGTAGAATATGACTGTGATTAGTCATATTTTGCAATAACATGGAATATGACTGCGGTGAGTCATATTTTGCAGTAACGAGGAATATGATTGCGGTGAGTCATATTTTGCAGTGATGTGAAATATGACTGCGGTGAATCATTTTTTGCAGTGATATGGAATATGACTACGATCAGTCATATTTTGTAGTAATATGGAATATGACTGCAGTGAGTCATATTTTTTGGTTACATGGAATATAACTAGGGTGAGTTATATTTTGCAGTAATGTGGAATATGACTGCGGTGAGTCATATTCTTGTTAATGTGAAAAATGATTCTCATGAGTCATATTTTTGAATGATGTAGAATACGACTCTCGTCAGTTATATTACTAATTACAATCACATTTTTAATGCATTTTAAATGGACATAATATATAACTATCATACATCAAGATGATTTGACAATTGAATAAAAAGCCTCATGCAATTAAAAATGAATACATAATATATGATTTTAGAGATTTAAGAGAGATAATCATATTAAAGAAGGAGAATGCAAAAACAAATACAACTATCTTCATTGACATTTATTAGTCACTAATACAAAATATATATATCACAATTATGAATCATTCACACAATCCAATAAGGCCTACAATCCTTACAATAATGTGAAGATGGCTTCATTGGGTTGTGAGTAACCTCCAATGTCTTTGTTTCAACTTTTGGTGTCTGCATATACAATTAAAGAAATGAGAGGTTAATTTTTAGTGATTGAACAACAAAACTCAACCTTCAAAGGCTTATAACAATACAAAATATATAGCTCAAATTTAGGATAGGAAGAATAAGATTGATGATGGAGGAAACAAGAAAAAAAAGATAAGTATTAAGAAATAACAAGAAGTAAAAGTTAAGATGCAACAGGAAATAAGAAGCAACAACTAAGACACAACAAGAAACAAGAAGCAACAACTAAGATACAACATGAAGTAACAATTAAGACACAAGAGGAAATAAGAAGCAACAACTAAGACACAAGAAGAAACAAAAAGCACCAACTAAGACATAATAAGAAACAACAAGAAATGAGAGTGTAGATGCAACAAGAAGAAATAAGAAGCAAGAACTACAAAACAAGAACTAAAAAGAAGAAAGAGTTCAAATGCAAGAGAAAAAAAAAAATTTAGATGCAACAATAAGAAGCAAGAAACATGAAGTAAAGAGCAACAAGAAACAAGAGTTGAGATGCAACAAAAAGCAACAACAAATGAAAGCTAAAGAGACAATAGAAGGTAAGGAAGAAGAACCACAAGAAGTGACGGCTAGGGTTTCAAAACCCTAAAAAGTGGCGGCTAGGGTTCTAAAATCCTAAAAAAATAATGGCTAGGGTCTCAAAACACTAAAAAAGTGGTGACTAGGATTCAAAATCCGAAAAAGTAGGTGATTAGGATTTCAAAATTTTAAATGATGGTTTATTTATATTTTTTTTAGAATTGCCCAAAACAAAATTCACTACTATGAAAATATAATTGATAATATGACTCAACGTCCCCAAACATATTTCCTACGTTCCCTATGAAGTACTTTGGTATTTCTAATGGTCATATAGTATACACTTGTGAAGTACAAGGTGTAAAAATGACTGGTAGTCATATTTTGCAGTCATATTTCTCCCCAAAGTGTTGGCCTTCAAGAATATGACTGCAAGCAGTCGCCAGTCATCCTCAGTTATAATTTTGCAGTCATAAAACACTGTCATTGTTGTAGTGCTACATCTACAAGACTTGATATTGCATTTGCAGTTAGTATTCTTGTCAGACATAGTGCTCGTCTCACACTACGGCATTGGAATGGAATTAAACACCTTTTTCGTTACTTGAACGGAACACAACATTTGGGATTACACTATACTTGATCAATAGATCCCACATTAATAGGATATGTCGACGATGGATATAGGTTTGATCTTGCGACATGAAAGTCTCAAACAAATTATGTTTTCTTACGACATAGAGTTGTTATATCTTGAAAATCTGTGAAGCAAATAATCACTGCCACATCATTGAATCATTTAGAAATCATTTTTACTTAGTTAACTTGTGAAAGACCGCGCTTTTTTTAACATAGCGAGTTGGACAGCTCACTGGGAATGGAATCTTTAATTTTTAAATGAAATTTCCAGACAATATGTGGACAAGATTTATCTTTAAGGCCCAACAATTTTCCTTTTTTTTACTACATGGTTAAAAAATCATTATATGATATGTAGTTTTTTTTTAGCTGGGCAATTTAGGCAAATTAAAAAAATCTTGATTTAAAAATTAAAAAACTTAAAATTGATTTTCTAGATTTATATATACATGGAAAGTTTTGAATCATTCTATTTTGATTAATGAGATGAAAGTTATGAGGCATATTAGTTTGTAGGTAGTTATGGATTTTGTACTCTAAAATAAACTTTAAAGTCCTTTACTAAACTCAATTTTCAATATTTTTGGAAAAAATATAATCATAGGATGTAAATTGCTTATTATAGCATAAAAACTATTGAAATTGGCATTCAATTCCATAACTAAATTCTTAACAATTTAGTATTTTGAATCACTCTGTACTTCTTTCTATTTTCTATTTTTATCCTATATGTTGTACAATTATAAATGATCTAAAAATTTTCAAGCATGTAGCCAAAGAATGAATTCAAAAAAAGAACCACCAACATAGACATTTTTTCATACAAATCTAATCCTATGAAGTGAAGTTCTCCATTCTTTTGCAAGGCCCCCAAAAAAGATTTTTGTCAATTCAAACTCTAACATCTTGCAATCCACACAAAGAAAATTTTCGAATTTTTTCCCACACCTCAAACTAGCGTACTACAAGATCCTATTGTTATATGTGTCCAAATTAATTCCTAAAGTTCTCTCAAGTGTACAATGTGTTTTGTTATTTTAAGTTTATTCCTAAAGTTTTATGATGTATTTTGTTTACAATTATATAATGTATAAATAAGTTATATGGATCATACTTTACTACTTTGGTTTAAAAGTCAATACATGAATGAAAATTTTCATCCAAAGCACATTTTACTTCTTCAATTGCATTTTAGGGCTAATCCCAAAGTGTTGGAAATCACCCTATTGAATATCATGTGATTCATTTATTTAAAAAACCTGCTAGAGCACTTATTGGAGGTCAAACTACTATATAAGACCTTTTTGCACCCAAAATTCCAAGGATGAACATCTACATTTTTTATCTTACATAGAAAGATTAACTATCATTCATCAAACCACTTTTAATCCTTAAACGTCCAAAGTCTTCTCTAAAATTAACAATTTGGTAAAATTCATTATATACTTTTATTTGGGAGAATATTTTGGAATTGACATACAAATGAAAGTTGTCAATTTTGAATTTTAATTTTCATCCACACAATTAGATTCACCAATATCACCAATATTTTTTTTATGAATTTAAAGGAAAATTTTAATCATTTGATTTTAATCCCTCCATAAATGCACCACTAGTGTGAGGGCATGCAAGCCTCTACTGTTCCAAAAAAAAACACTGCCCTAGGACACAAACCCCCAAGACTAAGGTAGGTGCATTCTTTGTTTCTAAAGTTAACAATGAAGTCATCCATTAGACCTTCCATCATGAAATTTTAACAAACACATGCCCCAAATGGGGGCCTCCACATTATATGTAAAACAATGGAGAAGGGAGCATTTCTGTAACGCAGAACCAATGTCAAAAACTGGATGAAAACACTCACTCGCCTTGAACTCCATTACAAAGGTCCTGATCATGTGCACAATCCATAATGGTAAAAGCTAATCAATATTCTCAGTAATGAGTTTTTTCAATCGGACGGAAGCCCAATTACCCAAGTCCAAATAACATTTGATTTCCGCTATGCAACTGCTACAGTTCTCTACATTCTAATTCCCCAATGCAGGGAAAAGAGTACATTTGAAAGGTTAAAAAGACTTAACATTCTTATCAATTATACAATTAAAACGTCACAAATGCTAAACTAGTCTAACAAGAGCTTCAACGACTCCTTGGCTAGTTGCTAGTTGCTAGTTGCTTGGTTGAGATATCCCAGCTACTTAAGATTACCGATTTATCATACACAGGAGAAAGCAGGAAACGGGGAAAAAAATGTCTTTGAAAAGTTGTGTAAACTAATGACGTTTGAAAGGGGTTAGCGTTGGTTAACCACATGTTCCGTGCCCCTGGGAAGTCGAGTTTAGCAGGATCATACATTTTCAGGTACGGGTAACAAGAGAGTCTCTGACGCCAAGTTCGGTGTCTCTCCTGTGCACATCGTGGGTGACAGTTTCTTCTTAAGGTCGAACACCTCCATCTGAAAACATTGGCACATCGAAGTTGTCAGAATAACAGCACACCAGTTTCAGAACTTAACCTCTAAAAAAAGAAACGGTTTATGGTCATAAACAACCAATTCGACTCCATCATATTGTGAGAAAATATAACTCACATGGAGCTAAATTCTGGATCACTACTGTACAATCGGTGAAGTACAGTGCATGAGTAGGTCAATTTTTTAAAAATATTTAAACAAAAGCAAGCCATCATACACAGTAATACCTACACAAAATTTCTAAATAAAGTATGAGGCCCACTTTGAGGTTCCCGTTCCTATAAAAATTGCCTAGAATTGATAAAGTGAAGAATTGTTGTTTCAAAACCACAGAATGATCAAGTGAATCTAATAAAGAGGACCATTCCACAGAACAAGACAAACCTATTGATATTTCTTGAGCGTTAAAATGAAAGAAGGCTCACCTGTATCTGGAAGGATCTCGCTCTTTCATTGACGAGGACCTCCCTGGTCGATTGCAACTCCTGGATATAAGGCGAATGAGAGATTAGTATCAATTAAAGCAAACGGGTTAATACACACATCGATACTTCCGGTTTCAGAAATTTAGATGACTTCAAGATTACTGTATGGTTCTTTGGAGCCTGAGATAAGATTCAAAAATTCAAAATGATGGACTACTAGTAGTCATTGCACCAATATTGGTTCAAGTTCAGGAAGGACCTTGTGTTCACTTCATGGCATTCTGGATCTACAGAATTCCTTGGTAAACGTATGAACTATCGAGGACAAGATGACCCTATTAGACTCACAAAGCTATTAACGGTGGGTTAATGTTAAGTTATTATAATATTGTATTTATATTAAGATAATGTCAAATAAATGTCAAGTGCGTGTCAACTTACTTGCCAACATAAAGACAACGCTTATGACACTAAAATCACAGGAATGCTAAGTCAACACAATTTGTGCTCCACTAATATTAACGTAACATTAACATGAAGATTATTTGAATCGAAGGCCTAATAACTGAACATTCAAGAACTTTGTCAATCCAAGGTAGGGTCATTCGTGATGCGGCAAATATTTGGCACGCATCTTGTGAAAGGTCGAAGGATGAGCAAATATCAAGTTATGCGACTTCAACTTCCCATAAGGATGACCAGGATTCCTTTCCAAGTGACGGGAAATATTGAAATGAACTACTAGTAACTAAAGAACTGTTTCAATAGGATAAACCAGGTAGCAAGTAACACGCGGGAATAGTAATATCAGCACCTTTTGTGTATCCTCGAGGACGGCCTTGAGGAAAGCAAGATCATGTTCCAACCTCAGATTTTCCGAATGGACCACATTACACAGGTTGTTGGAATCTTCTTGTGCTCTTTCAGCCACAGCTACTCTCTCCTTAAGATCCGTCTGTGCCTTCAGTGAAGCAGCAAGTTTTCCTTCAGCTTGTTGCCGGGTTTTCATTGCTAAACCAAGATTCTTTTCAGCTTCCTCTTTACCTCGAAGTGCAGTTGTCAGATGTCCTTCTGCTACCTCCCCCTTGCGAACAGCAGCTGCAAGTTTCATCTCGAAGTTTTGTCTGTACTTGTTGATTAAGTGTATGCGCCTCTCCATAGTCATGGCATCCTGTAGGTCTGCAAGTAGCTGACTGTCACTACATTCTTCCCCTTCCCAGCTATGCCTTTGGGTCGTAGCATACAGGCTTTCACTCCTCTCACTACCATGAGACTTCGTCCAAGGGCCCAGATCAGCAACCATCGCTACGCCACTTGAATCTACAAACTCCGCACTTTCCATCACCGATGTAAGAGTAGAGTCAAATGATCCTTTCCTCCTAGATGACCCTCCAGGCCTCCGCACGTTTTCAGAGCTCCGTGTGGCAATTGGGGTCAATTTTCCCCTCGTCTCCAGATCTAGTACTGGTACTGCATCTGTTGCCTGCTAACAAAAATACCGATGCACTAAGCAGGTCATTAAGAATAATGCACCCGTGACCATGAGTTTTCGTTAATCCAGAGAGTGCGCTCAGTTCCTCATTAAATGAACTATTCAGCGCACTGCCATTATTCCATCTGACACTTCTTTTAAGGTCGTTTCATTCATTACAACTTTCAGAAGTGTTATAAACTTGCTGTCTGATATCACGAACATCTCAAAAGATACACTATTACATTAACAAGTTCAACGTTGACATAATGGTAACCTAATACCAGTAGTTGCTCTTTCTAACCTTGGAAGGTTGGAAGTGTTGTAAGAGTGAATTGTAATATCAAGTAAATGCCAAGAACACTTAACATCACACCAACATTAACACCATTTGCGTTAAGCTCAATATGACTCGACTCAACATGAGGACTATATGACGAATCACTATGAAGATTATAGTCTCTGCAGCTTCCAGACTCTTGTAATTACACAATCAATAGTAGGCACTCAGGACAACCCTATACTCAAGACAGACAACAGTGAAAGAAAGGTGTTACTAACCTTGTAAGGTTGTAAGTGTTGTAGGGGTGAACACTCCTGCGCTGAGGTTTCTCTCAATACCCTAGACAATATCTCTGCTGGTGGTTGACGTACAATTGGAAACTTGCTCTTTTCAGGTCCATATCGTCTCCGTAGAGAAACAGGACCATTTATATCAAAAGAGTTTTCCGTCGATGGTGAATTACCAGGAGAATTACGTGAATCATACTGTTCTTCTGCAAATGGAGCCAAGTGGGTCTTCGCCACATCTACACATCCACAATATAGCCCTGATCCAGACATCCTTGGTGTTGTGGCATTTGCTTGTCCGTCTCTTAATTCCACGTTCCCACTGTATGAGGAAGGTTTCACATGATCCAATGGCACTATATACAAGGAATGTACCTGCAGACGAGAGGACATTGTGTGCTCAATTACGTTAATTCACATGCATTTCACTTGCCATATGTAGCACATTGATAGCCTGTAATCAGCATAGAAATTCAGGTCCGTCAACCAACTCCAAGTGCATAATAGATTCATTTCTCTATCTGACGAGTTCTTGCCCATTACCGCAACCGTGCGATTGCACTGTGAAATAAAACCTAATTCGTTTCATTCATCTATACACCTGATTTATCAGGTCACAGCCCTCTACAAGCTTCATGAATAACATCCAATACACATTAAACATTGCACGGAAGCTACCAGAAGCTATCTTCGAAGAAATATGATTCTCAGCAGAGGAAATAGCAAGCACCTGATTAGAAAATTCAGATCCTTTTCCTCCAAATGCAACCAACATTGTCTTCTCCTTTCGCTGAACAAGAACCAGGCTCAGACCCTGTGTGACAGGAAACGACCATTAGCAACCCTAGAGCCAGGCCATTATTACGTCTCACATAACGAGGTTTAACCCAGTGGAAATCATTCCTTTCACTTGAAGGCAAGAACAGAAATCTACATTATTCCTGGAATACATCGTGCTTGAAGGTGAAAACTAAATATGAACTGTTTTCTTCAGCGACAAATGGGAAAAATCAAGACCCACGTTCACAACAACCAATATTAAGCTACCTGATTGGCAACAGCTGTATTTGGGGTAGTTGTCGCAATCCCAAACCAAGTTAGATTGCTAACGTCAAGCATTAGTGTCTCTATTGACCCTGCAAATCATTCATGTTGAAACTATTAGATAATAACTCAAACTTCATATTCCTTTGACAGGAAGGAATAAATGCAGTCTTCCATACAAATGAAATACGAATATTGACAAAAGTGGGGCAAAAAAGCCTACCATGACCATGAGCATCTCCACCAGCGATGTACCACTTTTCACCAATTAGAATACCAGCGTGGCCACATCTAAGGGACGGAGTGACGCCCTTCGTCTTCAATTTGGACCACTCCATCTGCAAAGAATGCAAGATTGCCAATGGTTATGATACGTTCGTTCTTTTAAGACAAGATATCAAAAACTGGCAACGAAGTCAATAATCTTGCACTGGTGACAGGCGATTGCCTTACCGTTTCAAAGTCTAGAGCAAACAGATCATTAAGAGCTTTAGACTTAGAAGCTCCACCAAATACCAATAGATAGCGGTCATCATACATTGTCGCACAGTGCTTTGCGCGTGGTGAAGGCCCAGAACCCCTGCACCATTGGATAATTAGAATCAACGTGGAAAGGAGGAATTTTCCTTAAAAATAGCCTGAAAACTAGCATTATAAACTATAGCAAAAGAAACTGATGTCAATCAATTACGCAATCAAACATGAGAGCCTCATGAAATAACAAAAAAATACCGGTAATGAACTCACAAAGTATGCAAAGGCAGCCACATCAGGGACTTCAGGTCAAGGATGTGGAGATCATTCAGTTTATGTCCTTTCAGAGTTTCTCCACCAAACATGATGAGTATGCTTCCTGCTCTTGTTACACTCTGCCCACTCCTCGCTGCCTGCAAATATAATACGACTTGATATATATTATGAAAAATTCTATGCCAAGCTGATACAAAAATTATTCTAACGGAGGTAAACAGACGCACAGTTTAAAAAAGGGAGATAATGTTCAGTGCCATACAAGGTATCTTGCTTCACATGCTGCAGTTTCTTACACATCTGCAACTATCTTTGCTAATGTCTAATTGCTAAGAAGCTTGTATTATTAAGTTACCAACAGCGGTGGATAACCATCGCATTATTTAGATCACAGCCCATCAAGATGCCTCAACACAACAACAGCTCAAGTAAAGGAAAACTCACTGGAACTTCCCCTTTAGCAGTGACTTTTGTCCAACTCTCAGTCTCCAGATCAAAAGACCAGACTGCACGCAAGAACAACTTATCAGCACAACAACGCATAAATTACATGCACAATAAAAAAATACTCCAGTCATTTTATAAAACCGTATTCATTGCCGGGTTCAAGCTTGTAGAAACATGGATGACCCAGTGATGAAGACTCACGAATCAATGGAATTATTCGAAAAGCATAAAATATTGTCTCTTCAAAAAAATATACCTTCGACTCTGTCACTGGATGGACTCATTTCTCCGCCAACCAACAGAACTGTCTTTCCCCATGAAATCTGCATACGCAGTAACATGCCATTTATGATCAGCATTGATACATAGTGCAGCTGGAGGTACACGACAAGCATAGACGCTGATAAGAAAGGTGGGAAAGGACAGGTGCTAACCAGACTATGACCCCTGCACATGGGCAGCTGCCATGGCGTTGCTTTTACGTTTCCAGATTGCCCATTCGGAAAATTCCTCCCTCGACCCAACTCGGACCACGTCATTTTGCTCAGGTGCAACATCTGCAAACGCAAAATAGTATTTTTTCACTTAGAAATGAATATCCTTCCCTGGATCAAAGTACTCACAGATTCACGGAAGTACTTCGAAAACATATAAAGTCAAATACCTGCACATCATTGCTAGGCCCGTAAGCAGTTTGACCACCAACCACCACCATCCTGCGTCCCACAACAGCTGCTGCATGCTGCAAGGCTCCGTCATCACCCATATCAATCGAACAGCACTATTTCATAATTTTAGCAAGAATAAGCGTGTTGCCCTTAAATGCATAAAGACTTTCAATGGAAGAGTGAAATCCCAAGTATGAAATGGACCAAAATGCATCGCCAGTGCACTGATCAGATGAAATATTAGGGGTGGGACTTACAAATTGTCGAGGCTCAGGTTGATCCCCACGAGGGTACATATTGTTCCACCCCGCAGCATTGCCAACATCATCAATTGTGATCTCGAAGCTTCCCACAGCACCTCCAAAATTATTCTCCTCTTGAACTCGTACATCTGGCGATGGCGAGCTGTGATTGCTAACGAATTCATCCTATAATACATTCAGACTATCACAGTTAGCGCACACGTCTAGGTTCATTGCAAATCGAATTTCCAAATTAAGATATAAAACATCCAAAAATAGATAAAAGGGAAGGTAGAAAAACAGAAATTTGACGGATATCAGAAAGATCGATAAGTATTCAGAGCACTCTTTAACACCTTCACATGCACTTCTGCGAATGGAACTCCAACCATCGTCTGCAACGAAGAAACTGAATCCATTCGCGGTATAATCTAACCGTGCCATATTCTTATTTACCCCACAGCGACTCAGAGAATATGCTGACTGATGCTGATCATGTGAAGTTTACTTCAAGGAGACTCTCAGCTGGCTTAAAGCTGACTAACCACGGTCGAGGGTTTAACCTTCAATGGACCAAGCGGACTCCTATTTTCTTAGAATTCTTGAATTTGTAATGATAGAACCTTCTTCTGTTCGATTTCATTGATGTTTCGACCCACACACACAATGCTCTTCCAGGATCCTAGTGATATAAAATCTGTCCCACAATATGATCCACCAAATTGACTTTTTCATTCTCAAGCCATTTAATCTAGGTCCTTTAGGAGTTACTACAGAAACATTCAACATGCAAGGAAGAGCCTAAAGAATGATCTTCCGCAGTGACAATGTCTGGCACTGACAATTGAACTATCAGGGGATTGCAGAGACATACCCTTCCGACCAGTGGCTTGGCAAACAGACGCGACGAGATGTACCCTTCGCGTTTGGATCCCCCATTCGCCCCAAGCACGAAATCCGCGTGCAACTGGCTCTTGATCGGCAACTGCTGCTGTTGCTCACCACCCGCGTCCCCCACTTTCACCGCCGCAGACTTCTTCTTCTTCCTCTTGGCGAAGCTCCGCTGCTTCATCTCATCCTCGTTCTGGAACGACAAAGCCGTGGCATCCAGTCGCGACTCCACCACTCCCTCACTGTCGTCGTCGTCGTTCTCGCCGCGCACATGAAAGCTTCCCCCGAGCTCGGGCGTGAGCTCCGTGCCGACGCTGCCATAGACAGGGGAATCGTCCACGAAGCCCCTGTCCATCTGCTCGCTGTCGAAGTACACCGCCATGCTGCGACTGGAGTCGTCCATGTTGGATGTCGCCGCCATTGGCTCGCCTCTGTCCATCGTACTCTCTTCTTGTCTCTGGTCCTCCTCATGGGAAGCCTCTTGCCTCTCGCCATCGCTCTTGGTCACCATTCTGCGCGACCCTAAGGCGGAGAATCCTCGAGGAAAGCCATCACGCTTACTAAGATCCACACTTCGTCTCCTCGCGCTGACATTCCCAAGATCAAAGCGGCGAGGCTCCAAACCTGCCAACGCGTTGAAGCCACTGCCCTTGACGGGTGTGGGCGTTCGCGCAAGATCATCGTTCTCACCCTCCTCCTTCGCCATCTCGCCGCTCACATCACCATTCCCACTCCATCCCCTCGGGAATTTCGCATTCTCATCAAAAGGTTCCTGGGAGTCCTGTCCCAAAGAATTGCTACTTGGTTCTGGGAACGCCATGCCCATTCGGCTGCCACCACATTGGCGATGGCACTTCCCCAGATCAAAGATTCGAACTACTGTGCATGCAACCCTCGTAGATCATTAATGGCAGGCGCAACGTCAACGAATCTAGGTGGTGGCGGCTCGGCGCGAAAGGGGGATAGCGCAGGGCAACAGTGAAGGAAACCATGCGACGGGAGAAAGAGAACGAGCGTGAGCACAAAAGAAGGAGCGATGACGGAGAGAACAGCAAAGGCTCCTTCCCTCGCATTCTTTGTTCTCTACAATCCTCACTGCCGACTCCCTCGCACCCGCGCTTAGTTTAGAAAATCCGCACGCACGGATGCGCACTCCCTGGTGGGCCTGGGGTATTCACCGGGAAACTCAGATCACTCAAACATGAAAGAAAGCAAACAGCATATCGGTATGCCCAAAGGAGTGAGACTTAAGCAAAGGTGTAGCCAATGGCACCAAAATCAAGACCGTAACGACCGATCCACGTTATGATCTTGCGCCGCAGTCTGAGCCCCGTAACGGTCAATCCATGCTAAATTTAGCTGGACACCCCCCGATCCTTCCATTCGAAATTTGAAACGCTGCTCCCCAGATCAACATCGTTTGTTGCATCCCAGAGTGATCAGGATTGGGATAACATAAGTTACAAATTCTTCCTAATCGGGCAGGTAACAATGAACCCAAACAAAGAACTTCTACTGTTGCTCAATCCCTGGAGGAGGGAGGAGTCACACTTTCGTCAGATTCTACGCCGTGCAATCGGGTGGGCGGTACTACTCTCTCTAGGCACAGCACTTCTCCAATGCGCACCCGTACACAGACTCGTCAGGCTACCGAATTGCTCACACTAGCTTTGCGTCCATGGCGACCCTGCACCGAATTCTTCCCCAAGGCGGAACCAACGTTAAACCCTAAATTGATTCCTGGGTCCAGCTAAGTTCACCCCTACAAACTCGGAATCCTTGAATAGGGTGCATTTCCAAGGAGAAAACATGAGTGGCCAAGGCTTTTCGAGTGAAGACCTCTCACCTGAGAGCAGGCATTCAAGGCGGACAGTTCATCGCGAGCTTGGTACTTCATAAATGTCGCACATTTGGTGCTGTGCTTTTCGGAATCCTTTCCTGGAAGTGGGAGACTGGTGGAGTGCAGTGGAAGGACCACTTATTATTACTGAGTGAGGGCCCCAAAAGCCTGCTGTAATAAACTCTAGATCATAAATAGATGCTCATTGCACAATGTTTAACAGAAAATGTTCTAAGCAGGGCTTCTTTTTCTCTCATTTTTTAAGAAGTGGCAAAGTGGCGATATAAAATATGATAGTGGTGTTCCAAATTTCAACAATCATCCACACTAATGTGTCCTGTGCCACTGCCACAACCAAAATAAAAGTAAAAGTAATTTTTCTAATTTTGAAATTCAATGACTTTTACATCGTACATTCAAATGCCACAAAACAAAGCCCGTGCACCCCTCCTCGCCAAGGGCTTTCCAATAGTACCAAGTACGCAATTGGAGACATACAGTCCAAGAGATCTCAACGTAACAAACAAAACAAACAAACAAATTTAAGGTACATATATTGGATAGAAAAATATCACATTAGCACATATCACATGTTTATGATTTGGTTTTCATCCATAATTTGGCAATTTTATCCAAGATTTTTTTTAATTGGAATTTTTTTTGGCAATTTCATCCAAGTTTTTTGGCATTTTATTGACATTTTTTAGCCAAATTATTTTTTTCTAGTGCAATTTGGAACAGAAAGCCCCCCAAAAGGCCATGCTTCTAAGGTATAAGGTAGCTCACTCTTTTCTGACCACTTAAGCAATTTAATAGATCTGCAATATAGGTATGGTGAGGGGAAAAATTTCCTTGTTTAGATAAATAGATTTTAGAAAGATTTCATATTTTTTATAATTTCAAAAATAAATAAAGTTATCATGATTTTTTCCGTAAAGGTTCCATTCAACCTATTCTTGTTATTAGGTCATCGTATTTCCAACCATAGGTTGATTACAAAATCAACAATGCTTCAATTGTAGCTTCCACTTTCAATATACACCTCTTGGACATTTGTAGTGCTTTTGCTCTAAACTATCACCTAAACCACAACTAATCAAAAATATGATAGTCTAATTAGCAAAAATGTGTGGTTAGTTGGAAAGGGGTCTGCTATCTTACAAACCTATTTCCGACAAAGGGTTCCATTTGTACAAGACAAGCTTAGAGGGACCTATTTTCATGAATGAGGGGAATATGATGTCAACCAAGACCTTCATTGGTGTGCAACAAAAAAGACATTAGTACCTAATTACATTGTTGAGACTAGTTTTTAGTTTTGCACTACTTGGAAATAGGTTTGCCTACAAAGGAAGCATACAAAAATGTCAAAATAAACATAATTGGAGGTACATTTTCCTAAAAATATTGAATGTTTTTTAGTATTTTAGCAATTAAAAATCATGAATTTTAAAATTAAAAAAATCCAGATATAGCATGTAATTTTTATGAATTCTTAAAAGTGGAAATTCCTTTAACCATTGAAATCATCACATTAGTGGATCTAAAATTAAAACCTTAAAAAATTTACAATCAACCAATCACAAGCTAATCCCTAAAGGACCATTGTCCTTTCAGGAGACAAATGGGACTTCAACAAGGCACCCATGGGTTGAATTTTTGTCATGATTTTTTGAAATTTTTTTTGAAGATAGAAAAATCAATTAGCTTCATGGGGATATAATTTCTTTTACAATCAATGCCTGGGAACAAAAGTTATGTTCAAATAAGCTCAAAACAGGGGGGAGGAGGCAACAAAACAAATTCAAAATTAGAAAAAGAAAATTTGAATTTTTTCCTCATGTATTATTTTTTTTGTACATGAAAATAGTTAATTCATCCCATTTGGATTCTTTTATGAGAAAGTTATGGACAATCTTATTTTTCAAGCAATTAAAGCATCTTCTTGAAAAATAACTTGTAAGATTCATTTCTAAATGCAATTTTTACAATTGAAAAAAAGTTCCACATGGTTTAGTTTGCTTCCTAGAATAATCTCACCATTGGGATTAGTGCATTTTAATTCCATTTTAGAGATATTAATAATTTAGATTTTCCTTCTATCTCATACCTACTTCTACTTAATAGTTTTTTTAAGAATAAAAATTAAGTTTTTTTTTATTCTTTTTTTTTCCTAGGCTCTCAACTCAATTCCCCACCATAAAGATTTAAACCTCAAAACTTTGTAGTGGAAAAAATTTAAATTAAGGAAGTTCAAAATAAAAAAATCTAGTCCCACAATGTGTTGAAAATTTTGAAAACTTTGCAATCTATGCTGTCAAAATTTCTGAAATTGTTTCCATACATTCTCATACTAGTTGGGTGTAAGATCCTATAGTCATATGTGCAAAAAAAATTCAATTTTTTTTACTCTTTGCTATAGAAATGGCAATTTTGAGTGTTTTTTGGTAGAAAAAAGGCTTTGGTCCTTTAGGGGTTAAGTATGGAGATGGTTTAATGACACTTTTCAAGGATACTTTAATGGAAGTCTAGTGACATTTTGATAGAAATCTAAGGTACATAAATGTGTACATGGACAGTAACGAGTGTTTTTCACCTTATATATTAAGAATAAGTCGAGGAACAAGTTGGATTGTAATTTATACTTCTTTCATTTCTACAAATTCTAAATTTGATGAAAAATTTGCAAAAAAATAGTGTAATCTTCGTTATTTATTTCTATTCACTAATTGAAAAAAAATTAGCTCCCTCCATTGCTCAATCTAACATACACTAGAACATTTAACATTTTTGAAAATATCACATATATTCTATTCAAAAGAAGAAGGTAGAAATATCCAAACTTGCTACTAAGGGGGGCCTCTCAAGTAGGTGGTCCAAATCATTTTCTTAAAATAAAGAGTGTTTACTTCTTTGAAAAGAATCCAACCCAAGTTCTTTCGTAATTTTCTCACATTCACACAATATTTTACAAATTTTCAAACTAGATTCTCTTTAACAGATACTCTATAAGCAAAAGGTACTTCAACTCATATTGGTTGCCTTAAAGACTTCTTCAATATAATATTAAGAAATTATTATTACAGGACTCCACCTAGTTTGAGGTGTGATACATTAATTGTGGGACTAAAAAACAAACCTTGAATTGTGTTTGTATACAATTGTCACTATCAAGAGAATTTGTTTATAAACAATGGGCGATGTGTGCTTATTACTTTTAGAAGCATCAAGATTAGTAATGGCTGTCCAAGTTCGTCTAGAGGTTAAGAATTATGATAGTTTATCATACTTGCATACAAATATCTTACAAATGAAACAATATATATGTACTTACAGTTCAAAATACTTTTTTTTTCAATATTTATTATTTTAAGTTTCACATTTTGGTTGTTCACATATAAGAAACATATAAAGCACAATTATCATTTTATTTTCATTATTTTCAACATTTTTTTCTCATACCTCATGTTTTTCATTTTTAAATAAAGTTCAAAGATATAATTAAAATATAATGGTAGTTGCTTCATGTTGCTTGCTTAATTTTTGCTTAACTCTAAAAGGACATTGTGTATAGAGGTCCAAAACTACTTCAAAATACTTGTCCCCGAAGCAAGGTTAAAATCTTCATCAATATTTATTTTTAACAAAACCAACCATATGATCTTTTGGTTAACTTATTCAAGTATATTGTTTCAAAATTTAAGAGTAAATATCCCCACCAATTGCAAGTTCAATGTAGACTTTTCTAGTCTTTCCCAAAGGTAAAGTTTTGTCTTTCAACATTCTTAGAAAAAAAATGTATATTCTATAACTTGTGTATTTTAGTCAATAAGTTGAAAAATGGTTTGAAAATATATATTAAAAAATTAAATTAAAAAATCGATATTCATTTAAAAAAATATAAAGTAGAAGGTGTTATTGAATGAAAGATAAAACTAATATACTAATAACTTTTGGAGGAATTTTAGAATCGTTAATCTCAATGGTGAGAATTTTTTAGTGAATAATTAATATCCTTTATTTTTATTTTCATTTGAGAAATTTCAAAATTGAGAACAAAAGACAACTTCATACATTTTTTCTATGCAAAATAAAACTCCTCATAAAAATGACTTCATTATTTGTAATTCAATGGTTTGATTTTTTTGAGTAGGTATCAATCTATACAATTCCAAAAAAATAATCAATATTTTTTCAGAAAATATTTTTTGCTATCCAATTTGATGTTGAATGTTTTTTAAATCTAACTTTTGCAATATTTATTAGAATGACATGAAACAAAACTTCTTGTGTAGATTATAACATGAAGCATCCATCCTAAAAAATTAATCCAAAAATTCCAACTTATGAAGTCAATAGAGCCTACTTGAGTTCTCAAAAAGCCCAAAGTGGTCTCTTTGGACCTTTTGAGGTTAAAATAGATTCCATACAAGATAACCACACCTAATTGTAGTCTTATTGCAAAAATTTGGACTTTACAAAATTTGACATAAAGTATACACCAATAAAACATGGGAGACCAAGGTCAATTTTAAATATAATTGGAATTAACACTTTGAAGATTTATAGTTATTCATAATATATTCTAAAAAATACATGATATAAGAATCCAAACTCCCCTTTCAATTACCAACAAGGACCAACAAAAACTAAGACAAATCAATATATAATAGGAACCATGCCCAAGATTCTTATTCAACTACTCTTAGATAAGTTCACCACCTTAGAGCATCCCAAAACTATTCTACCGGAGTATCGGACTTCAATCATGAAGGTTTGACCAAACAATTGTCCATTCCCTAATAGAGATTTGAAATCATTTCACCTCAACAAGTGTTTTGTTTATTAGACTCTTTGTCCTTGGGCTCTCAAATTCATGTTTTTACTCTTTACATGAAATGCCTTCATGCCTCAAATGGAATTTTTGAACTTTGTCAATGATCTAGGCATGCATGAATAATAGTATAAACCTTCTTCTCATGATATAAATAATGACATTTACAAGGCATGAAAGGTGACTTCAAGAGGCATGTAGAGACTTGTCGATTGGGACTCAATTATAATCCACCATAGTTTAGGGCCCAAGTGATTCATTCCCCCAAGAGTCAATTGTAGGGAGAATCATCATTCTAGTTAGTTTGCATAGTCCCAAATCTATTTTGAACTTTGAGAATGAGACCAAAAAAATGTATTCAAAATATTGTATTCAAAATTTTGTATAATAAAACATAAGAAATTATTCAAATTATAGAGGAACTTCATACATCGAAATTTTAAAGAAAAATATATTTCAATTGACTCAAACAAAGCTAAAACACATTAAACAAAATTTCTTACATTGTTGTTTGGCTCCATATTCTAAACACAAAGCCACTCTTGTAGGGATGAGTATATATTCTTTGGATTAATACTCAAAGTTTCATCCTCATTTTGCATGTTTCGTATATTTTGCACAGAATGATGTACCGTAAGCAACTGCATCACTCCAACGAAGACCGCTTTCTCCACTGCCCTGAATAACTAAATGGGGAGGAAAAAAAAAAAAAAATCCCTGCCCACCCACCATCCCGTTGGTCTCCAATAGAAAGGCAAACAACAGGTATCAGTAATGTCAGAAATGAGCTCAAGATATATCTGAATACCGGTCAGGTGTCGGCGAGCCAGGCTAGGCAGTCTAGAATCTACAGTCGAGTCCCACTCCTCTCAGGAGTCCTCTGTAATCTGCATCTGTAAGCTTATGTGCGATCGAGGCCTGACTTTGTACTGGAATCTTGCAATGAAATCGATCCCTCGTATACGATCGAAACAAGTAAAAAAATAACCTGTATGTGCCTCTGTACGTGACAAGCCGGGCAGTCGATCTACTGTATGAATATGAATCTACGATCTCACTCCTCTCAGGAGACCTCTGTAATCTGTATGTGTATCTGTGTGAGGCCTGGATTTGTACTGGGATCTTGCAATGCAATCCTCCCTCGTTCTAGCTGCGAAACAAGTAAGAAAATAATCTGTATATATGCATGTGTCTCGATCTGTGACAAGCCAGGCGGTCTACTGTATGAATCTACGATCTCGCTCTTCTCAGGAGTCCTCTGTCATCTGTATGTGTATATATCTGTGTGAGGCCTGGCTTTAATTTGTACCGGAATCTTGCAATGCAATCGATCCCTCGTTCTGCGAAACAAATACAAAAAAATAATCTGTACTATACAGCATGTGTCTCTGTGACTCGGCACATTCAAGTGATGGTATGGTCCACCGCAATGGGAGAATTACAAGATACGGTAGCTAGCAGCTTGTCTCTCCGGCCGTACCCGAATGCATGCGGTTCAAGCATTGAATGACAGAAGTGCGCTGCACCACGTAACTTAACTTCCACAGACAGCATGACGGAGTGCTCAGAGTCCGGCTGTGGCCAGTGGTCCGGCACCGTTAAGTTACAGGCACGCGAAGTTATCAATGGCATTGGGAGGATCAGAAGCTAATGAAGAGGATGCGACCTGGGTTTATGTTCTTTGACACAAATTGACACAAAAGAAACGGATGGATTTATGATTTCATTTACTGGGGGCAGGACGTGCAGAAAGTCATGGTCTTCAACTCACTGGAGTGATGATCATGCTAGTCACACCTATGGACATAGATGAAAACTTATTATTAATGGTTCATTCAAAAGTGTGTATTTTCATCCCAATGGGTGATTTGCTTGAAAGAGTTGGTAGCATTCAAGTGAGTATCCATAGAGAATGGAAGAATGTCATCCAAAATGTTTCCTTGTAATTTATAGAGTTTGTGTTGGAGCAAAATATGGTTAAAAAACAACACATGAATACAAAATGTGTAACATGTTTTGATTTTGATTTTGAATCCCTAAAGTGTTTTCACCAAAAATGCTCCAAAACTGCCATCTTCAGTACAAGTACTGAATTTTTGAAAAAAAACCATTTTGGACTCATTTAACCATAGGATCTTGTGTTACTTTGGTTTGAGAAGATGTGAAAAAAATTTCAGGAATTTTCACTGTGTAGATTGCAAGATATTAGTGTTTGAAGTAACAACAATCCTTTTTTGGTCCTTGCAAAAACTAGGTAGTTGCACTTCACAATTATGAAAATTATGTCCAAAATGGTGAGCAAAATGGTGGTTACTCTTTGAATTCATTCTTCAAGGCAAGTTGGCTACATGCTTAAAAAATTTCAAATCGTTTGGAATTGTACAACATGTAGGAAAAAAATAGAAAGTAGAAAGAAGTAGAGAATGATATAAAATACTAAATTGTTAACAATTTATTTATGGAATTGAAAAATTGCAATCGCAATGGTTTTAATGTTGTAATAAACCATATAGGTTATAAATCTAATTTTTTATTTTAAATTTCCAAAAATATTGAAAATTGAGTTAAGTAAAGGACTTTAAAGTTTATTTTAAAGTATAGATTCCATAACTATCTACAAACTACCCACAACTAAATCTCTTTATAACTTTCATCTTATGAATCAAAATGGAATGATTCAAAGCTTTTCGTGTATATATAAATCTAGAGAACCAATTTCAAATTTTTATTTTTTCTAAAAGCAATTTTTAAAGAAGTTTTTTTGCTACTCGAACTCCCCACTGAATGTTGAAAATTATATATCATACAATATCTTTTTAACCATGTAGTCAAAAGTTATGAAAATTGTTGGGCCCTAAAGTGCTCCTCAGGCACATGTTGTATGAAAATTTCAATGAAAAATAAATAAAAATTCCATTTGTAGTGAGTTGCCCAAATTGCTATGTTGTCAAAAAACATTCTTTGATTCTTTAGGTATTAAGCACTAGTGAAGAGAATCCATTGCAAAGACAATTATTGACCTTTCCATCATTAAATTATACTAGATTTTGCAACAAATTAATATATCTTTGTCTTCAATGCTACACTTGAAGTTTGCAATTTTTTTTTAAATCATAAACTATCTTCATGTTGATTTTCAACTTTCATCTTACAACTAAAGTATTACAATACTAATCTTAAAAGGTTGTAGCTTGTAAAGAGGTTGTCAAACATCAATATTCTTCACTTTGTACACTCTATTTCATTACCTTTAACCCCTTTGTATTTATGTGTTTAAGTTGGGAATTATGAACAAAGGGATTCTAGGGACTTTTGTGACCACAAAACTTCTCATTCATCCTAACTAATGGTTGATTTTAAAAATAAATAAACAAACTATATATATAAATGTAAACAAAAATATGTCAAAATTCAAAAAAGAACTTAAGCTTCAAGGTATGAACAAATTTTTGTTTTTTACTTATTTAGTGATGTGGCAAATGGTAGATGCAAGCAATTGTCAAAGTCTCCTATTACAATCACCACCACATTAAAACAAACATTTCATTACTCATTTCTTATACAATTTTGAAAATCAATAGTTGAATATAGTTTTATTTTCTTAAACTTATAATTGCCTTCCATTTTCTATGTAACTAAAACAAACATTGCCAAATTGTCAAAGAAAATGCTTCACAATTAAATATAGTAAGATTTAAGTGTCAATTGCTTGAAACAAATTAAACATTTTAGAAAATTAGAACATTTTCATATGAAATTGAATAGTTAGTATGAGATAGATAAGCAAAATATTGAAGGTCAACATTATACCTTTATGATGATGAAAGGTTGTTTGTAGTTAGAATGAATCATCTTGCATCAATGAAAGGAACCTTTGAATGCCTCCACATAAAAACTAATAGTTTGATGCAACATTATAAAATAATATTTCATTATTAAATAATAATATTACATTTGATATTATATATATTATATTGAATAATTAGAAATTAAGATTTCTAAGTGAGTTTTTTTGTTTTAATTACATGTTCATTTCTCTTTTGACACTCTATCTTCACATACCATACTGATAATGACATAGAAGCATCTATTATCCACATCTAAGAGGAAGTGTTTGCTTATAAAAAGGTTCCACAATCAGAATTGAGACATTTCATGCTTCAAGGGCATCCATCCAAGGTGAATTTAGTGTTAGTAGTGTGTTGACTATACCTATATTCATAACTTTGAGGATTCCTTAAATATTCCAAAAACATCAGAGAATAATGAAACCAGTAATGATGGTGTTTCTTGAGTTTGCTGACAATCTCATCAAATTCTCTTGGTCATTGACTTTTGAGGTAGTGGGACTAGAAACAAGATCCGCCTTTACGGGCTGTCACCCTACTGAACTTCTTTCTCATTCAAGAGCATTTTGGTCACCTACATTGGGCCAAGGCCCGTGCATTTTCAAGGCACACTTTACAACGAAGTCAACATTAGTAAATGGTTGTATTTAAAAAACCTGGGAGCTACAATCTACTACGGTGGTACTTCACAATGTCATGCACACAGGTATACAATTTTTTTGCAGAATTTCTTAATCTATATAACTTACATAATACCGGTAAGTAAATCCCGAATATATGTCTAAGCCCACTCACTTTCGTGAAACTGTCACAATCCGCTACAATTGACCAAGCCTTGAACAGCATATCCCATGTCTACAAACGTAAATGAATTGTCGGCTGAGGTAACCTTGCTCATCCCACTCTTCATATCATTGTAGAACAGCACCTAGCTAGACAAATACTGTCAAAATCAGCAACGGAACTCGGATAGGATTCAACCCTGGCAAACTCAATTGTAAGTCTGACTTCTAGAAATTGCATGAAAGGACGGTGGATCTATTCACCAACCATTGTGACCAAAATCTTCCCGGTGGAATGGCCCTCAATTTGTTTTTCCCATGCCTTCTCTGCAACTGACAAAGGGAATGTGGAGTCCACCACCGTTTTTAACTTCCCCTCGTTCATAAGATTCATCAACAATGCAAGATCATTTTTGATGTTAGTAGTGCTCATGAGAAATGGCACAAATTTCTGGCTGGCGAACGTTGCAAGCTGGAAACCTGTAGCAAGAAGACCTTTTCCAGACGGCGTAAGGTCGATGACCTTGGCAGACCTCGCAAGCTGCGGTTTGAAGTAGGAGAAGGGCTGAAATTTGGAACAATGAATGACAGCGTCGTATTTTTTGCCAGAAGGACTTTGTAACGTTTCTCCTTCAGGTGTTTTATAGTCCAAAACTTCATCTGCTCCGAGGCTCTTGACCAAAGCAATATTGCGAGCTCCGCATGTAGCTGTCACGTGTGCGCCTCCCAATTTGGCAAGCTGAAATCACATATATAAGACATGTGTCGTTAAAATTCATATAACTCTTGCAAATTAGTTTTCAGAAATCAGATGTAAAGCTAACAAGATTCTCTAGCTAGCAGCAGTTGTAATTTTCCAGAGCTTCTAATTCGTCTCTACGTATAAGCATAATTATGAAGAGGGATTCCGCACCTGCACAGCGTAGGTTCCCACTCCACCAGAAGCGGCTGTAATGAGAAGGTTTTTGTCGGTACTGCTCCCATCAAGTTTTATTCCAGCACTGTCACGTACACTTTGCAAAGCAGTTACGCCAGCTACACCGAGGGATGCACCGTCGATTGCTGATACACTTTCTGGTCTCTTCGCTGTAGATTTGATTGGTGCTACTGTATACTCTGCTAATGATCCTCCATTCTGAAGCAAAAGAGAAATTTCTTACGCCGAAATACAGATTGACTAAATTGTACAAATTGAACAGATTGACTAGATCTGCCTATTTTTTTTATAATTGACAAAATTGGGCCAGGGATATTAGCATACATGAACTCTCATGCATTATCTAATTGAATAATTATATGAATATATGTCATTTCAAGGTATACTTCTCACTAACGATCGAGTAAATTTGTCGTTAGTAGCATACCTTGATATCCGTCCAACTTGATACTTTGTCGCCGATGGCAAAGGATGTTACGCCAGGGCCAAGAGCAACAACTTCTCCCGCAATGTCAGTTCCTACACTTCCAGTTGTTGAAACAATTTTCGCCTAATAAGTACAAAATCATGTTGGAGTACACGTACAATGATCGGGACAATGATACCTTCATTCAATCTTCAATATTTTACTAACACTAACGAATAACGCCACAAATGCATGGTGTACGAAGTGATATTGTCTTATATTGTCTGATGCATATTCTTTGTCCATCCCATCTACAAAAACAGACTGCACATGTATGAATCAAATGAGCGGCTGAGGAAGTAGTTTGCCTGGTATGTAAGGAAGTTTCGGCGGAAGGACAAGCTTGAATACTCCTGCTTGAATAACTTTCCAATCGACTGGATTTACACTAGCAGCTTCAACTTTAACCAGTACCTGGTCCTTTACTGGCACAGGCACCGGTATCTCCACATGCTGCATAATCACGAGATGCAATCAGCGAAAGGATCGGTCCACAATCCTCCAGATAACTCATGAGGAAATGTAAAAGATCAATCAGGCCACGATGGAAAGATACATTAATAGCTATTATATATTAGACGTGTACAAGACGACAAGAAATTAAACATACACAATAGAAGTAAGGCTAAATGTTCTTGTCAGTTTTGACCACAGTGTGACCTGATGATATTTCATTAGTGCACTCCAAGCCACTCACAAGAAGTGTTATCATGTAAAATCCATGTCATTTACCATCCATTGTCAGGGGTTCTCAGGACAGTGTAAACTGGTAAGAAAGTCTCGCCAGAAAGGACCAAATTTGCAAGGCTTCAAGAAATTGTCCATCAACTATTTCAGGAAAAAATGCCACATAACCATTACCGGTCAACTAAAACAGCGAATTGAGACAAACAGCCTGGATAGCGGAAGCCATCCTCTGTAAACTAAATAAAACGATAAAAGCTCCCAACTTCCTGCCAATAAATGCCAATTAACGAATCCATGATATAACAACCAGTTGACTAGCGACGCACATATTCGTCGTATTGGACAAAACTGAGGACTTGATTCGTATTTTTTATGGAACTTTGATTTCGTAAAAATTGGCAGAATTCCACGAAATTTGGCAGTATCCAGAGGCACGGCCTGAAAACGTAAGCCATTACCAGTCCTGGGTTTACAGCTATGTCCGGTTGAATGTCACAATTCCGGGGCGCTCAGTCTCGAGAATTGACCATGACGCCAGCTACAGATATTAGGTGTCAAATTCAAAAGAGCTACATTAAACTTTTGTCCGGCGTGAGTGTGCCTGCAATTAACTCCGCTGTTTGGCCCAAAAGATGTCAACAAAAACGATGCTCCGATATAACTCCCAATAAACCGCCTAATTCTTCTATTACATGCAAAGCGTGTCACGATTTCATCCGTCACGTTATCATCTCATCCGCTCAGTTATTTATTCATTTGTTGTTGCAAAATCCTAATGACATTCAATTCAATGAAACATTGAAACTTTATGCAACATTTTTCATGCAATTGCATTGCAATAGGCTTCGTTGTAATGAGGTGTTAAGTGCACAGTGCCACAAATACTGTCCCGTTTTCATTCTAGAAGTTAACAAATCCCAACTAAATATTGTTACTAGGCTACCCAAGAATCATTCATTACGAATCAAACTTTATGCTACCCATGTCATTGACGTATTTGTAAATCACGCCTTTCTATAAAACCGCACAGGCTAGATTCTTGCCTAAAATGTACTTCGACTATTCATGAGAGTCTATGGTTGGTTATCCAAAACCCTATTTTCAGAGCTTCAAAAAATAGTAGTTTATTCATATGAATTTAATGAAATGAATGAAATTGACGATTTAGACTTGTATTTCACGAGTTTTTCGCTAACTATATTTGCCAAGCACTCTCCAACCCTATCAGTATGGCAACATCTTGCACTCACGAAGTTGACCAAATAGCGCTGAAAACTCCTTGCAAACCTTAAGGAACCCTGCTCCTTCCGCAACTTACTTCATTACTAATACCTTACCTCATTCCCCACTGCAATCCATGCTACAAATTGAATCAAGATAATCAAGACAGAGGAAAATATCACTAAAGCTATTCGAGTCTCCTTCCCTCCGTGAACGCATCTAAACCTCCCTTGAATATGCAATAATCTATTGTTATGAAGGACGGACAGATTTTCCATATTCAAATTTTTGTCTGCGATTTCCTCCGTTCTTCTGCAACATACTCTATTCTTGATCTGTAACCTCTAAGCTGTAAGTGAGAAATTCCTAATCAGCGCTGAAATAGAAAGCAAGAACGTCTTTCTCACTCTCCGAGACAAATAAGGAAACCAACCATTCAATATGAAGCATTCATTTGAAAAACGAAAGAAAACCATCGCCGGACTGCATTTTACCACGTTGCAAGCAATCATATCAACACTGCCAACGAACACCGAAAAAAGAAACAATAACCTCAGGTACGCAACAAGCAAACTCCAACCTGAAGTGCAGCAGCGCCACCTCCAAGAGTCGAATACTGCACAGCGCGCATCATTTGTGCCACCGTCTCGATCTGTCACCCGAACCAAATAGAATAGGAAATCAAAGCAAATAAATATTCGGCGTTCTCTAGCAACCTCGACCTGCAAAGAAAAAATCAAAATCGGGCGAAGTTGTAAGTGGGAGCTGTGGAAATGGAGCGTTGAAGGTGACGTTGGTGGTTCGGCGGGCATTGATGCCAAGTGCAGCGTGGGTGACGGATAGCCGTCAGATGACTAACATGATGAGGCTGTTGGGGGTTCTTGTGGACGATTCTGGCGGTGCCACCTGGCGTGGAGACCTCTACATGGCAAGTTTCAGCTGACCCTCTTTCGGCCAATGAATTTAGGAACCGGCATTGAGTGGTTCCTCTGACGCCAGATTCGATTGAGAGCTCGATCGACATGTAGCAGTCTAATGTACTTTGAATGTGCTCTGAAGAATTCGTTGCCATCAGCTGATCGTCAGATCATTCGTCCGAGGGCTCATCCGGAACGTGAAGGTAGTCGGAAGCTTCCTTGGCTGCTCTAATCCTGATCGGGGAAACAACGCAAGCTGTTGGAATTATCACAATGGGAAGAGCGATCGGAGAGGGAAGCGATTGCTGTGGTGATGGTGACGGCCGTGACCGAAATATGAGAACGCTGTAGCTGACGACAGTGCCGACCAAAATGCAGAGCAGCTGCGAATTGAAGATGAGCACCTGCAGCGACGTCGCCCTGATGAGGGACTCTTCAGTGGGGCAGACGGGAAACGCGTGATCTCCGCTCGTGTAACAACCCATGGGCACACCCGACGGGAAGTGAAGCAGCAGGCCGATCTGCCCTAGCCAGACGCCTTTGAAAATGAGCATCAGGCATCTCGCGACGGACACGAGCACGCTCCGCGGCCAGCGAGCCTCCAGGAACAGCAATTCCACGAGAGAACCCAAAATGAGCTCCATCAGCATGTGCACGAAAGCATCCACGGAGTCTTTCCCGGACTGGTGGCGGAAGTGGAGCACCACGAGCTCCGCCAGGAAGCCTGATGCGAAGGCGCAATGGAGGGCTACTGACGGTAAGTCGGGCATCCACAACGTATGCTCGGTGACGAGCGCCGCGAGGGTGTACACGAGGAAGAAGAGCGCGAACGAGACGTGCTGGAAGCGGGTGAGGTGGGGTGTTTGGATCACTCCATTGGCGAGGTCGGACATGGTGGAGGAGAGCTCCTTGAGAATGAATGCCACGATGGTGAAGAGTTGGATCCAAAGCTCCTGGCGCCCAAACCACGTTTTGGTTTGGAATAGCGAGGGGGAGCGCGCGTAATTGTGGATCGTGCTATACATGTGCCAGATTCCGACGAACGTAAAGATGAGTGCTTGGTCAATGTGACTCGGGAGATCAAACCAAGCCATTGGGATGAATGCAAGCAAGCAAGCAATTTGACCTATTAATCTCAAGCTTACGAACTAGCGTAAAATTTGTGTTAATTATTCCCAGATGAAAATTTGACATACATCCCCTAGGACAAAACAGAGCTCTTGCAACCTGCAGCTAGTTCCGATTGATCGAAATTCTCCGACAATGGTGAAGTTCTGCAACTGAGAGTTGATCTGGGCAAGCCACGAGCTGCCACAAGTGAACTACAGCAAACCCTGTCGAGAAAGATAATCATTTGATCAATAACCTTCAGCGAGTAGTGTCGGCTACACAACCTTGATTGAGCTGTGGGTCGTGCTTCCTTCGCAACAGCATGTGACACGCTAGTGGCAGACAGCTTGCAGACAATGACACTTGTGGAACTAGCTAGACTTGCAAACAAAAATAAGCATTTCCACGGGCAGGGGCAACTAGCTGCAGCTTGGTACGACGTTTGCTGGAATTAATTGTCGTTTCAAAGTCTCTGTTGTCGCTGTGACGTGGAAGTTGGACGCGTATATGTTAATTATACCCTCTTCTAGCATTTCTGATTGCAAGGACGGTGTGCATCCTGCTAGCTGAGAATGAGAGGGCTGTTTAAGAGATCAATTTGAGAACCAAATTCTTGTTGCAACATTTTCTTTCTGTGGTTGCAGGAGCTCCAGCGGCATCCTATTGGTGTTCCAAGTGCGTAGTGCAAAATCTCATTACCATGAAGTTTTGATCTCAAACAGGCGGTCCAAGATGGAGCTAGCTGCTGCTGTAGTTGCTGCGGGAGGGAATGAGACATTGCACGAGATCTTGCTGATGAAGGACTTCACAATTTGTCAGGTAGGCCATGAGACAAGAAAATTGGCAACGAATGGAAATTTGACTTAAACACTGACCTACATGAATATCACCATCTGTTCTGTTGATCATTTAGGATAGTTCTGAAAATGATCACTCCAAAAACTAGTGAAAAGACAAAATCATTTTATCGAATCGATCGTTTTGTATTGCCATCTCATCTAATGTGCTCGAACTAGCCATATTCTGACCTCAGTTTTTAGTTATCACAGTATGTTTGTCCAGATTCCTAGCTTCTGCTCCAAATCTTCAATAGGATGTCAAAGCTGGCCTTCCGAAGAACGGATTTTCAAAATTGAGTTCCAAAACTGGATGAGAGGTGGCATTTTGAAGATGTTGTACGTCCCACTTCGGTAAGGAACCTGAAAAATCGAGAAGTAGGCAGGAATCACCAGAGCCCGGCATGATTAAGAAAATTGTTACCGATTACTTTGCAGAATTGCAAAGCGAATTCGGACAGTGATAACTTAGAAACCGGTGACCAAGGCTGCGTCAGGGAGGCCCTTCTCCCCGAGGAGCTTGTGTCTCTTGCCATTATGATCCAACTCCACGGTGTGCTTCCGAAATGAGATTCTGGGATCTTTCGCAAACAACCACTGCTGCCCAAGAATGACATCAATGTGCGCCAGGTCCATGATCCCAAACGTGAGCAGATCATAGTACGTCTGCATCCGAAGCGGCACATTCTTCACCTGCCGGTTCCACAACTGGTTGCTACCATCCGGCAAGTGCACCACATACGGATCCAGCGCAGTGGGTTTCAACTCGAGCGCCTTCACCACTTCGGAGTTGATGAAGTTGTGGGTGCACCCGGAGTCGATGAGCACCATCACGTCCTTGCTCATCACCCTCCCCCGTAGCTTCATGTGCTCCCAGCTCTGGAAGCTCCCGTCATCCTCGTCCGCACTCTCCTCATGAGGCTTCGTCGTGGCTGTAGTGCCGAACTCCACCATCCAAGTCGACGTCGGCTTGATGCCGTTGCGGCTCGTGGGGTGCGACTTCACGGGCAGCATGCGCGTGACGCTCGCGGCTTTCTTCGGTCGCTTATTAGCAGCTGATGTGGACATCGTCGTCTCCATCTTGGTGGTGTCTTCGACGTGCTTCCATAGTCTTTGCAAACAACACTTGTGTGAGGGTCGGTTTAGGGTTTTACACAGAGTGCACACGGCTGTACTGGTTGGAGACTCCTCTGTGGCGTTCTTCATTCTATCTGGACACTGATCAATGCCTCTGTAGTGCTCATCTAATCTGCAATACCACCTCTAGCTGCTGGGGTCCTAGCAATGCGTGTAATCGTCATATTCGTTAAAATGGGCAAATTCAAGAAATAGGGCACGTTTCCAGCTGCCCTTATGGAACCTCAAGTCTATGCCAACCTCACAAATCTATGCCAATCTCACGTTTTAGTTCTCTGCACTGGAATGGCACAAGTTTGCTGTTCTGAAACACACCATTTTAACGAATATGACCATGCTTAGATCTGTCGCTACTAGATGCACGGTTTTGAAGGTTGCGTGTTGAGGTGCAGCAGATGCAGGGTTGAGAGGACTTACCTGAAAACTGGACATCCGCCTCATGCACGCTCTCGGAATGTACCGCAAAAACTTATAGATCTGGTATGTGATCTGTTTGTGAAGATGCTGTGATTGTCATTGAATTTGATCGCTGGTGGTTTTCTCGATGGAAGTGAATCATTTGGCGCAGGGTAAGCTGCAATTTGGGTTGGTTGCACGGAGCCATCTGAAGGGAGGGAAGGATGAATATCATACCTGGGAAGCTTGCAAGGTCGCGGACTGGCTCGGTGGGAGTGGGGAAAGGATGGGAAAATATGGGGAAGGGTGAGTTTGGTAGGTGAAAGGGTGGCAAACATGAGGTGAATTGTGGGCTTGGTGGGTGAAAGGGCAATGTCGTTTCATAATTGTAGAACTTCATTAGAAGTGTGATTTCAAGTTCGCTAAGTTAGTGTGCCTTGTGCCATTGTTATAGTGAAAAGCAAAATAAAATTAGTTTTTAAAATTTTTCTATTCGTAAAAACTTTGAAATGTAATATATTTTCTTTTGTAAATCCAAACATCACAAAACAAAGCCTATGTACTTGTCCTCAATAGTATCAAGAATGAGACCAAGGAACATACAATCCAAGAGATCTCACCGTAACAAATAAACAAACAAAACAAACAAACAACCTAACTAATAGATGGATTTTTAGATGGTTTTATTGGGCATAATTAGGGTTTCATCTATGATTTTTAAGATTTCTCCCAAAATTTGTAATTGGAAGGATATTTGTAAATTCAAATTGGTTTATCATCCATTTATTTTGATAACTTAGTGTGTGATTTATGTACATCAAGAAATCTTGGCTTATTGAGAATTGTCAAAACAACCTTTCTTCCTCATTGATTGGGTTTTGTCCTCTTTATCGGGTTTTTATTGTGAAGATCCTTTTGCTAAACATTCTTTTATATGTATGTTCCATTTGTAGGGATTGTATTTTGTAACAATTGTGTCTAACTATTGTAATGTTCAAAGCTTTGAAAACAAAAACAATCATGTATAAATTTGAGATTAATTTGACTAGAATTTCTTCTTAAGCAATATCACATAGAGTTTTTGGGATGTAAGCTATTGATAGTGAACCAAGTATTTTATTGTTATGCCCAAGTTGTACCTTCTCATGATTTAAAAAACATCTTTTTATGTTAAATTTTGCATTCAAAGATTAATGAAGTAAAGTTTATTGTAACCTTGAACAATGGAGTAAATGATATGGATGCAAATTTATACTACTTAAGTTTCCTCTCTATTGTTAGTGTGTGTATTAGCAATGTAAATCTAATCCAAGGGTATAACTAATTTCATTCTTAAGACTCTCATTTATAGCACTTGAAAAGATGAGGTGTTTGATTAAGATAATAAGTAAACCAAAAATTCTCAACAAATTGATTCATTCTTGGTTTTTCCATAATTTATTTAAAAGTCATTCATTAACCACTTTGGGATTGTCTAGGCATTTCAAGGTTAAACCAAGCACAAACATATTATTCATTAGATAAACACATTTTTAAGTCACATTATCTTGTGTAAAATTATAAGTATTTTTTTCTAGATCTTATAATGATAGTGAAAGTATTGAAAGTGAGTTTTGGATTTGGTATTGTAAATTGTAGGTTTGCCTATAAAAGGAAGCAACAAGGTAGCCTTGCCTACCTATGTCCACGAGGCTTGACTAGTAGGCATAACAAGTTGAGCTATTTGAACAACTCTTCATTCATGGTGGTCTTTGAGCCTTTGTTATAATTATGATTATATAGGTTGTGGTGAATTTTGTTAGTTATCTAATTCCAACATTTATTGTATCTTCTAATTTGGGACAGTCATCCATCTATTACTATAATCTTAGCAAACCCTTTAGTGTCATGACAATGCACTTGGGGAGGGGACACATCAGTGTGTGGTTTAGGATGGATTGAGGGATGGATCTACCCTCACTTTATCAATTTAGTACCAATAAACTATGAAATATCACAAAAAATTCATTTTAAAAAAATGTATTCATTCTACTTGCAAATGGCTTCTTTCAAACTTTTCAATCTTGTAAACATATATGATTTGACAAATAGCTTCTTCAAGTTACCTAAATAACAAATCTAGATAGTCATAATTAAGCTGATCTATCCTAGTATCTAGATTTTTTTGTAGTCGGTGTGAGTTTCCAAATTTGAACTTTTCAAAAGTTCACAAATTATTTTACATTTTGTTTTTTGAGGATTTTATCAATGATAAATCTACCATGTTCTATAGTTGTAGGTTATAGCTTCAACAACAACAATAAGATCAATAAGTTGAGCCATGAATGCATACACATAGGAGGTTTCATCATGTAAATGTAAATGTTGTCAAATGTGTTTATTGCTACAAGCTAATCGTTTCTAATGTTGGATATTGATGAAGTGATTAAGTGAATAAGGATAGGATCAATACCAAACTTTCGAAGAAGCCAGTAATCAACTTTGGTCAAGAGAATTAGGTGGACTTGATGTTTGCAATCTAGTTTATAAATTGAATGCAGATTGAATGGCGTTGGTGAGTCAAGAATCATTGAAGATGTTGTGTTGATTTGATTGGTTGATTGTTGATCAAGTGGGCTTAGTATAGAGTTTGTTACCATAAAAATGCCAAGGTCATTTGGACTTGTTGTCCCACTTGTTGTATCAAAAGAATGAAAAGGTTGACTAGAGAACAATTGATGTTCATGAAAGATCACATCTCTATTAGAGAATTTTTTTTAATCTTTTGAAGAGAAAAGCTATTATCCTTTGATGCCTAGACATTCACCATATTAGCCAATAAAAGAGACATTCTGTAGCTTTATCATCTAATTTATGCCCTTTCACATTAGATACATGAGAATAAATATAACAACCAAATATTCATAAATGGCTAAAGTTATGCTTAAACCTTGTCAAAAGCTCAGTTGGTGTAAAATTATCAAAAATAGTTGTATATGACAAATTCTACAAGTAGCAAGATGTAGCAATTGCTTCAATCCATAATTAATGTGTTTGGGAGATTTGATGTCTTGAGCATGTTGTAGGCTAATTCAACCAAGGTTTGATTCTTATACTCAGAGACACCATTCTATGCATGATCATAGGATATAATAGATTTTCATTATATTCCATGATCTAAAGCTAAAGTCTCCTCTGGTGTCTAAATGGAGTACAAAAATCTTTGATTGTTTTTTATTTTCAATAAGAGCCTTATATTGTTGAAAATGTGTAGAAGTGTTAGATTTGCTTTCTTTAAAATAGACATGTGTATAATGAAAATAATCATCTATGAAAAGTAAAATCCTCCTAAAGAGATAGTTTGCATGGATTTGCATACATTTGTATGTATAAAGACCAATAGCTTAATAGTCTGTGTTGATGATTCTTGTGGGTAAGACATACAATGATATTTTTCGAAGATGCATATTTCACAAAGTGAAATGCTATGCTTCAATTTAGGTAGCCTAATAACTAACTCTTTTGATTGCATAGTATTAAGAGAGGATAATTTTAAGTCATCCAAGTGATGATGCCACTTTATGGTATCAACATCTTGTTGAATAATTGACAATGATATGATGCATATTGTGTTGGTCCTATTCTGATTCCAAAAGGATAAAAATAACCTTCTTTTTGGTACTTTGTAACTAATTAATGTTGTATTTAAATGACGACATGTTGTAATTGTATATTTATTTTTAGTGAATATAACTTTTGTTTGTCCTCTTTAATTTATTTAGAAAATTGATAAAAAGATTTTTAGCTAGGCCTAACACATGCAATATTTCAATAATCAACAATGGTGTGTCGTATTATATTATAAGCACCTTCAATGGTTGTAGTATATCTACATGCTTACATGCTTGCATGTTCATGCTCACGTACTTGCCCGTTGGATTGTAGTTTAAGGAGTATGAAACCAATTCCAATTGCTCGGTAAATTGTATTGTCTTCCAAATAATGTTTTTTAAGATTTTCTAATGTGAAATAGCTCTAGAATAGATTCTTAAGTGGTGACATGTTCTGGATTGCACTAGAATCCAAAAATCATTGAACACTTATATCAATTGCAACTACTGTAAATATCGTAGATGAAGTATCTCTTCAAAAATAGTGGTATAGTTGTGAGTATTGATTTAGATCTCACTTATTCTTTTTGCATTCAAGAAATTTGAGACCTTCCTTGTGATAAGAGTGACAAATAGTAATTGTGAGGTAGAAGCATTTTGATGGTTATTTTGAAAAGAACTTCTCTTAAAAGGTTGAATTATATTTTTGGTTTTATTTATGAAATTTTTCTTTGATATAAAAAACACTAGATTTATTTCAATTATTTTTTTCCATTATAGTATATTGTTGTAGAATGTTAAAAAAATATATTTGCAAAACTGAGATCAATAACACATCTTTAGAACATTATAAATGAGTTAAGTGAATTAAATAAGGTTGCTAACGATACAGTGAATTATTATGAATCACTAAATTGACAACTTATTGTCGTAGCTTCTTGCAATCTTGCTTACTAATTTTCAAGAAAGACAATAACATCATCACTATTTGACATTTGCATATGACATAATTATTTATGTAAATGTACTTGAGATCCTTTATTGAATTTTTCATTAATTTGTTTAAGCCTATTCCATACTTCTTTGGTTGATCTAAGAGATTTGAAAGAGATTATTTGTTTTTCATTGTAGTGAAAGATAATATCAGACTTAACCTTTGAATCTTTTAATTTCTAGGTTGAATGAGCAATACAATTGCTTGATCTTGGATTCGCTTTTGTACCACCCACTACTTACCATAACTTAGACCTACCCAATAACATTTCAATTTTAATGCTCTAGGTCACATAGTTCTTAGCACTAAGTTTTGGAATTATATAAGCTCTAGGAATTGGGCTTGAGGAAGATGAGGCCATAATTGGATTGATTCCTTAAAGGTGGCTAAGCTAGAAGATTTCTACTAGAGTTTATGGTGAATGGATGGAAGCTCAATAAAAAAATTCTTTGTCAGCAAAGAACTAAGGATTGAATTCATCAAAGTGTGCTAATGCATCAAGGAAACTTGCAAGTGTATTTTTTTTATTCCATATGGAATGTTTACAAAGTCCAATGGCTCATTTTCTACAACTTCAATTCTTCAAGAGATAGCAGTTCAATAGGAAGTTGAAAAAATCCAATAAGAATGCATAACTAATTTTCTATTTCAATCCTATCATCTTCTACAATTAATAAATCAAAGACATCCTCACTCGAGCATTTCGCTCCAAGAATTTGAGGGAAGCACATGGCTAGTGTGTAAATGGTTTGAGAGCATATAAGAATAATAGAATTCATTTATATTATAATAAAAGAATTACAATCCACACATAGCTATAGAAGTTGAACCTTCTCAAACAATTCAAAACCAAAAGGATGTAACATTACGTAACTTCATATTTTGCAACTATACATTAAATTAAGATATGAAGCTAACTAAACAAATATATATACTAACTATAGCGCATGTATTCCCATGTGCCATTCCAAAGATTGTAGCAACAAAGTTTGTACACTTCACTAGAACATATGCAATGCATTCTAAGCGGCTTGAGGGCATGAACGTTGATAGAAAAATTGAATGTGAGAGGAACTCACACCCTATAAAATTCAGTGCTATTAATTTTGATACTCTACCAATTTGTTTTCTTTCTCAATGCTAAATGAGGTGCAATTTTGATATGGAAATGGTAGACAGTCAAAGATTGGAAGTATGTTGAGTGGTTGTTATTTGCAATTGGTTGAATTTCATAATTATGGAAGGCAACACAATAAAAAAACCCTATGTTTTTATATTTTATACAACGTTTTCATGATTTTAAGAGACAAATTTTAGTGAACGTTCAATAAAACAACTTGTATTTTTATGTCAATAATATTGTTCAATGTAACATTAAGATATTATTGACATAAAAATACAAGTTGTTTTTATTTAACATCCTTTAAAATTTGACTCTTAAAATCATGAAAACATCATATAAAATACAAGTTCCTTATAATGCAAATTGGATTGTTGGTGGTGGAACAAAGGAAAGCATTATAGTATGCATTTGATGAATTAAGTCCTAGGTATTACTGGAGCACATGTTTGCATTACATCCACATGCATCGGCTTAATTTGCTAGCTTGTTTGTGTCTTGACCCTAACAATGAAATGGTATGCAACTTTATCCTCCACTCTTAAACTCTAGGCAACCCAACTTTGGCTTGCACTATAGGCGACTACATGAACTAATTTGTCCTACTTGTTACCAAATGATCTTGTATGTATATATATTATCAGTGATACTTGTGAAAAACTCTTGAACATAAATAGTAGAAGTACATGTGTAATGGATAAAATTTAATTCCTCCCGTGTAAAAACTATTAAATATATGTAGGTTCATCTCTGTAGCACGCTATTATAAAGATTTGCTATTAGGTTTGGAATAGCATAGAGCCTTTACTATAGAAATGCTTTGTAAGTATTTACTAATACATTACAAAGTTTAAACCCTATGGTTTGTTAACAGTTATTATGTGATTATCATTGTTTCATGGGTTCACAAGTTAATTATAATTTATTGCATCATTACGATGCATTACTTTGCATTGTTACGATGCAGTTGCAAGTAATGCATTGTAACAATGCAATAACAATGCAAAGTAATGCATTTTAATGATGTGGTAAATTGTAATTAACGTGCGAATCATGAAACAATGATAACCACATGATAACTGTTGACAAACCATAGGATTTAAACTTTGTGATGTACCCTTGAACATCCTAAATAATAGTGAACCTACCCTCCACTATAAGAAAACCTTGTTTTATGTGACGGATTGACATCAAAAGGAACGGATTTTAGGTGACATCAAAGGTGACATCAAAAAAACAAACCCATGTTTTTATGTCAACAACGATGTCCATTGATGTTATATTGGACATCATTGTTGACATAAAAACATGGGTTTGTTTTTTTCAATATCACCTAAAATCCGTTCCTTTTGACATCAATAAATTTTGGTTTCTTATAGTGCTCAAACTTTCTTTTTTGTCAAATCCTTATCCTACAATTCCCACAATGCCCTTGAAACTACCATATCTAACTTTGATCTAGTATAAATGTTTGACAATAGCTCCAAACAATTTGAAAATGTGCTACAATGTAGACCAAATATCCAACTAGTCATATACCAATTTTTTTGCCATTCTAACATCTAAGATATTGTTCAACTTTGGTAAACATTTTTTCACTATTGTTTATTGATTTTCTAATCCTTCTTAAGATACCCTAGAAACCACCATACCTAATTTTCATCTATCATAAATATTAAACAATAGCTCTAAAAAGCTTGAAACTTTGCCCTAATATAGATTAATTATTTTTACTACAGACTCAAATAACAATTTTCATCTCAATCTAAGATAGTATCCAACTTGGTGGATATTTTTCTACTATTGACTTTTTAAACCCTTCATTACTTCTACAACCTACTTATATTTTAAGTATAACTTCTAAATCTCAAGTTCATTGAAGCTAAACTTTTGCAACAAGATAGTAGATAAAATAAGAAAGATACATTCTAAGTTTCATTTTCATAAAACAAAATCTCAATAAGAATGAAACTCCTCAATACACCCTCCTTAATTGCTTTAGAATTCAATTCAAACACCTTCATTTTAAAACTTCATAACTTTTTCTTCATAATAGATCTAGATTCAAAACTTGATATCATAGTAGATCAACTCTCCAAAGATTCAAATCCAAAAACTTCCATTCATTCAACACTTTTTCAAAATGTAACACAAAACACCTCATTATCAATGCTTTTTTCAATATAAATCATCAATATTAACACAACTTACCTCTTAGTGCACCCCATACCTCTTCAAACACCAAAAAAACATTAAGAAAAAAATGAGCCTTTAAAGTAGTTGTGAATTCGCAGATAATGAAAATAGTAGGGAACATTCGTCAAATAAATAAATAATTTTAAAATAAATAAACAAAAAATTGATCATCCAATTGAAAGGCTAGATCACTACAAAATATTTTACTCAAATAATTTCATAATTTTTATAAATAATATTTTAAAAATAATATAAAAAATACAAGATTACAAATTTTTTAAATCTGATGTGGCAAAATTTCTGTAATTTTGTATTTTATTATTATTAATTATTAATTATTTTGAATTTTGAATTTTAAAATATTTATTTATTTATTTAAATTTATTAATTCAAAAATAGCAATTGGTGTGGTTGCACAAATTTCAGAAAATGATGTGGCAAAATCTGATGTGGCAAAATTTTGCCCATTACAAAATTACAGAAATTAAAAATATTTTAAGAATTAATTTTTTTTAATATTAAAAAAATAGCTAATCAACAGCTTATCAATTGGCCACTGACAAGGACTAATACAATCTTTTAACAACGAGCTTCTAACACCAAACTCTTAATACAAATTTTTTTTAATACAAAACACCTTTTTACTAACAAACAAAGATGTCATTATAACTAGTAGACAACACATTATTTAAACATATTAGAGTATTTAAGTTAGTTCAGTTTAGTGTACCCTATAGTAATCAGAAGAAAAGTATGTTTACACTTTGAACAAACTTTTATGCAGTATTGGAATTGGAAATGATTATCTATGTTTTCTAAAGTTGGATGTATAGTTATGCTTTTACTTCAATGTGATTAGAAAGAAACACATTTTAAAAGTAACTTTGCCTAATGGTCAAACTAAAAGAAACTAAAAAAATTTAAGTATAATGTTAAAAATAGTTTTTAAAAGTTAGAAACTTTCCTCCCTTGCATTCTATGAGCCTCTTCCAAACATTTTGCCAAACTATAGTTCCAATTCTCCTCTTGCAACAATTGCACCTTTCTAAGTAGAATTTTAGAATTTCTTTTGACTTTTATGTAAGGTTTAGCTAATTCTTGGTGCATGGAATTACACCCCTAGTGTGTGAAGTGGTATTAGCACTAATAAAAGGAGTAAATGTAATATATTGATGTGCCAGAAAACAATTTTAAGACTCTCACTAGCACCACACTAGGCACCGAGTGCAAACATACCTTCACTTGCAATGATTTAAGAAGGATGTGAATTTGTGAGGTGTACTAGTGGTAGGAAAGTTCATAGTATTTGAGATAGAACCAATATAATGTGGCTACACTATTAATGATACTCTATTACCAACACAAATTCTTAACCATTTATAGCAAAAAAATTCCATGTGAGTATTCATCATTGCTTGGAGGAAAGCAACTAGGTAGGTAGTTGGCTTGTTATGGCAAGTGGCTAAACTACACTAAAGGAACAATAAAAATAATTGAAGAGTCCCTATTTTCAATTGGATATCTTATGTTTCATATAAAAAAATGAAATGACAACAAAGTTACAAAGTTAATCGTAATGTTGTCTCAAGTTTCACAAGATGAGTGAACCTATAACTGCTTTCAATGTAGTTTACCACAAGTAAATATGCTTTTCCAAAAGATAGGTTGTCAGACTTTATTTGGCTTCTAATATTGGAAAACCGACTTTTTTTACTCTTGCTATGTATGACATTAGATGACATATGTGCTATTGGTGTAGCCCATGATGCAAACATGGCAACAAATTTAAATAGAGCCTAGTTTTGATGCTTGCATGTCATGTTTATTTCAATTTAGAAAAACTCTTTTTTGAACTTTTCTTTGACCTATCTCTCATTTGACCTCCTACCATTAAAAAATATGTTGATGGCATAATGAAGGACTAAACTCATTGAATTTTTTTGAAATTGAAGGGTACTAGAGAGGTTAGTTTTATAGTGAAATTCATTGTCCATCATGAATCTTCAAAGGATATGGGATAAATTGAAGATGAGAGCTTGATTGCTCATTTTCAAAATATAAGAATTGTATTCAAAGTAAAATTCCAAACCTCATTTAGGCATAGTAGAATATGTTTTTTCAAAAAAAAATTGAACTAAAAAAGTTTTAAAATCAATTTAAGTTTTATTTTTGAAAATCCTTTTGTAATTTTGAGCCTTCAAAAAAAGTTATGAACAAAATTCAAAGAATATGTTTGAAAATATCAAAAACAAAATGTCCTTCCAACCCTTCTTTGAATTTTTTCCATAACTTTTTATTGAAGACTCATAATCTAAAATGAAATTTTGGAGATGAAAATTAACTTTCTTTCCCACATTGTTTTATTTTAATGTTTTTTGAGAAAAGTTATTCGACTATGCCTAAATGCAATTTGAAATTTTACTTTGAACAAAAAAAATTTGCTTTTGAGTTCACCATAAGTGGTTGGGATTCTACTAATCCTAATTCATATATCCCACATAGATTGTTTTATCTACTATATCATGGTTGTTGAATTCATTTGATCATTTTGAATGTCAAGTTGATTTTGGATTAGTAACATTTCAAAGTGCCAAAGTCTAATTAACTTATTTAGGAACAATGTGTCAAACCTAAGTCATCAGCCCAATTATCAACATTTTGAGACATCCTTACTCATGGAGCTTTCTATAAACAATTTTGTAAGTGGGAATTTTTGGAATTTTTGAAGAGAGCGAAGATGGGAGCTAAACTTAAATAGTCTTCTAAAGGCCTCAAATCCCCTCTAATGGGTGGCTACAATTTATAATTCATTGCATGTGAATTAATCAAATATAGTACCTTCAAAATGACCACTGTACATTTAAGACAATTATCATCTACCATCAATAAAAAATTTGATAGAAATGTGAAGGAACCTTCAAAGAGAATAATGGGCAGAGAGGAGTTTTTATAATGATTTTCATTGTCTGTCATGAATCCTCAAAGGGTATGAGATGATTTGAATATGAGAGCTTAACCACTCCTTGTCAAGACGTAGGAATTGTGTTCAAATTAGAATTTCAGATTTTATTTTGGTTTAGTAGAAAAAAAAATTTCAAAAAAATTGATCTATAAAAAGTTGGTAAATCAAGCTAATTTTCATCTTCAAAAATTTGTTTGAGATTTCCAACCTCCAATCAAAATTTATGGAAAAATTCAAAGAGGATGTTTAAAAATGTTAAAGAAAATGTCCCTTCCTACACCTCGGTGAATTTATCCATAACTTTTGTTTGAAGGCTTTAAATCTTAAATGGATTTTTAGACATGATAGTTAGATTGATTTTTCACATTAACTTGGTTCAAAGTTTTTGAAAAAATTTATTCTACTATGCCTAAATGAGGTTTATAAGTTTACTTCAAATACAATTTTTAATTTTGACTTAACTATAAGCGGTTGAGCTCCTATCAATTTTAATTTATATATCCCACATGTATTGTGTTACCTCCTACAACCCCACTTGTATAAAGATCTTGTCTTCTTACCTTTTAACAAATTACTTGAAGTGAATATTGAATATTGAATCTTGTATCTTTAAATTATTTGCATAAAAAATTTCATCCAACTCATGTACCACATAAAAGGAAAATTAGTTAGCTCAAATTCACTACCACAGAAAAATGACCACTTTCATTAGGTGACAAAATGCAAGACCAAACAAAATCAATGATTAGCCAAACATATTCTTCACCAACCAACTTTGGTCTAAATTTTCTAAATATTTTCTGGATAGTGCTCTAGGTCCATTGATTGAGGTACATTGCAATGAACTCTAATGATAGAAACCAAACTACCATGTACTATTCCTTGAAAGTCTTGAAATGGAAAAAAGAAAAACTTTTATTCCATGCCATGTAGACTAGGTCCAATGGAAATGATATTGCCTTCTACAATGCCATTAGACGAAGTCCATCCCAGTGAAGATGGATCCATCCTTCATGAAGATTTGGTATTTGCTTTTGTTTCCCTCATCAGGCCAAATTTGCTCGGGTGTGTTGGCTGGGACCCAAAGGCATTCCCCTGCCTTAGTTTCGTCGTCAAGGAGGGCAAAAGCACCTACGCACAAATTCAATTTAGTTTATTTAGAAGTGTGCATTCTGTAAGCTAGTAGCATCCAAAACATTCTTGTACCCCAAAATGGCACTTGCCAGATGTTCAGCTAGTGTATGTGTATCTTTTTGATGCCATTGTATCTAGTCTATATCAAAGATTGAAGTAATTTTAGAACATTTATCAATTGAACTTTGACCCTTCGATAACTTTGACATATGACATCCAAATCATGTATTCTTTACCACATTAAAATCCTCTTTTTATTTCCCAACAAATGCACATTCAGTTTCTGACCAATATCTATGGTCAATAGCTAAAGTAGGCATGGCCCTGCCTTACATGACAAACTTGAAGCGAGGTTCAAAGAACTTACTAAAGACTTGCATCAGAAATGGTAAGGAGTATATGTATCATGCATGGTGGGAAAGTTGCAGAGATCTGACTTACCTTTAACCACCCGATCCATTGGAACCATACCCACGTTGTCACGGAGAATAGCCATGAACGGAGGTGGCATAACATCCAGAAATGGAGTGTCCACATATTCGGGACACAGCGCATTCACCCGAATGCCCATCCCCAGTTGAGCTAAGGATCTCGTGAACATGACTACTCCAGCTGCATGGGAATTAGAATCAATCAAGGTCGTCATGGCGTGCACGGAGCCAAGCAAACTCAAAACAGTCAGCCATACAAGTTGTGTAAATGGGAAGCTTCATATCGGGTTGTAGGATTACTGTGACCATTCTGAGACTCCTCTCTATATATGATGGTTACAAGAACTTTAAAGGGACTAATTTGACTGAAAATCTTGCTTGATGCTGCAATGAAAACATAACATTCGAGAGCAATGAAAACCCTTTCCACAGAGTTTGGTACCGACTCAATCGTGTACAATAGCAGTCTGAATATCAACCGTTTCATTCATTAAATGAAGTTGTAGCAGGGTGTGCGTCAAAGAAAGAAGACTTTGGAAGATCAAGGCATTTTGATCCCTCCTTGAACTAGCAATTAGGCCCAAGGTGATAGCAGCTCATTAATGGGAGTTCCCAAAACACACAAGGACGCAATTGGAGACCAGAATTTGTCCTTACAAATTAATTACCTTTGCTTGCCGAATAGATAGGCTCAAACGGGTTTGGGACGAAGCCATATACTGAACTGATATTCAGTATAAGACCTCCGTGATCCTTCATCGCTTGAATCTGAGCATTAAAAGAGGTTGTTACGGTGGACATGATATCCTAGCTTTTGTCCAGATTGCTGATTCAAATTTGAACAAGATAACTCTCCATATACAATTAATAAACAATGAGATGATTAAGATAAATCAAGTGGTGAGTGGTTGGCCAAGGGTATATGGAAAGGAGTTAATTGAAGGAGTGGAGTACTGCTTTGCTGGTGCTGTCGATGAGGGCCGTAAGGTTGACAGCCAGGACGTTGTTCCAAGCTGCTGAGTCTTCGTAGAAAGTCTTCAAATTGATTGCACCGGAGCTGTTGATACAAATGTGTAGCCGTCCGAACACCTTCAGGTGACGGGCATATGCGGCAGCCAGCTCCTCTGAATGACTCACCAACAAGAATGGAATTAGTTACCTGCAAATTGTTTCTTATGTTTCAATTAAGCCTTCTTTGTTGGGGTTTCATTGCCATTTGGGGGTTCCTTCAATCCAGTCACAAAATATGGCCTTGAGAATTATCTGTTTGGGTTAGTTCTAACTTACACACTGCTGCACCCTCATGGATAGCGAGTGCAACTCTTGGAGCCTCCTCATAGATCTTCTGGAATCAAAATGAGAAGCATTGAAATGAGAAGGAAATTTAGAAATTTAGAACACAACAAGGAGGTGCTTGCATGTATGGGACACGCACCACTCTTGGTGACATCACACCGTATGAAGATTGCCGACGGCGAGTCAGTTGGTTTGTAAGAGACCCTGGCATGCTCCTCTTCCACCAAACGAACGCTTTCCTCTCCTGGAGCCGTCTTGGTACCGATAATTGTGACGTGCACTCCCCTGCTTGCTAAAGCTAAGGCCAGCGCTCGTCCTGCAGTACTACGAATGGACGCTTAGTTGTGTTGATTCACCGTAGCCAAATAAAGAAAAAGATGTTTCAGGATCATAATTGTTGTCGAAACTAATACAGTAACCAGAGAAGTGGAAGGAGAGCAATAGAAAGACTTTCAGTTCTACCTATTCCACTCCCTCCTCCAGTGATGAACGCTGCTTGGCCCTGCTCCACCTTCATTTTGCTTGTGTTTTTCCTCCTGAAACCTGCGTTTTGATTCAAAACACAAGGACACTCGGTGCGATTACTTCTGTGACTTGAAAACTTGAAGATGTTCAAATCAGACTAGAATGTACTGGAATGTAAAAGACTTATATAGCATGTCTGAAAAACGTTCGTCCTGACATCGATCACTGTGACTGAAGAGTCTCTTGAATGGGTTACTTTCACATCCAAGGGAGAGTATTTTAACCTTGGAGAGGGACAACAACCTCACTGTGATCAAGTTTTCACGTCACTATGTTGATCCCCTCTCCAGGTTAAGTTATGTCTCCTTGTGGCTGGATAGCGCTATTAGCAACGTCACAACATGAATGAAAAATCTCTTGGAGAAAAGTTCTACTAACTATGCCACATCGATGTAAATAGCAAGTGCTAGTACCGAGATCTAGTAGTATGGTCTTCCTGAAGGTATGTTCTCACTTGGTGTGAAGTCTGAATTTATAGGTAGGTTACACCTCTCGACTGATAATAGCATCGATCGTTTCTGAGTGATGATCTCCGACAGTTGTTTAAAGGATGTCCATGTGGAGTTTTCCTTGCTGCTGCAGTTGAAATAATGCGTAATTATTAACTTTGGAGCAACTAATGATTGGATCAATGCCATGAAATTAAATCAAGATGTCGTAAGCCTAGAACGGACGGATATTATTATCCTATCTGTCTGTGTATCACCGCGGGTCGTAGACTCGTAGACATAGCTCAGAGTGTTGGGCAGCTTGCACATGGGAGTTCTTGAGTGGTTAAGTTACAGACAGTCCTTGCGATAGCTCAGAGTGTTGGCATGGGCAGCTTGCACAAGGGAGTTTTTGAGTGGTTAAATTACAGACAGTCCTTGCGATAGCCCAGAGTGTTGGCATGGGCAGCTTGCAAAAGGAAGATCTTGAGTGGTTAAATTACAGACAGTCCTTGCGATAGCTCAGAGTGTTGGGCAGCTTGCACATGGGAGATCTTGAGTGGTTAAATTACAGACAGTCCTTGCGATAGCTCAGAGTGTTGGGCAGCTTGCACATGGGAGTTCTTGAGTCGTTAAATTACAGACAGTCCTTGCAATAGCTCAGAGTGTTGGCATGGGCAGCTTGCACAAGGGAGTTCTTGAGTGGCATGTTTTTCTTCCACCAAACAAACGCTCTTCTTTCCTTTAGCCGTTTTCGTATCGATAATTGTGATGTGCACTCCCTTGCTAAAGCTAAGGCCAGTCCTCGTCCTGCAATACTACAAATGGACGCTTAGTTGTGTTGATTTGCCATAGCCAAATAAAAGAATGATGTTTCAGGATCGTAATTGTTGCAAGAGCAGTGGAAGGAGAGCAATAGAAAAACGTTCAATTCTACCTACTCCACTCCCTCCTCCAGTGATGAACGCTGCTTGGCTATGCTCCACCTTCATTTTGCTTGTATTTTTCCTCCTAGAACCTACGTTTTGATTCCAACACAATAAGGACCCCAGTGCAATTACTTGCGTCTGTGACTTGAAAACTTGAAGATGTTCAAACCAGTCAATTCAGACTAGAATGTACTGAAGGGTAAAAGACTTATATAGCATGTTTGAAAAATGTCCATCTTGACATTGATCTCTATGAGTGAAGAGTCTTGAGTGGATTACTTTCACATCCAAGGGAGAGTATTTTAACCTTGGAGAAGGACAAAACAACCTGGTAACACGCAGATGGTGGGTATGGTGCAACCACACATAGTCGACCACTTAACCCTTGAAAAAGGCCCTTGGGGTCCAGTATACGATCCATATTTAGCCTTATTATAACTCTTCAATTGTGGTTTATTGTATGAATTGTGATACATTGTTATTTACATACTACCATGATCATTAATTTAGGTCAATGTCTTTCTGGTCAAATATCAATGTATTCATAATACACTATACGGCCAAAAAGGCTTTTAGGCCCTTCTAGGGTTAAGCAAATCCGTGCATGTTCTACAGTAGTAGAAGGCCTAAATGTAAATTTTCTCCCTTGTACAAACATAGATTGAAATGGTGGGCATTGCCAACATTTTGTATTTTTTTTCCTTGAATTCAAATTACTATGAGTTTTGGAAGCCCAAAATTGGCCTAAATCCATACCAGTACCCAATGTACAGATTCTTCCAAATCCGATCATTTAAGAACTACTTTTCTGTTTACTACTTCCTACTTTCTTGCTCACTACATCGGGATATGTGTCATGATCTTATTAGTCCCAACTTTGAAAACAAGAAAAAATTACATTTCAAGCACTATAAGAAAACGTAGTTTTTTTGGATGTCACAAAAAACAAGCATCTATGTTTTTAAAAACGGGTTTGACATCGACGTTGATGTCCTCCGAAATCTGTCAAAAAAGAAACGTCCAAAACATGCTAAAATTTTTGTGAACGTCACCAATAACATGACGATTTTTTGTGACGTCAAAAAAATTCAAGGCCTCCAAACTTCTCTAAGTGTGACATGTGGAGGGGTCCAAAATGCCAACTCAACTTTTGTTTGGGCAGTTTTTGCCACGTGTACTTTTTTCCCCCCAACCCCTTCTTGCCCGGGGCGGTGACGTGGACCCCTTTCAAATCTGACGTGGCATTTTTTGACGTAGACATGCCACGTCAGCAATATTGGATGAGTTGAAATTCTAAAGTCCTGTTGTTCATGACATCTCATAAAACGTAGACGTGTCCATTTTGACATCATTGTGAACAACCTTTATGTCATGCAAAGGTCAGTACAAAAAACCCTAAACAAGTTCAGTACAAAAAAAACTATTGAAAAAATAAAATAAAATAAACATATAAAAAATTTTAATTCAAAAAAATGTAAAGAAAACTTACCATGTACGATCAAAAGGATTTTTGATGGCAAAATGAAGGAAATAAGTCATTAAAATTTATTAAAAATGAAGGTAAAGGGGTCCTATTTATATTCATTCTCTGTCCATGATGAGACAAAAGATATGGGATAAATGAAAAATGGGAATTTGAACATTGTCCATTTTGACGTTGTTTTAGACATGTAGATGTTGTTTCAGACATGTGACATGTTGATTTAGACATCAGAATCAACGAGTCTTGTTTTTTTACACATTTTATATTGAACACAAGTTTTGTTGTACTTATCCCATATGGATTGTTTCTCTTCCTATCACCCCACTAGTATAAAAACCAGCTCTTCTCATCCATGGTGCACATCCATCCATGTCCTTTTTTTTTGCAAGGTATGCCGCGTGGTTGCCCTATCCTTAAATTTTTATATGTGGTCAACATTTCAAAACAATTTTTACTAATTTAGCCATAATCAAAATAAGTTTACTTGCTGATGTGGATTTCTCATGTTTTTTGTGATGTCAAAAAAAACATATTCTGTTGTGTTTGACGTCATGGAAGACATGTGACGTTGCAAGTGACATTCATTTATTCTCTGAATTTTGTTGCCTTGTTGTCGTTGACATCAATTGAAATCTCATTACCCAACACTTGTTTTTTGGCAAACGTCGGATGTTTTTGAAAACATGTGACGTTTTTCTGGACGTCATGTGTTTTTGTCAAAACATTGTCAAAAACGCAGTTTTCTTATAGTGAAGCTTTGGTTGGAAACCTGCTCTAACCTTGGTTGGAAATAGCTACACCCTACAAGGTTGGGTATAGATCATTGGTTGCGAACGGTGGTGGTTCTCCATCCTATAACTTACATCCAAAGTTGCAACTTCAAATGACCCTTCATAACTTTCACATATAGTATCCAAATGTCATATTCTTTGGCCTCTCTTCACTTGCCAACAGAAAAATATGAAAATTTGATGAGCCTAATAATAGTAAATATGCACAATAGCAGAAGTGGCGGTTTCGAGGTATCCTCCTTAGTTGACATACAATTATTTATACCTTGTGAGTCATATCAATATCTTCTCATGCAATTCAAATGGGCAATATTTATTTTGTATTTCTTCGAAAATAGTGTAGCTCAAGAGTACAAGCATAAGACGACCATGTATGTGGCCAGAAGATTTAGATATTGAGAAAGATGCATTGCAAGAATCAAGTCGTCTTACAAAGGTAACTACCCTTTATTCAGACAATGTGTGCAATTGGAATGATGAACTCAAAGCGTATATCCTTTAGAATTTGGATCCAAAGCATCCTGATGATGAGAATAAATAAGATCGAAATGCACCAAAGACTAAAGAAAGTGTCTCTCCAAGTTGTTAGAGGCTCATCTCCCATTCATTTCGTTGTTTTCCATATCTTGTTCACTTTTTTACTTCCAACCCAGTGCAATATTGTTAAATTGATGCGAATCTGGCATCAAAAATTGTGACAGGTATCTTCCCGAAGGTCTAATTTCAGGCCACAAACTACTATCACAGGTATGGATTTATGTTTCAGGCCGCACGTCCTGAAACGTGCCAATGAAAGTATTGGAGAACCGCCAATCTAACGAAATGAACGTTTTACATGAGGCCTTCTCACTCATGCATATTGGTAAATTCAAGTCCTCAGTAGTGATCCCAAGGTGCGAGAACCCGCAGGACTTCCAAATTAAGAATGTCATGCTTGTGAAGTGCTACTGCACCTTGTGAAATAAAAGAGAGCTCTGCACTGATTTGGAACTTTGCGCTCGTTTCGTCTTGGAACGCACAGTTTCAACGTCAACGACATTCTAGCTTAGAACAGAGACTTTCTCTGAATCCAAATAGGCTCAAAGTGAATCATTCTTGTAGCAACATCAGCTCAAAGCCATCACAGGTCTGTCACCTAAAATTACACAGATTGAAATCATCAGACTTCAAATCTGACGCATTCAGAGCTAGGAGTTTCAAAAGTTCATCCCAGAATTGCTTTGTTTCATTTTTCCAAACTCTGAGTGGAACCTTTTCACCATGACGAATCTCACAAGCCTGGTTCAACAATTGGCCAGGGGCCACAACATCATGTATCAATTCAATTTGGAATATTAGAGATGAGCTGGATGCCAAGACTAGGAGGAGAATCCAGAGAACAACAACCCATCCTTGGTGGTCACTAGGTACTTCCGTCTGGTTTCCTCATCCGGCCAAACTTGTGCGGGACGACTGGTCGGCACCCACATGCATTCTCCTGCCTTGCTTTCATCGTCCAGCAGAGAAAACGCAGCTGCATCAAATGCACACAATCATGAATGGCATCTTCAGTTTCAAGAGAGGTGATCATTCAGCTGTCCTCCGACGTCCAAATTTTGGATTATGAACTTACAGATTGCTTTGACCAATCTTTCGTTCAAATAACTCCTCGTTCAGCCAAAGGGACCTCCCGATACATAAAACGACCTTCCTTTCTAATCAATTTGATGGAAAAATGTGGTAAATAGTAATATATTCGTACTAAGATATAAGCGAAAATGGACAAAAGTTCCCAAAATGATTCAAGCCTTAAAGATGAAATATACATGCATGAGTGTTGTCAACGGATTTTCAAAAATCGGTGATCACACGCACAGAATCAATCATTCACGGTCACCAGTTTGTCGGACAAATTTGTTGAGATGGACCATTACATTTTACTGACACATGGTCAGCACTGGTACAACCCTTTTATGACACAATTATAGGAAGTGCTGACCCTGTGTCACAAAGTAATGATCGTTTCAGGGCATGGCATGAATGAAGGAGATGCTTGGCTTACCATCTACTACTTTCTCCATTGGTACGAATCCCAGATCCTCACGAACAAAGTCCACAGCGTCCGGTGGAATGTTGCGTAGAATTGGTGTCTCCACAAACTGCAATCAATTAAACACTCAATGGGACTTAGCCGTTACCAATTTTTCTCCTGAAGGTGCAAAGGGGGTGCGTGCATTCATGAGGTACAGCAAAGTATTGCAAAGTTTACCCTGCAGGCGGGATCTCGAGGGGAGTAACAGTCTAGGATGTCACTGAAGTCGTTAAATTAGACTAATAAACCTTCATCCCCATTTTTCTTGACACAAAATATCAAAATCATGGAGGTTACGGGAGCACAAAATGTTAATAAAATCATGGAGTGAGTGAATCACCTCGGGACAAAGCGCATTCACCCGAATGCCCATCCCCAGCTTCGCCAAGGTCCTCGTGAACATGGCAACTCCAGCTGCATTCCATGGAAGTAAACATACTGTAAAGTTGCTACACTCGGACATCTTTATTCCCACAGATCAGATCCAAAGTGCTCAAAATGCAGTCTGAAGTTAATGTATAATAGTGTGGTATGTAGTACTAGTGGCATTGTGGAGTCAAGAGGGTGGTCTAAACCTTTCATTGTGAGCGCCTGTCAAATTTGTTATTATCACATCATTCTAGGGTGTGAGAGTGCGAAATGAATTTTGAATTGGGTACAAAGTCTGTCTTCTCGGGCTTAGCGAGAGAACAGAGGATTGATCATGGAGCGCTACAGAAGGTGATATTATGAAGTCTCGGTACACTCAAAACTGTCAGAAATCTCTTTCAGAGCTTGGAAATCAGCAACGGAAATGGAGGATACAAACTCAGGGAGGTACAGACGTCGGTGGGCTAACCTTTGCTCGCGCAGTAAACATTGAAGTGTTCCACGGGCATAAAGCTGGCAGCTGAAGAAAGATTCAATATCAGGCCTCCTTGCCCTTTCATCGCTTGAATCTGCGCAGAAACAAGTTAACTAAGAGACTGTTTATTTTCCGCAAATCTGAAGAATCAATGACATGATTGGGTAAGATACTTTTCCGTTCAACGACCTCAAACTAATAATTTCTACCGACGCATCAGAAACTTTCCAGTTTCCAGCAGGGATACTTCAACTTTACAAATTTGCAGTTACTGCAATGGCTGGTAGTATTAACGTAACGTCAATTTCGTCAAAGTGGCGCGATTCCTGCGACAAAAATTGTGAGTGACATGATATGTAACGAAAGGTCTAACATCTAGGACTGGTATGAACTTCTTTTTCAGAACGGTTGTTTTCAGAAAGGTCGCAAAGTAATGGAATACCGACAAGTTAACGAATGGACGAATAAAAGCTTCACAGGCTTCACGGCCGTTGTAAGCAAAAACTAATGGAGGATGAGAAGAAAAAAACAAAAAGGAGAGTGACAGAGGTGTACTGCTTTGCTTGTGCCGTCAATGACGGCAGTAAGGTTGACATCAATCATTTTGCGCCAGTCTTCATCTTCGTAGAATGGTTTTGTACTCAGCACCCCGGCGTTGTTGATCCAAATATGAAGGCGTCCGAAGACATCTTGGTGACGGGCATATGCGGCAGCCAACTCCTCTAAAGGAAACAAACAGCACAACAAGCATCCAGACACGATTTTATTTTTTTTATTGAGACAGACACGAAAATTTTCTTTCTCCTAAGTGTTCCTCAAATTCGCTCACTCTTCCATCAGCGCCAATTTCACGCAGAGTTCATGGTTTCAAAAACTACCTACTGTGCTGCATCAATAATTGTCAAACAGCGAGCACACAAGCGCAAGGGAGGACTTCAGTACAGTTGAGTGAATCATACCACTCTTGGTGACATCACACCGTATGAAGATTGCCGAAGGCGAGTCAGTTGGTTTGTAAGAGACCTTGGCGTGCTCCTCTTCCACCAAACGAACGCTTTCCTCTCCTTGAGCCGTCTGCAAATCGATAATTGTGACCTGCACTCCCCTGCTTGCTATAGCTAAGGCCAGCGCTCGTCCTGCTCACAACACTTTTGCCACTGTTACATGCTGATTTGCGAAAGACACGTGTGAAATTTCCAGAAAGAAATTAAACTGATGATTGCCCAGAGTATGCATCGTCCGAATCAGAGAGAAATTCAATTTTGACGCGTTGATTTGAACAATATTTGCTGATCCGGACACTGATTTCTACTAGATGTCTATACCAAGGCATTGATTTCGTTTACTTTGAGTTGATGATCGATCTTCAGCCCGGAAGAGCTTCGACAGCAGAAATGGACAATCTAAGGAGGAATGCATGGTAAAAGGAGAAGTGAGACATGCCAATTCCACTCCCTCCGCCGGTGATGAACGCAGCTTGGCCCCGTTCAACCTTCATGTTGACGACGCCGTCACTCACCCAACCTGCGTTTTATGAAGCTCGCAAAAACAAGGTGTACAGTGACTACAGTCTATGAATGACGGGGTTTTCTACAAAAGCTGCAGCAATTCCCAAGTCCTGATTACAAAAGTCGGGTTTCTCCCGATCAAGCATCATCACTGACAACTCTTTTGACGCCAGCAAAAAAACGTGGCACGGTTCCAGTACGGCCCCCCGTCAATTGAATCATCCAATTAGACCCTTCACAAAATCCGAGTGAGGTAGAGTAGCCCAATAGCACACAGATTTGCTATTTGGGTACTTTGGAGAAGCTATTCTTCAGGTCCCATATTTTTCAGAGATTGAGTAGCTTCAGAGAAGTCAACTGCAAAAAGAATGAAGACATTCCAACAAGAAGTGAATTTTCTGTGATTTATCAAAGCTAAAATGTAAAAGTATGGTTGGACCTTTGTTGAAGTCATCTTGTTAAAGCATGGGCTGATGGGTCCACTCTTCAAATGCATTGCCATCATGATAAAGAGTTGTTAAGATTCTAGTAGTGGGTGGACAACTTACGCAAATGGAAGGATCCTATAGGTCTTAGGTGGCAAGGTTAGGTGGATGGTGGTAGTGGGCAATTCTACCTTAATAAGAACATCTATAATGCATCAAGTATCTCAGATAGGATTGGCATTGTGCCGTGTGCTTAAAAATTTCTATTTAAAACTCCACTCCAACGTTACCATTATTGGGGCCTCCAATTTCACAGCAACCACCTTAGAACAGCTATTTTTCAACATGTGAAGGACCCGCGAATTGGCCCCTTGTAGGAATAATCATTATTATCAACACTTTTCAAGCATTGGTATGTGTGCTAATCAATTCAATCTTTTCTTATTTTTATGAAAGTCTTTTTTTAATTTAGACTTTTTTATTCTTTTTTTTATAATACTTTATTTTTTTGGATTGCTAGCTTTACATTGGATCAATTTGTCCAATAAAAAAATTGTCATTATGTGGGCCTTGTAGAATGGCGTGCCATTTTTTGGTATAGGGCTTGTATGTGGAGTACACATTGCAGATGCCCGAAATAACTAAAAACAAATTTAGTGAGACTTCGAATACCAACTCCGAACTGCAACTAAGTGCATACATCATTAGATTGTAGATATAAGGCTCTCTAGCCTCTACATCACTTGATTTGAAAAAAACTTCAATGGATCCTAATCAATGATCTTAAAATTGGATAAAAAGCGCCAAGTTTCTATCCAAAAAATTTAGTACTAAATGTACATTGAGAAAAATGTAATTTTTTTAAAATTGAGCCAAACTTTAGAGAAAGTGGATGTGGGAATCACTGATTGCTCTTTTCATCCAAGCAACTAGTAGCATCCATCCTTGATTTGGTTTTCATTTGTTAGCCTAGGAACAATCTGGGCCGTGGATGCTTGGTGAGTGGCGGACTAGGGTTTGGGACACATTTTAGGCTATTTTTTCCAAAGTTTGTTTAGCAAGTTTGTTTTGCAGTTAAACAAACTTTAGCCTTAATGGCGGTTTAGAGTTTCAAGCTGGTGGAGTGGCAGAAGAGCATGTTTGAAATTTTTGGAGGCACTCCTACTTGCGGTCATTTATTTCCCCCAATTTTGAAGTGTTGTGGAAATCTCCAAGGGGCTTCTAGAAATCTCTAGCATTCACTGCATTCTGGAAATGGAGGTACAACGTGAATGAAGCTCTTGCAAATTTTGAGAATGGTAGTTGTGGAATTTAAGGGATGCTTTGCCTTTATTTTGCTTGCACTCCTACATTGCTTGCTCTTGCCTTTGCTACGTGCTTTCACTGTTTTGTCAATTTCTTCTTGTGCTTTGTTTTGTACTTGTCTGTCAATTTATGTTCTCTGCTAAGTTTGGTGGTTGAGGTGCAGGTCTCCAGTCTCGTCAATTTGTCATGTCGTCGTGGTTGAAGCTCCATGATAACTTCCGCATCCAAACTTTTGGATCCAATTAGAATGTTTTGGGCATTGGCAAATATTTGCAGCCTCACATTTTGATTGTTGCTGATGCAATTCCAATTACTGGCAATGCGCATGCTATTGGTGCAGTTTGTGGTGACAAAGTGACCCACATATCAAAGACAGGGCTCTCACAATCTCTCCCTAGACCACCATGCAAATGTTCAATTTTTGAAGTAACTGGTTTCACCTAAGACACTTGATGTTCGTACGCTGGCGCAAAAGAGGAGGAAGACGGCCCAGACTTCAATCATGAGGTGCTGACAAGAAGCCTGGGCGTACAAATATACTAGGTGATGAAATTCAAATGGCAACATTATTAGGGTCATCTGTCGCAGCTTCATTGAGATTACCGGGTAGTAAAAAGTAATGGTACCAAAGGCGGATAATTTGGAGAAACATAAAAGTAAGTGCATACGCAAAGAAGACGAGGTCCCTTTGCTTCACCTCAAAAAAGGTAACTACTTTGTGAAGCAGGATTACAAGCACTTTCAAATGACAAAGTTGTAAGCAAGGTGGAAGCGCGCCAAGGTTGTCGATCAGCTTCTTCACCTTCTTGGAGGTCTAGAGGGTGAGTTCAAGCAGAAAGGGGTCTAATTCTCTATCCTTCTCCATGCTTTGACTCACGGCCGTCCCATGTGTAACTATGAATGCCAACAACAATTGCTTAAGAGATCGAAGGTAAGAAATCTTTTATAAAAGTATTAGTCGGAATCCATGGGGTGGAAAATGAATGAGCACTTGTACAATTGTATTCTTGCAACTCTAAAAGGTATCATGCAGTCTGCCTCTATTCTCTCAATTTTTGTTGATGAGGTCACAACTATAAACAACCTCTTGGATGGACGTCCATGTTTATGCAATGCAATTGTGGGAAAGGGTATTGTGGGAATGTGATCCCACATGTTAGACCCAAAAAACTAGCATTAGACGGGAAAATTTAAAATTTATTCCTTTAAATAGGAAAGTTTTGAATTCAAATAGGAGATTAGAAGGATTTGGGAAATACCGGAACTCCGGATCTGGAGAAATCCTATTAGATGTAAAAACCTAATTCTGGAACCCTAAAAAGTTCCGGAAACCAGATGACGGCGCCAGCCCTAAAAGCCGGAAACAGGATCCGTAAGCCGTACGAGGGTTAGGCTTTCTTGCCAAAATCTCTCCCGGACTTCCATCCATCCGTTCGACCGTCCATCCGTCTGGACCAATATAAGAAGGGGACTGTAGCCGGTAGAAGGCACAGTTGCTTTTTTGCTTCCTTGCATTCATCTTGCTTTCCGTTTTTCCTTTTTTCCTTCCAAGCTCTTGGAACTTCCGGTAGATTAAGAGGTTGTGTGAGTTGCGATCATGCAGGTGTGTTCCGGAGTGACCTTCTATAAGCAAGAGAGCTAGGGAGAGGTTGTGCGAGGCTTCTTGTGTATGCACCATGACTTCCAGGGCGATGCGGCGCAAGCTGAGGAAGCAACCGAAAGAGGATATACCAAAGCTTATTAGAGGAGGTGATTCCTCCTAAGGAATAGGGTACAGAAGAATAGGAAGTATTTTTGTATATACTTGTAATGATGCCGGAGTTCGGTCATCGATCCGGGAAAGTAGGATCTAAGGGGATTACCGGATATCTAGCGGACCAGTAGGAAAGTTTTTTGTGTGATTTTTAGATAATGATAGGTTTAAGTATAAGTTAGATTTTGATGGACTATTGTGGTCACTTATACCATGATTTTCAGTTGTACCTTTGAGCTTAATTCAAAGTGTTTGGAGGCATTCTATTTTCTTATATACTTGGTGCATCATGTCATGTGTGGAGGTCCATTCGTGTATTTCCGGATGTTGAGAACTTACCTTGGTTAGCAAGTGTCTAGTTGTGTATGGTTTCTTATTGTATTAGATTGATGGGGAGATCGGCTGGATTGTTCCGGAGGGAGTGTTAGTGTGCTACCTGATTGGATGCCGGTATAGCCTGAAAGGAGGATACTATCTCATGTACGAGGGTGTCTGAGAGTCTGAGAGCAGGTTCCGTGTACGGGAGTTTGTGGGACGTAATCTGAGTTCCGGAATACTGGGATTCCCCCATAGACGGAGTTAAAGCCCTGGTGTAACGCCCAAGAAAGTGCGAGGATGTCCATTTGGTCGATGGGAGACTCAGTGTTGGGTTAGTGCTAGAATGTCGTTGTAGTCCTTGACCGTCCCTACGTGACTTGGTCTGGTAAGCCTTCCGGATTTGTGAGGCGATGGAACAGTAGGATATTTCCGGTCCCTGAAGTTAGGTCAGTATTAGTATTAGAGGTCAGGTGAGAGAGAGAGAGTTAGTGTTTCCAGACACGGTAAATATCCGGATGGTGGATTTGACCACTTGTCATTTAAACCCAGGGATCCTGGAAAGGGGCAACTGAACGGTTTCCAAAATTTTCCGGAGTCTATCCAGCACTAGTAGCCGGACCGGACCTCTAGTCCGGATTGAAAAAAAAAAAAAAAAAAAATCTTAAACCTAGTTTGCCTAGATCCGTGAGCCTTGAGTCCTCGTGGGAACGATTCCGGAGCGATTTACTCTAAGTTGGTCTTTAGCATAAATTAAGTACTAACTGGAGGAATACTGATCCGACTAATCACTACAAGTGCCGCACTTGCGTACCAAGAGTGGAACTGCCAATTATTTGATGGAGGTAATTATGTATACTCTAATAGTTGAGGGAGGCTTGACACGCAAGGAAATAGCTTGTAAATTGGTGTGTTTTAGGGCCGATGGGGTTAGTATCTTCCAAGGACCGCGAACAGGTGTTACAACTTAGATCCGTGAGAAGTGGGCTCCATTTCTATTTTCCTAATGAACGCTTTTTGTATTTCTCACCGTTTGAATCTTGCTGTAGAGACATTGTCCAAGTTTCTACTTGTATCACATCTTGAGGGCTCCTTCCAATCTATATATACTTACTTCTACCATAGCAACAAGCGGCATGTTGAATTACAAAGGCTCGCTGATCTCATAGAAACTAAAGGTAACAAAATGCTTCAAAATGTTGAAACTCGTTGGATTTTGATGAGGAATCATGCTTCGAGGATTTTGTTGGAGTATCAGACCTTGCTAGTCAAGTTTGGCATTGACATGACTAGTAGATCTGGTTCGAAGCCTCTTACAAGGGATGTTGATAATTTTGATCTTTTCTCTGATGTAGAGGTGCTACTATCATTATCTGTATTTATTCCTTTGGTTAATGTTGTGCATTGCTTAATGAAACTTTTCTTAGGCTTGTGATATATTCATTAGCAATTTCATGCAAGCCGTAAAGCTCTATTAGGATGACCTAGCATGCATGTTTGTAGATGCTACTTCAACGTTCAACAAGGTTGACTTTCCCTTATACAACAATTTAGTCTCCCTTACGAGTATAGACATCCCCCTACAATGGCAGAAACTCCCTGGGGAGACTAGCATTTGTCATTTATTTTCAACTTCAAGAAAACACATGTATTTACAAAGTGCCATGATAAACAAACTGCTATACTGTACATTTGTTTATACCACAAAAGGAGTATAATTGTGTACAAGACAATGTGGAATGACAATTCTCAAGTAAGTCTCACACTTTTTCAATTTTTTTTTATTTCTTCTCTTCAACTATTAACTTCTTTTCTTTCTTTTGTAAATGATGTTGTGATTGTCTTTGTCTACAAGAGCTTTAGGTTTGAGTTTCCAAGTTTGGATTTCTAGATTTTAGTTTCCAAGTTATTTTGTTGCGGTATAAGAACCGTTAATTCCCCTCATTCAGCCAACAACACTTTACCTATTTAGTTCAAGTTTTTTCTCAATTAATGCAGATTTTGCTTGTGGAATTGGATTTTTATTTACCATTTTTTCATCTAAAACATATATAGTTTTAGAATCTGTTTCGCAATCAGTTTCACAAATAGTTGTAGTTGGACTTGTAGAGATAGTTGAATGCTTAAGTAATGAGTTTGACCATTGTTTTTCACAACAAGAGCTCTTAGACACATTCAACATTGTCTATCCATAGTATTGGTTGCATGACAGTGCCAATGCTAGTTTAGATTAGCACCTGGTGGTTCTCAAAGCGTTTTACACCACACAAAGGACGGTGAACAAATACATTGTTCCTAAGATGCTATTGATGGCTAATTTGGACAATCAATAGGGCCTATTTAAGTTGACGATGAAGGCCAATGTGGAAGCTATGTGTGGCCCACCCTTTGACGTGAATCCAATCATACAATTGTGGCACAAACTCTCCCAATCTCGCCACTTGAATAAACTTATTTTTGAATATTTTAAGCTAGCTGAGATAGATTGTTGCTTGGTTTTTGGTTCTGTGGAGGACGAGAGATGTTTTTCGAATCTCAAGTTCCTAAAATCTTGCCAATGAAATAGGTTAGGAAAGCATCTCCCCCTTTTTGTGCGCATGTTTGGCCATCAATAGTTTTCATTGGAGGATTTTCCTTACAAGGATGCCATTTAATCTTGGAAAAGTGTTGTAAAGGTTGGCCGGTAAGGGAATTCCTAAATTAGGAGTAGTATCTTCACAATCAACATAGAAATTTTTTTACTTTTAATTAGTTTTCATGAGGTTAGGCGTGCCTTACAATTCAAGGTTTCTTTGATTGAAGACTCAACTGATTATGCTACCCAACATGCTTTTGTGACTGTGAATGGAAGAGGCATGACATTGGTGGACGAAGTAGAGGCGTGACAATGCTGCAACTGCAAATTTCGGCTAGCTTTCATGTTGTACACATTTGTTTGTTTGTTTTTGCTAACCCTATAACATGTCTTGCTTATTTTGTATTGTGCAGAACACTAGCACTGTAGTAGGGCAATCTAGAAGGGTTCAAATCCCTTGCTAGTGACAAAGAAATTTATATGTGGATTGGACAATTTTTTTGGAATAAAATCTAAAATTGTGAATATTTGCATGGCCTTGTGAACAAATCATCATTGCATCACAAACTTCTTTTCCCACTAAGCAATTTGGGAAATATGGAATGATATAAAATAGCCTTAAGTTTACACTTAATTTTTTCTCATGTTGCCAATTGTACTCTACCACTAAAAAATATATATGCAAAATTCCACCTTTTCAAACTCATTTTCACTCTTTGTTCCCACCAATTTCTCTACTAGTCGCAGAAATAGGTACCTACTAGGGTGTGGCCATAGCCTACTATCAAAATAAGGAAAATACATCCTAAGAACATTGATCCTGATGAGACAATAACTTACTTGGACTGAGAATGAGACATCAAAAGGAGCTAAAATTATTATGTTGAATGGAGCCTATGCACAAATGGTAGCTGAATTCTTTGACAACTGGGCAAATAACACTAGTAGAAAATGCAGGAATTTCAACAAAATTCTGTTGTTTCGGTCACGTTGATTCGGTCATTGAACAACAGAAATCTGTTGAAATTAACAAATTTTTGTTAATTTCAACATATTTCTGTTGTTCAGTGACCGAATCAACGTGACTGAAACAACACAATTCTGTTGAAATTCCTGCATTTTCTACTAGTGTAAGCAAATGGAAACACATGTCCCAAGGCTTCCATTAAGATATAAGCGTAGGCCTTCCCTCACACTGTTGAACATCCACATTCAACGCCATAGCCGCCAAAGCAATCCTTGTGACTCGAGCTTGATGAGAGAAAGTAGTGGATTGTAAGCGGGAAACCTAAACCCTCATGTGCATGAAGTCAAGACCTCTGAAACAAGATTTGAAATTGACCTCCACTATCAACTTTCATAGCACAGCCATCTCCTTCACAAGTGACACACCTCTACAAGACCAGGGTTACATGGACGTCCGGACGTTCGGACGTTCAGATGGACGTCCAGCGTCTACGTCCGCTGGTTCCCGAACGTCCGCCAACATAGGACGTTCTGATCGTCCAGCGGACGGGGAGGCGGACGGGGCGGACGGGAGGCGGACAGGACGGCGGACGGGGAGCCGGACGGAAGGGTGGACGGGGAGCTGGACAGCAGGGCGGACGAGGAGGGCGGACGGGGAGGGCGGATGAGAGGCGCACGGGAGGGCGGACCGGGAGGCGGCCGGGGAGGCGGACGAGAGGCGGACCGGGAGGCGGACGGGGAGGCGGACGGGAAGGCGGACGGGGCAGACGGGTCGGTGTGGGGTCGTCCGATCGGGGCATCTGGCAGAAAATGGGGTAAACTTCGGTGTAGGTTTAGATGAGTTACATTTGATGTGCGCAATTTCATCCAATTTTTTTTCTTTCAAATTCGAGCAATTTGGCATTATCATCCAATTTTTCTTCAAATTTAACCTATAGATTTGGTGCAGTCCATTTTTTTTTAGGCATTTGCACCTTCAATTGGCCCAAGAAAACAATGGTTCATGGTTCAAACAAATTCAATCATCCAAATAACCATAGGATGTTGTAACCCCTACATGCCGAAGCCTTATTTTCAAATTTAAACTTCCTTTAATTTGCTCTAAATTGAACAAAGAGCCCACATTTTGGTAAGATGTATCAATTTTTTTGGAATTGTAACCATACAAATTCAAACTAGACTTGTTAGAGATTGCATAGGAAAAGAAAGCACAACAATATCACTTGTACAGTGAAAGATTATAACATTTGACAATGATGCTGTTAAAATCACAAAAAAAAGTTGAAGCCTTTTTGGCAAGGCAAATCTAAAATGTTGGGGACCCAAAGAATATGAGGTTAATGGGCCAAACTTGCCCAATCAATTTACAGCTTTGCAAAATTTACTCTATACTTTTTTAATATGAATTTCCAATATGAATTTTCCTCCAAGACCTACTGTATTTGAGGCTCATTTCCAAAAGCTCTTAATACAAAAGAAAAGTCAAGATTGCACAAGGTACCCTTGCATAATATCTCTTTCAGAAAAATCATTGTCCTTTAATTGCAAGATCGGACTTCTGGAGCCAAAAGTAGACTTCAAAAATAATTTCCCAAAATTATTACCTCACTAAAATGATGAAAAATAGTTAGGTTTTACTGAACTTCTAAGTTTTGCAAACACCATATTTAATATTTTGGGTCCTCAAGCATTTAGGGGGTAATTACTATTTTTTTTTAACATGTTAATGAAGCCGACAAACTCGTTGCATGCAAAAAATTAACAACACACCATTGATACCAAACAAAAAACCATGCTTCTAGAATCTAGAAGACAATTTACAATTATACATAATACATTGTCCAATTGAATATCTTCAACCATACATGGCAAATTAAAGAATTGGAAGACCATACAATTTAAAACAAAAACTTCCCAATCTTGCAAATACCAACTTAAAAAATCACAATTTCCGTAATTGAAGGGTTTTAGACTTTTCTATGCAAAATTGCAAACCAACAATGACAAAAGATAGGGACAATTCACACACTTTAAAAATCATTATCAATTAAAATATCCTCGTCAATTACAAAGGCACATAAAAGTCCAACTACATTGGCATTCATTGGTCTTAAAAAATCAAAATGGTGCACATATGCTATGCAACTATGTAATTCGCATACATACTACATTACTACTTGGCATCTATGCATACTACCAGCCTATATACTTATATGAACTATTCTTGAACTTCAATATGAACCACGGAAGTGTTCATCTGGAACAGGCTAGTTGAATGAAGTACTAAAACGGAAGATGACTTGTGCCAAAGTACTCTCTTTGTTCTGAACGCGCTTCAAGTAAGTATCAAACACCTGTGCAAATTGTAGATGGAGGTACTTGACATGTGAGCTACTTGATTCACGCTGCAACTTGTGATACGCCTCCGACATGCACTGCCTACTGATCCGTTCAGCTAATTTAGCAACAACATATTGCTCGAATAGCATGGAAAGAGAAGGGATGTTTTGCACATCCGCATCTCTTCCGTGTACATAAGTAATATTGGGATCCACCCACCACCTCCTCTTTATAGCTTCGACCTTTTCAGCTGTTGATGTGAATGTATACAACGACTTCATAGGCTCGCTCAACACTGTAGTCATCCCCCAATCACAAACTCCAATGTAAACCCGGGACTCATCTTTAGGAAAATGAAACATGATGTTGTCCGGAGAAATGTCGTTGTGGAGATGTCCAGCGGTGTGCATCGCATTCATGATGTGCAGTAATGTCCATGCAAGCTCCACGCATTTGGCTCTAAATCGCTTCAGATTTTTAGCAGCAATGATTTCTTCTTCTGTTATACGCGGCTCATACAACACTCGAAGGGCTATATTGTCTGGATAGTCGTCATCCCGACGCATCATTTCACGCAATGTACCACCGTTCCACCAGAATGAGTATCCTTCATTCTTTTTGGAATGCACTGCAAAAAAACGTATCACTCCAACATGCGGAATCCTTACTGCCATAGTCTCAGTATTGTGTTCCATCTTTGCAAAAGTAGGTCGTTCACCTTCTTGGAGAGACATCTTTGCTGCAAACTCCCATGATGGATGAATCTCCCCACATCCTTCTATTCGCACTCTCCGAATTGTAGCATAGCCACCCTGCATGATTTTGTTATTTACGGGAATCACCGTGGCCGTTTCCGGAAGGGCTATTAGAAGGCGACGTGTATTTTGTGCTTGGTCCATTCCAGGCTTGCTCGTCCACCAACCAATTGACCCTGCTCTATTCTGCCTCCTCTTAAATGGTTAGCACCTTTTGGTGAATAAATCCGCTTTCATAATGACATGCTCGAAGGCTTCATCATTTTCGTGTTTCTTCCTCCAATATTTATCCAAAATGACCGAAGCATTCCATAATGCATCATGCACCTTGCTGTCAAGAAATTTGGGGAAATTCTTCTTCTCCGTTTCATCAATCCACTGCGGTACGTGCAAGGCGTTCAACATCCTCTGCCTCATATCCACGAAGAATCTCTCGATGCAGTCCTCTTCATATCGCACATATTTAGTGTCAAGAGACACTGTAGTCTCTGTCTCATAAAACTTCACAATCAATTCGATTAAGAATGCTTTGCAACTCTCCGAGGGATTCTCCCTTGTCCACTGAATAGAGGGGGCTTCTTCTTTTCCCTTCGGCTCCTTAGAAGCCTTCTTCGCCCTCGGCATGTTGATAACCCAATAGAATGATGAACGTCAAAGTTTTATAAAAAAATTGGCAAGAGTTACCCCAAATATTAGACTCTTACCCATCCAAAGAAAGGAGCCATTGGAGGTCAAACCACCAGCTCTCCGCTCTCTCTTGCATGCAAAGGGGAAGGCAAAAGTGAGAGCGGACAGTCCGTCCGCTTGTCTTATATGAGGCGGACGGCCTCATTCCAGTCTTATAGCGGACGAAGGCCGTCCGATCGGGCGGACGGACTGGCCATCCGCCTCTTCCTGGCCGTCCGAGCGGACGGTTTAGGGTTGGCGGACGCCTCGTCCGGTCCGCACGGTTGAATAGAGGCCATCCGATCAGGCGGACGGGGTGGCCGTGCGCCCCCTCTGGCCCGTTCGATCGGGCGGACGGACAGTCTGCGTGATCAGACGGTCCAGAGGGGGCGATTTTTAGATCATTCGCTTCATTTCTACCGTCTCATTTTTAGGGTGATTTTTCACCCCTTTTCATTCAATAAGCTTTATGTAGGTCTTCTTGTTTGGGAGGAATTGGGCATTTGGGCATTTCAATGCCTAATAATTAAAAAAATAGACCCAAGGCTTCTTCTCAACTTTCTTCAATTTCTTGAAATTTTTACTTCTAAAAAAATGTCAATATTTTCATTACATTTATCATTTTCTTGGAATTTCGAGTTTTTAACCGTACAAATTCAAACTAGACATGCTAGACATTATGGAAAAAAAGAAAGCACAACAATATCCCTTATGGAGTTAAAAATTATAATGTTTACTTATGAGGGTGTTCAAATTGCAAAAAAGAGTTCAAATATTTCTTGCAAGTCAAACCATTGAACTTCGTGACACAAAAAATTGGAAGGCTTAATGTGTATAAGCTCAATTACATTAGGGCTAATCAAAATCCACAATACTATTATACAATTCTTCCAAATGAATTTGGATTCTAATTTATTTTCCAGAACTAATTGCATTTCAATCTCATTTCCAACTTCCAAGAGCAGGTAAAGAATACAGAAAGTCAACATTGCATTCGGTACCCTTGCACTAAATCTAAAAAAGAAAAAACACTATCAAGCATTTCCAAGAAGAGATTTTTGATACTACAACTAAACATGTTCAATAGATGTGCATGTTCAAAGTTTTAAATAGTGACATCATTGACCACTAATGGTCACAAAAGTGGTCACCAAAATACATTTAAACAATAATAGTAAATCTATAACCTCCGAACGTACCGAAAATCGAAGATTGCAGATTTCTTCATTCACCAATGACGAGGAAGATGAGACGTTGGCCTCAATGTTAAAGAAGCAAGGAAACCGCCTACCAGCATCTTCAACAAGGCTAGCGGACCCGACACTGGAATCTTCAAATGCTATAGAGGCATTCACTGAAGAAGGGAGAAAGGCAGGGATGACAATGATGATGGAAGAACCCTCTAAAGCAAAGAACAAACGAGTAATGGAGTCGTTTGCTATCTCTTCAACGAAGAAAGTGAATGCAGGAAAAAAAACCCTTGATAAGCGTTTGTCTATTCCAGAACTTCCGTTGAGAAAAGGAAAAGCGGTTGATCGCCTCCGTGAACGTGTAGGGAAAACCTTGATGAAAGCAAAGAACGAGCAAATGATGGGCAAGCCTAAGAAAGCTCGTGTATCTTCAACAGTACAAGAGAAAAGAGGGGAAACTCAAACACTTTCATCAGACGATGAAGAGAACACCATGAATGATGAAGATGATGGATTCCAATCAAGAGAGTACAGTAGCGGGGCAGAGGTGAAAGGAGATAGTGATTACCACCCCTAGGCATTCAAATTTAGAAAGGATTTGAATGAAGAACATTTACAGAACTTGGTGCTCAAATGCTTACGATTTAGAGAGATGAATAGCTAAGATTTATTAGTTCTCGGAGCATTTCATAGTAGTACAAGGTTGCCAAATTATCTTGAAAAAATTAATGAAACTATCATTTTGGGGGGATTTTGTCCCAAGTAATATTGAAGAAATCTTCATTGTGTTATTTTTTGTTCTCAATTTCAAGTGTGTAGCACGTAAAAATTTCTGAAGCGCCAAAACTCACAAATATGTAAGAAGAACCCTAAAACAAACTGAAAATCATGCAAAATTGCAAAATGCAAAGTTACAAACCCTCACTCTCTCAGTCGGTCACTCCCAGACTCCCTAAACCCCTTGGCCCTTGAACCGTTCGCGCGTCCGCCCGTCCGCCAATCCGTCTGCTTTCCCGTCCGCTCGTCCACCCGTCTGCCACTCCGTCCGCTCGCCCGTCCGCCCATCCGTTGGCCCGTCTGCCCGTCCGCCAGTCTGACCGGCCCGTCCGCCAATCCGTCCGCCCGTCCGCCCGCCCGCCCGCCCGCCCGCCCGCAGGACGGCGACCGAGGACCGTCCGTCTGCGTCCGCAGGGTCCGGATGTCCGGACGTGCGGACGTCCGATTTTGGACGTAATTTCGCCGCGGACGCACGTCCACGACAACCCTGTACAAGACAGACATTCTTAATGCTCATTATGGAAGACCAAGCGGGAAGACTCCTACAACTAGATATGAGGCTAAAACACACCCGAACGGCCTCTGACCAACCATTCCTGGTCAAAATCTAGAATTCTGGATAGGCCGTGTCAAGTCTGCGTACATCCTAAGCTGCGAAGCACAATTATGTGACAATGTCAGAGATCAGACCCATGGATTTGATTCATTTTTGGTTCTAAACTATTGTTTGAGGCTTGGGTACACAGTTCCATCTAAATGCAACCTTGAACTTTGGCAAAAAAAAATTTTAATCTGTGGCATCTGAAAAACATCCGCTCTGACGCACAAGGGTTAATCCTAGACCGCCCAGCCTTGAACTGCGAGAGTGACACGTCTTCTGATGCACTGTGAAAGAATCACTACAAGAGAAACTGATGCTAATTGACAAAAAATTGACAAGTTTCTGTTACTCTGAACAAAAAATTGTCCGAATTGACAAAAACCTGTCAATTTTCTATCAATTAGGACTAGCTGATTTCTGTCAATTAGGACCAGTTTCTGTCAATTTGGACAGTTTCTCTTGTAGTGAATCAAGCCCTACAAGCGAGGTGGGTGAAATCTCAGAAATCCATTGTATGAAATTGTGAAGAGGTTTGTGGGAATGTGATCCCACATGCTAAGCCCAGAACATTAGCGTTTGAGGGGAAATCTCGAAAATTGTTCCCTTAAAAAGAAAGTTTTTGAGTTCTCATAAGAAATTAGGAAAATTCAGGATTATCGGATCTCCGGATCCGGAAATATTCCATTAGGTATAAAAACCTAATTCTAGAACTCTAGGAAGTTCCGAAAATCAGATGACGGCGCCGGCCCTAAGAGCCAGAAACCGGATCCATACTAGGATTAGGTTTTTCCCGCCAAAACTTGTCCCGAACTTTCATCCAACCTTCCGTCCGTCTGGCCAGTATAAGAAGAGAACTGTAGCCGGCGGATGACACGGGGTCTTCCTTATTTCCTTACCTCTGAGTTTTCCGCCTTCTCCGCTTTTAAAGATTTCCGGTAGACTGAGGGACTGTGTGAGTTGCGATCATGCAGGGGGAACCGGAGTGATATTTTGTGAGCAAGAGAGGTAGGGAGAGATTGTGTGAGGATTTCTTGTGAGTGTAATGGCTTCCAGGGCGAGCCGGCGCAAGTTGAAGGATTTACCAGAAGACTCGGACGAAGAGATGCCGCCGCCACCGCCCCAACCGAGGATGATTCCGGTGATGAAGGTGGTGCCGGAAGTTCCCATCGAGGAGGACCGGCTGGAGCACCTGTGATGGAACCTCACCAACATGGGGTGTGAAGGTTTCATGGAGGTTCCTTGGGGCATCCGAGAAGAGAGTTTAGTGTCTGATATGCTTCGTCCGGAAAGCGGTATTTTGGATACCACCCTCCGGGCGAAGCTAGAACTATAGACGATCAAGGTGTGGAGAGCCGTCTACAAACTTCGGATGGCGCTGGACAAAGTTATGGAGAAGAATCAGGAGTGTATGGAGGGCGAATTCCGAACGCTGGCCAATCTGAAGGAGAATCACTAGGCTTCCGACCTAGTGAATCTGGAGTATTGGGATGTGATAGCGTTTCTCAACCCTATCCTTCACCCGACTAAGCCAAGGCGAGTGGTAGCCAAGGTGGCTTCCACCATCCTGGGGAGTCTTCAAGGTAAAATGATGATGGATTGGCAACCGTCATCCACGAGTTGATAGGAGACCTTGTGAGTTCCCTCCGGTTGGAGAAGAAGGGTGGGAGCCCTCTTCCGGCTTACATCTCCCACCTGTATGCCCAGCACTCCCTGCTCAAGGCGAACGAGGAGATTGCCTATCAGGAGCTAGTTCGGCTTCAATAGTACGGAGGAGAAGAACCTTCTCCCTGAGACGGACCAGACGATGAAGAGACGGATGAAGAGGAGCCGCCCACTCCTCTAGCAAAGAGGCCACGGCAGAATAGGACTCCACCGGTAAGGCTAATAGAGGATCCTTTCACGCCGGAGCCATTGGAGGAGGAAGTTCCGGAACGAAAGGAAGAATCCAGACCGGCTCCGCAAGAAGTTTGACCTTCTTCACAAGAGGTTGGACCGGTGCTACTGCAAGCTGGTCCCGCTCAGACTGAGGCCGGACCGTCCTGGATCAGACTTACGGAGGCGGAGGAGGGAGATAGAACCGAAATCCAATTAGGGGGGACACCAATGGAAGATATCGCGGAAACGGCCCAGCACATCGTATGGCGGGCGGACGAACTTATGAAGGTCCTCTTCAATTATGAGGAGACCCTCAAACGGGTGTGCCGGAAGATGGCACTGACCGACCGGAACGCCATCTTCCGGAGGACGGATGCGTTGGTGGCGGTGAAGAAGCAAAACGCCCTCTTGATAGAGAAGCAGAAGCGGCTGGTAACGGAGTTGGAGGCTTTACGAGTGGAGAAATGGACATTGCTGGATCGAGTCCAGGAATCGGAATCCAAGTGCGTCAGATTGGAGAGCGATCTACGCACAGCCCAAAAGACGGCCAGAGTCATAGGAGAGGACCACCGCCGGCAGATAGCGACATTGTGCCAGGGTGTGGTCCGGCTCCGAAGTTCCTTGGAAGTACCGGCGGACTACATCAACAAAGCCCAGCTATTCGAGGCCAACTTCGACGCAACCGCCAGCTCGAGCGAGATCCCCATCATCAAGTGTTTACTGGAGCAAGCGAAACGGATAGACGCCTCCCGGGCCGATATGCAGGATATGATGGAGTATCTGGCTCCCGCTGAGTCAGATCCGATGACTCCTTCTTCCCCTTCCGCTCAGACTTTGGTGGTTCCGGCAGATAATGATCCGAAGCCCATTGTTACAACAGTATCACCAGTGGTACTGGCTAGTCTGGAGCTTTCACCACCGCCCAGAAGGCCAGAAGAAGTGGATTGGGGTGCGGTGGTACCCCAAGGAAGTGAAGACCTCCTTCCGGTGACCCCACTCATTGACCTTACGGGTACTCCTACGAAGACTCACGGGGGCCGAACGATACAGTCTTCTCCCCGTCATAAGAAGACCCAGAAGGATTCTCGGGGAAGTCCGGAAGTTCCGATAGTCGGAACCCGGAGTGTAGATAGGGACACCAACATCGTGGGAGTTCCGAGATGGGGAGCAAGGGGTCCGGATGTGTTTTCTCCAGGGAGTAGCCGGAAGTAGATCAATCTGAACTCGTTGAAGGACCTTGCTCCTCCCACGGATAAGGATCCCGAGGAATAGTGTGCAGTAGTGTATATTAGCAACAGTACCGGAGTCCGGCCGTCAAAAGATGAAAAAATAGGATCTAGGATTACCGAAAATCTAGCGGACCGGTAAGAATGTTTTGTGGGATTTTTAGGATGATGTTAGTTTTAGTATAAGTTAGGTTTTGATGGACCTTTCTGGTCATTCACATCCGTCCCATTATTTTTAGCTTGTATCTTTTTGAGTCTAATTCAAGTGTTTGGAGGTTTCCATTCTCTTATCTTTTGTATTCGGTACATGCTTGTGGGGGGTGGGGGTCCTTTCGTGCTTTTCCGGATGCTGAGAATTTACCTTGAGTAGCAAGAGTCGACTTCGTGAGTGGTTTCCGGGTGTCACTAACTTGATGGGGAGATTGGCCGGATTGTTCCGACGGTAATGTTAGTGTACTACCGCCTGGATGCCGGTATAGTCTGAGGGTAGGATATGGCCTTAGGTGAAAGGGATCTGAGAGGCTGCTAGCAACTTCCGTGTACGGGAGTTTGCAAGACATGCCCGAATTCCGGATTGCCGGAATTCCCCATAAACGGAGTTAAAGCCCCGGCGCAACACCTAAGAGAGTACGAGGATATCCACCCGGTCAATGGGAGGCTTAGTGTCCGGTTAATGTTAGAATGTCGTTGTAGTCCTTGACCATCCCTGCGTGACCTGGTCCGGTAAGCATTCCGGATCTGTGAGGTAACGGAAGAGTAGGACACTTCTGGTCCCTGAAGTATTAGTTTAGCATCAGTATTAGAGGTTGAGAGGTTGAGAAAGAGAGAGAGCGTGTTTCCGGACACGGTGAGCATCCGGACGGTGGATCTGGCCACTCATCACCTAAATCCAAGAATCCCGGAAGGGGCAACTGAACGGTTTCTAGACTCTTCCGGAACCAACCCGGTACTAGTGGCCGGACCGGACCTGTAGTCTGGAGTAGTAAATAGGAGAGAAAATGAATGCTTAGGTCGAAGTTAGCCTATGAATATGTAAACCTCAAGTCCTCGTGGGAACAATTCCGGAGCGGTTTACTCTAAGTGGGCCTTTGGTGAGAATTAAGGGCTAACTGGAAAAATATTGGTTCGACTAATCATTACAAGGTTAGTGGCGATGCTATCAAGAAAGGTAGAGGCATAATCGGGTGGGTAGATGCGGAGATCAAGTAGTTGATGGACATCAAATTGCATGAAAAAAGGAGTTTTTTTGGGATGCGGCACTTTCATTTGAATCATTGGACAACCCCAGAAATTTCCAATTACAGAAAGTTTTTGCTATATTTACAGACACTACAAGAGAAAGTGTCCAAATTGACAAAAACTGGTCCTAATTGACAGAAACCAGCTAGTCCTAATTGACAGAAAATTGACAGGTTTTTGTCAATTTGGACAATTTTTTGTCCAGAGTGACAGAAACTTGTCAATTTTCTGTCAACTAGGACTAGTTGATTTTTGTCAATTAGGACCAGTTTTTCTTGTAGTGAGAGACCCTATAAGTGACGACATAGTGGAAGAGTTGCTGGATTTTGGCTAAAAATGTGGAATGGAGAAGGCACGAAAGTCCACTACGATGTACAAGCAAGGGGCAGGTGACCGGTTTCAACCGGAAGGTGCCCACGGGTTACTGCCGGTGACTGCTAAAGTTGTGAATCCCGAGAAAGGCCATGCACGTTGTGCATGGCAGGAACAATTTGGTTCCTAAACGCCGTCCACAGAATTCAGAGGGCATGTTTAGAGTGCACAACTCATACTAAACGAAAACAAAAATCCGAATATACACACATACATTTGAATCTTGAGAAATTGATAAATCCAATGTCAATTACACGAAAGAAACATAGGGCACTGCTTGCAACAGAGAAAGTTCAAAATTCCACTGCACGTTTCTCACTAACAAAAACTGGGTAGGTCTACATGCAACCAAGTTGAACTACCTTCAAAAAATCAAAAAACAATTGCACTCGACAATGATGACGACGCTCTCAATCTAGAGTTGCACTTCGGGCTAGAGTTGGACTTTGGAGTGGAGATGGACTTCGAGGTGGAGACCCTCCCCAATAGTTTGAGTAAAAGATGGGCTCGAAGTGTGGGGTATTCACTCGCAAGCGGCTTCCCCTCAAGCTCAAAGATCTAGGCTCCATCAATGGGCTTGTCGCCCTGGTCCACACTACAAACAACAACAAAAAAAAATGAAGTCAATTGCGGTGGTAACGCAAAGCAAAGTCCAATGTACGGAATGCCTATTTCTTTGAGCTGTAGACCTTCGGGTAGGATCTTTACACATGAAGACAGGACCACAAGTTGCACAGTAATTTGCTTGCTTCCTTTTACAGACACAGCACCTACGTTGGAGCTTCATGTTGGTCTATAGAAAGTGCAAAGCAGAGGGTGCCCGATTCCACCTTAAGCATGTGCGTGGCAGGGAGATCTTTGGCATTATCAAGTCAAATGCTACATCATACATGAAATTTACACGGCGGACTTTCCTCTCCCCCCTAACACGTCGGTCATGGTGGTAACAGACCCATGCATTGTGGAGCACTGAATCGACTACGAACATGAGGTATTTGTGCCACCATTTGTTGCTTTGGAATTGGGTGGTGTAATGGGTCCTCACACTACAAGAGAAACTGTCCAAATTGACAGAAACTGGTCCTAATTGACAGAAATCAACTAGTCCTAATTGACAGAAAATTGATAGGTTTTTGTCAATTCGGACAATTTTTTGTTCAAAGTGACAGAAACTTGTCAATTTTCTGTCAATTAGGACCAGTTTCTCTTGTAGTGTCATCTGGTCAACCAAATCGACACCACGCATATTTGTCTGATATTCAACTTGTTGTGGTGTTGTTCGGATCTCCTCCCTGATGCCTTTCAACCACCGCTTGGCTACGGCAGGTCCTGTTGGATTAGCGGAAGTACTCAAGAATGCCACAAGCTTCGAGTCATACCACACTTATGCTGCCATTTTGCCACTGGAATGAGTTGTCCAAAATATGGTAGACCTAGGATGATCACCTTTCTTGAAATTGCTCAGCATTGACGGGAAGCCTACGGCTCGAGTCTTCACTGTCCCTGTCGCAAAAATTCCACGTCGCAGCAGACCATCAAAAAGGGAAGGTACCGTAAAGAAGTTGTCAACGCAGATGCTGTGGCCGCGATGCTGTAAGCCCGTTGTCAACTGGTGGACAACTCGTTCTCCTAAACGAGTCTCAGGCTCCCCTCCACCCTTCCCGAGGTAGGGAATGATCACTACAAGAGAAACTGGTCCAAAAAGACAGAAATCAGCCCCTCCTAATCTACAGAAATTTGACAAGTTTCAGTCAATTAGGACAAAAAATTGTCCGAATTGACAAAAAATTGTCAATTTTTTGTAGATTAGGAGGGGTTGATTTCTGTCATTTCGGACAGGTTTTCTTGTAGTGGATGTTCCAGATATAACTGGAATCAATGCATATAGCAGCCCAGAACTTGAATCCATAGCGAGTGGGCTTTGCAGGCATGTATTGGCGGCACGGTGACCGGAAGCCTCGATATGCTACCATTATTTCATCATAGGTAAGCCACTTCTTTGGATTATACAATTGTTGCGATACTACCACGAAATGATGAAGCAGCCATCGAACCTTGAAAAGCTTGTCATACAATGGATCGTCCTTCTCATATATCGTTGTGGTATTGTCAATGTAGTGGATACACCGAAGAATAGACTCAAATCTATTTCAAGAAAACATCAATGGAATCACTCCACAGCGCTAGAAGACATCCTCCTCCCAGTAGTTGCGTAAGGATGGCGTGGACTTTCGTCCCATTAAAATACTGATACCAAAAAATGCCCTCATCTCAACTACATTGGTTGGACTCCACTAGTATCCCCCGTTAGAACCAACTAGTCTTCCCCTTCGTCTTGGATCTCCTACATTCGTACATGCTTGTAAAGCGTACTTGTTTGTCTCCACAACAAAACAATCAATGGTAGCGTCATCGAACTAGCGGTCGAAGAAAGAGCGAGCACTAGGTTTGTTTCTAATACACCGTTGCATAGGTCCGGGACAGGGACCTATGAAGCTTCTTTGATCGCCAATCAACGTTGGCCGTGTAGTGTCCCACTCAAAATCACGATACAAGTGTTGAATTCTTTCCACAGCTACATCCTGGATAGGGTCTATAAACGTGTACTCTTGGTAGCCATGAGCATCGAATGAGATGTCCTGTAGATTTGCTACGTCTTCATCATCAAGTAGCAGTCAGTCGTAGTTATTGTCATCAGAAAAATTACCTGTGAAATCTGTATAGTCGAGCGCCCATGCACTGTCATGAGAGTCCATTGTTCAACCGTCGCCATTGATGAGGCTCTCCTGTCGTGCTACTACAACTTGTGGTGGCGTCAAGTAACCATCTGCACTCATGTCCACTGAATTCGTCTCATTCAAGTTAGCTGCTGCTTGGTTGAGAAGGTGGGCGACACTGCCGGACCCATGCTTGCAGGAGATCCCTCTCTGTCAACTATACTTGGCGACACCTACACTATACGGCAATGAAGTTGTCGATCTTCAACCGCATTCGATGCTGGATGTGTTTCTTTGGCAGCGAGGTCTGTAACGTCGTCAATCCAGGCTGATGTGGTAGCGACATTATTGAACGTTGCTTGAAGATTCACCGCGCGCCATTGTGGAGGGCATACCTGCAGTGATGGGAGAAGGTTAGACTCTTGTGTAGCAGCCGTATGTGATAGTGAATTAACCTCCACTCCACGGCGTCGTACTGCTGATCGAAGCGCAATTGGCGATCTATTGATGGGAAAAATCTGCAGTGGAATCCAACCCTATGGCTTCCACAAATTGTCACTTCGCTTACCTCGACCTCTTCCCCTAAAGCGTCCCTCTCCAAGTACTAATTCAATTTGTATTCCTCCACTGCCTTCCTCCACTTCAATCAAGAGCACCCCAAAATTGGACACTAGAACTTGTGAATCTCTAAATCCTAATTTGAATCCCCCCCAATCTTTGTTCATGTAATTCCCAAATCCAACACCCCTTACATTCTCTGAAATTGTTCCTCCAACAATCTCACCCCCTTCACCTTGTCCATGAAACTGAAGCCTCCCGTGAGCACCCTCACGTGGAACACCTCGCCCAGGTAAAGTGTATGCTTCATCGCCCTCATCATAGGCGCCTAGTGCGGAAGTTGCGATCAGTGGCAGTACTTGAGTTTGGTTCACGACTGCACTTCCTCCCTCAGTGCGTGTTCTCGCTGACGCTAGTGCTTTCCAAATTCTGCCTTGTTGGTGTGGAGGTCGTGCTTGCACATCGGCAGCAGCCTTCAACCTCGCCTTGATCTTCATCGTTTTCATAATCAGGCCCCTGCTTAAAATCGGCAGCAGCCTGATTATGAAAACGATGAAGATCAAGGCAAAAAATCTTCCTGTAGACAATTCACAACAATCGCTTGTAATGCACCTCTACTAATTGTCGAATGGAACAATTTATCTTGTACCTAAAAAACCTCTTCCTTTGATGCACGTCCAGACCATAGCGCAGTCATCATCGTGTCCAAGATCCTACTGTGAGGGAAATTGTCGTTGTGAAGGGGCTGTGAGTGAAAGTAGTACGCCAGCAAGGCGCCTACCTGCAAATCGTCCGAAGCCGCCCAACCCACAGCGCAATCACAGCAATGATGCATTCTTCTCCACTCACCACTCTCCCTCCTCATACCGTGAATGAATTGTACAAATGTGTCCTCCCTGCTACCACAAATCCACGCACATAAATCACTAATCTGGACCCCAACAAACCAGATTGAATCACCCGTCATCGTCGCCTCCGCCGTGTAGAAATCGCTCCACTACAAAAGAAACTGGTCCTAATTGACAGAAATCAACTAGTCCTAATTGACAAAAAATTGACAAGTTTCTGTCACTCTGGACAAAAAATTGTCCAAATTGACAAAAACCTGTCAATTTTCTGTCAATTAGGACTAGTTGATTTCTGTCAATTAGGACCAGTTTCTATCAATTTGGACAGTTTCTCTTGTAGTGCTCCCACGCTGCAATGCCCTAAAACCTACAACGATGTCTGCTTCCTATAGATCTAAAACTCAACGGCCAGCAATTGGCTGTGACCGATCAATTTTGTGACATTTCAGCTAACCGTCATGTCCCAGCTGGTTTTCCTCCCGCGCAATCTGGCAAGTCTGTGTTTACTTCTTTAATTTCCCTTGAACCAGAGCTCTACAAGAGAAACTGGTCCTAATTGACAGAAATCAACTAGTCCTAATTGACAGAAAATTGACAAGTTTCTGTCACTTTGGACAAAAAATTGTCCGAATTGACAGAAAATTGTTCAAATTGACAAAAACCTGTCAATTTTCTGTCAATTAGGACTAGCTGATTTATGTCAATTAGGACCAGTTTCTGTCAATTTGGACAGTTTCTCTTGTAGTGGAGCCAGCTTGTCTCTGTCCTTCTAAACAACCTTATTTTAAACTAATAATTGTCGTGTTGTCCTACGGGAATCTGAGACAACCACTACAAGGGAAATGAGCCCAAATTGACAAGATTTTTAATAGAAAAGTGTTAGGAATGACCACCATAACTTTTGGAACTTGGCACTCTGCCAATGTGGTTCATATTGCAATCTCTATCAAAATCTAGTCAATTTTTCCATCAATTTTGACAAAAGAAGACAGTTAATGGTTGCTTAGTACACACAAAATGGAATTCGCAAATGTTGTTTACCATGGTGTCTCAAGTGATGAGAAGACAAGTTTTTTATACAAGTGGGATGGTAGGGAAGTAAGATAAACCATGTGGGATATCTTAATGAGGGTTAGTGGAAGCTCCACTGCTCATAGTTTAGTGAAAAGTAGGAATAATGGTTAAAGTGGAATTTCAGACTTAATTTAAGTATAGTAGAATAACATTTTTTAGAAAATTTTGAACTAAGAAAATGTGGGAAACCAAACCAAATTTCATGTCCAAATTTTTTTTTGAGATTTAAAGCTTCAAATCAAAAGTTATAAACAAATTTCAATGAGGGATTGGAAGGGACATTTGCTTTGACAATTTCAAACATCCTCACTAAAATTTGCTTATAGCTTTTGATTAGAAGCTTTAAATCTCAAACGAATTTTTGAATATAAAATTTGGTTTGAAATCCCACAATTTTTTAGTTCAAAGTTTAAGAAAAAAAAATTATTCTACTATGTTAAAATCAAGTCTGAAATTCCACTTTAACCATTATTCCTACTCTTCACTAAACTATGAGCAATAGAGCTCCTTCTAACCCTCATTTACAAATCCCATATGGGTTGTCTTACTTCTTACCAACCAACTTGTATAAAGCACTTGTCTTCTTGCCATTTTTAACTCCATGGTTAGTTGCATTCAAAGTTGAAGTGCTGATTAAGCCAAATAATCTTGAATGTAGTGTTGACAGTTATGGAAGTTCTATTCTAAAATGCATAATGTACTTTTGAAACTTTAATTTATTTTTTTTGGTAGAAATGTGTTGGTTGCAAATGTAAAAAACTAACAATCCTTTCTACGTGGCAAAGGATTGTTAGTTTTTTACACCCACTAGTAGAAAACGCAAAAATTTCTGTTGTTTCGGTGATGTTGTTTTGGTCACTGAACAACAGATTTCTGCTGAAATTAACAGATTTCTATTAATTTCAGCAGAAATCTGTTGTTCAGTGACCAAAACAACATCACCGAAACAACAGAAATTTCTGCTTTTTGTTACTAGTGACCAGACAAAACTTAGGATACCTCCCAACTTGATCCCAAACTTGTCTACTACAACTAAGGTAGAAATATCATAAATGGTCAATGGTTCTTAAATGGTTATGATGTACATATACTTGTCATTTCAGGACATAAATGTAGCTCTAGAGTACATTGTAACCATTTTAGAACCACTAACCATTTATGGTATTCCTACCTTATGGCCTCATCTTGAGTTTTGGTGGGAATGGGTGATGACATGGCAATTTCATTAAGTAGCCATTTGTCAAGTGTGAAAGCCCAACTCGAGAAAACCTAACCATTGACCAATGAAATTGTAGAGATTTTTGTCCATTGCTTGTGGACGTCCAAGTATGAAATGGGCCTTAGTATAGATCTTTTGAATGCAAGTAGGAATTATGTTTCATATTAGAATTCACAATCCATTTTTTGTAGGGATAGGATTCCAAACTCAGTGCAAGAATGTCCATCATCGTAATGTGGCATGTTTCAATTGCTCGAGAAGAGGCAAATCAACCCCTCAAGGCTCAAGGCCTTTGGGGGTTTAAAAACATCATTGTTTTTGAAATGGAACAATTCAAAATGTCACTGAGGTATAGAAATCTCAACCATACAATCTAGTAGTATACATGTTGTAAATGATATCAATCATTCAATTGAATCATTGTGTCTATAAATTAGCTTTGAAATGTACAAAACTAGCAAGAAAAGTTGCAAAAAAAAACACATCTAAATCTAAACCTCCTTCTACTAAAATACTTCTCAATCACTCATAACTTCTTGGATTGATATAAAATTTTAGCCATATAAACAAGACTTGTATGCACAACTTTACCAAAAAATTTATTGGAAATGGACACTATATGAAGAAGAAACAAGTCGCCAAAATTCAATATAATCCAAAAATGTCAAGATTTTGAACTTTGAATTGCTTCCAAACATTCAAACAACTTGGATTGACATGAAAATTTTACCACAATAACTAGACTTCAAGGGCAACATAACGCAAAAAATTTATTGAAAAAAAACATTGGATGAAGGAGATAAATTCCCCCAAAGTTGCAGCCATCAAATGCAGTTTGGCAAACTCAAACTGAACCTTTGAACTTCAATTGGCTTACAAAGATTGGCTGAAAAATTAAATACTAAGATTGGCTAAAAAATTTGAATTATTAATAGCTCTTAAATAGAATTATAAACAATGAAAAATGGTGAGATTTTTCTAGCAAGTATACTTAACCCTGTCAAACAATTTTTTGAAAAAATTATGAAAATTGCATTCATTAATGAATTCTATAAGTTATTTTTGAAGAAGATGCTTAAAATGCCACCAAACAAGATTGTCTGTAACTTTTTCATCACTAGTACAAATAGAATGAATTAAAGCTTCACATGTAGTTAAAAGTATAATGTTTGAGAAAAAATTAATTACTTTGACTTTTTGTGATTTTTTTTGTGTTGCTCGCCAACCTTTGTTTTTGGCTCACTATGCCATTGTTTTTTCTCCGTTGAACCAATTGAAATTAAAACTCTCTCTCTCTCTATATATATATATTCCCATGAAGCTTATATATTTTTCTAGCTCCACAAAAAGTTTTAGAAAATTACAATGAATATTGAGACAATATGAATCTATCCAAAGTTATATTTTGGATTTTTGGCCTCTATAGGGCCAATGGGACTTTAGGGGTTAAGTGATCAAAAATGGGTCATCTATCTTATAAAGTAGAAATTTCAATGGTCTGGTAGTGAGAAATCTCTACTACTACCAAATAGTATTAACTTAGCAAGTGCATATCCATTTAACGTAATCTAAATGCAACATAATTTTGTTGTTTTCGCATATTTTGATTGGTTAAGCAATCAAAGAAATCAAACAACTCAACTCTCCTACATTGAGATTATATCCAGTAATTGCAAAGTAGGCCAAATCATCAAAAATATCATACTGTCAACTCAATACCAACCTCACCACCCACGGCTTGGTAGGTCCTAACTGGAGATTCTTTTTGATAACTTGTCCTACTTTGCAATTATCTAGTCTATTATGTTTCCAATGTGCCTATAGAAAGGCATATGCTTCTGCAATGACCCTATTATAGACAATTCTACTACAAGCTTGGAAGTATGCATTGGATATGCATAGCCTTTTGGGGCCCGGTCAAAATTGCCATTTTATTGCTAAGTGTAACACTTTAAATTAATTTCTTTTGTATATTTAATTATAGGATTTTGCGCAAGATGAGTGTAAAAATGTTAAGAAGAATGTGTGGAAGAAATTTTAGAAACTTTCCCATAGAGATTGCAAGATATGTGTATTTAAAATGAAGAAAACAAGGTTTTTTTGGCACCTTTCATGACTAGATTTTTTGACTTTGCATCTTTTGAACTTTAATCCATAAACAATGTGGAGGACATTTTCTGACCAATGAATGAACATAAGTGCAACTATCCATCCTCTTGATTTTGTGAAAAAAGGGAAGGTCTTCTATAGTAGTTTGTCTTTCAATGAGTACTTTTGCATTTTTTTTATCCAATAATTCACATAGTACCAAAACAGATGATTTTCACAGTGACTAGCTTATCGTTTAAGGATTAAAGTGTTTACACTATAAATTTTGAATTAAAAAAAATTGTATTGAAGAGTTGAATTGAGAGTTAGGAAAAAAATTCAAAAAAGAAGCACTTAATTTTCATTCTTTCAAAAGATTTTTATATAGAAGTAAGTATGGGATAGAAGGAAACTAAACCTTTAATTCCTATAGGTTTTTTATTATGTATTCATCAAAAGTGCTCCAAAACTACTATTTCTAGTACAAATACCAAATTTTAGAAAAAAGACATTTTTAGACTCATGTAACCATAGGATCTTGTAGTATGCTAGTTTGAAAAGTTGTGGTAATTTCAAAAATTTCCACCACATGAATTGCAAGATATTAGCATTTCAAGTAATAAGAATCCTTTTTTTGGCCCTACAAAAAAACGGACTTCAAAAGGCCACATTGGTATGAAAAAATGTCCAATATGATGGTGCTTCTTTAGATTCTTTCCACAAGGAAAGTTGGCTATGTGTTTGAAAATTTTCAAATCATTTGGAATTGTACAACATATAGGAAAAAATAATAAGTTGAAAAATATAGAGAATGATTTAAAATATGAAATTATTAACAATTTATATATTAAGTTGAAAAATATAGAGAATGATTTAAAATATGAAATTATTAACAATTTATATATAAAATTGAAAAATTCTAATCTCAATGGTTGTAATGTTGTAATAAACAATCTACACTTAATACTTTTATTTTTTTTCAAAAATATTGAAAATTGAGTTAAGTAAAGGATCTCAAAGTTTATCTTAAAGCAAGCAATGAAAACTACATATCATACAATAGCTTTTTAACAATGTAGTCAAAAGTTATGAAAATTGTTGGGCCTTAAATTGACTCCTTAAGCACATGTTGTGTGAAAATTTCTAAGAAAAAAATTAAAAACTCCTTTTGTAGTGAGCTACCCAAAAGTGCTATGCTACCAAGAAATGTAGTTTAGGGCTTTAGGGGTTAATAGTTCCAAGACGGAAATGAAATACACTAATAGCCATGGTGAGATTGTTCTTGCAAGTAAACTAAACCATATAAAAAACATTTATTGAAAATTTATAAGAATTGAGTTAAAAATGAATCCCATAAGTTATTTATTGAAGAAGATGCTTGCATTGTCTAAAAAACAACTCTTTATAACTTTCTCATTGCTAGTCCCAATGGAATGGATTAAATTTTTCAATGTAGACAAAAATATTTCTATGAGAAAAAAAATTTTAATTTAGAGATTTTTTTATTTTTTATATTGCTTGGCAAATTGCTTTTTAAGCTTAGTGTGGCATAACTTTTGCTCTCAAGCACCAATTGGAATAAAAAATTATATTTCCAAATACCTAGTGTACTTTCCTATCTTCAAAAAAAATTCAAAAAATCACGTCAAAAATTGAAATCATAGAGACCTTCCTAAATTGTGAAGTGTCCTATAAGGGGACGCTTGGTCCTTTAGGAAATAACTTTAGTAGTTAATATTTTTTTTGTGAGTGCTTTCTACAAGCATTTAGGCATGCTGCCATTGTAATTAGACAATGAAAATGGAGTTCCTTACTCAAACACATAATATGAATAATCTTCACACTATTGGATCTAGTGGAATTTGGAAACTATAGGTGGGGGATGCAAGTGTGGTTGTATTACTAGCGAGTGCATTAAATAAAGGTAGGTTTGCCACATCCAAGTCAATATATGGTAGAAGTACTTATTCTTGATAACTTAAACATTTCAGCCTATACGAGGAGCAAAATTCATTGTAAAACTAAGTTCAATATATACAAACATAAGGATGAAGAAGAATGCAAAAAAAATAAAAATAAAAATTTCAAGAATGAATATTTTATTGAATATAAATGAGGGTTGTTTTATTTCTTTGAAACAAATGAACAGTTTCCATTGATATGGGAAATGGTATATCAAATCAAAGGACAAGATCCCAACAAATTTTTATTTATTTTTCAAATAAAATTAGACAATGACCAACCTACACAACAAAGCAAAACAAAAGAGCTTGGCAAGTCAAAGAAGAAGGCCTGAACTTTTAGAAAAAAAACTCCCTTTTGGAGATGCACCAAATTCCATTGCATCTTCCTATTAGTCTTGACACCAAAAATATTGGTTTGTAACCATATGGTATCAAAGCATTTGAGAAACTTCCCAGCCTTATCAGGATAAAGTTCACAGAGGTTGGATGCTTTAAGCCAAGCAACTCAAGCGTAGTCCACAAAAACCTCCCAAAGAACACATTTGAATTTTTGCTCAAGCCATTGTGAATTGCAAAATGTAGATTTTTCATTGGAACCTATTTTAGTCTCATAGACTCATTTATTGTGGTTAGCTTTAGCACTTCTCTTCAAGCACGGAAGAAAGAGAGATGAGTGGATGAGAAAGTATAAACAAAGAATCTTTCTCAATGAATAGCGCACCCAAGCATTGTTCACAATGAATGAGCCTAAAAAGCCATGACAAGGGGGTTGTCTGAAATAGATACTTCTATCATAGATTCGACAATCATCCGCCTTGGATGAGGAGGCTTTGCTTTCAGGGCTTGGATTCAAAGACATGCTTTTGAAAAAATTGGCAAAGAAATTCATGGCTCATTTTTTCATGGTAGTCCAAATAGTAAAGGTTCATGATAAAGAAAGAATTATATATGGATGCAGGTGACAACCACATAAGATCATGTACAGTACAACAGATATAAATAATAAATAAATAAATTTTTAAAAAAACAAAAAAAACACTTATGATGGATGAATGTGCTTGGAAGAATACATGTGGACCTTGAAGTGCATGCATGTCTATCCACACCCAATGCATACTCCCAAGACTGGCAAAATTGACAGTGAAGGGTGTACCTTGCTACCATCACCTTGGAAACATTACCAGTTAAGAACCTTGTCCCCACAGAAATGGATTGTGGATTCCAAGGTGAAACACCATTCCCATGTGCATTCAAAATCTGCAGTCTAATGATTTCTTGTTTTGGCTACAATCCTCACTTAAAAGAATTTATATTTGAATTCCGTGTTACCAAAAAAAATGAATAATAATAATAATAAATAAACAATTAGTTGTTGCATTCTTAGTTTTAGCTACAGAATTGTGTTTTAGAAATCTGACAAACAAGAAGCCTAATGAGTTTGGATTTAAGGTATAATCCTTAATTAAAAGAATTTATCTTTGTACCCAAAAAATGAAGAGGAAGGAAAAAAAAGGAAAAAAAGGAAATAAAAAGGAAAAAACAAAACAAAACAAACAATTAACTTAGTTCTTCTGTTCCAAGTTCAGGATATGGAACTGAATTCTAGAAATCAGACAACACGAACATCTTCAACTAAGCTTACTGTGCACAACGTTAAGGAAAGCATCCCTTCAACTTCACTAAGGGGAAAGGGGTTTACAAACTCATATTACAACTGTGTCACTCTAGATCACTAGATTCTTGAGGTTGAGGTAGTGTGCTGTAAAATGGACCCTCTCCTTCAGTTGGACCCTAGCTTTGGGGGAGAATGGACCCTAGCATTGGGGAGAATGGACTCTAGCATTGGGGAGAATGGACCCTAGCTTTGGAGGAGAATGGACCCTAGCTTTGGAGGAGAGTGGACCTTAGCTTTGGAGGAGAATGGACCCTAGCTTTGGGGGAGAGTGGACCCTAGCTTTGGAGGAGAATGGACCCTAGCAATAGGGAGAATGGATCCTAGTATTGGGGAGAATGGCCCCTAGCTTTGGGGGAGAATGGCCCCTAGCATTGGGGAGAATGGACCCTAGCTTTGGGGGGAGAATAGAGATGAGGTGACCCTTGAATGGACCACTTTAGCAACTAGGTAAAAATTATTTTTCTATTGCAAGAGCCAATCATAGTCTGTGAATATGCACATTTCTTTACAAGTTACAAGTGGACGGATTTTGGAAAACCTACGGTTATGAATAGGTGCCTATGTTCTTAATCTTCGAAAATTTGTAAGTAATTCAAAAATATTTAAAAAAAATACAAAATTACTTGTGTTAAGTTCCATATCTATCTTTCTTTCTCTAAAAAATGATATAAAAATACTTTTGTCCATGGAAACCTATGGAAAAGATAGACCAGCCCTTACATGGTAGCTTTTAGAGCATACTACCTTACATCAATTTTGGTGTCCCATGCCATAAATATGACACAAATGAAATTATAACACACCATGATCCAAAACATGCTTCGTATGTGCTTCTGCTACCATCTGCTTGTTGTGGTCTGTCTTTTGAGTGGATAGGATACTGAGCTACATGTGGCAAAAGTGCTCATTTCTTTGAAAACCATACATGAAAAATGAAGTGGTGCACGTGGCAATCAACCACTAGTGGTTTAGCTTTTTCAAAATTTTGAAGGGATATTCTAATTTTTTTTCTATTGGTTATAAGACTTCAAAGGGATACCTATGTAATTCTCTAAACAAAATACTTCTTCAATGGTGCTAGTTTAGTTCATATCTATATTTCAAAGGGATATATATATATATATATATATATGAATATGTGTATATATTGTATGTCTTAAGTACTCCATTTTCCATATTTTATATTCCATACTCCGTATATTGTATTCCCTACTCCATATAAGGTAAAAGATCCCATTATAGTCAGATGACCCATAGTGGACACCTAACGACCCCATGACAATTTTTCAAGTCATAATCAATGCCTAACCTGACACCCATGGAGTGATTAGTGACCTCATTAGGAGCATCCAACTTTTTAGTGTAAATCATGGTAGAATATAACTTTTTCAAGGCCTTCCACATTAGAAATTATTGTGACTGCTTTAGGCGATTAAGATGAACATATTAAGGTAGAACTACCCATTACCATACAGATTTGCTATCTAGGTACTTCGGAGAAGCTATTTATGAGCTTTCTTATTTTTTAGAGATTGAATTGTTTGAGAGAAACCAATTGCAAAAAATAAAGACATTCTGATAAGAATTGAATTTTTTGTGATTTTTTAAAGCTGAAATGTAAAACTGTGAGTAGACCCTTGGTAAAGCATGAACAAACCATTGTTGAAGCGTGGGCTGATGTGTCTGCTCCCCAGTGCATTGCCATCATGATCATGGATGAGTAAGATTGTGGTAATAAGATGGGCTAAGGTAGGTGGCTCTTAAACCGACCCTTTAAGAGCTGATTGCATTTTTGGGACAGCTAAACATCTCAAAACAATTTTCAGTGAATTTCGGTAGGAAGAAAAAAGGAATAGGCATCTAATCCAAGTCGTTTCATATTTTTTGGACTTTTTTGGAATTAGTTACTAATTTTTGAAGTTGAAATACAGTGGTTTCTAAAACCGACCCCCTTCTGAAATGTACGCATTTTGTACATTTCAGAAATAAAATGTACCAGATCGGTTTTAGAACCAGGTCGGTTTAAGAGCCACCTACCTTAGTGATGAAAATGGGAAGAACCTGTAGGTGGGGAATTGGGTAAATGGTGGTAATGGGTAGTTCTACCTTAAATATAGATCTTGTTGGTTATCAGGTAGTCTACTGACTCTTTTGGATAGATCAGTTCAAAAATTCATAACAAATTCATATATTGTCTAGAATTTCAATTGCTCTCACTATTTCTCACACTTGTCTTTATGTGGAAAAAAATTTGAAAAATTTCAGCAGTGGCATGAGGGCAGAGCCCAAATTCTGACCACAATGGGCTGCTTTACCTTACCATACTCCCTACTCCATATATTGTACTCCCTACTCCATATATTGTACTCCCTACTCCATATATTGTACTCCCTACTTCATATATTGTACTCCCTACTCCATATATTGTACTTCCTACTCCATATATTGTACTCCCTACTCCTACTCTATATATTGTACTCCCTACTCCATATATTGTACTCCATACTCCATATCCTTGATGGCTTTAGTTTTTTTAGATTTGATGGCATGGGGGTACTTTCAATTTATTTATCTCATATATGGTACAATGGTTGGGGATTAAGTTATTGAAAGGGGGGGGGGGGCATGGCAGAGTGTTCATATCATCACAACATTTCTTGTGACAGGATTGTGGAAAGTCAATTAATGCAACGATGGTAAGATATACAAGTCAGGGTTATGGGTTTTAATCATGTCAGGTTGATTTTAGCTCTCACGATTGGTTAGACACTGAATTCGCCATCAGTTCTGGTAGAAGTACCCATTTCCAACGGTCCTTTTGTCATGGCTTTTTAGGGTGACTTATTGTGGATAATACTTGAATGCATTATTCATTGCGAAAGATTCTTCGTTTGCACCTTCTTGTCCACTCATCTCTTTTCTCTTGTTGTTTGGGGAGCATGCCAAAGCTAACCACAATAGACAAGTTTATGAGATTGGAATGGGTCTCAATGAAAAATATACAATATATTGAATAAAATATTCATTTTTGGAGATTTTTTTTTTGTTACATTCTTCCTCATTTTTATGTTTGCATGGATTAAGCTCAATTTCCCTCTTCATACAAGTTAAAATGTTGAAGTTATCATGAATAGGTACTTCTACCTTAGTACAAATGTGTTCATTCAATGACATCTATTCTTTGGTAAGTACTAATATGACAGACCTAAGAAATCTTCATGATGAAGGAATTTAGTTTTTTGGGGATTTAGATTTACTTTCTTTGGATTTGATGCACCAATGAATTTTTTTAAGTTGCCGACATGTGCACAATGGGAATTCATATCTGATTTACACTAATGCAATTTTAGGATAAGGGTGCAAGTTTTAGGGTTTCACTTTGTTTCATTTCTATGCCATTTTTAGTGTAGAATAGTCTCATCATTCATGATCTTATTTCCACATTGTCTCCATCATGTGTTGAAGGACGGCGTCATTGTCATTCCACAATTCTTTATAAGGTACAAATTAAATGGTTGAGTTATATTGAAGAACAATTCCCCATCTTCTTCTTTTTTTGCCTCTATTGAGCAATGTTAATACCTTCTTCAATCCATGATATCATGTAAAAAGATGATACAAACGAGTAAAGTGAATTCAAATGAATTTAATTAATTTATATTCAAAGTCACAGATAGATATATATAGGAAAAAAAGGCAACTTGTGCTAGTCCAACTATGATACCATTACAGAACTACTATCAATGTACAATTTGAATGTTACAAGCCCACTATAGTCTATAAAGTTTGTATATGAAGTGTTCGTTACTAACTAATTGCAGTTATGCTACAATATTGAATAGGATGAATGATATAGTTTTGATTGACTGCTTTTGAGAGCAACATACTCCCTCATTTGAGAAACCATAGTTGTAGTAGACGTCAATCTTGAGATATGTTGTGATTTGTATGGTTGTTGATTGACGTTGTTTGTGTGTTCTAGGAATATATAGATCAAATGTCATTGGTAGGGGTATTAACAAGGGTGTAAGGGTTTTGGTTCTATTTATGATAGTCATAGTGCATGAGCTAATGTTGGCGTGATGGTGCAAGTGCAGGTTATCTTGTTGATGCTTTGGCTAGGAAACACAACAATTTGATGAGTTTGTGGTAGGATGCAGGATGTCTATCTCTATATTTGGAATTTGGTGCAAAAGAAAAGAGATTGACAAGGTAATTGTAAGGTGTCAGCTCTTTTTTCTGAACTCAAGGTTTAGCTAGGGTTTCAAATAGCCACAATGTCTATGATGCTACAGTAAGTTTAGAGGGAATTATAGATTTTTATTGGTAGCATCTAATCAACAATTTTGAGGAGTGGTGAGACAATTGATTGTCTTGAAGAAATCCAAGGGTATTGGACTTAAAGCACAAGACAACAAGAAAGGCACTATAGGTAGACAACTGGCAGACTCTTGCTTGAACATGAGCTAGGTTTCAATATTGATTGGCATGGGAGGAACAATATTTGCGATGTGATGATTTGTTATGAAGCTTCCAAGGGTAGGACAATGATTTTGTAAAAAAGTCTGCAAACTGTACTCTTGTAGATACATAGTCTACTTGTATTGCTCCTGTTGAGTAGCTTCTTGTATAAAGTGATGTTGGACTTCAATGTGCTTTGTTTTTGCATGTAAAATTGGATTTTTCATGAATTTAATACATAATTGGTTGTCACTATGGAATGGTATAGGTTTTTCTATGTCCAGTCCAAGTTCTTGAAGAAGTCTTTGGAAATAGATGATGTCTTTGGCCACATCTGTCAATATTTGATAATTTGCTTTAGTACTAGATAGTGATACCGTAGGTTGCATTTTGTTGCTCCAACATATACTTGAGTTACCTAGTTTATGTAGGATTCCCAAGATAGAATGCCTAGTATCAATATCCTTCCTCCAATCAGCATTGGCATAAATGTGGTATGTAGTATTACCATCAAAAGCTAAGAAAATTCCATAGTCAGGTATACCCTGCAAATATTGCAAGATTTTATTTGTCACTTGAAAATGGACTTCTTCAAGTTCCTATATATATCTTGACACATTACTTGCTGTATAAGCTATATCATGGCCTATGTTGGATAAATAAAGCGAACTTTCTACTAAGGATTGGTAAGTCATTGGGCCTATTTTCCTAGTACCAATATGTTTTTGAAGCGGTGTCTTGGGACCATTGGGATCTTTGTAGGATTATAGTCTAGAAGTCTGAATTTCAATGAGCTTGAAGATGTATTCCTTTTGGTTTAAAAAAATGTTGTTACTTTGTTGATGGATCTCCACCCCAAGATATTTATTGGCCTTATCAAGATCAGTCATCTCAAACTTTTGATTTAATTTCCATTTGAGCTCAAATATCTATTGTTGGTTATGTCCAATTATGAGAATGTCATCCACATATAACAGTAGTATTGTTAACTTGCTATTTTGACCAAAAAAATATACATTGGAGTCATTTTCACTTCTAGTCAAACTTCATTTTTGTAGCCACTAGTTGATGTGGTCGTACCAAACCTTTGATGACTATTTTAATCCATATAATGCCATGTGAATTTTACATACTTTAGTTGCATCTCCTACTCTAGAAAATCCCTTGGGAATTTCCATAAAAATTTCTTCATCAATATTATTAGAAATGTAGTAATAACATCCATTTGGAACAAGGGTGAGTTGTATTTTTCAACAAGTGCTAGGACCAGACAAATGGTTGACCACCTCACAACCACTACAAGAAAATGAGGGGTTCTGCAACTACTGTTTGCAATTGGTTTTGTAGTTGCATGGGTTGTTTGCAATTAGTTTTGTAGTTGCATGGACCATTTGCAACTAGGTGACAATTTAGAGTCCGCAGTTGCAGTGGACAAGTTGCACTAGTTGCAAAAAATTTCAAAGTTGTTTCTCATTCAACAGTATATTTAAAAGTTCATCGATGAACTCTTTTGACGTGGTTGTTTATGTGGAAGTTATTTGTATGCAACTTATTTGCGATTGGCATGCAACTGGTTTGTGATTGATGTGCAATTGGTTTGCAACTAATGTACCTGATTTGCGACTTATTTACAACTTGTCTATAATTCATAGTCTTGTAGATTTAGAATTTCAAATCTATCTTTTTTTAAGATCACCAAATCTAAAAACATCTTAGATGTTAAATATTTATAGATTTTTGTAAATGATAGAAATCTACAAATTATAGAAATCTATAAGTTGTGAAAATCTACAAATTATAAAAATCTATAAATTGTAGAAGTCTATAAAGTGTAAAAATCTACAAAATATATAAATATTAGAATTTCATTATCAAATTTCATAACACAAGAATGCTATAACTACATGTCCAACCTAATGGTATTCTTGACAATTGATATAGGACAATTAATAAAAGACTTAATAGTAGTTGCAATTGTAGTCTAGTTGCACTCTAATTGTAGTTTAGTTGCACTGTAGTTGCAGTCCAGTTGCATTACAGTCTAATTGAATTGAAGTTGTAGTCTAGTTGCATTGTAGTTGCTGTTAAGAGTAGGGGACGAAACAAGAACACCAAAATATGCCAAAAGAAAAGAGAGCTCTTTAGAAGGAGGTAGAAACATATGTAGAGGAGAGAAGACAAGTAGTCCTTCTCTCCTATTGGTTCAAAGTATACTAATCTTATCCCTAGATGTCTTTATAAATAGAGAGAACTCTAGATAACTATAGTGAAGAGCGTAATAAAGATAGAATGCTATTCTTAATACTCCTCGCTCGACATACTATCACTAAAAATATTGTAATCTTACAGGATATACAATTATTGCCTCGTTAAAACCTTATCTTGGAAAACCTTGGTTAGAATCAAGGACAAAACCAAAGATGAAGGAAAAAGAGTACAACATCTTTGTAAATCTATTCACATGGTAAAACCCAATGGGAAAAATCCAGAGAAAGAAAAAACAAAGATTTTACAATAATTAAATCTCTTGCTCTAACGTACTAAGTTGCCGCATTCCAATACCTTGAACAAGCCGGCGATGAGTACTCAATGGAAGAGCCTTGGTAAAGAGATCTGCAAGATTATCTGCTGAGGTGACTTTCTTGACTTCAAGTTCTCGCTCCGTAATCAAGTCATGAGTATAACTAAAATATTTTGGATCAATATGTTTAGTTCGATCACTTTTAACAAAGCCTACTTGCATTCGTGCAACACAAGCACTATTATCTTCATATAAAGTTGTTGGAGAATCATCATATGGTAATCCACAATTTGTTTGAATAAACTTATCAATTGACCTCAACCAAACACATTCTCGTGATGCTTCATGCAAAGTAATAATCTCTGCATAATTTGATGACGTAGCTGTAATGGTTTGTTTCACCGATTTCCACGATATTGCAGCTCCATGTCTTAAGAAAACATACCTTGTTTGAGACTTAAAAGTTACAGAATCAGAATTATAGCCCGCATTAGCATATCCAACCAACTTAGAATCTATAGCCCGCGTATAGTGTATTCCCAAATCTTCAGTGCCCTTTAAATAACGAAGAAGGTGTTAAACACCATTCCAATGTCGTAAGGTAGGTCGGGAACTATGCCTTGCAAGTACACTAATTGCAAACGCAATATCCGGTCTAGTAGAAGTTGCCAAATATAAAAGAGCCCCGACTGCAGCGAGGTATGGGTATTGTTCACTCAATGGTTCCTCCTCTTCCTCGCAAGGGCGATAAGGGTCATCACCTGTATTGCTACGACTAACCATAGGTGTAGAAAGTGGATAAACATCTATCATATTGAATCTTTTTAGGATTCGATTAAGAAACACACTACCATCTTTGAGATGATTAATTTGCAAGCCTATGCAAAAAGTAGTTTTTCCCAATAATTTCATCTCAAATTCACGGGTAAGTAGTTGTGTTGCTGCAACACAGACAAATTTGGTTCCCACAAGGTTTAGGTCATCAACGTATACTGCTATAATCACAAATCCAGATGTATCATTTTTGATAAAGAGACATAGAAGTAATTTGTCATTAATAAAATGATGCTTAAGAAGATAGTGCCGCAACCGTTGATACCACATAAGTCCAGCTTGCTTGAGGCCATATAATGCCCTATGTAACTTAACACCACGATGCTTGCCAAGAATGGAAACAACTTGATTGGATGTTTCAAGGCCAGGTGGAACTTTTATATAAATAGTAGTATGAAGATTTCCATATAGAAAAGCGGTGACCACATCCATAAGGTTCATTTCAAGCATAGTATACATTGCCATTCCAATAAGGTATCTAAAAGTGATAGAGTCCATAACTAAAGAATATATACAGTCATAGTCAATACCAAACTTTTGATTGAAACCTTGAGCAACCAAACGAACTTTGCAATGAGAAATCTGACCTTTTTCATTATGTTTGCGTACAAATACCAACTTAAATCCAATAGGTCGAGACGAAAGGTCATTGATAATGGATCCAAACACTTGTCTTTTCTTCAAAGAAGCATACTCCTCCTCAATAGCAGCTTTCCACTTCAACCAATTAGGGTAACGCATTGCTTCATCAATGGTCCTTGGATCAGGATCATCTTTCTCGTAAGAAAGATTCTCTGCAATCATAGAAACAAAATAATCATCCAATTCAATAGTTTGTCTATCCCAAATATTACATATACTGCAATACATTATAGATAATTCAGTATTCAATTTGGATGTTTCTTGCTCGCAAGTAAGAGATCCTCCTGTAGGAATTGCAGTAGTATTGGGTAGAGATCCTGGTAAAGTAGAAGTAATTGCTATAGATGTAGAAGGAATATTATTAGACATTGTCTTGCGCTTACGTGGTTGTTTGTCAGGTCCACGAGTCCGTTTGCCTAGTGATTGAGAAACTGGATTAGAAATAGTTGTTGGAATTTGAACTTGAGCAGGAACATTTCGAGCTTCATTCAATGGAGTCCTAGTAATCCTTGGTGCATCATTGAAGCCATCAGGTGTCTGATCCGCAATCTTTTGTAAATGCAAAATTTTTACAACCTCAGATTCAATCAAAGATGTACGAGGATCAAGATTAAATGTAAACGTTTCAGATGCCTTGAACACAATTCCTTGAGATTGGTCTTGAACAGATGCTCCTCTTTTTAAAGATGGAAATACATCTTCTTCAAATCGACAGTTGGCAAAACGTACACGGAGTAACGTACCAGTAGAAGGGTTGATGTAACGAATAATACTTGAAGAATCAAATCCTACATAGATACCTTCTTGGCGATGAGCACCAATAGTCTGACGTTGAGGTTCTGCTATTGGAACCCAAACACGGCATCCAAATACCCTTAAATGTGATACATCTGGAACGCGCCCTGATAGCAATTCTTGTGAAGAAGCAATCTCCACAGATGAAGGATGAAGTCGAATAAAAGTTGCAGCATGTAAAACTGCATGTCCCCACATATATATAGGTAAATTTGCATGTAAAAGTAAAGGTCTTGTAATAAGTTGGATCCGCTTGATAAATGACTCTACTAGTCCATTTTGAGCATGTTCATATGGAACTGAATATGTCAAATCAATCCCAGTAGCAATATAATAATCTTCAAAAGATTTGGATCGAAATTCTTGGGTATTATCCATCCGAAGCGTTTTGATAGAATAATCAGGGAAATGAGCCCTGAACCGTATAAGCATAGAAAGTAATTTGGCAAAAGCCAAATTCCTTGTTGATAGCAAAGAAACATGTGATTGTCTACCTGAGGCATCAACCAAAACCAAGAAATATCGAAATGGTCCATACATAGGTGTTATAGGACCACAAATATCACCATGAAACCTCAAAAGCATTGGTGGTAATTCACTAGGTAACTTCCATGTAGATGGTTTGGTAATCAATTTGCCTTGAACACATGCTTGGTATAGTGTCATAGAATTTACATCAGCTAGCTGTAAATTATGACCAAGAATACATGGAAGAATTTTACGAAATAAAGTGGAACTTGGATGACCTAGTTTTCCATGCCACAGTGAAACATTATTATCATTAGATGATAAAACAAAAGTAGATACATTTGATGGTTAGATTGGAATCCGATACAAGCCACTTGCCGCAGCAAAGGCTGTTTCTACTACTTTATTGTTTTGGACAAAAACCAAAGCCTCTCGCCTATCTAGGATTTTGGTCGAGAGGTGTAAACCATTGGTGCGGATATCTCGATAGCTGATCAGGCTTCGAGGCGCAGAGGGGGAAAACATTGCACACATGCATGTTATGGTGGTGCCCTCAGGCAAAATCACCTTGGTTGGTCCCTCTTGGAAACGAAACACATTTGATCCAATTATGGTTATTAAATTTCTGGTTTGTCAAGTTGAAAGCTTATCAACATCAAAAAATTGTTTATTTTGCAAAATAGTATGTGTAGTTGTAGAGTCAAGGAGCGCATCACAAGACTCACCAGTGGAGGGATCTTTAGCAACATGTGTTTCAAAATCATCAGTGCCAAACGGGTCCATAGACGCATCCATAGTATGGGCTTCCCGGGGTTGAGCTTTGAGCTTTTTGTTTTCTTGAAACATCTGTATAAGATAATCGGATGCCCGACAAACATTTGCCAAATGGACCGTTCTACCACATTTGTAGCAAGAACGTATTTCGGTAGAACGTTTATCATGGTTGTTAGTAGAGGAAGTGGTATTCTTCCTCTCAGTAGTTTTGTTAGTATTACTACTACTATTCGGACGGCTATGGCGTTGTTTACTATGTTTATGTGCTCTAGGTTTAACGTTAGAAACCTGAGCAACATGGGACTCGGGAACTGTGGTTCCTATAGGACGAGCTTCTGCATTACGCAAGAGAATCTCGTTTTGCTTTTCAGCTAAAATTAATAGAGACATGAGGTTTGAATGATTTGCAAACTTCATGTTTCTATATTGCTGAGCATGTATAACAGAAGCTGGTGGAAATGTTGAGAGAGTTTTCTCAATCATTTCCTCCTCAGTAATAGTTTGGTCACACATGCGTAGTTGTGACACAATGCGGTACAACTCATTGTTGAAAACAATGAGTGTTGGAAAGTCCATGACACGTAAATGTGTCCAATCATGGCGAGCTCTAGGAAGAAAAATTGTTTTCTGATGGTCAAACCGTAATCTAAGCTTTTATCAAAGCTCATCAGGTTTATCTAACTCTAAGTATTGATGTTGCAATGAAGGATCAAGATGGTGGTGAAGCAAAAGCAAAGTCCTCCAACACAGAGAGGTAGAAACAGTAGTACTTACAACAAAATCCTTGTCAAATGCAATTGTTTCGTTTAAGTGCTCTGCGTATATGTGCGCTTTCGCCGTCTTCCCCACAATAGATAGTTGTTGCCATCAGCGCTCAACTGCTGAAAAAGGAGAAGTTGAAGTCTTGGTGCTTCAACCGGTATGATAGAAGATGTAGCCATGGAAGAGGTAATGATGACTAAACACAATCAAGCTCTTTAAAAAAACCCAAGAAAAACTAGAAATAGAATTCGTGTTGATAACGTGTTGAGAATAGGGGACGAAACAAGAACACCAAAATATGCCAGAAGAAAAAAAAGCTCTTTAGAAGGAGGTAGAAACATATGTAGAGGAGAGAAGACAAGTAGTCCTTCTCTCCTATTGGTTCAAAGTATACTAATCTTATCCCTAGATGTCTTTATAAATAGAGAGAACTCTAGATAACTATAGTGAAGAGCGTAATAAAGATAGAATGTTATTCTTAACAGTTGCAATCTAGTTGCACTCTAGTTGAATTGCTATCAAATTTAAATTATATGCAACTATAGATAGACAACCGGACTCTACAGAATGCAAAATTATCCACGTCGACAATTGTAATGAATATTGGATGTAAAATACTTCACATCAATTCTTTTGTTACATTCCCGTAGGCGTAAATACATTTTGCGACTACTTTTACTACTAGAAAATTCAGATTTTTTGTTGATTTGGACATGTTGATCATCAATACTTTTCTGTTGATTTCTGTCCAAATCAACATATTACTATCCAAATCAACAGAAAAGTGTTGATGATCAATACATCCAAATCAACAAAAAATCTGAATTTTCTAGTAGTGTTTGCAACTATTTTGCAACTACAGTGTAACTATGTTAAAGTTGGTGCAAATATAGAATATTGTAGTTGCAGGATAGTTGCATAGGATACATAGTTGCATTTTAGTCGGGTGTAGTGGATATGTTTTTCTTCTAGTGAACGGGCACAAAATACGTTGTAGTAATCAATCCTTTCTTTTTGTTAGAAACCTCTTACGACAAGTCTAGCTAATCTCTCCATTTGAGTTTTTCTTAATTTTAAACAACTATTTTGCCGTGTTTAATATGTTATCAATAAGTTCACTAGTTGTGTCTTTAGGTACAGTGGCTTTAGGAATTTTGATAAGATTCTGATTGGTTGTGAATATACTTAAGAATTGGAATCCTACTTTACTTTCAGCAAATACTACATGCCTGCTCATAACTATTTTTCGTCTAATGTTGTCATATAGCTTGTAGTCTTTGGACTCGATATCATACCTTAGGAACATACATGTTTGTGTCTTGCTATCTAGTTTCCTACGGCTATCTATAGGTACATGTAGGTACGCAAGGCATCCCAAAACTTTTAAATTTGAGTTGTCTAGTTTTATATCTAAATATTTTGCTTATGGAGTATTAATTTGCCCTAGTGGGGCTCTGATTTACCAAGTAGTTTGCGTGGAAAACTGCCTCTATCTAGAGGTAAAGTGACAAGTTGTAGTCTTTTGAAATGTTGCATGCTTGTTCCATTAGTGTTCAATTTTGTCTTTTTGAAACATCGTTATGTTGTGGAGTGTTAGCTTGTATTAATTCGCATTGTATTCCGTGTTGCATACAAAAAAGTGTGAACTCGTGCGATTTATATTTTCCCCCTATCCGAGCAAAACACTTTTATATTATTGCTAATCTCGACTTCGTCCTTGCTTTTGAATATATAGAACTTTGATATCATTTCACTTTTGTCCCTTAAAAAATATGTCCAACTCTTTCAAGAGTAGTTGTCAAAAAATACTAGAACATAGTAGGATCCTTCAAATGATGTTTCTTGCATTGGACCCATAAGGTTGGAGTGAATCCATTCTTTTGGATTCTTAGCTTATATTTTGGATTGATTGGGAAATCTCTCTGTGTTGATAGCCTACTAAATAGCAATGGCAAATCCTTCTTTTTAGAGTGATGCTTGGCAATCCAATAACCTTGGTTGTTATAGATAGATGATTTACTCTTGCGTAGCTCAAATGGCCAATGTGGTGGTGCCAAAGCTATAACAACTTGTTGAATGGACTTTACTGATAAAACTAAAGCAGTATAAGCAGTATAAGCTTTTGCCTGGTTGCGATGACTTCATCAGTTTTGTTAATAAGCCAACATTGTTGGCTTGAGAATACTACTCAATGACTTGAGTCCACTATGGCATCCATTGTCGTCAAATTTTTTTCCATGCTAGGGACATATTTTTTTACTGTTTTCAATTTTATTTCACTACTTTTTGTGTACATACAGTAGTTGAACTTGTTCTCCTCACTAGATGAGCTTCTTTTCTAATTTTGACTTTACTAATTTCTACTCCATAGGAGCTTGGATAATTGTCCAATTTTTGATAATCTGAAGCTATGTGGCTAGAGGCTCCACTGTCTAAGTACCAAGGACTATTTCCCCAATAATAATAGGAGCTATATCTTTGATGCGTTAATTGGAAATCAAAGAACTTAGTAGAGTTGGCATATTCAGTGCTTTTCTAAATGTATATGAGGGTTGTGTGGCTATCTACAGTTTCTAGCTATATGTCCTAGTTTGTGACAAATGAAACATATCAATGGAGGTTGCATTCCATAAGGTTCTGGTCCAAATGGAGGACTTGGTATATCATTAGGTCCCTTGTCCGGATGTTTGCGTCTTCTTTATGGCTAGTAGCCTCCCCTTCTACGATTTGAGCTTTGAGTTGTTGCTTGCTTCTAAAAACTTGCCGCTAGAGCCTCTTTATCACCAAACTACTAATTTTGGGTGCACTCTTCTATATAACTCTAATAGTAGACTTGCACTCAATCTCTCAAATGACATGTGAGGGTCTAGGTGGGTAAGTATTTGAATTGTGCTCTTGTACAAGCGCGGTAGCTTGTTTATGACGATTTGATTTATATTACAATCCATTGGCAACAATTGTTCCCCTGTATTCTCCAAGTGATTCTTCAATTCCATGGCTTTCTTGATGTAGTCTTTGATCAACCCACCTTCACTCATCTTGAGATTCTACAATTGTCCCATTAGTGTTAAGGTTTGGAATTGATTTCCTACATTCAATTGAACCTTCAATATTCTCCATGCAATAGCTGGATCCAAATCTTTCGCTATCAAGTTGACTAAATCATCTGATAGTAAAAGTAATCTGCAAGCCAATACTTTTTTTCTCTTGAGTTGGACATCAATGTATGCTTCTTCATCGATTGTTGCAGAAAAAACGACAAATACTTGTACTATTTTGTCAAGGCTCATTGGCCTTTAGCTCTCCATACTACTTGCATTTCCAGGGATCCATACATAGTAGTTAGAAAATCCTTTCAACTTATCTCCCTCTCTAAATACCAAACTTGAACTCTTGGCCATTTTTCACAAGCTCGTTTAGTCAATCTTAGTTGTGATCCAAGAATAGTGTTACATTATATCCTTAGTTCTAAAAAAAACTTGTTCTATTCTCACTGTTTCTCTGCTACGTGCATTTTGATACCATGTAGAAAGATGCAAACGAGTAAAGTGAATTCAAATGAATTGAATTAACTTACAATTAGAGTCACAAATATATATATGAAAAAAATGCCACTTGTGCTAGTCCCACTATAATACTATTACAACACCACTATGTACACTTTGAATATTACAACCCCACTAGTCTAAAAATTGTACATGAAGTGTCCATTACTAATTAATTGTAGTTATGCTGCAATATTGAATAGGATGAATGAGATAATTTTAACAGACTAGTTTTGAAAACGTCATTCAACATAGTGGACCTTTACTTGAATTTTTTATAAATAATTTAGATAATATCCTATGCAATATATATCCTTTGTAGATGAATGTCACCCATTTTTTTTACACCATACATGCATAGTGACCTACCACCTCCTAGATATGGATAGTGCCTCCCAATTACACATCATAGATAATTGATAATAAAATATACATATGTCTATAAAAATGGGACCAATAATAAACTTGATCCATTGAACACATGATGGTACATTCCTTCAAAGTTTTACAAAAAACATGTTATTTCATACTTCAAGGAACTATATTAAATTAAATTATTAAAAATTTGAACATATCCATACACCAAAGCCATACAAAGTTGGATTGTTTATGCAATAAATGGATCCATTGAACCAAGGGTTAGCTACACTACTTCATATTGTGGAAGTCAATGCATAAATAGTACCCAATAAACAATAACCAAGATAAATACACCTAATTGTGACTTGTTTGCAAAACTCACTAGGATAAAATCATTCCATCTCAATTCATCCCTAAAATATAAGGCTTCTAATCATGAGAGCCAGGGGTCAATTTTGGATACAGCACTTCGAGAATTTAAAGATTCTTCATATGATGTCCAAAGAATGCATGGAAAACATCTGGAATCTCCCACAATAATGTAGATAGTTCAATAACCCAAGCTCAAAAATTTGGTGTAGTTTATGAGACAACACAAGTAGTTTAGTTATTACATCTCCGGAGTACACTGCAATTAACGATGTCTAAATCATTTGCATTACACTCCACATCTGCCGAATTATAAGTCAAATCATGCCCTCATGGTTCAGAGACTATACCAAGCAATACACCAAGACTCTAGGGTTAAGGCGCCGCTTAGAAGTAGGGAACTCCTAGAGATTTGGTATCTCGAAAGGATCGACAACCTTCCAGAGAGCAGCCCATACCTCTCAATGCTTTACCAACATCATTCAGTACCTTACCATCACCATCCACTGCATGGCCATCACCATCCAATGCTTGACCAACGCTTTTGACGCTTTGCAAAAATGACTATAGAAAAGCTGTACCATGACTGGTTTAAATAGATACAGGTACAGAGCGACCTGAGAAAAACTTCTCCCAAAGAGAGCAGGGAAACTCAATTCCACATTACAATTTGCTCCGACTCCTGCCCCACATCTCCCCTGCCGCTTAGACCAAGCCCAGTGCTGGCCACAACCACCACTGCTGGCTTTGCGAGGATCCAGGAATAAGATCCTCGATCCTCTCAATAGAAGAAGCCTAAGACCTTGCCTCCAACGTTCTTTCGCCTGGCCTCATCGTGATCCATAATGCCAGCTGAGGTTGTCAATACAATGTAGCCGAACTGCACCATAAAGTAATAAGTCAGTAATAAAGTCATTGTTCTGATTTGTGGTCCCTGATCCAAGGGGGGAGTACAAGCAACGGTTTAGAAAATGTAGGAATTATTCGTGACCAATGGAAGAGGAGAAATGTGTCACAAGCAATAGGAGAATGCTGGGACCAAGAATTCCCATGAAATTAATTTCTCATGTCAAATATAATTATGACAAGCGTCTGTAAGAAAAATTCTACGATTGCCAAATATGAGTTTAAAACTTTTTGTCATTGAAGATTAAACAGAGGTTTATATGAAAAAAAATCCATGTAGAAATCAAACATTCCTAATTGGGGTAGAGATACTTGCAAGTAGCCGCTTACTGGTTCGTATATTTGCATCAGAGACCCTAAAATTGAATGACAAGTCATGGTTAAGTAGGAGTTTGGAAGTTTACAATATTAATTGACGAAATTCTGCAACTGCTTCCACTTACCCCATTTTGTTTTGATTCAGACAACACACGTCCTTATGACTTCACATTTGGGTCAGATAAGCACCGAGGTTGTATCATTCAGCTAGATTCTACACCTGATCAGATATTATTTAGAAAAGAAATAGAAAATTTAAAAGCAATTTCACACAGCTGCGTCTTTGGATTCAAAGGTACGAGCCAAGTATGTGCCCGTGTATCCCCGACATGCCAAGATATGGGGAAATTCTTCCAGAGAAAGTGCTCTCAACAATGAAACTTTCTGGAATAAAACACCACAAACCTGACGAGATGGCAGGAGCCGAGCAGTCCAAGCTTCGAGTTCACCAACTCCGACGTTGTAACGAGGGCTGATGACACCGCACTTGTTCAATCTACCGTTGAGCTCCACTACGATCTTGCCAGCTCGGTGGTCGTCCACCAGCTCGAATTCCCCAATGTAGCCTGAAAAGAGTCAGAAAAGAATTATTCAGTCTTTGAAATGCCTCGCACTGTAACATGGTTTCAAAGATCTGTTCCTACACAACGAACTATATTTTCTACTTCAATTAGCGCAAGCTAAGGTGGTGCCCAGGTCATTTAATTTTTGAGGTGACAGTCACGAAATTTGCTTTCACAAGTACCATAATTTGCAGAGGGTTCTGCTGTGCCATAAGCTAGATACAATTTCTCCCCCAACACAAACGGAGTAAAACCCCAAACGAATATGAATTAAGACTAATGCATCCTCCCCTTACAAAAAAACAATGTGTAAATATTTCCAAAATTCACAGATTCTTATAAGTTCCAAGCTTTCTGGAACAAGGCAGCTGAGGAGTAAGGAGACCCTAAACCCTAAACCTAAAAAAAACTAAAACCTTCAACCTGGACTGAATGGCTCACGATCGCCACTCTCCACACGCAAACTTGCACTGACTCGCGTACTCATGGGAAATCCACCTAAAGAAATCACGTACCGTGTTTCTGCATCACGGACAAGAACTTGATGACGACCTTGGAGGAGGGGCGAATGAGCACTTGGCGCTTTCCCCGCTTCTCCGCATTGAACATGTTTTTCAACGCATCGTTCAAGACACTGATTCTCACCATGGTGGCGACTGTGGGAGTCTCACAACGCCAACAGCGGCAACAGGAGGCTCCGGCGCTGGAATGCTGAGCGTTCGGGTGCAGGGCGCGAGAGGCTAAAGGAAGCGCTCAATCGTGCACACTCCTCCTTGTCCGGAGAGACGGCTCACCAGACCTAGCTCATCTTCAGGTTAGGAGGTAGGCTCGGCCGAAGCTTGCCGTTAGGTTCGGCAGACAGACACTGGTTGGAATAGCGACTACACTGATGATGGTAAATAGTGTTGCCAACACTAATTACGAAGCATAACACTAAATGTCAACAATTTCCTCAATGTTACCAACACTAAATTTCAACATAGACACTAATTGTCAACTACCGGATATAAATTTTTTACAAGTTTATATTTAGTGTTATATATTATTTCATTAAATTATAGGGAGTGTGGGAGTGAGGGAGCAGGGAAGGAGGGACGGTAAGGTGGGGAAAGCAATTTTAATATTACCAACTCTATATACAGACTACTTGGAATTTAGAGTATGTGGGGTAAAAGGCCAAGTAACACTATTAGTAACATAACACTAAATCCCCTGTGCCATTACTACATTATAATAAAAATAATAAATAATAAATAATTTTTAAATTTAAAAAAATTCAATATTTTTTCTTTTATGAGTTAAAATGCTACAAAACAAAGCCCCTTCACTCCTCTTTACTAAGGGCTTTTTGATAGTACTAACAACATGACCTTGGAACTCAAATAAAACAAACAACCTCATTTTTAAGTTAATCCCTAAAGGTTTTTGACTATAGTAAAAAATGCCAAAAATACTCTCTAGTACAAGTGCCAAATTTTTGACAAAAAAACATTTTTTGACATATCTAACCATAGAATCTTATATCACTCTAGTTTGACAAGACGTGGAAAAAATTTCAGAAATTTTCACCATGTAGATTGCAAGATATTAGTGTTTGAAGTGACAAAAATCCTTTTTTAGTCCCTGCGAAAAACTGGGCAGCTGCACTTCACAAGGTCACATTTGTATGAAAAAATGTCCAAAATGGTGGTATTCTTTGGATTCATTCTTCAAGGCAAGTTGGCTACATGGTTGAAAATTTTCAAATCATTTGGAATTGTACAACATATAGAGAAAAAAAAAGTAGTAAATAGAAAGAAGTAGACAATGATTCAAAATACTAAATTGTTAACAATTTTTTTGTGGAATTGAAAAATGCCAATTCCAGTGGTTGAAATGTTTTAATAAACAATATACACCTAATGTTTTTATTTTTTTCCAAAATATTGAAAATTGAGTTAAATAAAGGACTTCAAAATTTATTTTAGAGTAGAAATTTCATAACTACCTTTAAACTATCTACAACTAAAACTCCTTGTAACTTTCATCTCATTAATAAAAATGGAATGATTCAAAGCTTTTCACGTATATATAAATCTAGAGAACCAACTTCAAATTTTTATTTTTTTAAAAGTGATTTTTAAAGTATTTTATTTTTCTGCCCAAATTACCCGCCAAACATTGAAAACTATATATCATACAATAACTTTTTAACCATGTAGTCAAAAGTTATGAAAATTGTTGGGCCTTAAAGCTACTCCTTGGGCACATGTTGTGTGAAAATTTTAAAGAAAAAAAATAAAAATTCCATTTGTAGTGAACTACTCAAAATCGCTATGTTGTCAAAAAAGGCCATTTGGTCCTTTAGGGGTTAAGGTATAGATTGGTGCCTTGTGCCATTGCCACATTATATTAAAATAAATAAAAATAATTTTTCAATTCTTAAAAACTTTAAAATTTAATAAATACTTTTGATATGAGTTGGAATGCTACAAAACAAAGCCCATACATCCTTCCTTGCAAAGGGCTTCCAAATGGTATCAAGAACACGATTGATAGACATACGGTTGAGGAACTCTCACTATAATATTAAAGAAAATAAACAACCTAACTTAAGGTGTGGACTAGTGTGTCCTATGTCATTGCTATAGCCAAAATAAAAGTAAAAATAGATTTTTAATTTTTTAATGTATAATAACTTTAAAATTCAATAACTTCCACACCATAGTGTGAGAAATTGCGTTCTAGTATTCCATTGCCATAGTCAATATAAAAATAAAATAATTAATTTTTTTGAAAATAATTCTAGAATTTATAATTTTCACACCTAAAGGGTTGCAAAGGCTTTATTATGGTATGAAAGGTTGTGTTCTTATTACTATTAGAAAGCTTTATGCACAAAGAATAGCAAAGGCTTTGTTTTGTGTTGTTTGGACATACCATGTGAAAGTTATGGTCTTTTCAAAATAAAAGATAATTTAATTTAATTTTCATTAGGAAAAAATTGAACCCCAAAAGAGGCCGCTTCGTAATGCAAAAGCTTGGGTGGGAAGAGCCTTCTCAACTTACTAATTGGGCCAAGAACTGCATAATGAATTCAAAAATTCATCACCAATATCTAATCCATCTCTATAATCTCATAAATTTAAGTGGGAAAAACCTTCTCAACTCACTAATTGAGCTATAAATTACACTATGAATTCAAAAATTTGTCATCATTACTCAATCCATCTTCATGATCTTATAAATCTCATGATGGTTCCATCATGAAGAATGGAGCATACGCCAAGTGGCAGTACTAATGAGGATGTGGCCACCTTTATATTCATTTAATTAGTATAAAAATTAGTTAGAAAACTCAAGGCCTCTTTGTGGGTTCAATTTTTTCCTAATGTTAGTTTAAAAAAATAGATTGCAAATTCCAATAAGAAACACAATTCCCACTTGCATTCAAAAAACCTATACTAAGGCCCATTTCATACATAGAAGCCCACAAGCAATAAACAAAAATCTCTACAATTCATTGGTCAAAGGCTAGGTTTTGTCCAATTGGACTTTCACATTTGACAAATGGACACTTGATGAAATTGCCATGTCATCATCCACTCCTATTAAAACTCAAGATGAAGCCATAATTGTAGAGGGCAAGTTTAGAATCAAGTTGGGAGGTGACCCTAAATTTTGTTTGGTGGACAAAATAGGTTTGTTCAAGAAGAAAAGAACTGTGAAGGAACTTCTAAGGAACAATAATACAACTACAAAGAAGCTTTCATAGATATAACTCCACCAGACATTTGGTTCCTAATGTGAAGCCATACACCAAAGAGATAATAAGTGGACAAAGAATTTTGTCTTCAAGCACTAAACATCCATGTATGAAATGGGCCTTAACTTAGATGGCATGATATAGGTGGCAAGCCTATCTTCTCTCACTATAGTAGCCTAAATCCAATTAAGGGCATATTTATTAAAACACAACATTGTGGATTCTCATTTTAATCATGAACCTAAATTTAGAATATATATAAATGTTCATTAAATTGAGACAACTCAATAAATTGAGATTATAATATGCCCAATTAGTTATGAATTTTTGCAAGTATAAAAGATTACTTGTTACTTTTATAGTAAAGGATGTTGAAAAAGGGCATTTTTAATTCTAACTTCAACCATTCATGATAAGTAATTAATTATAAGATCAAATTCAATGCTTTTGCATAAATTTAGGTAGAAAAGTACAAAATTATTCAACATAGAATAGTGCAGTACACCTAGCTATACAAAACACACATCATGCACAATGGAAATATAATTAAGAAGGTGCAAAATATACATTATAATACAACAAATCAAAATAAAAACAAATTTTATTGCACAACATCTATGACAACCTATTTTGAAATAATTAAAAAAAAAAACAATACTATGAACCAAAAGAATTTGCAAAGTCAATCTATTTCTTCCTATCAATTTTTTTTCTAATTTTTTTTCATTTTTTTAGTACACATATTCAAAAAAAAACCTATCAATCAATAAACTACTAAAAATCCTTAGAATATTTCCTTTTCTATTTAATTTTTTTTAAACTAACCTACGAACTCCTACAACTACTGATGACTTACAATGCCTACAAACTATTCATCTTCACTCTGAAGATGCATTGTTGCCTTCACCAGATACATAGGCATCCACGAATGTCTTGATGATTATAATTTGGGATTTATGAATTTTGATTTTCGGATCATAAGACCCTACTCTCACATGTAGCTTCCAATGTAGCTTCCAAGTATTCATGATACAATTTGTATGCGTCAAGCTGAGGGAGATAGCCTTGTCTTTGCACCAAAAATTCCCTTATTTTGTGTCCCACCCAACATATGTATCCTCGTCAATGTGTTGGAAAAAGTAGGCGTCTAATACTATAGCTAAATGGAATTGATATGCCTTAGATCTAAATTAGGATTTGTAAATGCCCAAGCAAGCTAAAATAGATGGAGGTCACCATCAGCCGGACGCACTACTAGAAAGTAACCCGCATATATATCATAGACAACATGGAACAAAGGAGGGGAATAGTCAAGCCTTGTGCCATCTTCCGCAAACTCCTCACGCCTTGTGCCATTGTCTAGGTATTGGTCTTCCTCCTCTTCCTCAATTTGAGAATTCATCTAAAATCCACCCCTCAATGTTTCATGTACCACAAGTGGTGCATTCAAAATGCTTCTCACACATTCCTCATACTTCTTCACTAGCTGATTCTTTCTCTAAAAATCTCTTGACAAGTCTTGATTGGTCATTGCCCCCCACAATGCAATGTATTCATTTAAACCCTTGCAAATCTCATTAAAGCAATGCATTTGATGCGGCACCAAAGGTAGAAGACTATCCATTGGTACTTTAGGACATCTATCTATTGTCTCCTTCCACAAGCAAATCTCCCCACCTTCTTTTGGCAACCAATCAGTATTGGTACAAAAGATCTTGTATTGCATCAAGGGCCACCCATTGGAATCCTTGTAAAACTTAAATTATTGAGCTTGAAAATGGAAGTGCAAAAAATCATTGCCCATACACAAGTAACCTTTGACAAAGTGCTTAAAATTAGGCACCTCTTCGATGAGATGAGGGATTACATGTTAGACTTTGCAATCCATGAAGGACTTCATGAGCCTTGAAAGTATGGGGTAGTCGTTTGTCTTCAATTTGGTACTTTAATGATTGAATAGCGCATCAATGTCATTGCGAGTGTGTCTAACAATGAAGAAATAGCTCTATAGATAAGGAGAGAGCAAAATGCAAAGACCCACTAGTTCTTGTTGTTGCTTGAAGCATTATCAAGCTGAAGAGTCAATATCAAAGGAAAAGATTGAGTTTCAATCAACTCTTAAGGAGGTAACTTGAGGGATTATGTATAAATCTTTGAGCCACTTAACAAAGTCTTTATCAATTCAGAACAATCATCTCCTACAAACAAATGACAAGATGAATGCTTTAGTTGCGACTCTAGATCTTGCAACAATTTTGCAATTGATCCCATGCATTGATTTGAGTCTATTAAAAAGATGTCCAAGTCATAGTGCACATATTGCACATCTCTATGATCTTGAGTAATCATGCTCATAACAACAACATACATCTTTATGAAAGAATCATTCCCCTTATTCTTGTGAGAGTGAAAAAAAAAGTCGTTGAGTGATCCATCTTGTCATGAATTATAGTAAGAGCCCTCGTAAGAGCCTTATTAAGATACATCTTTGACATTGAGTGGTTTCCATAATAGAGATCCCTATATGCCTTTTGTTTCATGAGGTGCACCTTCAATTTGTTGGACTATACATTTTGCACATACGAATGTGAAGTACAATCACTCCTCAGTTGCTTATATCTATCGCATGTTCCACAACGAGCTAAATTGTTACCTCGGGCTTTTGGAGTGTATTATAGAAATGAATGATGTTTGATGTTACTCAATCCGCTAGCCAAAATACATTGCAACTAAAATGAATTATTCACAATGTTGATCTTTGACAACTTATCTCTCCACCAAAATACAAACGATAGGACCATAGAAGGGACTTTCTCCCCATACTTAAGGGTAATTGTGAGGCATTGGATCTACTTTGTTCTCCAATAACAACCAAAGAGTGGCCGTGGATTGCAAAGTGTATGTTCGAAGCTTCTTCATTCCAAGGTTACCATGATGCTCTATTTTTTTTTATCATCCTTTGCCATCTTTCTATACCTATAATAAGTAGCTTTGGATACTCCATGGATAGTGCACCAAATAGTGGAACAAACTTCATGAGATCCCAAGGTGATCATATCCCTTCCATTGCTACCTAGGTGAGTTTGCTTGTGCATATCAAGTAGAAGTAACTTTTGACAATATACATCACTATCTACATGAATTTGAAATCCTAGGGCTTGAATCTATCCTCGTGGAAATGGTTGGAGGCAATTATCACTATAAGAAACCTTTATTATTAGTGACGTTAGTAAAAAACATGGCATGTTTTTCTGGACATAAATGCTTATGAGAGTCTATGGCAATTTGAAATAGATTTGGTAGGATGTTGATAAAAATGAGTGCATGTTCATGGTAAAACAAACTGACATTGGTATGAATTTTTTTTTTTTTATAGCATCTTGAAAATAATGGTGTCCCCTATTTTGAAGGGCATCACCTAAATGTGGTCAGGCATGTTTATTGGACCATCACAAAAAACAAAGGAGTAGCATGTTGACAATAGATTATTTGAACTTGGTGGATACATTTGATGAAATTAAAGTGGGTTGAAGTTGAGGCTTGATGAATTTTTATAAACTAGAATTCTATCTATATCTGCATTTACTTCTTTTGACATTTTTGGCTAAATTTTTAATAATGTCAAAAATTGAATACAAAAAATGGATGCAAGAATGAATGGAATATCAAAACTTCATCCTAAGTATACTATTGAAATAATGAAACTCATTTCCAACAACAATTGTATGCCTCATACTCTTACCATTGGATAGAAAATTGCATGGTTTCAAGAGACACTTTCTTTTTAAATTAAAATAATCCATAATGTATTCATGCATAGTTTGTACACCAAGCAACAATTCATTTCAAATGTTTTAGGGCCTATCTATATTCATGTTCATGAGTACATATAGTACTCTATTATGACATAATGCACAACTAGTAAAACTTAAGGACAAAAATGTTTTTGTCCAACATACTTTGTTCATTAGAACTTTCTTATTAATGTGTTGTTTTTTCCTCATGTCCTTTTCAACGTCTGAAAGACTGTCTTACAAGCTATAAATACCATCTATCAAGAACCTCTCCTACAAAAAAGAAACTACAATTACTGTGTTTTGTACATGCACAATAAGGTCATGTTCTACTAGTCCTATACTGCCCCCCCTATATTGTTGTTCTTGTTCATGCATTCATGTATGTGGCACCTTCAAATCTACTTGGTATTGCACGTTCAATGTCTTATATGTTGGGTTCCAAGCCAGCAAAGTCTGCATCGTGTCCCACATCAGTTACTCCAGGATTAGGTTGTTCTTGTGTTATTTGTGCACATTTGCCCCTCACGTCCGTCCAACACACCACCTTCCAACCGTGTCTATACAAATCATCTGAAAAGAATATCTGTTGACAATGCAATGGAAAAACAAAAGAATTGGCATGGACTTGGCCATCCATGTGGTTGAAGTTTGCCACACTGAAACCATACATATCGCTTTCAATATTTGCATAACGAGCATCACGTGAGTCCCTCATCCAATCACACAATAACACCGTCGTACGGTGGTTTCGATAGTCCAACTCAAGAATCTCTTCCACATAGCCCACATAGTCATCAATTCTTTCAATGGGCCTTCCATTCCTTATCCCCCATCGAAGTTGTCGTGTGAAAGAAGCTACCACACATGAATCTCGAGTAACAAGTCCACTCTCCGCACTACGAACACGAAGGTGCATACCATATGAGTACATTTGTCGATGTGAAGTAGCGTATCGTTCAGGTGGTTGTGCATAGTGTAAAATATCATCTTTTAGTTCTTCACTAGCTTCTTATGCATTTGTCACTTGTGCTCGAAACCAGTTAGTAAAAGTTGGTAAATCATTTAATTCGACAGGATACCTCGTCCCCCCTGAAGAGCATTGTCTACGAGATTCTTGACGAAACGTGTCTCGTTCTTCCCACTTGTGACTCCTTGTAGCTATGTACTTTTTGTAGGAAATATTCAAACGTTTCAATGACTTTCTAAATACTTCTATCCTTCAATGATGCAAATCATATATAGCATTTAGCACATACTCATACTTAAATTACAATGTTTCTATTGATGACATGTTTCTTACTAGTATTAATGACATTTTTGACATTTTCTATGACATATACATTGCATTTGCCATTTTCTGACTTCTCTCCACTATCTTGATGAATAATTACTTTTGCTAGCATGTACATGCCTTTCTGTTTAAATTAGGTAGCATAATGTGGATGAAAGAATGAAGATCATATAAAAAACTTCTTGGTATTTCGTTTGATATCAAGAAACTCACTCTCGCCATTGTTGCAAACAGGCTACGTTGTCCAACACAAAAACATGTGCATATGTGCGAATTTCATCAGACATTTTGCGCTTCCTCTATTCATGTGGTCTTAGTACTTCATCATTCATGGTTGCGTATATTCCATTCGGTAACCTTCAGCTATGCTCCCTTCTGGATGTGCATATGTTCAAACGTAATCTTTCAATGTCTTTATATACCTCTCAATTGGATACATCCACCGACAATGTACTAGACCACATATAAATAATTGTTGAACAATATGGATTGGGAGATGAGTCATGACATTGAGAAAGGTCGGTGGGAACTCCTTCTCCAACATGCATGTCGCCATTACCATGTTCCGCATCATGGCATCATGGTTAGACATACGTATTTCTTTTTCACACAGATTTTGAAAGACCCTGAAAATTTTAATGATGGCAACACGCACATTCTCGTCCAAGACATGTCGTACTATCACAGGAAGTATCTGCAAAGAAACATGTGAGCTTTGTTTCAATGCCATCATAATGTGCACAATCATAGTTGTAGATTCTAAATGAAATCTCATATAAGAGGCACATATGAAATTTTTGTTCATTGTATCATATCTAATATGGCTCATGATGTCGTCACATCCTTATAGTACTTTTAACTATGTTGCCATTCATGTTTTTCTAAGTTTTTTCGACCTCATGCAAATGGACCTCAATGTCCATTAGGATAACTTTAGAAAGTATAATGCAAATTCTTGTTGAACTACATACCTGTTGCATTAAAACATGATAATCATGTGTTTTCATGTATTGTAGTTTGCCATCTTTTAAGCGCTTGTGAATGGATCCCACATAGTTTGAAGGAGTTCGAATGTTGGACACTATTTCAACTACCTCTCGACGCTCGTCTGGCTTTAGTACATATGGTGCATGTGGCAAGTAATGCTCATCTTGTTGATGTCCAACTGGTTGCAATCATAATCCTTTTCGAATTCCTAGATCTTTTACATCTTGTCGACTACCTGGACTATCGTTCATTCCCAGTAGGGTCTTCAATATGTTTTCACATAGATTTTTCTTGCAGTGCATGGGATCTAGAAGGTGTCGTTCTTTCAAATGTTGTCATCCCCAAAAAATTTAGATCTAGTTGAAACCAATTGATTCGATACAATGGCAAAGTCTTCAACGTCTACATTCAATGACTTCAAATGGAAAACAACTACAACAATAGAATGCTATGTTTTTATGTGAAGAATTGCATCACTAAAATGTAGGTTCAATTGTACATGCACAGGAATACATCCTATATGTTATATTTGTAGGCTTTCATTTCATAAGTAGTGGACTTCTCCTGAATATGCACTTATACATGTAGAGAAATGGCTACTTGTCCAACTGGACGTTTTTATAGTCAAGATCAATGAAATATATATTATTCCTAGTAGTTTGTTGTCTACATAACATCTTTTAGTTCACAGACATTGTATATAGTAATGAGTTGCAACTCACCTTCAAATAATCAAGTTCATAAAGACAGCTCAATCATTTTACACCTATGAAGTGCATTGGATCATCCTTCGTATTCTTTTTGCCACCCAAATCCACACTATAAGAAAACAGTGATTTTTGTGACGTCCAGAAAAACATGCTTGGAACAAGATTACACGTTACTGGTGACATAGTCCAAAATACGTTTTTTTGGGTGACGTGCGAAACGGCTCAAATTCTATTAAATGTCATGAAAAACATGCCAAATTTTGCGTGACATCACTTGTAATCATGGTCCTTCAAACTTCCCAAAGTGTGCCATGTAGAGGGATCCACGTTGCCAACTCACCCTTTTTTAGGGATGAACATGCCACGTGGTTTTTTTGGAGGGCCTGCCCGACATAGTGACGTTGACCCCTATGAAATTTGACGTGGCGCTTCCACGTCGGATGGTTTCAGTGAGTATGTTTTCAGTGACATCATCAACAACGTTTTCGACGACATCAACACATTCTTGTATTAGTTAAAAATTTAATAAAAATTTAAAAATAAAATAAAATGAACAAAAAAAAATTTTGAAGTAAAAAAAATTTGAAGAAAACTTACCATCCACCATGAAGAGAATTTTTAATGGCCAAATGAAGGAATTACTTTATTATAAGTTAATAAAAATGAAGAGTGAAGAGGTTGTATTTATATCCATTATTTTCCCATGGAGAGACAAAAGATATGGGATAAGTGGAATATGTTCTTTTTGATGTTTTTGGTGACGTTCTTCGCAACGTCTTCAATGACGTTTTCTTTTGTACACAGGTTTTTGTTTTGTATATCCCATATTCATTATCTCTCTTCCTACCACCCACTTGTATAAAGACTAGCTGTTTTCATCCATAAAACACATCCATTTCCATTCATCTATTTTCTTTTTTTTTCAAAGTATGCCACATAATTGCCCATTCCCTAAAATTTTCACATATGGTCAATTTTTTTTCATAAACCATAGTAATTTTTAAAAGCTTCTTCATAGTCAAAATGAATTTTTTGCTGACATGGCAATCTATGTTTTGGGGGATGTCACCAAAAAATGTCTTATGTTGTGTCAAATGTCGCAGAGGATATGTGACGTTGCAAGTATCATTAAGATGTTCTTTGAATTTTGTTGCCCTGTTTTCGGTGACATCAACAATGACGTCGTCAAAAAACCAACATTTTTTTGGGAACATTGCATGTTTTCAAAAAACACGTGACATCTTCCTGGACGTCGCGTGTTTTTGTAAAAACATGAGGAAAAACGTAGTTTTCTTATAGTGCCAATTAAGATTGATGCCACGCTACATATCGAATGACGTCCAACTTTGACATAATTGGTAGAGGTCCTATATGCTCTGCCAATCCATTAAATGTTCGGTTCTACCGGTAAGGATGATGACAACTTAAATAATGATGCATGCCACCATAAACGATTTTGGAGCCTCGAGTACTACGATCTGTGAGAAGATCACCAGTTTTCGCCATGCGTGCATTTGTCTAAGGGCCACAACTCGGACAACCCTTGTAACCCTTGCAAAATAAGCTTGAGATTAGTCCATATGCAAGGTAATCTAAAATAGTCCACATCAATAATCTACGAAGTAGAAAACATCAACTTCCTTCTTTTGAAAAATCTTGAGTGGAAATGCCTACCCACAATTGTTGAAGCTCTTTCAACAATGGACGTAAAAATACATCTATATTTTTTGATGTCAGAGAGTGTTTCCCTGATATTAGAATGCACAAGGAAATGAAAAACTTCTTCGTAACAAACCAAGGCTCGAAATTGTAAATCAACATTAGCATAGGCCATGTCAACCAATTTGTATTACTCAATTTAAATGAATTCACACCATCCAAAGCTAAGGCAAATCGCATATTCCGTCGTTTTTCACTGAAATTTCCAAATGCTATGTCTGTGTCAATGTGTTTCCATGCTAGACTATCGACCACTGATCTCATAATGCCATCATTACTTACATGCTTTGTATATCCCGTCAACATGCCAGCTATCTTAGTGGACCTCCACATTTGCTTTAGACGAGGTATAAGTGGAAAATGTTGAATCACCTTTGCTGGAACACCATTTGTGCCATCTATCCAATGTGCCTTACAACACTTTGGACAGCTGGTCAATGCAGCATACTCATCTTCATAAAATATACAACCATCTGGACAAGCATGGATGTTGTTGTAGTTCAATCCCAACCTATGAATGCTCTTTCGTGCTTCATAATGTGTACACGGTAATTTGCTGTCCACTAGTAGTATGTCTTCAGACAAATACCGAAGCAACTCGTCTACAAATTTGTTGCTAACACGGAACATTGTGCACATGTTCATAAAGATTATTGTGGCAGATACTACATTGGTCCTCGACTCGGTATATAGGGGTGTTGTAGCTTGGTTGTACAATTCCTCTAATCCATCCAAGTTGTCACAATAAAGTTCTTTGTTCTCGCCTCCCTATGCAACACATCACCACGCACTACAAGAAAATAAATGTTTTATGATTGTAAAATATGACTGTGGTGAGTCACAAAATCAAAAAATGTGACTCAAACAAAAATCACTGTAGATGGTTGGGATATGACTAGGATGAGTCATGGCTGAGTCATTCACTTTCAGTTATATGACTGGTGAATCATATTTGCAGTCATATGGATTTGGAAGTGTAATAAACCATTTTTAAACGTATTTTGTCAACATGGCATATATGTTGACTACTTTTGGAGGCTTGACTTTCTCATGAGCTGCCCGAGCAAAAACAAACAAACTACGTGGCATGTGACTATGTCCAATCATATTTTGGCTGACGTGGAATGTGATTGTGGTAAATTATATTTTGAATGATATACAATATGACTACAAAGAGTTATATTCTAAAAAATATGGAATATAACCGTAGTGAGTCATATTTTGAATCATATTTTAAGTGATATGGAATATGACTACGGTGAGTCATATTTTAAGTGATATGAAATATAACTATTGTGAGTCATATTTTGGTTGATGCAGCATATGACTATCAGAAGTCATATTTTGGTTGATGAAGCATATGACTATTGTGAGTCATTTTTTTGTTTAAGATAGTACTAAAAAATAGTAAGAAGTAAAATCTAAGGTATAACAAGAGGCAACAAAAACTAAAACTAAAACCAATAAGAAGTAAGAATAAGATAAGTGAAGATGCAATAAAAGATTAGCAACAACTATAAAACAACAATAAATTAACAACTATGAAATAACAACAAACTAACAACAAATAAGATGTAAGAAGCAACAATAGATTAGTAACAACTAAGAAACAACAACTAAAACCTCAATAATTACACAACAACAACTAAAACACAACAATACAACAATTAGAACTTCAAAAAACAAAAGGAGGAAGAAGAAACAAAAGTTAGAAAGCAACAACTAAACAACAACACAACAATTAGTACTTGAAAAAACAAAAAAAGGAAGAAGAAATAAGAGTTAGAAAACAACAATACAACAACCAAAGCACAACAATACAACAATTAAAACTTCAAAAAATTAGAGAAGGAAGAAGAAACAAGAGTTAAAAAACAACAACTAAACAACAACAACTAAAACACAACAACACAACAATTAGAACTTCAAAAAAACAAAAGGAGGAAGAAGAAACAAGAGTTAAAAAGCAAGAAGATGAAGCACATTAAGTGGCAACTAGGGTTTTAAAATCCTAAAAAATGACGGCTAGGATTTCAAGATCCCCCAAAAACAACGGCTACGATTTTATAATTTTGAGCAATAATTTATTTACATTTTTTTAGGTTGCCCAAATTTTTAGGAGGATGCTCAAAAAAAAAACTTCAAAAAAAATGTCAACTTACAAAAATGTGACTATAGAATATGACTGCATGTTGTCATATATGCAAAAATATAATTGACAAATATGATTGGTGTTCCCGTAATACGTTCCCTACGGTTCCCTAAGAAGTATTTTGTCGTTCCCCATGCATGTATACTATACACCCATGAAGTACAAAGGCAAAATATAATTAGCAGTCACATTTGTAGTCATGTTTTTTCCCAACGTTGTGGGATCCAAAAATATGACTGCGAGTAGTTGCCAGTCATCCTCAGTCATATTTTTGCAATTCATAAAACACTTAAATCCTAGTAGTGCATGGTCCAAGGCTTCCATTACTTGCTTGTGAACCTTATGAAACTCATCCAAAGGAGGTTCATCATTCATTCCACACAGTCATCATGTATGTGGTGCTCAATGCCATTGCCATTGTTATTTAGAACATCTATGTCGATAGAGTCCACATCAACAATGTCATTGTCATAAGCTACATCTTCTACCCAGACTCCTGAAAAGGGATAGCCTTCTAGAGGGTCTCCTCCAATCATCGACTTCCTTAGAAATGGATCCCGTCCCACCAATGCATGGTGAGCGCAGATGACATTTATCCGCTTTCGTTGTCCTCCACGACAATCTTTGCAAGGACATCGATATGCTTCGATGTATTTTTCTGTGGCGACACATAATTCTGTTTGTAGAATCAAATCACCAATAGGTATGTGTTGCAATGCACGTCCATCACTACTAAAATGAATGTGGGCACCCTCATGTTCTGTGCTTGCATTCATGTGGGCAAATTCTGTCGTTTTTTTTCATGAATGTCACATATGCATTGTATATGAGGGAACTTAGTGTTCTGTACCTACACATATAGAAAGTAATGAAATAATTCACTAAATACTTGTAGTAGAGTTCGAATTGTTCACTTCAAACATGGTAGTCACTATTTCAAAAGGCACTGGACTTCTAGTCAGTGACATGTAGTACTAAACATTCAGCAGTAGATTGGATTATGCCATTGCCATCATTAGCTTATATTCCTTCATTGATATGTTTTCACATTGTGGAACATTTCATGTATGCAGAAGATACAATAATATTTAAATCTAAACACCTTAACAACGGAAAGTTCTTATAGAACTAACATGTTACTTCATTCTTAAGTTCTAAAGTTATTTTTGTCAATGTATTGAGATTTGAACTTCTACAAGTGGATCCAGTGTAAAATACAAAATCTCCTCACATATATTGTTCCAAAGTATGGTATTTTCTCATGGACTTTAGTAATGTACATATTCTATTGAGTGGACAAAGTTGACAAGTTTTGAACCCTATGCCTTTTATACTTGAGAGTTCGTGAAGTCCTTCTAATAAGCTCTATACAAAAACTCTGATTAAAGTATGCTTACTGAACATTTTCTTTGGTCTTTCAATCACATTTCATAAATGACTTTTTCAAAAGCTAGCACCTACCTAATAGTTGGTTCATGTTTTTTCCATCTGAATTACAACACTTGTTAGCTTCATTGGACTTACTCATTTTATAATCCTTTTGAAAAATACGGGAATCCTTGATGTTGCCCACACACAAATAGAAAAAGCAAAATAATATACTTGAACAGTAGCTTGCACCTCTTAATGTAGAGATTCAGTATGAATGATGTTTTCAACAAAATGCAGCACTGTACAATGAACTCAACGTGATAGCCTGCTATACAACAACATATATGAGTTAGTCATTAATTATAATTGTATTTTATATATATGCACAACATATAGTATGACTATATATTCTAAATAGTGTTCACTATAAGAAAATTGTGTCTGCTTGGACATCCAGCCAAAAACGACGTATGTCCGCGACAACACGATACATCGCAGAAGACATTGGGGTGTCAGGCCGAAAAAGTGAAGATTTTGCTTTGATGTCTTTGACAACATTGTTAGATTTTAGTCACAGTATACTGATGCTACGAAAAACACTGATGCAATGTAAGACATCCAGGTGGACACCAGATGTTTCCAAGGATGTCCACAATAACATGTTCAGCCACATCACCATCTTTGGTCAAACTTAGCTCAGAAGTTGATTTAGAATTTTGGTGCGGTCAGAGGTAAAGTAATTGCCCAAGGTTAAAAAGAGGACAACGGGCAGGTGGTGACTCCTAAAAGCTTATGTGGCATCTAACGTGGCGTGATGAGGTCGAAATTGTGTGACGTGGCATGATGACGTGGAAATTGTGTGACGTGGACATAGGTGATGACTTGGCATGCCATGTCAGTATACTTGGCCTATTCATGTTCTGATCTTGGATGTCTCCGTGGACGTCACAAGTGATGTACTGATGTCCACATTGACGTCACTTCTGGCATCAACATTTTGTACTTACTGTGAATGTAACTTCAAACTACATCCTATCCACTGTATGTTTCATTATGTCTGACTAGACGTGTGGGTGTTGTGGAAGCAATTGTAGGCATCTTTTTTGATATCAAAATGACTATAAATGCATGACATGACTTATGCCCAAGGTTGAATTTGCACATAATGCACGTCCTTTTTATGTAGTACAAAATGACTTACGTGTTTACTTAGTTTGAGTTCATTTTTGAGCTATTGAAGTCTTACATTTTGTGCATGTTCAACAAACTTCATTAGGATAAAATTCCACCCTATTCATATGATGTCACTTGCAGCACCAAGCAAGACAGACTCTGCCACAAAATGCACGTTCAAGATGCAACGGGTCTACTTGGAAGACATGAACATGTTGATGGCTTTGTATTTCTCAGACGTCCTACGTGACGTCAAAATGCTGGCACAGTAAACACATGTTAGTGATGTGAACACCTTATGTTTCCTCCTCAGATGCAATGTCATCGCTAACTACGGCATCATACTCTCCACCATTGTCTGCTGGTTGTAGGGTTGTCGTGGACGTGCGTCCGCGGCGAAATTACGTCCAAAATCGGACGTCCGCACGTCCGCACGTCTGGACCCTGCGGACGCAGACGGACGGTCCTCGGTCGCCGTCCTGCGAGCGGGCGGGCGGACGGGCGGACGGGCCGGTCAGACTGGCGGACGGGCGGGCGGACAGATGACCGTTTTTCTTGGCGGACGGGCAGACGGGCCAGCGGACGGGCGGACGGATGGGCGGACGGGTGAGTGGACGGAGTGGCGGACGAGCGGACGAGCGGACGGGAAAGCAGACGGATTGGCGGACGGGCGGACGCGCGAACAGTTCAAGGGCCAAGGGGTTTAGGGAGTCTGGAAGTGACCGACTGAGAGAGTGAGGGTTTGTAACTTTGCATTTTGCAATTTTGCATGATTTTCAGTTTGTTTTAGGGTTCTTCTTACATATTTGTGAGTTTTGGCGCTTCAGAAATTTTTACGTGCTACACACTTGAAATTGAGAACAAAAAATAACACAATGAAGATTTCTTCAATATTACTTGGGACAAAATCCCCCCAAAATGATAGTTTCATTAATTTTTTCAAGATAATTTGGCAACCTTGTACTACTATGAAATGCTCCGAGAACTAATAAATCTTAGCTATTCATCTCTCTAAATCGTAAGCATTTGAGCACCAAGTTCTGTAAATGTTCTTCATTCAAATCCTTTCTAAATTTGAATGCCTAGGGGTGGTAATCACTATCTCCTTTCACCTCTGCCCCGCTACTGTACTTTCTTGATTGGAATCCATCATCTTCATCACTCATGGTGTTCTCTTCATCGTCTGATGAAAGTGTTTGAGTTTCCCCTCTTTTCTCTTGTACTGTTGAAGATACACGAGCTTTCTTAGGCTTGCCCATCATTTGCTCGTTCTTTGCTTTCATCAAGGTTTTCCCTACACGTTCACGGAGGCGATCAACCGCTTTTCCTTTTCTCAACGGAAGTTCTGGAATAGACAAACGCTTATCAAGGTTTTTTTTTTCCTGCATTCACTTTCTTCGTTGAAGAGATAGCAAACGACTCCATTACTCGTTTGTTCTTTGCTTTAGAGGGTTCTTCCATCATCATTGTCATCCCTACCTTTCTCCCTTCTTCAGTGAATGCCTCTATAGCATTTGAAGATTCCAGTGTCGGGTCCGCTAGCCTTGTTGAAGATGCTGGTAGGCGGTTTCCTTGCTTCTTTAACATTGAGGCCAACGTCTCATCTTCCTCGTCATTGGTGAATGAAGAAATCTGCAATCTTCGATTTTCGGTACGTTCGGAGGTTATGGATTTACTATTATTGTTTAAATGTATTTTGGTGACCACTTTTGTGACCATTAGTGGTCAATGATGTCACTATTTAAAACTTTGAACATGCACATCTATTGAACATGTTTAGTTGTAGTATCAAAAATCTCTTCTTGGAAATGCTTGATAGTGTTTTTTCTTTTTTAGATTTAGTGCAAGGGTACCGAATGCAATGTTGACTTTCTGTATTCTTTACCTGCTCTTGGAAGTTGGAAATGAGATTGAAATGCAATTAGTTCTGGAAAATAAATTAGAATCCAAATTCATTTGGAAGAATTGTATAATAGTATTGTGGATTTTGATTAGCCCTAATGTAATTGAGCTTATACACATTAAGCCTTCCAATTTTTTGTGTCACGAAGTTCAATGGTTTGACTTGCAAGAAATATTTGAACTCTTTTTTGCAATTTGAACACCCTCATAGGTAAACATTATAATTTTTAACTCCATAAGGGATATTGTTGTGTTTTCTTTTTTTCCATAATGTCTAGCATGTCTAGTTTGAATTTGTACGGTTAAAAACTCGAAATTCCAAGAAAATGATAAATGTAATGAAAATATTGACATTTCTTTAGAAGTAAAAATTTCAAGAAATTGAAGAAAGTTGAGAAGAAGCCTTGGGTCTATTTTTTTAATTATTAGGCATTGAAATGCCCAAATGCCCAATTCCTCCCAAACAAGAAGACCTACATAAAGCTTATTGAATGAAAAGGGGTGAAAAATCACCCTAAAAATGAGACGGTAGAAATGAAGCGGACGATCTAAAAATCGCCCCCTCTGGACCGTCCGATCACGCAGACTGTCCGTCCGCCCGATCGAACGGGCCAGAGGGGGCACACGGCCACCCCGTCCGCCTGATCGGACGGCCTCTATTCAACCGTGCGGACCGGACGAGGCGTCCGCCAACCCTAAACCGTCCGCTCGGACGGCCAGGAAGAGGCGGACGGCCTCTGTTCGACCGTGCGGACCGGACGAGGCGGCCGCCAACCCTAGACCGTCCGATCGGACGGCTAGGAAGAGGCGGATGGCCAGTCCGTCCGCCCGATCGGACGGCCTCCGTCCGCTATAAGACTGGAATGAGGCCGTCCGCCTCATATAAGACAAGCGGACGGACCGTCTGCTCTCACTTTTGCCTTCCCCTTTGCATGCAAGAGAGAGCGGAGAGCTGGTGGTTTGACCTCCAATGGCTCCTTTCTTTGGGTGGGTAAGAGTCTAATATTTGGGGTAACTCTTGCCAATTTTTTTATAAAACTTTGACGTTCATCATTCTATCGGGTTATCAACATGCCGAGGGCGAATAAGGCTTCCAAGGAGCCAAAGGGAAAAGAAGAAGCCCCCTCTATTCAGTGGACAAGGGAGAATCCCTCGGAGAGTTGCAAAGCATTCTTAATCGAATTGATTGTGAAGTTTTATGAGACAGAGACTACAGTGTCTCTTGACACTAAATATGTGCGATATGAAGAGGAATGCATCGAGAAATTCTTCGTGGATATGAGGCAGAGGATGTTGAACGCCTTGCATGTACCGCAGTGGATTGATGAAACGGAGAAGAAGAATTTCCCCAAATTTCTTGACAGCAAGGTGCATGATGCATTATGGAATGCTTCGGTCATTTTGGATAAATATTGGAGGAAGAAACGCGAAAATGATGAAGCCTTCGAGCATGTCATTATGAAAGCGGATTTATTCACCAAAAGGTGCCAACCATTTAAGAGGAGGCAGAATAGAGCAGGGTCAATTGGTTGGTGGACGAGCAAGCCTGGAATGGACCAAGCACAAAATACACGTCGCCTTCTAATAGCCCTTCCGGAAACGGCCACGGTGATTCCCGTAAATAACAAAATCATGCAGGGTGGCTATGCTACAATTCGGAGAGTGCGAATAGAAGGATGTGGGGAGATTCATCCATCATGGGAGTTTGCAGCAAAGATGTCTCTCCAAGAAGGTGAACGACCTGCTTTTGCAAAGATGGAACACAATACTAAGACTATGGCAGTAAGGATTCCGCATGTTGGAGTGATACGTTTTTTTGCAGTGCATTCCAAAAAGAATGAAGGATACTCATTCTGGTGGAACGGTGGTACATTGCGTGAAATGATGCGTCGGGATGACGACTATCCAGACAATATAGCCCTTCGAGTGTTGTATGAGCCGCGTATAACAGAAGAAGAAATCATTGCTGCTAAAAATCTGAAGCGATTTAGAGCCAAATGCGTGGAGCTTGCATGGACATTACTGCACATCATGAATGCGGTGCACACCGCTGGACATCTCCACAACGACATTTCTCCGGACAACATCATGTTTCATTTTCCTAAAGATGAGTCCCGGGTTTACATTGGAGTTTGTGATTGGGGGATGACTACAGTGTTGAGCGAGCCTATGAAGTCGTTGTATACATTCACATCAACAGCTGAAAAGGTCGAAGCTATAAAGAGGAGGTGGTGGGTGGATCCCAGTATTACTTATGTACACGGAAGAGATGCGGATGTGCAAAACATCCCTTCTCTTTCCATGCTATTCGAGCAATATGTTGTTGCTAAATTAGCTGAACGGATCAGTAGGCAGTGCATGTCGGAGGCGTATCACAAGTTGCAGCGTGAATCAAGTAGCTCACATGTCAAGTACCTCCATCCACAATTTGCACAGGTGTTTGATACTTACTTGAAGCGCGTTCAGAACAAAGAGAGTACTTTGGCACAAGTCATCTTCCGTTTTAGTACTTCATTCAACTGGCCTGTTCCAGATGAACACTTCCGTGGTTCATATTGAAGTTCAAGAATAGTTCATATAAGTATATAGGCTGGTAGTATGCATAGATGCCAAGTAGTAATGTAGTATGTATGCGAATTACATAGTTGCATAGCATATGTGCACCATTTTGATTTTTTAAGACCAATGAATGCCAATGTAGTTGGACTTTTATGTGCCTTTGTAATTGACGAGGATATTTTAATTGATAATGATTTTTAAAGTGTGTGAATTGTCCCTATCTTTTGTCATTGTTGGTTTGCAATTTTGCATAGAAAAGTCTAAAACCCTTCAATTACGGAAATTGTGATTTTTTAAGTTGGTATTTGCAAGATTGGGAAGTTTTTGTTTTAAATTGTATGGTCTTCCAATTCTTTAATTTGCCATGTATGGTTGAAGATATTCAATTGGACAATGTATTATGTATAATTGTAAATTGTCTTCTAGATTCTAGAAGCATGGTTTTTTGTTTGGTATCAATGGTGTGTTGTTAATTTTTTGCATGCAACGAGTTTGTCGGCTTCATTAACATGTTAAAAAAAAATAGTAATTACCCCCTAAATGCTTGAGGACCCAAAATATTAAATATGGTGTTTGCAAAACTTAGAAGTTCAGTAAAACCTAACTATTTTTCATCATTTTAGTGAGGTAATAATTTTGGGAAATTATTTTTGAAGTCTACTTTTGGCTCCAGAAGTCCGATCTTGCAATTAAAGGACAATGATTTTTCTGAAAGAGATATTATGCAAGGGTACCTTGTGCAATCTTGACTTTTCTTTTGTATTAAGAGCTTTTGGAAATGAGCCTCAAATACAGTAGGTCTTGGAGGAAAATTCATATTGGAAATTCATATTAAAAAAGTATAGAGTAAATTTTGCAAAGCTGTAAATTGATTGGGCAAGTTTGGCCCATTAACCTCATATTCTTTGGGTCCCCAACATTTTAGATTTGCCTTGCCAAAAAGGCTTCAACTTTTTTTTGTGATTTTAACAGCATCATTGTCAAATGTTATAATCTTTCACTGTACAAGTGATATTGTTGTGCTTTCTTTTCCTATGCAATCTCTAACAAGTCTAGTTTGAATTTGTATGGTTACAATTCCAAAAAAATTGATACATCTTACCAAAATGTGGGCTCTTTGTTCAATTTAGAGCAAATTAAAGGAAGTTTAAATTTGAAAATAAGGCTTCGGCATGTAGGGGTTACAACATCCTATGGTTATTTGGATGATTGAATTTGTTTGAACCATGAACCATTGTTTTCTTGGGCCAATTGAAGGCCCAAATGCCTAAAAAAAAATGGATTGCACCAAATCTATAGGTTAAATTTGAAGAAAAATTGGATGATAATGCCAAATTGCTCGAATTTGAAAGAAAAAAAATTGGATGAAATTGCGCACATCAAATGTAACTCATCTAAACCTACACCGAAGTTTACCCCATTTTCTGCCAGATGCCCCGATCGGACGACCCCACACCGACCCGTCTGCCCCGTCCGCCTCCCCGTCTGCCTCCCGGTCCGCCCTCCCGGCCGCCTTCCCGTCCGCCCTCCCGTGCGCCTCTCGGCCACCTCCCCGTCCGCCGTCCTGTCCGCCTCCCGTCCGCCCCGTCCGCCTCCCTGTCCGCTGGACGGTCAGAACGTCCTATGTCGGCGGACGTTCGGGAACCGGCGGACGTAGACGCTGGACGTCCGAACGTCCGGACGTCCATGTAACCCTGGCTGGTTGGCGCACTGAGTCCATGACTTGTTGCAGTGGTTGTAAACCATCGAAGTCCCTATCATTCATCAACTGCACCATATAAGAAATCTATGTTTTTTCTGATGTCAGGCCAAAAACGTTGTACGTTCAGGATAATATCATACGTCTGAGAAAATATTGGAATGTCACGGCGACGAACGCTGAAAAAGCAAAGATTTTGATTTGATGTTATAGAAAGCATTGCTAAATTTCAATCATAGCATATTGGTGCTATGAAAAACAATGATGCAATCTAAGACATTGTTGTGGACATCAAATGTTTTCAAAAATGTCCAAAAAAATTTTCAAAATGTTATAAGCTATATAGATTTAATTATATTTAACAAATTTATATAAATTAGATGAATGGATTTGTTATGAAAAAAGGTTTACAAAATCATATCAATATTATATTATATAAAAATATTTATTTTTAACTTAAGATTTAAATTCTAAATTTTATTAGTTTAAAATTATAAATTTTGCATCAAATTTTAATAATTTTTATTGCTATTTCACCTTCTTAATTTATTATTTTCAAATCATTCATATCTAATTTGGGGTGATTTTCTAGTGTTCTTGGACTTTGAGATATTTGACATCTTAACCCTTAAAGGACCAAGACCTTTTTTTGCTAGAAAACATTGAAAATTGCCATTTCTATAGCAAAGAGTAAAAGAAATTTTAATTTTTTTCACATCTAACTATAGGATCTTACACCTAACAAGTAGAAAAAATTGTAGAAAAAATTGTAGAAAAAATTTCAGAATTTTTGACCGCATAGATTTAAAGTGGAAAAAACAAGTTTTTTAGCGCATTGAGGGACTAGATTTTTTGACTTTGTAAAATTTTTGCACTATAGAGTTTTGAGATTTAAATATTTATAGTAGAGAATTGAGTTGAGAGTTCAGGGAAATAAATAAAAAATTAAAAAAAACTTAAATTTCATTCTTAAAAAAATTATTAAGTAGAAGTAGGTATGAGATAGAAGGAAAATCTAAAATATTAATATATTTTAGATGGAATTAAAATGCACTAATCCCAATGTGAGATTGTTCTAGCAAGTAAACTAAACCACGTGAAATTTTTATTTTGAAAAAATTGTAAAAATTGCATTTAGAAATGCATCTAATAAGTTATTGTTTTCAAGAAGATGCTCTAATTGCCTAAAAAACAAAAATGTCCATAACTTTCTCAAAACAAATCCAAATGAAATGAATCAGAGCTTTCCAGATAGACAAAAATATAATCTACAATTGGAATTCCATGTTGGATGTATTGTTGTGTCATACTATATTGAAGTTGATGTTGCAAACAACCTAGATTTAATAAATGTGACTTTATCAATTAAATGTTCAAGGAGACATCCCCATATATGTTGGAAATGACATGCAAATGTTCATCATGACATCATAAACAACAAATAAGATTTGTAGAAAATTTAGAAATTGTTGAAGCAAATGTTTAACACAACATTGATGTGAATGTCTAATTTCATACTACAGATGTTCTTTTGAATGTTTACAATGACGTCGAAAAAAACATAACTAAGACATGTAAATGTTTTTTAAAACATCATTTCAGACATCATTGTATTTATGTTGTTGCTCATATTTTAGTTTTGTATATGCCTGTATTGTATTTAGTTTTGTATATCCCATATTGTTTGTCATACCTTCTACACCCCACTAGTATAAAAGGCTTGTCTTTTCATCAGTTATTAAGTAGATTTTTGAGCCATTCAATATACTTGATAAATATAGTGTATGGCATATTGTATGGTGTATTTTGTATGGCATGTTGTATATATATTATATTTTGTATGGCATGTTGTATATATTTTGTATGGTGTATTTTGTATGGCATATTATATATATTATATATTGTAAGGCATATTTTATATGTTGTATTGCATATGATATACCATATATTGCATATTTTATATTGTGTACAACATATTACTACATTGACAATATTAGAACATCCAATACAATGCATACATGCGTTCCCTGAGATGTTCCAAAAAATAAATGTGTTCATAATTGCATCTCCTTTTACGAAGATCAAACAAGTGGACGTCGCCGTTGACATCCTACAATGCAAGAAGGCATCTACTACTCCAGCATGTACTTGTGCTGGTTTGTGCAAGCAGACATCTCCTATGACAGGTTATGCTTTAAGAAGCACGCATGTGCAAACTCCACACGCTCAGATGGACATTTCAATCAGTATACAACTGTTTCACCTGACATGATTTAAGACACCTGGATGTCCACAGCGATGTCTCACAAGACATCTTAAAATGCTAGGTAGACTAGGCAAGTGGCCCCCCCAAATGCCACGTCAGCATCCGCAAATGCCACGTTAGCACCGACGTGGCATGCCACGTCAGCCAATTCCGTGAGCATCGACGTGGCATGCCACTTTACTTACACGTCAAATGCCACATCATAGACGGTCAATGGATGAAAAAAATGACACTCTGGCTTTTCCGCATCTAGGTGACAGCCACATGTCAACTCCTGAAGTTACCCGTTGACCGATGTCTTTATGGACATCACGATGCTGGGCTTGCAAATCCGATGCAACATACCATGTTTTTGGCATGTCCACGGTAGCACGAAGTGATTGGACATTAGTGCAAACATGGAATGTGTCACGCGCGATGTCCAGGTGTCCAAATTGTGATGTCGTTGCAGACACAGTTTTCTTATAGTGGTTGTACCATATGTAATGACCACGATTGAAATCCATCCTACATACAAATACTATCATTACTTAAACATTCCTTTATTAAAGATTGGACTTGGAGCTATTATCAAGTTTGCTAGCATTATTGCCATACATATGCAATGCATTGTGCTTGGATTCATATGACTAATCCTCCCTAACATCTAGTACTTTGTATGCTTCCTTCAGTAGTTATAGATTCAGAAGAAGTGGACAAACCCCATGACCACCATTGTATGTCTACTTCATTCATGGCTTCATATACTTGTTCACCTAGCCAGTTGTCATATTGCTCTTTCCAATTGTCGAATGAATAAACACCATTATAGAACCATGAAAGGCAGTACATGTTGTTGTAGTATATGTCATCTATGGTCTCTGGGACAAAGTTCTCAGTACCTATAGTACCTTTAGCATACCAACGCATGTGTTGCATATGTTGCAAGACTAAATGTTGTAAGTGATTGTAATATGGTACATTATATTCCATTGCGGGTTGTGCTTCACTTGCACTATCACATTCTCCCATAAATTCCCTGTCGAGATAACTCTTCCAATCCAATTCTCCAATTTCCGAAGACATTTTCTTATTGAAGCTACAAAAACTGAGAAAAGTCCCGCACTAGAAGACCGTGACAATGACATTCGAATAAAAAGTCATGAACATACATGCATGTTCTGGCTCATTCTAAGAGTGATCTTTAAAACTAGACTTTGCTTACTATTGATCAGGAACACATACAAACAACCATCCATTTTCATAGATTCTATAAGCTTGCTAAACATATATAACATATAGTAAGATCTACCTTGTAGATCATGGCTTACCTCATATAATGCAAGAGCGACGCCCTTGGGCCCAGAAACTAAAAACTCTTATGAAAGTTTTATTAGACAACATCAATTCCGCATTCATGTTGTTCCATGTGATGTACATTTTCCTGAAAAGAAATAATGGATTAGCATTGACCCTCAATCACTTGATATAACATTGAAGTATGTAGAAATGAAGCATTATAGCATATAAGAGAAGTAGACTCATATGCTACTTTTACTGAAAATGAAAGAACTGAATGGTAAATATTCCTAATCACATATGACTAGCTGCTTCTGTATATGATCACTAAATCATTTCCTAGAACCAAATTTTTCACATGGACTATGCATGCATTTTATAATTATGAGTTGGAAATATATACATTGGTCATTTTCTTCCTACTTCAGTATTGTCACATATTCTTCATCACAATGAAAATGACTTTTCTTTTGAAGCTAGCATGATTGTTGTCCATTTGTTACACCTTTGTTGCTCTCACTAGTTAAGAAGCATTAGTGCATGCAGTAAGACAACAATCTAGTTGAATAGGAAAGTGTACAGCAATCACTATGTCGGTCATTCAATTTTTACATATGTAGCAACTTCATTTTTTTTTCCTTTAAAAATCATGTTGGCTTGTAAGGCCAAATGTAGTTAGTGCATTCATGTACTTTTCTACTATGCACAACAATAAAGTTGAAGAAGACAAAATTAAATGTGAATGTGCTCATTTGCAGGGACAATGCAATCATTTGAGATGACTACAAAGCAAGTTCAATATAGAAACAATGACATACACTACTAGAAAATTTAGTTTTTCTGTTGTTTTGGTCGCGTTGATCCAGTCAAAATCTGATTTTCTAGTAGTGATATATGACTCCTTGACATGATAAATACAAATGTGCAATGAATGATTCATGTTTGCATATTCCAAGTTGCCTATGCTGTATACCAATGCAAGCATATGCTACATGAAGTTCTTAATCTCTCATGGATAGTATCCTAGTAACAAATTGAAGACATACTTACAAACAATCCTTTCCTAAGAAGTTGCAATTGCAATTTTGGATTCATGAGTCTGTATGAGTAGTATTGTTTGTCAATAACAAGGAAAATAATATACATGTCTAGAGAACAAAGAATACTATTGCTATGAATAATCAATCTTTCTTGTGCTTCTAGAAAATGCAAATTACTTCATGTTGCCTAGCACATGGACATCTTGTACTTATATTTCATAAATTCATAACTTTGAAATATTTACTACGATGTGGAACTGGACATCATTATTGATTAAAAAAATGTGTATTGAGTGATGCTATCATAGGATGAAAATGTCCACGTGGCATTCAGTAGTAGAACTAACAGAATGCAATAATTGTTAAGCATATGAGAGTGGTACTATAAGAAACCCTAACTTTAGATGACCCATTGGCCACAATTACTTCACAATAGTGGAATTCGAAATTCATACAACGTGTAGTGCATAAGATTTAGTCTTATAGATGAAAGAAGTTGTAATTCACGTACCGTTGCAAGACTTTGCCATCACTAGTACTGTAGTTGGAGTGTTCACGAATTTGCTCCTGCAAATTGCACCTGATAAAGAAAATAATGCGAAGAAGAAACATACAAAGTCATGTGCATGAAAGCAACTAAGACGTTGTCGTGTTGAGAGAGTTTGCTTCGGAAAATCACGAAGATTCTGGCTGCGACTGGGAATAGTTTTACTATGGGTTTTGTCAAATCTTCTTATCTTGAGTCTTTGATCTTCAATCTTCAAAACTTGAATCTTCATTTGACTCTTCATTCAAATCTTCACTTGACTCTTCACTCAAATCTTCACTTGATCTTCCATTGGCCTATCCTGTAGTGGTTCTATAGGGCCAAGGGTAAAGGTGTGTAATAAAAAACAAGTCTTCGGACGGATAAAACGGGACCTACAAACCACGAGCTGACCGTCCAGAAATTGGCTCCTAAACTTCAAACCTACGGTGACCAGGAAACGCTTTTCACCAATAGGAACAACATAGAAGATCGACCATGTAGGTGATCAATTCCACTTCGTCGCCACAAACATAAAATGGGGCTAATACTGTCATAAGAATGACTCCATAGCCCGCAACCAAGTTTACAATGCAAAATTTAAATAACAACTAGCCCCCAAAACTGGCTAGGAAAAACAAGCCACAAGCCACAAGCCACAACATACAAATTTTCAACCTTCTTCCACTTTGAGTCTCAAATCTTCAATCTTGTGTCTTGAAAACTTCTTTCACTCTCAAACTTGAAGAAATTCCAACAAAAACTAAGAAAAACTAAATCCTAAACAAGCTGCAAACTTTGATCTAATGTCACAGATGCTCTAGGAACTCAAATTCTAAGTGCTTTAACAATTTAGAAAGCTAACAGCACAATCTAATCACTCACAAAATTTGAAACTATTCTAAGATACTGTCCAAAAGTTATTAAAGGGCAAAGTAGAAGTCTTCTTCTTCCTTACTAACCAAACACTGCCACTTTAAACCTCAATAACTTTTGATTACAAGATTGAAATACTATATGTGAGATCAATTTGAAAATATCTCACTACTATCTATAAGTTGTGAAAATATCACAATAATCTAAGATACTGTCCAAAAGTTATGAGAGGTAGAGTCTCAGCCTTCTCAAACAAGAAGGTAGAAATCTTCTTAACCTTTGATACTTCATAACTTTTGCATTACAACTCCAATTTGTATAAATAAACACAATTTGAAAAACTAAAATGATAATCTAAAACATATCAAAGTTTCAATTCCATCAAAAAAACTGACCAAAAGTTGTAGGTGTTGAAGTTACGACCTTTTTCCTTCAAGTTCAATCTCCACTCTAGACTTCGTCACCTCATAGCTTTTTGATAAACACTCCAAAAGACAAATATCATATCTTTTTAGAAAAACATAAATAAGGAAAATACATCTCCCAAATATCAAGTCAAATCAGTAAGTACTCCAAAAGTTATAGCTTATTGAAGCCTCTGACCTCTCAATGGAGATCCTTGGGTCTTACAATTTCAAACTTTCATAACTTTTGACTCCCAACTCCAAATTCAACTTACAAACACTCTTTGAAAAGCTCTGAATACAAAGAATGTTGTGCCAAATTTTCATTACTCAATTGTTTATACTCCATGAGCTACAACCACTCAAAATTTGGCCAAAAACCTCCCAAAACACATACACACTCTTCACTTCCTTTCTCCACCAACTAAGCATCTTTTCCCTCTTTTCCTCCCTATCTAAAGTGAAGGGTGGGGCACATCAGCCCATGCCCCTACCAAGACCCCACCTAAGATTCCAAACTAAATCCCCATTCACACTCTCCCTTAACTCCAAACTCCAGACTCTAGACTCTAGACTCCAAACTCCAAACTCCAGACTCCAAACTCCAGACTCCAAACTCTAGACTCCAAACTCCAAACTCCAAACTCCAAACTCCAAACTCCAAACTCCAAACTCCAAACTCCAAGCTAAATACTGTCACTAATTTGTCATTCTACATTAATAATCACACACTGATTTCAATAAAATACTCAAAGTAAAAAACTAACATCCAATAAATGTTCACTAGAGGTAAAAAAACTAGAGTTTCAATCAAAGCTTCATTCCATTTGCAAAAAGTTGAGAATGCGTTTGATGGTGGCAACAACATAATTTGCACGCTCGGCTTTCATCAATGGGTTGACTGGACCTTCCAACCAACGTTGATGGCCACGACTACCCTCCACCAGCCGAACCATACAATAGTACTGATCGATGTTTTTGCCCTCATAACTTGCCTCGAATGTCACTTCCCGAGTGCCCGGCTCAACACACCCAACTTGGAGCAAGATCATCAAAACACGAGCATCGGAATCAAGATTTCCGTGCCATCGCCGCTCTATGCGAAGTTGCTTCGGCGGTCGAGAAGGCTCAGCTTCATCTTGAGGATGCCTAAGTGGCAATGCAAGATCTTGCACCAAAAGGGGCTGCTCCGGTAGTTGTGACAAGGAAAGCTTGAATTCAGCCTCCGGTTGAGGCTCTGCATCTTGAGACTCAGAAAAAATCCTCCAATTTGACATTCTAACTCTAAAGTAGGAAACAAAATCCACTATTGAAAAACAATGAAACTTTAAGGCAAAACATCTTCTTATATATATATATATCGGAACGGCGTCACCTTGAAGCTATCCAATAAAATATATTATAATATGTTTTTATATAATACACAAATCTACAACAGGACATTGTCATTGCCATATAATTCACGTACCATTACAAGACTTTGCCATCACTAGTACTGTAGTTGGAGTGTTCACGAATTTGCTCCTGCAAATTGCACCTGATAAAGAGAATGATGCGAAGAAGAAACATACAAAGTCATATGCATCAAAGCAACCAATACGTTGTAGCGCTCACCTTCGTGACCTACAAAAAGCAAGCTCAACAAGGCCCTCTCCGCCCAGCTCAGCCGCCCCCAAAAAACAAGTCCAAATCAGATTAATTGTGCCCTAAACCATTTGCTCTCACCCTATGCCTATGTTTTGGTTCTATGTACGCAACCTTCAATGCTGCTGCCATATGTATTGTTTGGCACTACATCTGCCAACACGTCTCCTTTGTGCAGCCTCAACAATTTATGTCATGGCTTTAGGTTCATTTTCATAGGGGTGGAGCTTTACTCTTGCATTTGTAGACGCTATATAATAGAGCAAAGTGGTGAGTACTTTGCCACCTTATTTCCATTTGATTTCCTCTTGTTTTTGATGACATATATTGGGGAAGCAAAGTATTGCTTCTTGCTTTGTAAGTGCAGAATTGTTTTTGCATTGACGTTGGTTTTGGAATTACTTACATAGTGGCTGGTACCTAGATGTTTTGGCAAGATGTGTTGTTAGCTCTTGCTTGCATGGTCATTGTGAACTTACTGTATTACCACAACTTCCAACATATAATTTGAGCTCTATATTTCTATGGAGGCCTTGTATTGTCAAATGAAAGTCTTATGAAATTCTACTTACTTGAAGTCATTTTCTAACTCTACTAACTTTCTTGAAGTGTCACTGTACACACTAAATTTCTTTCACTGACTTGTCCATTTACAATTGTCCCTTTCATGTGTTCTTTTCTAACTTACAGTAGTGGAACTTTACAAACATTGCATATTTGTCGTGTACATTGCTTATAGTGTTTCTTTCACTTTTATGCAATATAGGCTTCTGACTTATAACTTCTCCATTCCATCTGTGCATGATTCCTAATTCTTGAGGTTCACTATATTTAGACACTATTGGGCATGCACATCACATTCTTATACATGGCCTCACTTTGATTGTGGAAGCTCTAGATTGGCCACTTGTATACCATTCTCCAATATGCTTACATGTTGAATGGAATGAATACTTCAACTCTTGAACTTGCATTTTGTAATTTATGCCAATTCATTGTACTTAGTACTAAAAGAATCCCCTCCACTATTGTTTGCAGAACAAAGCTTTGTCTTTCAGTGTCCGGCCTATAACTCGCGTTAGGATGCCTCCATCTCGTGGTAATCAAGTAAAGCGGCCGTTCTTTCCAGGGCAACGCAGTCCACATGCTAGTACTGAAAAGGAAAACCACTGCATGCAATGCCATGAAGGCTTGTACATGCGTCCAGCTGTTGAAGAATTCGGAAGACCATGTGAGCTCGACTGTATATGAACGAGCGATAAGCAAAACACAGCAACTGCAAGTAGTTCAAAAAATATACAAAATTACAATCGATTATCGGGATTTCATGCTAGCATGTACGATATTCATGCTTACGAAAACGAAAACTGCGAACTAAATCAGTAGCTCCACAAGCAAGGACCAAATAGTGAAACCATGCACTACTAGAAAATGGTATCCAAATCAACATAAAATTTAACAATTTTTTATTGACTAGGATACTGTATTGACCATTTTAACAAATTTTTCTTGATTTGAACAAGTTAACAAATTGGGCACTAAATTTTTGTTGCTTCAAATAGTACAACATTCAAATCAACAAAAAAGTTAGAACTTTTTTGTTAAGAAGACATGCCTCTCACATGTTGGTGATATAAGAGAGGTGGCTTTAGAGACATACGAAAAAAAAGACAAGCTCTTTATACAAATGGGATGATAAAAGGTCAAAACAAACCATATGGAACATGTGAACCATTCATAGTCTTAATTCACATATCCCATATGGTTTATTCTATCTTCTACCACCCCATTTCTATAAAGAGATTGTCTTCTCTATTCTTCTATCACCAAATTCACCTCTCTTCTATCACTAAATACTTAGTCCTAAATAACTTGTCTTCTAAATTAATTGTAAAGTCTAACTTTCTTGTAATTAAATTGTAAAATCTAACTTTCTTCTAATTAAATTGTAAAGTCTAATTTTGGGTTGTATATATATATTATGTTTGGCTTACGTGGCAATTTGTATTGGATTGGTTTTTAGCTTGCCACGTGGTAGCTATTCATTGAACAAATTTAAAAATGAATTAATAATATTATTATTTTATTTGACCATCATAACAAAATGGACAACAGTTTTTTGTTAGGTACTGTCCAAGACAACGCGACCACATATACAAATGCCCTCAACACTTTTTTGTTAATTTTTTGTTGATATGGTCATTGTTTTTCTACTAGTGATGGAGATAGAGGTAAACTCCACAAACAAATATAAAGCCAGTTTCATCCAGTTTAACTTTGATACCTGTACCACAAAGTCAAATATACAACACAGAAGGCAAGCTTACAATGAAAGTGAAAAAATGGCCTCATAACAAATAGTCGACACACTACAGAAGAGCCACAGATGTAACTCACATGTAGAACACCACACATGTCGCGACCCAAATGACACCTAATAGCTTCCAATAGCTCACTAGGTTCACCACAACCCACTTACAGCATCACTTGGTCACCAACTGCTTAACACTATACATGCCAAGCACACACAGTGTTAGTTCCCATTTCCAACTCAGTTTACCAAGTCCCAATTACCGGGACTACTAGCACACACTCCCATCGTGACACCGAGCATGTCACTTAGTAACATAGGACGGAAATTCCACCTTAATGTGCAAGGACCCATGGTGGCACTACTCACCATGGTCCTAATCGCCCTTGAATGTCACCCCACTCCATGCTAGCCCTTTTTGCATTTGCTACTCATCCACTAGAGGTAAACGGCGCTCACAATTCGAGACACATTCAAGGAGGCCTAGCAAGAGCGGGACTCTACCCAACCGATGCCACGGGACACTCACAAGTGTCCCATGGTACCTTGAAGTAGTGGTGAAGTCACCATCACCAACCATGAGTCACCAGGATTCACCAAGGCTTTAAGAGGGAGTGAGGAGGGAGACCAACCCCTCCTATAGTACTCTCTGTGGTATCGGCAAACCCCCCGTCCTAAGTCGAAGGAAGTCCTTGGATAACCTTGGGTAGTGGAAGACCACCCACTTTCAACCCAAATCGCCAAGTTATGTCACTATTTGGACTCTCAAACTTCCAACCGGCGTAACTTTGCGCTCAAAGCTCCAAATCAACATGCGAGCCCATTTTAAACATCTATTCGACGAGTAGATGCCTATGGACTACTCACTCGTCCCATTTGGACAAATTCTCGCAAAGTTATGGCCCTCTAAAGATTCGGATGCACCGAGGGAGGCGTCATGCCTTCACCATGGCTCTTCTTTTGGCCATAACTTTTGGCTCATGTCTTAGAACCTCGTAATTCTTGTCATTCTAGGTTTCTTGTGTTCATAGCTTTCCAATGATATGCCACATGCCATACTTTCTTGTGGGATACATTGAGAACCCCTCACACCTAGCCCTCAAGTGTCCCGGCGCCCCCAGGACCCAGTCAACTTTGAACGGTCATAACTTTTAGCTCACAACTCCAAATTGCGCGTTCTTTGTGCCATTAAAAGCGTATTGTCAAGAACTTTCCAAAAATGTATGGTACTCTTATGTTCACTTCAAAACCAGGGTGCCATTGTGCCCTGTTTAATCGAGAGTCTCTTCATTCTCCCTACCTAGTCTATTGCAAGGCTTGGAAAGTCACCCGCAAGGTCCCCCTTGTGCACTAAGGTTCATTGTGCACCCCAAGTAGATAGGGGCGTAACAACATAGGAGGGCCTGCAATTCACTCTGTTTCTCTCGTTCATCGGAAGAAAGCATGGCCATCTCTAAAGTAACATTGAATTTCTACATGATCACGGGCATTAGTTGCATAACAATCGGGACAGTGTCCTCTGTTGATATTCTTACAACTTCATTGAGAGTCTTGTATACCAATGTCTACAGTCGAGAATCTTCAAAATCCTCCCTCTCAGTAGTTGCCAACAAAGCTTGTACAATGCTTTGGAAAAACAAAGATATAGGAGACGACGACTAACCACCTCTTTCTTAATCTTGTGCCACATAATAGATTGCTCTACAAACTTTCTCAACAAAGATGTGTCTTTGATGGCCTCCAAGATGATAGCAAGAATTGTGGTCAAATTGGATTGAGTGATAACTGGAGCCTCGAGAGAAGGTCCATTGAGGAACTCAAAGATCCTTCGTAGGGTCCACGTTGTAGTATCCTTCACATGGTTGTTCTCGTCTTTCATTGCTTGCAATATGAATGGGAGCAGCATCATGAACAAGAGTAGTCAGCTTGTCCAGCAATGGTCCCTCCAAAATGGATCCAAAAGCGTAGGTAGCAACCTCTCGACAATACATTCATCTTCAAAGTCCCAGAAAAGGAAGGACTACTCCATGCATCCCCTTTTTCCAAGCGTGTGCGCAAATCCGCATAAGTGTTGCCCGAGTGGCAAAAAAAAGGATTCAGTAGCTCCGACCATCTAACATCATCTTCCACCAAGTATAATCTAATTTTGAAATTGAGCGCCATCATCCATGCCAACAAATCCTACCTTAAACACAAAGAATCTATCATTACACCCTAAACCACATCTGGATCCAAAACGCAAGAAAAAGGCAGCCTAAATCCTAAAAGGTAAACCCTAGATTCCGCAAGACAACAACCACACGCAATACAAAATCCAGCTGCCCAATTCAAAGAATCGCATTACCTGAAAATAGAAGGCGGAAAGAAGTTCTTACCACATGTTGACCCCAGGCACCATGTCATGCTCTCATGAAAGTCAAAGCCACACAAAAAGATCGATTCACCAAACCGTAAACCCTACACGTAGAACGTAGATCCGCAACAAACCGTAATGAGGGTTGTTCTGGGATGCTCCCACCGAACCATTCAAAAACCCTAAACACCTTGTCCAAAGCAAACTCAACGATGCACACGCAACGGTCAGGTTCAAGTGAGGCAGCTTAAACTGTATTTATTTCAAACCATACAGTATCCCTAAATCAGATTTCCAAAATCTTTCAATCCAACTAACACTAAGTTAAATCCAGCAAGACGTGAGCATTGTATGCTATAAAAAAGAGTACTAATTTATAATAGTTAGACAATAAATTCTGTGTTGTATACGGTGTATAACTTAGTTATAAGAGTAGTTAAGTCATTATAGGAATCCGAGAGAAGTAAATGAACTAAAAAGTATATTTCCTATAGTACAATACTATGCTCATAGTAATAGAAAATTTAATTTTTTTATCCTGACCAATATGCCACTCTCAAAATAGCCAAAATAGTAGCAATTTCAGACTTTTGGCCAAAAAATTTAATATAAAGGGGGCTATTTTAGTATTATCACATTTTCTAATGGGGCCTATTATTCCATATCCTATAGTACTTTAAGGACATCCAATGCCATTTTCTATACCCTATATTACTCTAAACTCTTTTATAAGTTTTTGACCAAATGATTTTAAAATACCCCATCATTTATTCGCTCCTATATTGCTACTCTGCTCAATCACTACACCCCCTAGGAATTTTAAATAGAAGCTTGTAAGTACATGACAAATGCCATTACTATCTAGGGTACCAAATGCATTGCAGATGCTCTTATTAAAGTTGAGTTGCCTAATACCACCATCCACTTAACTCTGCCACCTATAGGATCCTTCTATTTGCATTAGTGGTCCACCCACTACTAGAATTTTAGCAATCCTTTGTCATGAAGGCAATGCATTTGAAGAACGGACATATCAGCCCATGCTTTAACATGCATCTACCTATGTTTCAACAAAGGTCCATTTATACTTTTACATTTTAGCTTTGAAAAATTATAGAAAATTCACTTCTTGTTGAAATGTCTTCATTCTTTTTGCAATTGACTTCTCTCAAACTTTTCAATCTCTAAAAAATATGGGAGTTGAAAAATAGCTTCTCCAGAGTACTCAGATAGCAAATTTGTGTGCCAATAGGCTGATCTACCTTACTCTGGTTTTTGTGAAGAGCCCATAAGCATGATCTAAGGTAGAACAACTCATTGTGGATAGATGACTTATAGTGGACACCTAGGGAATGATTCCATTATGGAGTATTTCAGTATGTGAAATTTTGACCACAATACATGTCTTATGTGATAGTAATGGAGTGATTAGTAACTTCATTAGAAACTTCCAACTTTTAAGTATGAATTTATTGTAAGAATGAATTTTTTAGACTTTCTATGTTAGAAAATGCAATAACTGATTTAGGTGAACAAACTGAACATGATGGATTCAGATTTTGTTGGTACTAAAGTAGTCTTCAGACTCCTTTGGGCCATGATGCATTGAACACTTCAAAAATTCACAGCAAATTCATACTTTGTCAAATAAACGTAATTTCAATTGCTCTCACTATTTCTCACACTTGTAATAATGTGCAAAAAAAATTTGAACAAGTTCAACAACAACATGAGGCCAAACTCCTAATCCTGACCATAATCCTGACCACAATGATGAGCTGTTTTACCTTAAATCACGGGAGGCCGTACTGGAACCGTGCCACGTTTTTTTGCTGGCGTCAAAAGAGTTGTCAGTGATGATGCTTGATCGGGAGAAACCCGACTTTTGTAATCAGGACTTGGGAATTGCTGCAGCTTTTGTAGAAAACCCCGTCATTCATAGACTGTAGTCACTGTACACCTTGTTTTTGCGAGCTTCATAAAACGCAGGTTGGGTGAGTGACGGCGTCGTCAACATGAAGGTTGAACGGGGCCAAGCTGCGTTCATCACCGGCGGAGGGAGTGGAATTGGCATGTCTCACTTCTCCTTTTACCATGCATTCCTCCTTAGATTGTCCATTTCTGCTGTCGAAGCTCTTCCGGGCTGAAGATCGATCATCAACTCAAAGTAAACGAAATCAATGCCTTGGTATAGACATCTAGTAGAAATCAGTGTCCGGATCAGCAAATATTGTTCAAATCAACGCGTCAAAATTGAATTTCTCTCTGATTCGGACGATGCATACTCTGGGCAATCATCAGTTTAATTTCTTTCTGGAAATTTCACACGTGTCTTTCGCAAATCAGCATGTAACAGTGGCAAAAGTGTTGTGAGCAGGACGAGCGCTGGCCTTAGCTATAGCAAGCAGGGGAGTGCAGGTCACAATTATCGATTTGCAGACGGCTCAAGGAGAGGAAAGCGTTCGTTTGGTGGAAGAGGAGCACGCCAAGGTCTCTTACAAACCAACTGACTCGCCTTCGGCAATCTTCATACGGTGTGATGTCACCAAGAGTGGTATGATTCACTCAACTGTACTGAAGTCCTCCCTTGCGCTTGTGTGCTCGCTGTTTGACAATTATTGATGCAGCACAGTAGGTAGTTTTTGAAACCATGAACTCTGCGTGAAATTGGCGCTGATGGAAGAGTGAGCGAATTTGAGGAACACTTAGGAGAAAGAAAATTTTCGTGTCTGTCTCAATAAAAAAAATAAAATCGTGTCTGGATGCTTGTTGTGCTGTTTGTTTCCTTTAGAGGAGTTGGCTGCCGCATATGCCCGTCACCAAGATGTCTTCGGACGCCTTCATATTTGGATCAACAACGCCGGGGTGCTGAGTACAAAACCATTCTACGAAGATGAAGACTGGCGCAAAATGATTGATGTCAACCTTACTGCCGTCATTGACGGCACAAGCAAAGCAGTACACCTCTGTCACTCTCCTTTTTGTTTTTTTCTTCTCATCCTCCATTAGTTTTTGCTTACAACGGCCGTGAAGCCTGTGAAGCTTTTATTCGTCCATTCGTTAACTTGTCGGTATTCCATTACTTTGCGACCTTTCTGAAAACAACCGTTCTGAAAAAGAAGTTCATACCAGTCCTAGATGTTAGACCTTTCGTTACATATCATGTCACTCACAATTTTTGTCGCAGGAATCGCGCCACTTTGACGAAATTGACGTTACGTTAATACTACCAGCCATTGCAGTAACTGCAAATTTGTAAAGTTGAAGTATCCCTGCTGGAAACTGGAAAGTTTCTGATGCGTCGGTAGAAATTATTAGTTTGAGGTCGTTGAACGGAAAAGTATCTTACCCAATCATGTCATTGATTCTTCAGATTTGCGGAAAATAAACAGTCTCTTAGTTAACTTGTTTCTGCGCAGATTCAAGCGATGAAAGGGCAAGGAGGCCTGATATTGAATCTTTCTTCAGCTGCCAGCTTTATGCCCGTGGAACACTTCAATGTTTACTGCGCGAGCAAAGGTTAGCCCACCGACGTCTGTACCTCCCTGAGTTTGTATCCTCCATTTCCGTTGCTGATTTCCAAGCTCTGAAAGAGATTTCTGACAGTTTTGAGTGTACCGAGACTTCATAATATCACCTTCTGTAGCGCTCCATGATCAATCCTCTGTTCTCTCGCTAAGCCCGAGAAGACAGACTTTGTACCCAATTCAAAATTCATTTCGCACTCTCACACCCTAGAATGATGTGATAATAACAAATTTGACAGGCGCTCACAATGAAAGGTTTAGACCACCCTCTTGACTCCACAATGCCACTAGTACTACATACCACACTATTATACATTAACTTCAGACTGCATTTTGAGCACTTTGGATCTGATCTGTGGGAATAAAGATGTCCGAGTGTAGCAACTTTACAGTATGTTTACTTCCATGGAATGCAGCTGGAGTTGCCATGTTCACGAGGACCTTGGCGAAGCTGGGGATGGGCATTCGGGTGAATGCGCTTTGTCCCGAGGTGATTCACTCACTCCATGATTTTATTAACATTTTGTGCTCCCGTAACCTCCATGATTTTGATATTTTGTGTCAAGAAAAATGGGGATGAAGGTTTATTAGTCTAATTTAACGACTTCAGTGACATCCTAGACTGTTACTCCCCTCGAGATCCCGCCTGCAGGGTAAACTTTGCAATACTTTGCTGTACCTCATGAATGCACGCACCCCCTTTGCACCTTCAGGAGAAAAATTGGTAACGGCTAAGTCCCATTGAGTGTTTAATTGATTGCAGTTTGTGGAGACACCAATTCTACGCAACATTCCACCGGACGCTGTGGACTTTGTTCGTGAGGATCTGGGATTCGTACCAATGGAGAAAGTAGTAGATGGTAAGCCAAGCATCTCCTTCATTCATGCCATGCCCTGAAACGATCATTACTTTGTGACACAGGGTCAGCACTTCCTATAATTGTGTCATAAAAGGGTTGTACCAGTGCTGACCATGTGTCAGTAAAATGTAATGGTCCATCTCAACAAATTTGTCCGACAAACTGGTGACCGTGAATGATTGATTCTGTGCGTGTGATCACCGATTTTTGAAAATCCGTTGACAACACTCATGCATGTATATTTCATCTTTAAGGCTTGAATCATTTTGGGAACTTTTGTCCATTTTCGCTTATATCTTAGTACGAATATATTACTATTTACCACATTTTTCCATCAAATTGATTAGAAAGGAAGGTCGTTTTATGTATCGGGAGGTCCCTTTGGCTGAACGAGGAGTTATTTGAACGAAAGATTGGTCAAAGCAATCTGTAAGTTCATAATCCAAAATTTGGACGTCGGAGGACAGCTGAATGATCACCTCTCTTGAAACTGAAGATGCCATTCATGATTGTGTGCATTTGATGCAGCTGCGTTTTCTCTGCTGGACGATGAAAGCAAGGCAGGAGAATGCATGTGGGTGCCGACCAGTCGTCCCGCACAAGTTTGGCCGGATGAGGAAACCAGACGGAAGTACCTAGTGACCACCAAGGATGGGTTGTTGTTCTCTGGATTCTCCTCCTAGTCTTGGCATCCAGCTCATCTCTAATATTCCAAATTGAATTGATACATGATGTTGTGGCCCCTGGCCAATTGTTGAACCAGGCTTGTGAGATTCGTCATGGTGAAAAGGTTCCACTCAGAGTTTGGAAAAATGAAACAAAGCAATTCTGGGATGAACTTTTGAAACTCCTAGCTCTGAATGCGTCAGATTTGAAGTCTGATGATTTCAATCTGTGTAATTTTAGGTGACAGACCTGTGATGGCTTTGAGCTGATGTTGCTACAAGAATGATTCACTTTGAGCCTATTTGGATTCAGAGAAAGTCTCTGTTCTAAGCTAGAATGTCGTTGACGTTGAAACTGTGCGTTCCAAGACGAAACGAGCGCAAAGTTCCAAATCAGTGCAGAGCTCTCTTTTATTTCACAAGGTGCAGTAGCACTTCACAAGCATGACATTCTTAATTTGGAAGTCCTGCGGGTTCTCGCACCTTGGGATCACTACTGAGGACTTGAATTTACCAATATGCATGAGTGAGAAGGCCTCATGTAAAACGTTCATTTCGTTAGATTGGCGGTTCTCCAATACTTTCATTGGCACGTTTCAGGACGTGTGGCCTGAAACATAAATCCATACCTGTGATAGTAGTTTGTGGCCTGAAATTAGACCTTCGGGAAGATACCTGTCACAATTTTTGATGCCAGATTCGCATCAATTTAACAATATTGCACTGGGTTGGAAGTAAAAAAGTGAACAAGATATGGAAAACAACGAAATGAATGGGAGATGAGCCTCTAACAACTTGGAGAGACACTTTCTTTAGTCTTTGGTGCATTTCGATCTTATTTATTCTCATCATCAGGATGCTTTGGATCCAAATTCTAAAGGATATACGCTTTGAGTTCATCATTCCAATTGCACACATTGTCTGAATAAAGGGTAGTTACCTTTGTAAGACGACTTGATTCTTGCAATGCATCTTTCTCAATATCTAAATCTTCTGGCCACATACATGGTCGTCTTATGCTTGTATACTCTTGAGCTACACTATTTTCGAAGAAATACAAAATAAATATTGCCCATTTGAATTGCATGAGAAGATATTGATATGACTCACAAGGTATAAATAATTGTATGTCAACTAAGGAGGATACCTCGAAACCGCCACTTCTGCTATTGTGCATATTTACTATTATTAGGCTCATCAAATTTTCATATTTTTCTGTTGGCAAGTGAAGAGAGGCCAAAGAACATGACATTTGGATACTATATGTGAAAGTTATGAAGGGTCATTTGAAGTTGCAACTTTGGATGTAAGTTATAGGATGGAGAACCACCACCATTCGCAACCAATGATCTATACCCAACCTTGTAGGGTGTAGCTATTTCCAACCAAGGTTAGAGTAGGTTTCCAACCAAAGCTTGGAATGTAATTTTTTCTTGTTTTCAAAGTTGGGACTAATAAGATCATGACACATGTCCCAATGTAGTGAGCAAGAAAGTAGGAAGTAGGAAAATAGTTCTTCAATGATTGGAATTAGAAGAATTTATACATCGAGTACTGGTATGGGTTTTGGGGCTTCCAAAACTCATAGTAATTTGATTTCAAGGAAAAAAATACAAAAAGTTGGCAATGCCCACCATTTCAATCTATGTTTGTATAGGGCAAAACATTTACATTTAGATGCCATATTTAATTACTTTTGGACTTTTCAGGGAATTTTGGACTTTGTCCAGCGGGAGATCTCTTGCTATCATAGATATCTAAAATCTAAACTTGTTGTACATTTCTCAAACCACCTACTCTAAAATCTATATCATGTCTAGATTCCTAAAATCTATAGAAATCAAAGTCTACAACTGTCTTAGATGTCCCTTTACCAATTTTGAACTTTGTAAAGTCCAAAAATAGTTAAATATGGCATTTAGGCCTTCTACTACTGTAGAACATGCAAAGAGTTGCTTAACCCTAGAAGGGCCTAGAAGCCCTTTGTGGCCATATAATATATTATGAATACGGTGATATTTGACCAAAAAGACATTGACCAAATAAACCACAATTGAAGAGTTAAAATAAGGCTAAATATGGGTCGTATACAGGACTCCATTCACGGGCCTTTTCAAGGGTTAAGTGGTCGACTATGTGTGGTTGCACCATACCCAGCTTACCCAAGGACTCCATGGGCAACTCCTGTGCCCAACACTCTGAGCTATCGCAAGGACTGTCTGTACATTAAACTCCCACGGTGCAAACTGCCCAACACCCTGAGCTCTGTCTACGACCTGCTAACACGCAGATTGACAAATAGGATATTAATATCCGTCCGTTGTAGGCTTACCACATATGTCTGAATTAATTTTTTGGCATTGATCCAATCATTAGTTGTTCCAAAGTTAATAATTACGCATTCAAATATTGCAGCAAGAAAAAGTCCACATGGACGACATCTTCTGGACAACAGTCGGAGATCATCACTCACAAACGATCGATGTTATTATCAATTTGATGCAGCTTGAAACTTTGGAGGACCAAAACAGCGCAATATGTTTGAACTTGATGTTGATGTTAGAAGTGGTGTAAGCAAAGTGAATCTATTCAAGGGGTGTACCTATTAATTCCAATCTTCACACCAAGTGAGAACATATCTTTATCCATGTGGCATAATTAGTAGAACTTTTCTCCAAGAGATTTTTCATTCATGTTGTGACGCTACTAATAGCGCTATCCAGCCACAAGGAGACATAACTTAACCTGGAGAAGGGATCAATACAGTGACGTGAAAACTTGATCACAGTGAGGTTGTTTTGTCCCTCTCCAAGGTTAAAATGCTCTCCCTTGGATGTGAAAGTAATCCACTCAAGAGACTCTTCAATCACAGAGATCAATGTCATGATGAACATTTTTCAAACATGTCATATAAGTCTTTTATACTTCAGTACATTCTAGTTTGAATTGACTAGTTTGAACATCTTCAAGTTTTCAAGTCACAGACGCAAGTAATCGCATTGGGGTTCTTATTGTGTTGGAATCAAAACGTAGGTTTTAGGAGGAAAAACGCAAGCAAAATGAAGATGGAGCATAGCCAATCACTGGAAGGGGGAGTGGAATAGGTAGAATTGAAAGTTTTTCTATTGCTCTCCTTCCACTGCTCTTGCCTTTGGTTATTAGTTTCGACAACAATTACGATCCTGAAATATCATTATTTTATTTGGCTATTGCAAATCAACATAAATAAGTGTTCATTTGTAGTATTGCAAGATGAGCACTAGCCTTATCTTTACCAAGCAAGGAAGTGCACATCACAATTATCGGTACGAAAACAACTAAAGGAAAGAAGAGCATTTGTTTGGTAGAAGAAAATCATGCAAAAATTTGTGAGAGTGAAAGTCATCTTTTGAACTCATTGTGACAAACTATCACAATGAGCTCCAAAAAAATCAAATTGATTTCATTACAACCCCCCTAGTGAGTTCAAAAAAATAATTTAAATTAATTTATTTTATACCCCTCTATAAACTCAAAAAAATAATTTAAAATAAATTATTTCATTATCCCCCCATCTCATCCCTTTATAGTTTCCAAGTGAAGGTGGGGTGCCAATCAATATGGGATATATCGTGAGGGCCATATCCCAATTCATATCCATATATCACTTCATATTTGTATCTTTGATCCATATTTGTTTACATATACATATATGTATATGTATATAATTTTGTATCCGTATTTATATATTGTATCTGTATCCCATAATCCACATCTCATATTTATCTTTGTATATCATATCCATTTTGTGTATTTTTTAAGATCAATGGCCTTGGAGAGGGGAGTAGATTTTTCTTTAATAAAAATCAATGGCCTATGATTTTTGGAGGAGGGGGAGGAAATGGTAATTATTGCATCTTTTTGTCTCATTGTCATTGTCTTTTACAAGGCAACTAACTTGTCTTCGGCAATCTTCATACAATGTAATGTTACTAAGAGTGGTGAGTGTCCCATATATGCAAGCACTTCCTTGTTGTGTTCTAAATTTCTAAATTTCCTTCTCATTTTACTTGTCATCTATGAGGAGGCTCCAAGAGTTGCACTTGCTATCCATGCAATAGTGTGTAAGTTAGAACTAACCCAAACAAATAATTTTCCACTTTATCAAGGCCATATTTGATGGCTAAAATGAAGGAAAGGTTCCCCAAAGGATCATGACCCCTTGATATAGACAACTTAATCCCTAATTGCTTGACTCATTTTGGCGTGGGAGTTAAATTCCTGTGCCTGTTTAAAAAAAAAATTGGGTAGTTTTGAAGGTTAACTATTGGAATCTTTCATTTTTCATTGAAAAAAGTGAATATTTGATTTTTAAGAGGTACTCAAACACATATATGTACCAATAGTGAAGAGTAAAGCTTGCAAATTTTACTTCATTTCTTGGCTTTGAACAAAGTTTACCAATTTCACTTGATTTGAGATTTTAAAAATTATACAAATCCAAGTAGAAAGATAAAAGTGTTTTCATAATTTTCACCATTGAAAATTTAAATATTCAAGTGTTAATTTGGAGTTATTTGCAATCTCTATTTATTAAAAAAAATTGCATTACAACAATTGCAAGGTGGATTGTATAATGAATTTGATAGCTTTTCATGTGAAATAAAGTTTTTTGAAAGTGCATTTTAGTGTGCTAGCACTATTTGTAGTTGTTCATGTCACCTCTAATCCAAAAAAAAATTTATTTGCAAATTTATAAAACATTGTGGTGAAGGACAACATACTAAAAATAAAAAAACATACATTTCTTTTGTTATAATCTCATAACTCCTTTACAATTTTAGACTCAAAATTGGTACATGTATTAATAAGCAAGCTCTCTAAACATCTATACAATTAGATTTTGAAAAAAATAAATTTGCTTCATTGAGGACAACTATAAGCCCATGCTCTTTTTTCATAGGAAAACATCCTTGGAATGGCTTAGGCATTTAGGGGTTAATTGAAACAAAAGATACGATTAGCAAGTAACTAATCAATTTTTGCCACCTGTCAAGGTGTTCAAATGGCTATACATTTGTTTCAACTGATGTAGCCAATTTGAATCCTTTCTATAAAGACGCAGCTTAGAACAATGTCCACATTATACAGTTGAGTCTGTACCAAACTCAATGAAAAGGTTTTTCATTGTTCTCAAAAGTTATGTTTTGATTGTAGCATCAAACAAGATTTTTAGTCAAATTAGTTCATTTAAAGTTCTTTTAACCATCATATAGAGAAGTCTCAAAATGATCACAATAATCTTACAATCCAATATGAAGCTTCCCATTCACACAACTTGTATGGATGCTAGTTTTGAATTTTTTTTGTTCCATACACACCACGACCTTAATTGATTCTAATTCCCATGCAGCTAGAATAGTCATGTTCATGAGATTATGACACTTGTAGCAGCGGCGACCTAGGTCACTATTGCCGAAAGAATGGCCTAGTGAATGCCTTCCTAACCCTCCTTTCTATCCAACAAACAAAAGACATCCACCTTGCCCCCCCTCAAAATTCAACATTTTTTTTTAATAAAACCAAAAAAATAGGATGAATCAACCCTTGTATATTCCCTAATCTGTCTTCTATCCTACTAAACTTTATCTCTCTCAATAGAAGTCACCTGGTGATTCTTCTAGCACCATGAAAGAGGTTGCCGCTATACCACCTCCATTCATGGCTATTCTCTGTGACAATGAGGGTTTGGTTTCAATGGATTGGGTGTTGAAATGTAAATCAAATTTTTGCAACTCCACCATGCATGATACATATACTCTTTACCATTTCTGATACAGTTTTTTTTAAATCTCTTTGAACCTTGCTCCATGTTTGTCATGTAAGGTAGGGCCATGCCTACTTTAACTATTGAGCATAAATCCTATCTGCAAATTGGTCAAAAATTGGATTATTGAGCATTTGTTGGGAAATGAAAGAGGAATGTGGCAAAGAATATGTGATTTGGATGTTGTACACCAAAATTATCAAAGGATTGCAATCAATTGATAAATATTCTAAAATTGCTTCAATCTTTGATATAGATTAGGTACAATGGCATCAAAAAGATACATGTATACTAGCTAAATACCTGGCAAGTGCCATTTTGGGGTACAAGAATGTTTGGATGCTCCTATCTTGCAGAATGTACACTTCTAAACAAATTGAATTGAATTTGTGTGCAAGTGCTTTCGCCCTCCTTGACAACGAAAGTAAGGTAGGGGAATGCCTTTGAGTCTTAGCCTACAAACCCCAACAAATTTGACTTAATGAGAAAACCAAAACCAAATACTAAATCTTCATAAAGGATGGGTCCATCTTCACTGGGATGGACTTCTTCTAATGGCATTGTAGAAGGCAATATCATTTCCATTGGACCTAGTCTACATGATATGGAATAAAAGTTTTTATTTTTTCCATTTCAAGACTTTTAAGGAATAGTATTTGGAAGTTTGGTTTTTATCATTAGAACTAATCACAATGTACCTCAAATGATGGACTTAGAGCACTATCTAAAAAATATTTAGAAAATTTAATCATCTTAATAGCTCCAAGATATGTAGGATAATACGTAATTTGGATGTCATATGCCAAAGTTATCGAAGGGTCAAAGTTTAATTGACAAATGTTCTAAAATTGCTTCAATTTTTGATATAGACTAGATTCAGTGGCATCAAAAAGATAAACAGACACTAGCTGAACATCTAGGCAAGTGCCAATTGAGATACTTGAATTTTTGGGATGCTCCAACCTTGCAAAATACACACTTCTAAGCAAATTGAATTGAATTTGTATGTAGGTGCTTTTGCCCTACTTGATGACGAAAGTAAGGTAGGTGAATGCCTCTAGGTCCTAGCCAACAAATCCCAACAAATTTGGCTTGATGAGAAAACCAAAAACAAATACCAAATCTTCATGAAGGATGGATTCATCTTCACTTGGGACAACCTCATTTAATGGCATTGTAGAAGACAATATCATTTCTTCTAAACAAAGATGAATATTGACATGGAGTGTTTTTCTTAAGAAAAAAATGGGACAGAGTCTTAATGTTAGTAATAGGTTATAAGGTAATCAAATTCTTGAAGACTTCAGACCAAGTGGTAATTGTTGTTATCTACCAATTAATTTCAATTTTTCATATTTGTTGCCCCAACTTGAAGTTGTTCCAACTTTGGTATATAATACAAATCTTTAAAGCAAAAGCAAGACATTTGTTGCTTGCTCCCACATCTATAATACAAGCACTTGAATTTCCAAGTGAATTTCTACAACCTTTTTTAACCAAAGGTAGTACAGCTCTACAATCTAGTATTAGAGAGAATGTTTTCTGTCAACACCCCAAGCTCATATTTGGCAATTGGATGGAGACACAACAACACACTTTAAATCTATCTCATTTGTGCCATGTGATTTTAATGAATTTTTTATTAGATCAATCATCTTAATAGCTCCAAGACATGTAGGATACTTACCTCATTTTTGAATCCACATTCAACTTCACACTAGGAAGACACAAGAGTGCAAAGCATTCATAGCCATAGTATTAAATTGGTATAGGATTGTGGAAGGCTTGAATAATGTGCATGAAATTGTTGAATGTGAGCCCATTTGTAGCAATTGCACTCTCCATTAACTTGGCATACAATTTTTTGCCCTACAAAACAATATAACAATGCAACACAAATCATGAACTGTGTAAAAATGAACAAATCTAGAAACTGAAGACTCAATACTCAAGTTAATTCAAATAGTGTAAGAATTTGAATAATGAAATACTTGAATGAATTGTAGATGAATGTGGCTTCTTTGTTGATGAATAATTGGATGAATTCAAATGAAAGCAAGTACAAGTACATGAATGTAGTAGACATGTCTAGAAAAATTGGATGACAATTACATTACTTGAGATAATATAATTAATAGTATAGCCACATTATATTAGTTCTATCTCAAATATGATGAATTATCCTACTATAGCAACTTGAGTTCACCTATAGTAAAAAATAATTAAAATTTTTGAAGTTGAATGGTTTTGGAAGTTAAAATATTAGCCTTCTTGTCAAATCCAAGGAAAAATAAACATAAAGAAAATCAAAATGTTGGAAAAGATACTTGTACAACTTGATTCTATAACATCCAAATTCATTCTTCTAATTTTACAACAAAGTAGGGACACTATGAAAAATAATGAGTTCATTGAAAGCCATGACTATTACTTTCCTATGCAATGAAGAAAACCATTCAATTTCTAAGACTAATTGAAGGGTAGCCAAAAGTTAAGAAAAACTATTTCATCATTGATATTTTGTTTATCAATAAGAATGAACTACTAAACCAACCCTTCTAATCTTAAATAATTATTCAACAAAAATATAATGAAGGTACTAAAACATCTTATAAAATTCACATATTTCCTAAAAGGTATGTTTGCACTTGCTATCAAGAATGGTACTAGTGAGAGTCTTAAGAATGCATTTTGGTACATCAATAAACCACATTGTGAACTTCATTCACTCCTTTTACTATTGGTAATACTACTTTTCATACCAAGGATGGACTTCTATGCATTAAAGAAATCAGCCCAACCTTGCATAAAAGTTGAAAGAAATTTCTAAATTTCTATTTGGAAATGTGCAACAGTTGCAAGAGGAAAATCGGAATTGTTGGCTGGAAAAAACTTCAAAAGAGGCTCATGGAAAGCAATGGAGGCAAGTTTCTAACTTTCAAAAACTATCTCTAATATTGGACTTGAATTTTTTTAGTTTCTTTTAGTTTGACCACAAGGCAAAGCTACTCTTAAAATGTGTTTCTCCCTACTCACATAGAAGTGAAAGCCTAACCATAATTACATGCCAAAGGCAATTCCAACTCTAGAAAACATAGATATTCATTTCCAATTCCAACATTGCATGGAAGTCTGTTCTAAGTGTGATCATACCTTTCTTCTTGTCACTATATAGTGCACTAATTGAATCAACTTGCGTACATTGATTTATTCTAATAATGCATATTATACAATGAACTTACATATATTTAAAAAAATTTACATAGGAGGAATCAAATTTTACCCACTACATGTGTACCTGTGCTATTTATGTTCAAGAGTCTTCACAAATATCACTGATAAAAACATTCCTTCCTTGTGAAAAGTAATCATCACATGCTCGTAACAAGTAGGACAAATCAGTTCGTGCAGTTGCCTGCAATGCAACCCAAAGTTTGGTTGCCCAGAGTTTGAGAGCGGAGGGTGAGGCTGCGTAGTGCGTACCAATTCATTGTCGGGGTCGAGGCGAGCCAGAAGAAGAAGCCGACGCAGGTGGATGAAATGCAAGCGCGTGCGCCGGTAATATCCAGGACTCAATTCATCAAATGCATGCCACAACGCTTCCATTTGCTCTACTCTCAACGATCCAATCTGCCTTCCATCATTCTGACGTTCAACCAAGCAAACAATCACTCAACATACTTCCAATCTCCGACTCTGTCTACCATTTCCATATCGAAATTGCACCTCATCTAAACTGGCAGAGCATCAAAATTACTTAAGAGCACCGAATTTCACAGGGTGTGAGTTCCTCACGCGTTCAATCATTCTGTCGATGTTCACGCCCTCAAGCCGCTTGGAACGCATCGCGCACGTTCTGGTGAAGAACACAGACTCTGGGTATCGCAGTCCTTGGAATGGCACCTAGGAACACATACACAACACATTCTTCGAGTGGGTATTACCTGATAGAATAGATTGTGAATCACATGAAATTCGGAAAGAACTCGATACATTTGAGGTTCAGTACTACAACAGGAAGTAGCGGTTGTAACACATCACCAATTACGTTGCACAGTGGCTTTGTAGCGGTTCCATCCTGTGTCCTGTACAGTACACTCACGGTCTATTGCGAATCATTGAGAAAGTTCTGTCAACTTGTGTCAAAAGTCTCGACTTGGGCATGGAGGGATGCGCATCTATGCTTAAAACTGTTGCAAAATAATATTGCAATCCCAAATTGATTGCAAATACATTGCATAGTGTTGCACTAAACCATTGCAAAATTGTTCGGCATTTATTGCAAGGCCGTCGCCATAACTACCGCAATCTGAACTAATGAGTGCTGATACAATTCCAGTGAAAGAGCAAGCGAGCAAGTGTTAAGAACTTACCTGCACTCGTTCCTGTGGGTAGCCATCTTTGATGATCGCGTCCAGAGCAGGAGGCCAAGTGAGGCCGTGAGTGGAGAGCTTTTGGAAATCCATGGCGTTCATGGTGGACCAGCGGCCGCAGATGGGGTCGTCGCCGTTCCATTCGCCTTCGTACTTGCGACGACGGTCAGGCCAGTAATTCGTGCCCCACCCGTCGCGGTTGTCTTTCGTCCAGCGCCCCACGTAGGTGGCGCCATCGTTGTAATACTGCCACCCTCAGCATGACCATGACCATCACCACCTAGTCTCTAGTCTAATTTTTGCGAATTGATCAGCGCAAGAAAAAGAAAGTTAGAGATCGATGCATAGTTGCTATATGAAACCATTTCAAGCGATCAGACAGTAGCTGCAATGAAACGAGTTTTCTCAAATTTGGGTGTGTGTTTCAATTGGGTGATTGTGTAATGCAGGAGGGAAGCATTTGGTGAAGTGAATGCTTGATTATATCGATCTCAGAAAGATGGATGCAATGGCTGGTTCATTGAAATCTCGTCCGGATATACAAGTTATATCCTACTTACAACGGACCCATCGATCATATAAATCAATTCTTACAAAAGTACCGAGGCCATGTCGCCGACTCCTCCACCAATCTCCCTTGTAGATATCGCCATTGGCGTAGCGCATGGCGCCGTAGCCGTGATGCACGCCCTTCTGCACTCCACCTCGGTACTCCTGCGCCATGGAATTCATTTTGGTGTCAAAGATTCTGATTGCAAGGCAGTCGTGTAGCGATCTGCCACAAAATTACTTGCTATCAGCTTGCGAAATCAGAAACCACGCAATCACGATGCACTGCGGGATGCATGCACTGATAGCAAGTAGGCCAGTATACCCCAGTCCCTCGCCGCACAGGAGAAATCATCCCAAATGGAAATTGGACAAATTATGTCTTATTACAGTGTCTACGGAAATTGGACCAATATCCTTTCGTGTCCCAATCTATTCCTCGTCTAACTATCCTATCCTATCCTATTCTATTCTATTACCGCTGCACATTGACTGTGAAATTCTTCAAAACTTCCAAACATTGATGCACCTTTTGGATTTCTCCTGAGCCATGAGCTTGACGGGGCGTCCCTCGTTTTACCTGTCCGTTGAGATAGAAGAAGATGCCATTGCCAGTCTTGTCCCCAAACTCCCACTCGCCCTCATACAACAAATGCTCTTTCCCTTTAAGCGCCGCGAGCGGCACCCACTGCTGGCCGACGCCGTGCGGTAAGCCACCGAAGACGTCCCCGACGTAGCGTCCCCCGCTGCTCCCCCACACGCGCATGCGCCCTTGCTCGTCATGGTAAGCCGACGGCGGCGGATGAAGGTAGCGCACGGCCCACGTCTTCGTCACGCCCTTGTAGGGCTTCAGCGCTCGCTCCACGATCGTCAGGGACGGCGTCTCGATGTCGGGGTGCTTGTTCGAAGGCTGCGGCCCCTTCTCACCCTTCTTCCTACCCTCCTTTTTCTTCTTCTTCTTCTTCACGGACCATAGAGGGGGGTGGGGGGGTCGAGGCGACTGCGGCGGGGGAGAGTCCGGCGATCTCGTCCTGGTATGGCATTTGATCACGGGCTTTTCCATGTCGGAATCGAAGTTCTGGCTACTTCCCTTTGGAGCGATGTATATCTGGTAATGGTTTCAGAATGTGGATGTCAGTTGCTTTGAAATCCTGCGTTTTCTATGGGATATAGCTTTTTATTCCGCTACGAGATTCTGCATTTCCTATCGAATGAAGCTTTGAATCAGATCTCCATGAGTAGCTTTCTGCATTTTCTACAGAATGAATCTTTCTGGGTTTGAATTGCTTTGAATTTCGTCATTTGGATGCAGCGATGTCTGGTTTGGTGTCAGGATGCGTGACTACCCGAGGATGAACATTCTTCCCTTCTCCATTTGAACGGTCTTGCCGGTCTTAGGGCAGTTGCGGGGACGCGATGTCCAGATTGTTTGGTAGTGAGAGTTTGCTCTCTGAGGACGACGAAAGGGAAGTTTGTTTACGGTAGTTTAGCGAAGTTTTAGCTCCCGTCGCTTCGTATCTGTCGACATCAAGTCATGTGGGGGCGTCGCCAGGCGGCCAGTCAATCTTTTTGAAGACGGCACTAGGTTTTCGAATGCTGATTTGAATTGCTCCAGTTTTCGGAGCTTGACTGCTTGTTGCATTGCGAGCAGCTTCGAGGAATAGACTGCTTCGGTTAGTGATGGCCCGTCCTATTGTGAAAGCAGCGCGTGATAGACGGAGGTATAAGCTGATCAAGTTGTGCAATGGCTTGGGAGTGCTGCTCATCTCTGACCCAAACGTGGCGGACACCCCAGAGGACAGTGAGGAAGACGACGACGAGTTTGGCTATGACGAACCGGAACGTGATGCCCATGAGCAGGAACCACGCTTTCCATTTCAATGGCCGAAGTTCCCATCGACTTGCACGGGTATGTATCCACTCAAACATAGTAAAGAAATTCTTCGCCCTGGTGATACTTGATTTTGTTGATTACGTTTTATGAGAAACAGTTTGAAAGAATTTGATATGTATTCAAAAGTTATGTAGGTTGATTGGCACTGGAATTTTTTTTTCATAAGATTGACCACACGACCTTTGGTTGGTGCGCGGTCGCTGGGCAAGCATTCTCTATATATGCATACCTGTGGTGAATCTGAAATATTTTAATTGTCATAAAATATGCAGAATGAATGGTTCTTGGGGTGGTATGCGGTGATGGCATACTTACCAGAATTTCCGTCCTTCAAAATGCGTCCTTTCTGGAATATGCCGAATCTGTAACAGGTCTTTTAACATGGAGAATTTGTCCTTCTGATTGCCCTTGTGCTCATACGTACTTTTCCTACGACAGGAGTAGGTGGTGAGGATTTCATGTCCGAGAGGAAGATTCGGCTGCCGTATCATCCAGGTCACATGAAACCAGTTGTCTCGTAAGTCGCAACATAGTTGTCTTGGATGTAGGAGAGTGACGCATACAAGTACGTTTCATATTTCTGCAGCTTTCGATCAGTTGTTTTTGACATGAACAGGTGATCTAATAGATTCTCCAGTACATGCTATGAAGATATTTGTTGAACTTAGTAGACGAAGTTTACTAATTACCAGGGAGATTTGAAACAGAAACTCTGTTAGTAGACCAGTGTTGAACTGACTTTCTCTTTGGTTGCAAAAGTGGGCCTACAGATGAAGAAGGGGCTCCAAACACAGCATCGACTTACTGTAGGTTCAAGCAGGGCAAAAAGGTCAATAGGCTGAAGCAGGACAAGACCGAGGACTCAGCGCAGGAGCAATCAAATCAAAATGTGCGCTGCCTGGATCACTGAACCCTCGCCTCGTATATTGATAATAACAATTTTAATTGGAGGTAATTATGTGTAACATGTGCTCGGAGAGGAACGTATGAAGGAACCTACGCATGATTTTGCATCCATCATTTGTTTTTACTCGTGTTGCACCTGCCTGAATGGCAAGATTAGGTATACATGGATGGGTATATGTTAGGGTTTAGAAGAATATTTCAAATGGTTGATTTTCAAAGGGTTTTGTCGTCGAATGACGTGTCCACGGTGCCTAACGTCAGGCTGCAGCTGCCATGTGTGTGGGAGTGGGGAGCATGGTGGATCCCCCAGAAGCACCAGGCCTCGCTCACTATCTTGGTAAGTGTTGGTCAGAATCAACCTGTATGGAACTGTTTCTGTGAACAATAAAAATTTTGAAATGTTTTGCTTCGCTTTCAGAGTTGCTTTAGAGATGTTTCTCATCTTCAGGACTCGTCCAGCTGAATGATGAATGACAAGCTTGTAGACCATAATCAACTGAAAAGAAATGGGTGCTCATTGATTCTTGAACCTGCAGAGCACATGCTGTTTTTGGGTAGTGCCAAGTTCCCGAATGAGAATGAGGTACGTACCACACGCTCTGCCTGTCTCTCTTATCTTAAATTTTTGAGAATGTGAATCTTTTTGTAACATAAATTGCAGTGAGTAGTCCTTATATTGCTGTCTTCTACGTCAATGGAAGTACTTCAGCTATTGGACCAGAGTTAATTTCCCACGATGTACTGTTAAACTGCTGAACTATTTTGTGTTATTTCTTTTGTGATATTGAGTTGACTCAGCTTCATCTTGATGATTGATTTACTGTTCAGACCTTTCTACCCACTGCACTCTGTTCGGAAGTCATGTGATATTCTTTAGATTGCCATTCATTTTGGGACTAAATTCGGTATGGCTTTTTGCAGTATGACAAATTTCTGTCACGGCATGGAGGCAGTTCCAATGCGTACACGGACCAGGAATTTACGTGTTTCCATTTCGAAGTCAGAAACCAATGCTTGAGGGGCGCACTCGAAAGGTCTTACGAGTTTCCATAACTTTCATTCCTACAGCCAGGATAATTAACTTTGGGAATTCTTAAAGTGAGCCATGTTTAATATTCTATGACGTTCATTTCATGTAGATGTTCGCCAATTCTATGCCTTCATCTGTTCTTTTGATGGATTCAGGTTCTCGCAGTTTTTTATTTCTCCACTGGTCAAGGTAGAGTCCATGGATAGAGAAATTCAAGCCATCGAATCCGGTAACAGTCCGAATATACCTGAAATATTCTCTTTTATTTAACTCATGCACAAAACGTAGGAAGGCTTTGCGATGACCCAGTTTGTCTACCTGTGTATCTATTTCAGATTGCGGTTAATTTAAATCTTAATATGTCCCGATTGCTCTGAACAGAGTTTGTGCAAGCTGCGGGCAATGATATGACCCGTCTTGCCCAAGTGCAGTGTCATACAGCATTTCCTTCCCATCCCTTCCATCGTTTCGCTTGGGGTGAATCTCAATCCTAAATGATTAATATCATAAATTTGGTTGAACGAATCTAAAAAAAAGCTGACAGAGTTTAATTGGTGAATAATCGCTGCTAGATTTGTTACGGTGTGAATTTAGATTCTTTTAGAATTTCTTCGTGTTAATTATAGGTGGAGCATCTAGCATAATAGAATGTGGTTGCAGGGAACAAGGAAAGCCTGCAAAGTGAGCCTGCCAAACAAGGAATCGATATGCGAGCCAAGCTTTTGCAACTGTTTCACAATCACTACCTAGCAGGACGCATGAAACTCGTTGTGCTTGGTGGAGGTGGGTGGTAAGCCCTAGCTCATCAAACCTCCTGCCTATTTGTCGGTGTCATATGAACGAGCATAGTTTTTATGTATTTCAAAAACATGAGCAAATTCTCAAAAGTGCTAATTTCAGACTTTCTTCACTAGTAGAAAACCCACTCCTCAGAGTTATTCTAGAAAACCTAGAAAATTCTCAGGTTTTACTTTAGATATGCCTGAAATGGCGTTGCAATTGGTAGGGTTTAATTAACGCAGCTAGGTTATCTTCTAGAACTGTAAATAAGATTCATCTTTTTCAATCATCTACTGTGCTTCCTATTTCAGAGTCATTGGAAACCTTGCAAAAGTGGGTGGTGGAACTTTTTGGTGAAGTTAAGGAAGGTGGTCAAGGAAGGTGGTCACAAGAGAATATTCATTGTGAAGCTTGCCGCATTTGGCAGCCAAATCGATTGTACCGAGTGGCTGCTGGCACGGAGCGCACTTTGTTGATCATCAACTTCCCCCTCCCCTGCCAGGAGAGCGCCTATCTCACAAAACCTCACGACTATTGTAGTTACCTTCTTGGTCACGGTACCTTTAAAAGCTGACCCTTTTTCAAACTTTTGGCAATTTTTAGCTTTTCTGTACTCCTGTCTTTGAGCAACAACCCTGTTTTGATATAACATACAATGCTTCTCAGACTACTAAATAATCCATTTTAAAACTCTTAAGGCATTCCACCATTAATTGTGTTGCAGAAGGTCAAGGCGGCTTGTTAGCAGTGCTCGCGAACCAAAATTGGGCCAGAAGTATACTTGCAGGTTGTGGAGGCAATGGACTTGAAACAAACTCGATCGTGTACTTGTTTCAAGTTACAATGACTCTCACCGCGGAAGGTGTTGAACATGTATGACCTATGCTTCCCATGCTCTTTGATTAATTTCATTTCTAAGTTCTTATTCTCCTCTTCGGAACTCAAATCATATTCAGTATTAGATAGAGACACTGACAGACCTTTAATATTCAATGTATGGTCAAGCTCTATTGGAGTTTAGGTAGATCTCGAGCATCGGCTTTATATTGATGTTCACGAGGACTCTTCTGAAAAAATTCCGACCTTGTGGTTCATAGTGAATGTATAGGTCATGGAGGTGATTGGACTCTTGTTCCAGTACTTGAAAATGATACGATCCAAAGGGCCAGAAGAGTGGTTATTTCAGGAGCAGAAAACCATCCGCAAATTGGAATTCGAATATTCTTCTGATCCCTCTCCAGACGAGTACGCAATCGGTCTTGCTAGTATGTCATGACTCTGTCATACCCCTGTCATGCCAGAAGACAATAAAATCGCAGGATTTGTCGTGCCTGCTTACGCCAATTTCATTTTTTCCTCTTATTCATTTTTACTTCAAGATGTGGCTTGTTTTGAAATCATATAGACTACTAGGAGCGAAGGTGAGTCTTCCTGCATATGAATCCATATGATGGAAGCCTATCCTCTTCTTAACTGTGATGATTGTTATCTTTGTGAGAAAGATTAGTAAATGAAGGAATGTTGTTGGAATGATCCATAGTCTTCAATACAACTCTCACTTGCTCTCAGTAGACATGAGCTCTTCACTTGCATTAGTGAAGAGCAATATGGTGGACTCGTGTACCGCACACGAAATGCTTAAAATCTGATGCTTTGAATATTGTCTACCTCAAACAGAGACCTGATGTTTGAACACAATTTCTGTAGTTTTGACAAATGAATTGTTGAAATTTCTGATAGCCAATATGCAATTGTATCCGGAAGCGCATATCATATATGGGGATTGTGCATACGACTTGTGGAAACCAGAGTTGGTGATTGACGTCCTCTCTAAAATGACCCCAGCTAATATGCGCGTGGATCTTTTGTTGCACCACTTCGATAGAACGGCTTCTGGTAATCACTCCAACTTAAACCCAACAGGACCAGGAGGACCAAATTAGGCCTCATGTTTGTTTGCACATTTTGCGCGTTTGAGGTGGTCATATGAGAACTTTCTTTTGTGTGACTCGTTTTTTGGCAACACATGCAATGTTCTTCACTGATATGACCCTATGTGAATTACGGAGTATATTTTTCACAGTATGATCAATCAAATTGGTCGTTTTAAAACCATAAAATCTCGGCTAAAACTCTTTTATATTCTTCTGATTATTGTCTCACTCGTGGAGTCTTATTATATTCACTTGTGCGCAAATAATATATATGACGGGAGCTCGTTTTCCGGTCAGATGTGCAGATTGAACCCTGGTTTGAAACCCCGTTCAAAGTGGAGACGATTCCAGAGAACATTCTGAAACTCTGGGCAGATCCGCCATCCGTGGACCCAGCCTTTCACATGCCAGTGCACAATAAATTCATTCCCCATGACCTCACCGTCTTCGCCAGCAATGCGGATGTGTTGAAGAATCCAAGCTGTCTTATCGACTCTGCTGCACTCAAAGTTTGGCACCGCTGTAACGGGATGTTCAACACTCCGCGGATACACGCATGTTTCTCTATCATGTTCTGGCCAGCTTCTATGCAAATCACTGATGCGATATTAGCTCAATTGTACCTGACTACCTTAAACTCCCAACTAAGCGAGACACTGTACTTGGTGAGTACCTGCAACTGACGTTCCCATTTCCTTCTTGTTAATAGTATAACGCATTGATTTCATGTCTTTGTTATGGTAGGCATGCCATTGACCGCAAGCTTCCCCTTCTCCATGCACTAAACACACTAACAGCACAGAAATGATTGCAAGATTTTTTGCAAGAAAATGGAGAACTGGAAAAGCTTGTGATAAACCCTGAAACAAAAAAAAGATTGTAAGAAACTTAGTTCCCTTCTTGTGCACTCTACCCACATAATCGTCAATAGTAGATTTGCAAAAAACTTCCTTATATGACCAAATTTTGCTCTCTAGGCAGACGAGAATAAACCACGGGAATGAACCGCTTGTATTTCATGAAATTTTGAACGTTCGTCAAGAAATGGACACGATTCTCAAGCCATTTTTCTTGTGGAGGGCTTAATACCTAATCTTTGATAGTTGTAGGAAGTTTCAACTGGTTTGACCCAATTTTGAATTTGCTAAGCCAATTGAAACTTGGGTCGAGGGGTCAATGGCATGTCTACTTCTTCCTATGATGGGATTACAAGTGGCAAATGCCAAACGCTTATTTTGTAACGCGTGGTTGCCTGCCTTAGGCTGGCTCTGCAAAGCTGGAGACCTCAATCTCTTTGTCGGGATATAGGATAGAGTTGAAAATCTTCGGATTTAGCGACAAGCTCCCTTTACTCGCTGGAGAACTTGCCAATCACATGAAGGGTCTCACACCAAGGCAAGAGGAATTCAAGGTTCGTTCTGACATATACGCTCTTGTACTGCTTCAGTCTGTAGTGTGATCATCTTAGTGTTGAAGCCATGAAAGTGATGAAGTACGACGAGTGAGAAGCTTAACTTCTTGCTTATGCAGAGCACAGTGGAGATCATATCAGAGGAATACAAAAGGGCTCATGGGAAACCGACCGAACACGCGACGTACCTTTTAAAACAAGTATTGACCAATCGATTCTGGGACGTTGACCACAGATCGGAGTATTTGCCAAGTCTCACTTTTGAAGATTTCACTAAGTTTGTTGCGAATTTCTTCAACAAAGTGAGTGCATTTTTGTCCTGTACTTTGATTCTCATGGTATGCTATTGGTATATTGCAGAAGATACATAATTAAATCACCTGAGTAGTTGTATTTAACCACTACCAGACCAAGAATTCATGGTTCTGAAATGACAAATTCGATTGATCATGCGGTAAAACATATAGTTCAGATGGGGGTAAACTTTATTACCACCAGAATCAGTGAAGAATATTGCATGTGATGGTCAAGAAAGAAATAAAATTGAACAAAATAAAGTCCACACATGTGCTACAGCATACTTGAGGTCCAATTGGGTTAAGCAAGAGACCGTGCCCCAATTAGATATTGCATCTTTCTTGATCTGACACACTTGGCTGTAGCTTTTTTCCTTTTGAGTATTTAACGTAGCAGCAACCAGCACTGAATTAGAGGCATCTTTGAGTAGATTTGGATTGGGAGTCCGTCAACTTGAATTGATTGGGATATTTATTTTTTATTGCAGACATATATCGAGTGTTTCATAGACGGCAACGCTCAAAGGAAGGAGGCCCTGGCCATAGCCAAAATCTTCAAGGAAGCACTGGTCAGTAGACCATTGCCACTTGCGGAAAGGCCTACAAATTGTGTTGTCAAGCTACCGGCTGGAACTTCTTTACTGTATAAGGTGAACTGCAGATGTGAGTTTGAAAAAAACTCAGTAGTTCAGGTACTTCCTTGTTATTTATTACCTCTAGGCCATTGAATGAAGATCATGTTGTACGATTAGAACATTCATGAGCATGTCTTTATAATATGCTTATTTTGTCTCACAATTGTTTGACATACTTTACTTACCTTCACATAATTATCGATTGGCTGATCAACATTAACAAAAGTTTATTTCTAATTGACCTATCTTTGACCTTTTCAGTCATATTTCCAAATTGGACACGATCAGGGGAAGGATTCCATTATGTTGAGATGCTTGACTGAGTTGTTCGAAGATATCATATCTGAGCCATACTTCAATCAACTTAGGTACTCTGCATGTTTTTTAGTACTCCTAGAATTCTGTTTTTGTTAAACTAATGGAGGCATATGATTACTATCTTTGCACAGTGTTGTAAAGGAGTCTTTTGGAGGTGTTTGTTTAGTGAACTGGGAAGCTATATATATTGCATTTTCCAACGAATCCATGTCCCCGTTACAATTGATTCTGTTAATTTAATGGAAATCAGAATTTTCCAGTTCCTTTAACCAACTCGTGGAGTATAATGCGAGGAGAACTTGCCTACGTACGTGTATCCATTTTGAATTGCGCCAATTTTTATGTGCAGAACAAAGGAGCAACTGGGATACACTGTAGAGTGTGAAAGCCAATTGCTTCATGGAGTATTGGGCATATCCTTTATGGTGCAGTCTGCAAAATATAGCCCCCAATACCTTGAGGGTCGCATTAATGCTTTCATCAAGAAGATACCCCAAATACTGGTATTTAGCTCAACCGTGACTGGACTAATCTATGGTTGCAAACTTTAATGATTGAGAGCTGAATGCATCATCTTCACTCAGCCCAGATTTGTGGTGCATTGTAATTCTTGAGGGAAGAGTTGTAGATTCATAATCATGTATGCCTTGAATCTTACAACTCTTCCAGGCTCAAGAATCCACATTGGAAGGATTTAGCCTCCTCCCAAGTGGAGCAGTAGCTTGAATCTTCACAAAAACAGTATTCTTCGGGGCAAAGGCAATGTTGCAGACCCGAAAACACTCTCAGGGCCAGTAGAACAGTGCTTTCAGTAAAATTAGATTATTTGAGGAACTTTAGAAATTGATTTAAAGAATCTTTGACACCATCTCAATGATCATAGCGACGATACCAAGGCCTCTCCATGATACATAGTGAGGACTTGGTATGATTGATATGACCTTAAGGAGACCTCTGCTGAAACACATCTGAATTTCTCTGGAAAGATTTTCTTCATGATGCTCCTGAATCTAATTTATAACAAAAATATATTAAAGTCGTAGGCTTCAAATGTTTACTCCCAAGTCGTTCTACAGTCTTGAGAACTGGGAGATAATTGAACTTCAATCTTCATGACACTGATTTCAAGGATCCTGTTAGGAGGCTGTTTTCATGTACTCTGCGATTTATGTGATTGCGCAGACAAGCATGAAGAAAGAGGAGTTCCTATGTCACAAGGAATCACTATTTGCTGAAAAGCTGGGCACGCCTTGTTCTTTTTTAGAGGACAGTGATCGCTACTGGGAAGAAATCTGGCATCACAGGTCTGTTCTAGTCAATTAACCACCTTGAACGTTACCTAATATAAACCAAATCTTACTGCCAATGGAAGCTTTTTGTATTATTCATACTTTTGTATATGTTTCTTAAAAATAATGCTCATGGCATGAAAATGAAAATAAACACCTGCATGGCAACTGGCAAGAGTACGTGACACTCTAGTTGTAACATTTTGTATGTGATACTGCAGGTACTTGTTTGATGCTCCCAAGCACCAGGCTGCCCATTTAGTAAAAGTGACCAAAAAGGAGTTGATCAACTGGTGTCGCCATTTTCTTGGGGCTCGTTCACGTACGAAAAGGCATCTGTGTATCTATGTAGTAGGACTCAATGCCCAAGAAGGTGACGTTGATGACCCTGTAAGCAAAACCTCCATGACAAGGCAGGTCGTGATTGACAACATCGATGAGTTCAAGAAGAATCTTGAAGTCTATCCTGCCATGATCTAAATCCTCGTTGATCTAGTTGAAGATTCATATGCATGGCCAGAATTTTTTGGTTTTGCAAGTGCTTATTTGATATAACTCACAAAAGATGTATGAGACTGAATTTCCACCACACAGGTGAGATTAACGAAGTATGACATGAATTACATATGCCCTTGCAAGGCGGCAGGGGAAGAACAGCCAAGAATCTAAGTAACTAACGCTAACAACCTACATACCTATGAGGTAAGTAACGTACCTGGATAAGTAGCGGACTTTTCAGAGGATCCTACACTCCCCCTCAGTCCGTTGCTCGAGCAACCTTAAATTAATGAATTAATTCCGATGCTTCATCGGGCAAAAGTGGTTGGGTTTCATGAACCGTTCTTCACTTGGCGTCCCTTTTGAAATTCGTCTGAGACTCTGAGGTCATCATGTGCAGGCGTCCTCTCAGTTCCTGGAAGTGAACCTTGCTCAGTGGCTTCGCGAGAATGTCTGCAGTTTGTTGCTGTGACCGCACAAACTCAAGACAGATCCTTCCTTTCCTTACGTGGTCCCTGAACAAATGACATCTCTTTTCGATATCCTTGGTGCGGCCCTAGAAGACTGGGTTCTTGGCCATCTTTATACAGCTCTGATTGTCGTAGAATATATATGGGTTGTTCGATATGTAGATTCATTTCTTCAAACAAATTTTGTACCCACATTGCCTCTTTGGTTGTTTCTGCAAATGCTCTATATTCTGCCCCAGAGCTTGATTGAGCCACATCATTTTGTAACTTGCTCTTCCAGGAAATTGGACATGTTCCTATGCTCATAATGTATCCTGAGGTAGATCTCCTTTCATCCGAGTCTCGGAGATAATCACTATCCAAGTAGCCAAAGGGCATGAGATCTCCCCCTCTTGGATAGTGAATAGCCAAATCGGAGGTGCCTTTAAGACATGAATAACAGCTTGAAGGTGAGCACCACGAGGAGCAGAGGTAAACATGGTGAGGAAGCCGATAATGAAGGCAACATCTGGACGGGTGTTTGTAACATGGAGTAGTTTTTCAATTGCCACGCGGTAGTATATAATCTCGTGGTTGTCCAATAGTGGTGAATCCATGTGTGCGGACAAGATTCCGTAAGCGTTTGCTTCCATGGGAGTAGGAACGGAGTGACAATCAATTAATTGCATGTCATCGAGACACTTCAGTATATACCTCTTGTGTGACATAAGTATCCCCTCGAAATTGTACAAAAATCGACTCCCAAGTAAAGAGACAATGTTTCGAGAATGGTCATCGCAAACTCTTTACAGAGCTATTCCTGGAGCCGAGCGATCCGTTGAAGATTGTTGCCTGTTACCATCAAATCATCCACGTATATGACAAGCAGTAAAGTGGATTCAGCGGTGGCTTGCACGTAGAGTCAGAAGTGTCCCATGAAGTTGAGACGAGAGGAACTCCTTTGGCAACCCCATGAGAACCCATAGATCGGATACTGTGAAAATTCAAATGCCCTAATCTATGATGCCCAAGGCGTGCAACAGAGGGCGATGCAACAGCACAAATCTTAAATTTTGGATTGGGCACTCTGTATCGATATAAGCCTGTTTCAGGACTCTTTTTTCCCGTCCCACTACTCCCAACACGTAAGTAGGGACCCTCATCAATTTTCGAAATTAGAAATTGCACCCAATCCTGCAATGGTCCAGACAGTTGGAAAGCAACTTCTGGTAGTTGAAGGGCAAGGGCACTGTCAATTTTAGAAACCAAGATGAAATAAAGATTAACGATGTCTACTTCATGCCTAGTCTTTCATTTAATCTCCCTCCTGTTGGATCAATAGCTGACTTGGGACTCGCGGTTGTATTTGACAACAAAGAGTGCCTCATATATCAAGGATCTGACAACACACCCAGAATCGGAGGAACCAGAAAACTTTCAAAGGTGAGGGCGTGACTGTTGGAGGTTGGGTCAAAATTTATGTGTGATGTGTTTCCAAGCAATTGTAATGGACGCAAGAGATATAAGATAAGGCAAGAAGAGTTTTGGATAATAAGACTTGGTATTAAAGTTCAAGAAGTATAATACTAAAGGTAAAATCCAAGAGTTGTCTTCAAGAGAACAAGAGTACAAAAAATAAAGCTTCAAATCTAATATGAACTAGACATAAAAGTGAATTGTCAAGACTGAGAAATCTTACATTCTTGATTTCTATATATATTTAAGGATCTTAAGTTGCTTCTTGACTTCTATATATATTTAAGGGTCCTAAATTGCTTTCAGAAGCTTGAAAGCTTCTTAAGCTACTTCCACCAAACAAAAAACTTCTTGAGAAGCTTCTAGGACTTTTCACAATTTTGACTTCTATATATATTTAAGGATCCTAAGCTACTTTTAGAAGCTTAAAAATTGCGTGAGCTACTTCTGTCAAAGGAGAAGCTTCTTGAGAAACTTTCACAATTTTTCTGTCATTCATGACAATAGCAAGGGGATCATCTAGATTATCAATGAGGGCATTAGAGTGGATGATTGGTTGTGAACCACCATATTGGTTCACCTTCAAGATAATTGAAAATATAAAATATATGTATGAGGTTTTACATTCAAAAGTGTTAGTATTTTAGATTAAACTATAACCATTAGTTAGAAGGCTTTTAGTGCATAGGAAAAGAAACTAGATCAAAAGTGCAAATTAAAGAAATATAAAAGGTAAAAAATACAAAAGTGAAGTAAAAACAAAGATGTAAAGTTGTAAATGAGTCTAAATATGAATTTAAAACTACCAAAAAAAACATGAAAAACACAAAGGATGTTAGTAAACTTAGATTATTGAAAAAACATTAACATAGGGATAGAAGTACTAAATTAGGCAAAGAATAGTAGTTAAATGATTTTTCAATAAATTAGTAATGAATGAAAGTAATTAGGAGTGTTAATTAGGAAGTTGAAGTAATAGGAAAATTAGGGTTAGGAGCTCAATCTCTCTCTCTTGTGTGTCTTGGTATCCATGTGTGTTTGGGAAGTGTGTGAAGCAAGAGGTGAAAAATGAACAAAAGATACTAAATCAAGGATTGCGAAGAATTAGATTAGAAATATAGGCAATTTGTCGAGTAGGTCACTCATTTTTTATGCAAAAAATGGGAGAAAAAAGTGACATTTTGGGGTCAGATGGAAAGGGTACTTGAGAATGAGGGGAAAATTTGAAGTGAGATTGGACAACCAACTTTAACGTGCAATTGTGGGAGTGTGGAAAATTGGATGGAGCTAATTTTTGGATAAGTGGTGTGTCTTGAAGTTAACTTTCTAAAAGGCTATAATTCACCCCAATCAAAGCAAGGACGAAGTTCGGGGCAACTGATTTGGTGCACAGAGGATCTGCTGCCGTGACAATTGGAAGCAATAACTTTGACAGGCAATGTCGGAAGCACGAGAGATCAGATGGAGTTGATTTTTGAAGAGATGTTGATTCTTGAAATTAGCTTTCCGAATAGCTATGACTTGCTCTAATTTAAACAAGGATGAATTCGGGGCAATTGATTTGGTGCACAAAGGGTCTATCATCGCAACAATTGAGAGCAACGACTTTAACAAGCAATTGTAGGAGCATGGGAGATCGGATGGAGATGATTTTCGGAGAGGTAATGCATCTTGAAGTTAGCTTTGTGAAGAGATACAATTAAACCTATTTGGAACTAGCATAAAAAATGGCAATTGTTTTTGTGCAAAGAGGTCTACTATCCTCTAAGAGGAGGTACAAGTTGAGGCTTGTGATTGTGTTTTCGACTTGTAATTGAATCATTGCAATTTTCATTGTACATTGTTATGAAGCATGTTGTAAGCTATTTGCATGTTGAATGGGATGTGGAGATGAATGAAATGTTGAAATTTTAGGTTAACCCTTTTTTAGGACTCAATTGGGTGCTCTAATGATATTTTTGAGAACAAACTTAGGTCTTAACGTTAAGCCATGGAATTTAAGGTGAATTGCAACTACTTGTGACTAAAGCATGTGAAATTGGCAGATTCATAGGATGGTATTGTGTGCTAGATTCACTAATTAGGACTAAATTAGGACCTCTTTTGGTACCAAAATGATCATTTTAGAGAAATTTTGGGCATGAGATGTGCCTAAGGTTATTAGAGTTCATTGCATGGAAGCATTTAGATTTAGGGTTCCATACACTCCTTCCGTCCCAACTTTGTGGATGAATTTTGTCTCGCAATGAAATTCACTCACATTGGTCCTATCTGTGCCTTCCTAGTTTCGTATCCACTAGTTTGTCTTACATGGGCTTTGCATGCCAATTTTTTCCTAAATTCATAGCAATTTCAAAGAAAATGTCCCTCTATTCTATACCAATTACAAGTCTGTAATATTTTTGTATTGTGATAATGACTTGGGTGGAAGGAATTTGGTGGGATACCTTGGTGCATTATATTGCAATGGTCTATGGTGTGAATTGGAATGTAGAGATCTCATTGGCCACTAAAAATGTGCCACAAATATATTGACATGCTGAGACCAAATTAGCCAAACTATCAAAACTACATTTTTTGCTCGTATTGAAACAAAAGTGTAGTTAGAGCCTTGAGTGTAGGCATGTAAACAAGTGTGCTAACTTGCTCATACACCACCTTGTAGCTAGAAAGAAAGGTATTTTAACATTTGTTCAACCAGATCAGTGTTAGATATTGTATGACCGGCTCCTCTTAATTGCAACATTGTATCTTTGATTTTTTGTATGTACTCATTCACAATCCCCCTTCCACCAATCTAATTGAGTTGAACTTATCCATGAGCATTAGCCATGAAGTGTTGTTTGTTCTCTTGAAGCACTCTTTTAGAGTATTCCATGTTACTTATGGATCAGTCTCTTTTGCTTGTTCATTAAAGATCGACTCGCAACATGACACCATGATTGAATACAACGCTCTTGCTCTCCCTTTTGACATGCCTTTGGGTTCATTAATCATTGGACAATCAATCCTGGTAGGATCAATGTATTTCTACATATTATCTTTCATTAACCCTAGACCGCCCAAGGGAATAGATTCTGGCCGTTCATAGTTGGGAAGTACAATTCAAAGTACTGTAACTTTTGCAGAAAATGATCAAATTTAGTAAAACTTGTTGGAAAAGTTGCACATACTAGTCTAGTTTGTGTAGTAGAATTTTCAGATCAATCCAAGACGAATTGAGTTTGTGAAAGCCATTCAAAGTTCACAGGTTCAGTTTGAGTTCAACACACTGCATTGTCATGGCTGCAACTTTGAAGGCTTGTATCTCCTTCATCCAATGTTTTTTTTCAATAAAATTTATTGGATTTTGTTCCTCTAGAAGTCTAGTTATTGTGTTAAAAGTTTCATAGCAATCCAAGTTGTTTTGAATGCTTGGAAGCAATTCGAAGTTCAAAACCCTAACATTTTTTGGTTAGTATGCACTTTGGCGGCTTGTTACTTCTTCATATTGTGTCCATTTTCAAAACTTTTTGGGGGGAAAGTTGCGCATACTTGTCTAGTTTTTGTGGCTAAAATTTTGTGTTAATCAAAGAAGTAACGAGTGACTAAGAAGCATTTTAGTAGAAGTAGGTTTAGCCATAGATGTGTGTTTTTGCTACTTTTTTCACTGTTTTTTGACATTTCAAAACAATTTTGCAAACGCAATGAGTTACTTTCATGAATTTTTTTTCCACCAATGAGTTTGTATGTTGATTTCAAAGCACATTTTAGTTCAAAAAAATTTCATGTGAGTAGGTTTAAAAATCAAATTTCACCTCCAAATGTGTTTTTAGGAAAATTTTAGCATCTTTTTTCAACACTAAAACATTATAATCTTTCAATTCGTGCAGTCAAATGACTCCAAATTTGATCCACATCATCTACAATATGTACACTACAAGATTGTACGGTTGAGATTTTCATACCTTAGCGAGATATAGATTTATAAGGCTTGAAAAGCAAGGATGTTTTCATACCCGAAATGGCCTTGGGCCTTCTAAGGTTAACAACAATCAGCATGGCAAGTCTTCCATGTCTGATAACTCTCAGTGGTTAGCTTGTTCACACAGAATATTTGAAGTCGACATGACTCCTGTCAACAATTAGACAAATACTGTTAGCTATAAAGATGTTTGCTAGACGGACTTCACTCTCCCCTTTTGAATCACAGACATAAAATGTGTAATTGATGTTTGCTCTTTTTACACTCAGCATGCTTTACTAAACTACAGTTTTGCTTCTTCCTACTCTCACATGGTGATACAAGTAAGAGCTAGTGAATGCATAACACGTGAGGGCTACTATGTTGCTATATATATGTACACTAATGACACTCATTTTCTTCCACACTTACGGTACTCACACTCACACAAAGTCATACTCAAATACAAATATTGTTCCCTAGGGGCTCTGATACCATGATGCAACTCTCAAAAGATGTATGAGACTGAATCTCCACAACAGGTGAGAGTACAAAAGGATGACATGAACTACATATACCCTTGCAAGAAGGAAGAACATGCAAGAAACTAAGTAATTAACGCTAACAATCTACATATCTATGAGTTGATGATGAACCGCATACTACCATATCTACTTGAGTAATGTATCTGGCTAAGTAGCAGACTATTCAGTGCAGGTCTTTTTTTTTCAGTTTTTTGAAGTGTCAAAGTAGTGATACAAAATGTCATAGCAGTGCTCCAAATTTTAACATTCATCTACATATTGGATAGAAAATATCACATTAGCACATATCACATGTCTATAATTTGATTTTCATTCTTAATCTAGCAATTTCATCCAAGATTTTATTTTTTGATTTGAAGTGTTTTAGCAATTTCATTCAAGTTTTTTGGCATTTTTTTGGCTGATTTGATCTAAATTATTTTTCTGTTGCAATCTGGCACCAGAAAGCCAAAAAATAAGCCCTGGTTCAGAGGATCCTACATTATTTATCAGAGTGAGGTTGAAGGTAACCCATTCCACTACTGGAACACATTTACTACACTAGCATCTGTTGTCTACAACCAAAATGGAGGCTTGATAAACTCTCTGCTTGATAACCTTGTAATTTGAGTATATTATTTGGTTCTGTTCCGTAGGAGGAGCAAATTTAGCATCAACCACTGCAGTCCAATGATTGAGATCAAATTTTCCAGAAACAGGATACATATGTGTGGACAACATACTGAAAATCGTCAACATGGCCAACATCTCTCCAAGTGCAATCATCAGTTTGGGCTGAAGTGTGCAGTTAAAAAGCATCATTCCTCTTTTTCTGATTCTTGTGCAGCTGCAGGAGCATGTACAATGCAACAGAGGCATTATATATTGATGTCTGGGCTGTTATATGAAGCTATCAAGGCTTTTTGTTTGAGTGGTTTGAAGTCACGGTGCCCAACAACATGGGGTTATTTACAGCTAGAAATTAAAGATCTTGCACAAAGACACTAGTAAGAGAGCTATATGGGTAGTAAGTTATGATCCCTTCAGTTGCTGCCACTGAGAGCTAACATTTTGGATTTGTAGGACAGGATAAGTTAATGATCTTTGATTGCCCGGGTAGATGTTGGCTGGCTTTAATTCAATTCGATTTGAGCAGTGAGAGACCGGGTCAAAGTTCACATTACTATACCTGCATTTGCTTTGTATGTACTTGCATTCCCGTTTTGATTTGAAGTCCTAGACTTGGAGTCTTGGACAGTCAGTTGTGTAAATGCACTGCTATTCCCTCCAATTTTTGGAGAGACTTGAGTGGATGACGAGCATTGAATGGATGTTTGCAGGGCCATGAATGGCATGGCAGTCCAGCCTCAGAAGCGGCCATTATGGACCCTGCCAGACATCAAATTCCACCATCTGATAAATAATTCCCCACCTCCTTGCCAAAGTAAATGTTGCCCTGACCCCATCCTCCAGCAGCAATAATAACTAGGACCACAAAAAACTTACCTGGCCTGCCCCTGCGCACAAAGTGAGAATGGTTGCGTGTGATTAATTTTTACAAGTAAGATAGAACCACTCATAACTGACCAAATAAGCAACTGTGGACATATGTGGAGTACAGTAAGGTAAAGGAAATATTTCCACAGGTGCAGAGATGGATATGAGGGGGTTTGTCAAGATTTGGTAATTTTATCACTTGAACTGAAATTACTATAAATTTAGGAAGGCAAAAGTTGGTCTAGACCCATGTCCAATGTGTAGACTGTTCCAAAATTGCTCATTTATGAGACTACTTCTTGTTCACTTTGGCACGCCAAACCAAGCAGATGTGTCATGAAAAGAATGGAGGAATTGATGAGAGAAAATCAAGAACTCATGTTTGGAAATTAGTCCCAGCCTCTCTAGAATTTCAGACCCCAATTGATTGCTGATGAAGCTGTGGTTGGTAATGGGTGGTTCTAACCTAATCATATAACTTACAAGAACAATACCAAAACAGTTAGACTCTCCTGCTTTCTTCCAGTCAACCTGCAGTGTTGAGTACATCTTCAATTCAACTTGTATTGTACACCACTACACCAGTGTCACCAAGCTTACTGAAATAATGATTACCTGAGAAAAAGATTGACGCGATCTAAACCACTCTGAGCTTTCAGTACTCCTGTTTTGAAATGAAATCTAAGTTAACTTACTGTTTCCTTGCACCAAAAGTAAACACTCACCTCTGGGCTGGATGACAGTTTCATGGACAGCTGATGGCATTTGCCGAATTGCCCATGTCTTTGATGATATCAGCTGCTAAAATGTTGGCATTCTGGGTACCTTATGTACTTGCAAGATGTGACCTCGTCAAGCTTACAGACAAATTTGATCAGTTTTTTTAAACTTATCTAGCACACAATTGTGCACTAGTGCAGATAGAGCTGCATGACTGGCCATCACACTCAGGGAGGACTTTGCCAATGGCTGTGCGCTGTAGGCAAGACTGCACTTGCACATGAACACGTAACATAGGCTGTTGCACACAATATTGTTGATGTGTGTGAAGGTTCAGGTTAGTAGTGAGACCATTCCCACTGGCAGCATTGCTGCTCTCTATATAACTTGCTAAAATTATACATCCAAAGGTGTTGGAGGAGTGGTGGTTAGCAATGTGAATCTAATTGGAAGGTGAACAAATATTCTCAAATTCGTGAGATCCTTGCAAACACCACTTTTAAACAACAAGACTTCTGGAACTAAGGCAGCAGTCTCTATCCACCCTCATGTCATGTGGCAAACAGGCTCATTGATTCATTTTGGGTCTTAGGTCTTGTTCTTCTTCGATACAAGGAAAACTTTGGGCAGACAGTTTGTGTATGTTAATACGGAAGCAAATTCCTCTTAGGGATACAAAACATTGGCCATGGCCCTGCATCTCCATGGTTCAGCAGAAACCTCTTCTCTATCTGAATGACCTATTAAACACAATGTTGTTGTTGTTAACCTTGATTCTTAATGCTGGGAAACTCTCATCTCCAATTGGTTATATAATTTGAAGTGCTGGGTATGAATTGCAGTGTAAAATGCACTCAGTAGGTTCTTTTGTTTTCGTGTGTTCAAACAGAAGTGATTGTTTGTTTGTGGATACAGTTGTTTTCACGTGTGTGCAACTGCTGGGCATGATAACCCAATGAAAGAGGATTGAACAAATCTTAGAAGTTGTTGGCAGGATCATTTAAAACCTACAACTTTTTTGTCGTTGCAAGTGGTGATGGGACTGTGAGAGAAACCGCCATCGAAATGAGAACCTCGTACAGACCAAACACTGACAGCGAAACCACCATTGTGATGAGCTGATGGCTCTGCTGCATTCATACCAGTATAACTTCACTTCGCATGGGCTACCATTCATAGACGGATGCATCAATCACCATGTGCAAGCAATTTAGGGTAGGTGACAAAACGGCTGACTGGGCACCTTGCACTATGATCCAAGTGTTTCTTGGATAGGCTCACTGATTGAATGATGGAAAAAAACAAACAGTGCCATCAGTGAAGAAGGAAGAAAAGCATGTAGAATGTCAGTACAGGTAGAACCTCTCTTAGTGCATGGTGTTGGGATTATGCACAAAGAGAGGTTTTATGTATAGGGCAATGCTCAAGGAGGAGGGAATCTGCGAATTAAAATGCTAACAAGGAGGGATGAGGAGGCATTTTAAGTCACAGAATCCGCAATGACGAGGACATTGACCAACGTAAACCACAAGCAAAAAACATTGAAGTTGGATGCAATCAATCAGATGAGAAATTGTAATTGGATGGAAAATCCGTAATGCCTGATTACGTGGGTTTACTCGCGTAATCAGGCATTATGGACTTGTTGCACCCCAGAAACCTCCCAAGAAATGAACGGCGCATTTTCTTGGGAGTGGTTTACGCATTTAGAGAGGCCTTGGATCTTGTGTCTTTCCATTTTGAATCAATCGCAAATCCACCTATTGTCTCTAAACTCTCTTTACTGCATATTATGCACTAAGAGAGTATGCAGTAAGAAAAGTTCTACTTGTACATAAAAAAATACATCATTTTATCATGCTTTTAAAAAAATTAAAAACTAAAAACTTTGTAAACAAATATCTTTATTCTAAAATATGGGTGAAAATTGTATGGTTACTAAATAAACATGGGTTTAGTTTGTATCTTGTTGATATGATATACTTCCTTTGTCCTAAAATGATCTCTTGGTTTCCTTTCATTTTGTTACAATGAACTTAATACTGTATTTTGAAAGGGCTCCAAAATTCATAGTTTCAAAATGATAGGAATGCACCTGAATTCTATTGTACTTTACAACTTTAAAGAGGTTGAAAAAAACATTATTTTTAGCAACAAAAATCACAAACATTTTGCTGAATTGTAAGATCATTTGAGGACAAAGATAATATCTCACAAAATGTTTCTAGTTCATATGACCATATCTATAGCACAATTTTACCCGCAATTTTAGCAATGACACCAATTCCAACCTTTGTTTTTTTTGAACTAATACTATTCAATGAACTATTTCATGAGTGATTTCATTGTATGTAATTAATTTGTGTATTCAAAGTTGTGATGTGTGATTATTGGTGTTAAAAATATTGAACTTTGAAGTCTATTGAACTATGTGATAGACTTCTTGAATTGTCTTGAATCTTGCATTAAGAACCTATATTGTCAAATTTGAAAAAATCTTTACCAAAACTTTGACAAATCACTTTAAGAGCATTTTAACTTTGAAAATTATCACAATTATAATTTTTTATTTTGGAAATTAAATTTTATTAAAATTGGCAAGAAATATGAAGTTATCAATATGATAAAATATATTAATTCATTTTGCATTAAATCTTTATATTTTATTTTAAAAAATTGTATCTATATAGGTCATTGCAAGAAACACTTGTTGTTTTGAGCTCTAAACAATCTACTTTAGTGAGTGCTGTGACTTTTGAAATAAATCTTTTTAAATAAAATAAAGTATGGATAATTTGTAAAGCATTAAAAACAAGAAGATCTCTAAAAATTCAGACCTAGGAAAATTTATCTTTAAAAGTTAAATACCAAAAAGGAACTATCAAAAATATCAGGAAAATGGACAATTTGATGTTTGATTTTTAGAAAATAGTAAAAAAGATATAATAGATTAAAAATTTCATTTTTAAAATTGAAGGTGATCCTTCTCAACCATTTTCATCTTTGTGGGAAAAATGGTGTTCTTTGCACTTGCACAACGGTCATGCACTTTGAGCACATTTGGAGGGTGGACAATTTACTATTTAAAAAAAATCTTTATAGACTTATGTAACTTTAGCCCATGTATATCAATTTTGAATTTCAAATTTCCATTTTTGGATCAAAAATAGTATTGGAATCTTCTAAATGGCCAAGGTAGACATCCAAATACAAGTTGTTTAAAAATAATAAAATCATTTTTTTCAATACAAAAAAATATTTAATATTTAAGACTACCACATGTACCTTCATTTAAAATTTTACATGAAACCAACATATGATGCAAAAGTTATAAGCAAAAAATACATGTTCAAGGCTAAGAGGACAAAAAAATAGGACAAGTGTTTCTTGCAATCATACATATATAACAAGATAATCCTCAAGATAATTTAATTATAGATGTAGTGTTTCAACCCCCATTTTGATTGTTATTTTTTTTTATAAAATAAATTATATAATTAACATCTCCAAGAAAGCATCTACATGATTGAATGCATAGTGAGGTAACTTCCATTGCCACCTTTGTAAAAGTGTCTCAAGGAGTGAACTGACTTTGAAGTTGATTAAAGGCACATATCTTTTCACACACCAAAAGCAAAAAACATTTCATGATTGATTTTTTATTTTTTGCTTTATAATCAAGCTATACATTTTTGTAATTATCAAGTGTTCTTTTAGCACTAATGGAAAGCCCTAAAAGAAGAAATGTGCACATAGACTATTTCATACCATTTCAATTTAGAAAATAGAAGATGGTTAGTTTCAAATTATTTTCATTCGTATAAAGAAAATAGTAAAACTAGCCCCAAAGATGGAATCAAGTACAAGTTTTATTGTCATGGGTGGGGCAACGATACATGTTATATTAAAAACTGCATGCTTCATAGTTCATTATTTATAATAATAAACAATTTTTAAACACCTCTTCTCTAAAATGGTACTAACTAAAGGTTTTAAGATATTTTATTAGCATTGTTGTATAGAAAATTGCATTGTTTTCCTTTCAATAATTGTTTATAATTCTTCAATACTACTTTTCTAAAATAGTTATGTTGAAATTTTTTCAACAAATTTTTTATAAATCTTGATTTGATATACTACAAAACTTTTCAATGTATTTAATGTTTTATTATATTTATAATTTGAAAAAAAAATTAACATCACACATGCAAGACACGGCTTTAGAAATCATTGAAAATGCTTCCAAGTGTTAAATCATAAATGAAAAGTGTAAAATAATTCAAAATTTAACTTTTGTCATGAAGTTCTTAAAAAAAGTATAAAAAAAATTTTAGAAAGATCCATGATAAATCTTTTATTATCTTGGCACTTCACCACCTTGCCGAATTGGTGCTTCAATATTGGACAATCTTTTTATGTTGAAAAGTATTCAACAAACCTTTTACCAACTATCTTGAAATAGTGAAACATTTGTATGGAGTATTTTTCAAAAAATCATCTTGATGCTTGATCACAAAAAACAAGATCCAAAAAGACATCAACCAAGTACTTGAATATAGAAAATTGGTTTAAAATGTGCCTACCATTGGCCTCAAAGTTGTTAAGCCATCATAGCACTAACATGTTGAAGACTATATGTAATGAAAGTAAAAATGGAATAAAAACCATGGTTGGATTTTACAAACCTATGTTAGTCACCATGTGGAAGTTGTTCAAAATGTATTCTTGTTGTAGCAATACAAACAAAAATTGAAAATAATTTATAAACTCCAAGCAAGTGGTGAATTTCTTTAGAAAATATTAAGAAGGTTATAATTATTTCCAAGAAAGTTTTCTTATTATATTAATATTTCATCTCTTTCTAGATTTTTTTCTTCGAATAATACAATTTTAAAATTAAATTTTTTAGAAGGAATTTGTAATTATCTATTTTTCAAATTTACATCATTCAAATGATGGAAATGCTTAAGAGCTTTCCAACAACCACATGAAGAGGGTAGAAAAAAATTCTACTTGGTGGTAATTCCATCTTGATTTGACTTTGGTTTGAGAGCCATTGAAAGTGCACCCCAATCAAAGGATCATAATTCAAAAGTGAGGATAAAAGCAAGGAAAAAAATAGGAAAATGTATAGTAGATGGGAAACTATTTTATTAGTGTAGTAATCCTTCAAGATACAAAACACTTGATGTTCTAAATGATAAAAATCTTGAATTAAATGGGTAAGATCTCCACAAAGCTTTGTTCGAAGTGCTATTTCACCCTACTCTCACATGAGTTATAATCATACTACTAAAATCATAACTCCCTCTGCAATATCACAAATGCTATCATTAATACTAAGGGCTCATGCTTGCTATGCTATGCATTCATTGTATCACATATTAGTAAAGTTTTGATATGTTTGAATAGAATGCATGATAATGATTTCAATAAGTCCTTAAAATAATTATTTTAAATATTTTGTAAAAATATTTTCAATCATGCATACATAGAAATCATATTTTCACACAATGTGATATTACAGAAATAGAGTAGCAGTTTGCAATCACTTCTATAATATCATCTTTTACAAAATGTGATATTATAGAAATAATATAGTTGTTGCAATTAAAGTGATATTAAAGAGGATCCATAGAATGATATTATAGAGGTAGCAAATCCATTGCTTCTCTTGGCTTTACACTTCTTTGCACTTCTATGATTTTGTGCTTTTGTAAACTTTATGTTTTCATGATTTCAATTTTCTATTGCTACTACCAAATGATTTTGAGAAATTTATTCAATTGAAGCAATTTTGAGTTTTGAAGTTCATAAAGTTTTTGAGATTTATAAGTTTTTCTTTTCAATTCTTCAATTTGAGTTGCCATTTTTTGTAACAATGGAGTCAAATTTCTAATGTATGTGTATCTTTTATAATATTTACCATTGCATATGTTTCATTCATCATTCAATAAATTTCTATTATACATTTCAATATATGCTTATTTATAAAAAAAATTATACAAAGGTTTTAGGCATTTTTATTTGAAGATTTATTGAAATTTTTGTTCTGCATTCTATCTAATATATAAAAATTCTTATAAAATTCTAATGATGAATGTGTAGCATAGCAAGCGCCAACCGGTAGTAAAGTTAACTATAATTTTAGAGCCTACAATGGATGTGTTCTTTAATTTTTTTAGCAATATTTTTTTCAAAAGTGATAGAAACTTTTTTGAGCCTATATTTGGCAATATGTTTGTCCTTTCTCATCATTAGTTGGATCTTTGTTAGCATGTTGAGCATCTCCAAATCAAAATTAACATTTAGACTCAAAATTTAGGTGGTCTAAAGTATAGATGGACTTCAACAATCTTTAAAACAATTGTTGAACAATGATGAGTAGTTGTACTACACTACTAAACTTGTCAATGATTAATAATATTTTAATGAAGTTATAGTTCTCTTGAGGCCAAGTTTCTTGTCTAGGAAGGTGAGTTTGCCCAAGAAACTTAATCTCTAGAAAACTCCCCTTACAAAAGAGATGCCACATAGGTAGTCATGTCATTTTTTCATCCCTTCCTTGAAGTTCTCCATTGAACAAGTCTTGGCTATAGTGTAAACTTAATCTGGTGAAGAATAAAATTTGCTCCAATCATATTACTCCATTTCCCTACAATTCTTGACTAGTGCACTTCTCCACTGTAGTGTAAAGTGTTGAATTGCTACAATATCTTAGGACAAAATCACTTTTTTTAAATGAATGTACACACTTTTGGATGCATAAAAATTTCTTCATCCAAATTCAGCATGTTTCATCCACTTATACAGATGTAAACAACTTCATCACTCCTCAAAAGATCGTTTTCTGCACTGCCTAAAATAAATGAGCCCCCCATGAGGTTCTCTAAAAGGTCGTAAACCCTGAGATGTTCACATATGGTACATGGAATACTCCAATATGTACCCCTGTGGTAGAGATGCATTTCCGGTAGGGGCAGTTTCAGGACACCTGTAGTTAGAGGGTAGTCAGTCAGACCAGGGTCCACTCATCACAGTCACTCCAGTGCAGTGCAGCCCATCGTCGTCAACTGGTCGTGAGCGCTTGCGGTCTGCAAGTCTGCAAACCCAGAGCTCTCAGAGCATGAATTGCAAGCATATCGCCCCCATTACTCTCCTCATAACCCCTCGCCCAGCCTTCATTGAGCTCTTAACTCCAGCAAACACGCTGCATTCACACAGTCTATGGTTTTATTAGACTGAGCATGCATTGATTTCATTCATTTGCTGCTAGCTCATCGGCCAGAATCGCAAGAGCTTGCTTTGAGACTGCTGTACACAACGCTTTCTAAGCTGGCTATGGTCGACCAACAACTTGCTTAGGTCTGACCCTGTTTCCAAGGCTGCTAAGTTAGTTGCATTTTTCTCTCTTATTGTTTCGGTGGATTATTGTTAGTTTAATGGGTTTGTAAGCGAGCGAGCGTGTCTGTGATGTGCTCTGACAGCCGCAGTCTCCAGAGATAGGTTATCCTTTTTGCAAGTCTTGGAATGCGGGAATGGCGAAAGGTCCAGTGCAGTCCTTCTTTCTAATTCAGATTAAGCTCCGGGTTCAACTCTTTGTGCGTTTTATTAGGGTAGTTGAGGTAATGGTAATCTGGGTGGTGTGCAGCCAGGATTGAGGAAGTACTACAACATCAATCTTCAGTTGCTGCTGTACTGGCGAAAGCTGCGAGTGTACCCCACATTGTCTCTCCTTCTTTTTGGACCTACACTAGGCTGCAACAGCGGCTTGCATTAGGGCGTGGGACATCTCTGGAGCTGCATTGCGCATCCGGTGGAATTTTTTTCATGACTCCGAAGGTAGATAGCTCTATGGTGTTTGCTTTTTTCTTTACAACCTTTTTGTTGATTCCCTTTTCTGTGAAATTGTTATTTGCAGCTCGGAGTTTCCTCCCCTGATGTCTTACCTTTCTTTTTTCTCTTCTTTTTGGATCGTTTGTTGAAACTTGCTGTTAGTACTCCCTATTGTGTTGTCATCTCTCCTGAGCACTGGCTGTTGTGCTGCTTGTTCCAGATTGGTTTCTAAAGATTCAGAGGCTCATTTGGAAGTTGAAGAAAGTGGCTCGTGCTTCACTTGAAGGTCTATTGAAGTAAAAATGGCTGTGCATTATTCAGTGCTGCAGCTGTTTCTGATAGCGGGATTGCTTGCAGGTATTCCATGGTTGGCTTTTGATTTGTTATGTTATAGTTAGTGTGAAATTCAAGAACAGATGGGCAATTTGCCTCAGCTCTTTTTTAGGGAATTCATGTTTGAAAAAGCATTGCCACGGACGGAGCTTGGAGATGTATTAATTTTATTCGAATTAGCTGATTTTGCTGGCTGACGAAGAGGAGTTATGTGAAGGTGTATTTAACACTGCAGAAAGCTTTATTAGAAGAAGCTAGAGCGTGGGCGTTATATTAAGAGTAGACTCTCTAATAAGAGTTGGGACATTAGGGTGTCACGCATCTTTTTACAGGGAGTCGATCGCTATCTCAGTAAAATTAACCTTCGCATTTCCAAGAGAATAAGTAGAATGATATCTTTTGTATACGAAAGCCAATGAATAAAATGATACAAAATAAATTATTAGCAGTTCTCAGGGGTCAAGGAAATATTCGCTGAGCTCCTCCATTTCTTCATGCCGAGACTAAAGAAAATCCGAGTTTTTGGCTTTGCCAAAGTCAAGTGATATCAATATTTCGATGGCGTGCAATGGAAAAGTCATCAACCGAGAAGGAATTTATCACAAACTAAGAATTCACCTGCTCAGAAACGAAGAATAGATTAACACGTAGGGTCAACAATATGATGTTTTCAGACGTTCCTGCTAGTGCATTCTGTCATGTTCCAGAGTTTATATGCGTGTGGCTAATTTCTGGTTTTTGACTGTAGGTGCATCAACAGAGCCGTTACCAAGGCAAACAGAGGTGAGCAACCTTAATTACTGAATCTGTCTTTCGGGCCATAATTGCTTCTACGTTATTTACTTCGGAATTAAATTGATTAATTGTGGAATAAGTCTCCAGTAGTTCTCCAGAATAAATCTTAACTGAGATTGAACAAGTAGATTAGACCGAGAGTGTAGAGCTTAATGCAGACGTTTTGGACGCTGTGGTAGGTTCTTAGGCTGAAGCGGAATCGGATGAACGACTGTATCAAAACCGTGAATCTTTCAAGTACTCTAGTTTTCGAACTCTTCGGTTCTTCAGAACTAGAACTAAACCATGAACTCTGAAATAGCCAGTCCTCGGATTTTAATTCGTCTTCAAGGAATCCAGTTGCAATAGAGTCACTTGTCTCATTAGTATCAATTTGTAGACATATTAATAATGGTTTAGCTAGAGAAAGCCATTCAACTTGAGCAACAGAGTATACTTCCGAATAGAAGCATGCACCAATTGACGCACGTGGAACTTGTTCAAAAAGTCATAAGCAATAAACACAACAGACCATCGGAAGGGACCCAACCCATAATGAGCAATGCCCCAGGAACAAACAAACTCAAGATTTCTGTTCATCCCAGGTGGCCATTATACAAGTTCTAATGGTACTCTTTCCTCACAATATAACTGCATAGCTGAGACATTTATGCAATACGTAATATTTGAATGGATGTGCAGAGGTTTCAGGAGCAGGAGGACACCAGCAACTTCTCAGTTGAGGTCTGAATTTCTTTTTAGAGGATTTCCCTAAACTTCTTAAAATCCATGACATGATCACAGCATGAAATTCGTAAATAAAGTCCGAATGATGTTTGGTCGTGGTACTCACTGTTGGCAAGGTTGATATATACATTATATATTACTCGGGATAAGCTTGAGAGGATATATGATTTTCTCAAGAAATTACGTACGATAGCATTTTCACCATAAACCAATGTACCTGATTCCCAAGATTTTATTTAACTTAGTTTTCATGCACGAGTTCAAGAAGGTTGAAGTGGGCCACTGATGCCTTCGTTACACTCGGTAAGTGTAATTCATTGTGAGCACTTTCGAGACTCCCGTGTGCTTACTTATTCTTCCTACTTTTAACGTTTTTTCGTATGCCCTTGATGTGCACAGGCCCTTCGTGAAGAATGGGACGCCATAGCCAGCGCTCCACTGACAAGCGACGTGGTGAAATTTTCCAACGGGACCGAGCTTCAGCTCTTCCCAAATACGCCAGAGCTCCTCCACAAGCATGCGAATTCGACACGTCGAGTGTTAGGCGACTTCCGGCAGTGCTCACCGTGCACATGCTGTGACCGGTCCAGGCGGTGGTGCCTGCCTACAGTTTGCTGCTACAACATCCGCTGCGGAGTGAGGGGCTTGCCCTTTGGATTGTGCTCCTTCATTCCCGTCTCTTGCGCTTGCTTTGGCTGCCGCAGCTGAACCATATATGCATCCCATGTCAACTGTTGAATTGGCTTCGTACGTGAAGAGTCGGGAGTCACTGGAGCTTAATCTTGTGAAGTGGGTGATGTTGAATTGGCTTTCATTTTGTAGATCTCGTATGTAATAAGGAGTGGCATTCGATCTCGAAACTGGGACTGTTTGCTGATTTTAAGTTTTAATTCTTCTAGTTCATGTGCTTCAGCATCTGCTTAGTGCAAGAATACTCTGCCTGGCTCGCCTTTGTGTACATGATATCTGGACTGTAAATTAAATTCTGCAGTTGGATCCAGTTCCTGAGAATGTGGAGTCAAGATCTTCATCGTGTATATATGTGTATCTGATTCCACTTCTCTGTTTCTTGTATCTTGAGCCACGTACTATTGTGAGTTGGTTCCTGTTGAGCACCAGTACTAGTCCTGAGTTTGCTAATTTCTTGCATAGAACGCGAGAGAGGGCCTGTTTAAGTGTAGTCATTTCTTAACATATGTTAACTCCTGCACGACCGTTGTGCATATGGGATACTGATTATTTTTTCTGCGTTCCGTTTTGATTCATTAGTGACGAAAGACGGTCACCCTCAATGATATTTCACTTCTTAACCGCATCTTGATTTTTATTAGCAATGAGTGTCTTTTAGATTTGGTGCTCAGAAGTCATATTCAAATAAATACTTACAAGTGAACCAAAAATTTCTCACTCTACACTACAATCACACCAATTGAAGGAAATATCAAATTTGGGAGAAATAAACAACCACACTATACGGTAGTAGAGAATTGAGATTTGAGGTAGAAATAGTGATCCCTCCATCACGTTAATTTATCCCTCTTTTGTATAGAATGATCTCTTTTTTTTTGTGAATGAACACTTGCAGGGTTGCCCTAAAGTAGGAGGGATCCAATGCGGACGACAGCAGTATCAGATGATCACCAGATTAGAGACAGGATTCGATTTGCTGTAAGTTAGTGATGGAGGTCACGATTTCTCTGCAATTCTTCCATGATCAACATGAACCGAAACACTCTTGGATTCCATGGACAGTAACATGGTTCTATATTGCTTTGGGAGTGTCTGTCCTGTTCTGTGTCAATCAGTTTGATCATGGGATGGTGAAAGATCACGCAGGACTGACATTTTATGAGTGAGTGGGACGTAAGGTAGACAAGCCTATTGCCACTCTGATTTGGAATCTGAATAATTATCTTGGTGGCAATCCCAAGAAGGGCACATATTTTTTAGAGGAGGGCGCTTCTTTTACAAATCAAACCCACAAGTGGAATTATAATTTTTTTTAATTAAAATTGTATTTTTTGTGAATTTTTGAAGTGATTGTCTTTAAATTACAAAACTATTTATAGAGTGGGGTCATAAATATTCCGTAACCATCCCATAACCATCCCATAACTGCCTTTCCGTGTATCCATTGGCACTTAAGTTCCCACTAATCAAGGATTGACACATTACCCATTTGGGTATTAATGTACCAATTTTGTTAGAATCTTGAAGGGATTTGAATATTTTTTGGGGTGGATTTGAATGTTTGAATAGATGGAATTGGAGCCAAAAGTGGAGGATGGAATTGGGGCCAAAAGTAAGGGGTAGAATTGGGCAATAGACGGAATTGGGTTGGTCTACCTTACATTTCTTTTTATGATTATGAAATGGAGGCAACAAACAATTTTTGTTATTGATCCTATTTTGTTATATTAGTAGTATTTTTATTTGATAATTGCAATTAATACATGTTTATGATCATTTTATGAATTCTTCACCTCTACTAAAGTCCAATATATTGATAGAGGAGGCACCTATGCATTGGTTTTTAACCCCTTAATGCTTGTTGATTCCCTTTTTTGTCACAAAACACTAAAAACTGCCATTTCTATTGCAAAGAGCAAGAAAGTTTAAAGTTCATTTTTTTTGCATATCTAAACCTGGGATCTTGCACTAGACTAATGGAAGAATGAGTGGAAGAAATTTTAGAAACTTTGGCCACATAAATTACAAGATATTTGCGTTAAATGAGAAGAAAATAAAAAAAAATTGCACTTTAAGTGACTAGATTATTTGAATTTGAACCTTCTTAATTAAATTTTTTTAGCACTACAAAGTTTTGATTTTAAAAAATATCTTGAAGAATTGAGATGAAAGTTTAGGAAATGAAATAAAATAAATAGCATTTAATTTTCATTCTTAAAGAAATTGTTAAGTAGAAGTAGATATGAAATACAGGGAAAAACTAAATTGTTAATGTCTCTAAAATGGACTTGAAACACACCAATTCCAATGGTGAGATTATTCTAATGATCAAACTTAACCTCATAGAACTTTTCTTTTGTTAGAAATATTGTGAAAATTGAGTTAAAATATGAATCCAATATGTTATTTTCTCAAGATGCTATGATTGCCTAGAAAATGAGATGTTCTATGACTTTCACATCATGCATTGTCTAATTCAAATGGAATGAATAAAAGTTCTCCATATAGACAAAAATATGATCTATAAGAAAAAAAGCTTTTAATTTAAATTTTTGTCATTTCTTTTGCTACCCAATGAGGTGTAAATTGTGCTTAGGATGGCATAACTCTTGCTCCCAGGCACCAATTGAATTAAAAATTATATTTCTAGAAAGCTAATGTTTTTTTCCATCTTCAGAAATTGAGATTGCAAGAGCCTACCCATAATCCATTGTGTCCCTTTATAGGGACTTTGGTCCTTTGAGGATTAATTTAATATTTGATACAAATGAAAAGGACACCATCGCAAGAAAGGGCTGTTTTGTTTGATCCGGAGATATGTACATTCATGTTGTGATGTCTTTCCTTGAGTTTTGAGAGTTTGAAAGCATGATTGAAGAAGAAAGGAAATTTCGTTAAAATGGTGATTTTCCATATGCCATTTTTAGACTACTCGGTCTAAATTGCAAAGTGCCACCTGGGACGCGCGCAGATTTCAGACTGGCGCTGCACCGAATCCGAAGTATTTTTGCAACAAGCGAGCAAGGATCATCAGAAGTCTTACTTGGCAGTGTGTTAAGAATTGGAATCCGAGTCTATTGTGATGTTTTTCAAATGATTTTCCATTTTGAACCGTCTCCATTCAAATCGAAACTGGTTGCATTGGAACAGAAGTGAAAAGATCTCCATAACTGCCTTACAATTGGGTGGGAGCCACCTCTCAAAGCAACCGTTACGGTATCGATGCAAGTACATCCGGTGCTGCAAAACATCCAAAATTAAAGAGTGCAAGGTAACAAATGCTACAACAGGAACGACTGAATAGTTCAAAAAACTTCTGCAAACCAGAAGTCGGCATTTGTGAGCAGATTTGTCTGCAAAATTATCAGATAACCACAGGTTGTCAAATAATTAGTTCATCAACTGCTTACTCATTTCTCTTCACTTCCACTGACCATGGTCAGATACAAACTTGCATAACATCGTGGACTTCGCCCACTAATGAACGCTAAAAGTCTATTTTAAAACCAACTCTTTCTGATCTGGAGGGGGCTTCAGTGAGGTCGATGACTTCGTCATTTTAACCAACTCGTCACTCTCCAGCTCCATTGACCTCCCAATCAGCGGTCGATTCTTAGAATTGCAACATTCTTTGTTTCTGCAACTCTGTCAACTACGTATGTAGGATCTACACTCGATAATACTTGAACAACTCGTCTGCTCAGAGGTTGTCATCTGCTGAGCAAAGGTTACGCATATCGAAGATAAACTAGTATAATAAACACACCTAAACGAACTCTTCCCTCACCAGCTGCTGGAATTGTAAAAGCATTCGCAAGCAAACTTCAATGAGGGGGTTGCAAAAACGATTTCCCTGTTAGTCGGACGACCGCATTCAGGCTGCTGCAAGCGCAGCTTCAGTGTAAGAGTCCATTTGCTAGACTTGATGAGTATGCGTCGTCCATTGCTTGGTAAAGGTTCCGGGTCTCCTTGTGATCTGCTCTCCAGGGTGATCGTGCAATTCCCAGTTTAATTCCTCTACAGCGAAAGAGGACCCGCGGCCTTGGTGAGGGCGGGAACCAAGTTGCCAGGCCGCGAAGACGTGCTGAACGCCTTTGCATACACACTCGCCGAAGTCGCCTTCGCGCCGGACCCCACGAAGAAAGCGCCCTTCGTGAAAACGTCGCCGCTGGAAGCCCAGTTCCACTTCTGCCACCCACCGAACATGGGACCGTTGTCATTGATGCGCTTCGTCACTTCTTTGTTGCCACTCGGACTGAAATAGTTGCCCTGCGAAAGAATGGTCGGGTCCTCGCTGCCACCGATCGCGTAGATGCTCCACCCCGCAGAGTAGTCGTTGTTCAACACGTGGAACACGCCGAAGCGGCACCGCGGCAGGCGCTGGACCAAGCCCGGCCCGAACTTGTTGAACGCCACCGTCACCTTCATGTTGCGGTCCATGGTGTGGCTGGGGTCCGCGCCCAACAACATCGTCTTGTCGTGCTGCTCGAAGAAGTTGTTCGAAACCGTCACCATCGTCGACCCGCGAGTCACGTCCAGCAGTCCGTCGGTGGCCCTGGCCAGGTAGCAATGGTCCACCCACACGTCGTGCGATCCCCAAATGTGCAAGCCGTCACCATCCGTCACGACGCGCTTTACCAGCTGCGTAGGGGACGCCCGGACTGTGCTCGGGCCCGAGGGTTTGATATCGTGGATGTACAGCCCGTGGACGATGACGTTGTTGGTATTCTGTATGGTGATTTGCGACCCGCCCGTGATGTGCACCTCGGCGCCACGTCCGTCCAGTGTCTTGTACGCCGTCACCCAGAGTTCGCCCTTCAATTGGATGGTCATGCTCTTGGCGAAGATGATCCACAGCGGTCCGTCGCGCGTCACCCCATAGCGTAGAGTACCGGGCTGAGGGTTGGTCAAGTCGTCGCCATTGTTGGTGACCGTATAGATGGGCCCATTCTTTCCGCCGACGGCATTTCGTCCGAATCCGATGGCGCAGGAGGCGAGCGCCTGGCGATGGCTCTTCCAGTTGGGGTCACACCGCCAGCAGTCGTCGATGGGGTTTCCTGTGCCGCATCCGCCCATGGCCTTGGCCACCGACGCCAGCATGTCGTCGACGTTGGTGGCGTTCAACACATCGGCCGCGGACAGGCTCAGGCCACTGCAATCCAGCACCAATGCAATCAGCAACAAATCCAATCAAGTCACAGACAAAGTCAAAATTTGTCAGAAACAGATGATCAGAGGTTCACTGTGGATAGAAAAACATTTGATTATTCCTTCCAATGTCATCAACAGAGTAATTTGTAATTTGTAATCCCATAGTACTACTCGACATTGGAGCCGCAGACTTAGCGGCGAAGCCACGTCTGAGCAGTGATCACTCCAATAACAACTGAATCTACAGCTGCAAGAGGTACGCTGCCACAGAACGCCTAGACTGAAACTGGCGCAATAGATCGGGTTACATACTCGTCGTTGGCGCGGTACACCGTGTCAGCATCGGAGGTGTCGAAGAAGACCTGGTCATTCTCGTACTCAGCTTGCGTATGCACTCCTGGATTCGTTGTGTACGTCGTGCCATCAGCGAAACTGTCCTGGACGGTCTCCGGGGAGTCCACGAAGGTGTCGAACGGGAGCTGGGTGTCCGTGGAAGCGAAAGTGTTGGCATCGTAGTTGTAAGTGCTCGCGTCAGCGGTCGGCGTGGGCACCGTGCTTTGGGTGGTGAAAGACTCCTGCGTGGCGTCGAATTCCCAAGGGGAGTCGTGGCTAGCAAACCTGGGCTCATCGTTTGCCTGAACAGGAACGTACTCCTGGGTGTCGTAGTCCCCGGGGACAGACCTCGCGTGGAGTGACGTCCATTGAGACGCCAGCACCAACAGCACCACCAAGTTCACGGCTGTTGCCGTCGCCATTGTGAAAGCCACCCTCTAGATTGAATCCGTTCCTTTCCTAATTTCAGTGCAGCTGAATCTGCAAAGGAATCCAACATTGCTCACTTAGTTCAAGATTGAACTCGAGACGAGGACAATTGCTTCTAGAACAACAGTAGCTAAGAATGAAGAATATAATTGTATGAAAACCATGCCAATATAGACATCCACTATTCTCAATTCAAGGGATATATCTCTGTCACCCATCTATGCTCGAGTGAATACGAAACCAACACACATAATCACTCAACCCTGTTTCGACACTGAAGGGAACTGACTCTTAGAATTCTCAGAATTCGGAACGACTCATAGACTTGATGAATTCAGATCTCAATGGACTGATTCGTAAAAATGAATCCAGAATGCACATGGAAGTGAATTGAGATGCGCTGACTGAGATTAATGAGGAGCGTAGATACCTGGGTTGAGGGACGAGCTGAAGTACTTGCGAGCCCTTCCAGTGGCAGCTTCTTAAATAATGTACGTGATCCCTCTGATCAGATACGAAGTCTGAAATTCAGTGTATGTATGTAGTGTAGCTACAAGGATTGTGACTCGGATGTGAATGTATTGATGCGGAAGAATTTCCCAAAGTCAACTTCGAGATTGAACTTCGGAAGAGAGACACAAGAACCGATGAGTGAATGTATGCAGTGAGCGAACTTGTTATATAGTGCCCAAAGGTCAACCATCTTCGATTCTAGTTTCTACTCCCGCTAACTGACCATGAGATTAGCAAGGAGGCGGTGCTAACTTTCTAATTCCGGTTCCGACATTAGTGTGGGTTACTGTTCAATCGGGTCGCAGCGCGGAGCTTGATTGCGAGTTCTGTTCTGCTTTTCGGGATTATCTCCTGCTTGTCAACGGGACTAAAACTTTTAATCTTCTGCAAAATTGTGAATCTCATTGGGACTCTGTCAATTATTACCTGGGGAGGGTCAAATCAAAGCTTGCCTGATTTATGGAATCTTCAATCCATCTGTTCCAAAAAAGGAATTAAAGCTCCTGCCTGATTTCAGTTGATGAATTCGCAGAGATCCTTTTTTAAGGTTTTAATTTTCGGTGCATATTAACATGATGGCAGGACACTCAACCCGTCGTACGAACTGGGCCCAGCAGGGTGAATTTTGTGTTCAAAAGAGTAGTTGTGAAAAAAACTTCCCTAGTTCTGTCATATTAATTCTTTGTTTTTGAACTCCCCAGCTAATTTGGGGCCTCTGAATGCAAATAAAAACTCTTGTGTTTTCCCCAAAGAGATAATTTCACCCTACTAGGCCCAATTTGTAGGATAGGTTTAGCATCTTGCCTCAACCCCTAAAATTCCTTGACTATATTCTCACCAATAATGCTCCCAAACCTGCCATGTCTAGTACAAGTACCAAATTTTGAAAAATATAATTTTTGGACACATGTAATCATGAGATCTTTTGGTGTGGAAAAAATTTCAGAAATTTCAAATTGTATAGATTGCAAGATATTAGTGTTTAAAGTGGCAAAAATCCACTTTTTTTTGCCCTATTAAAAACTAGGCAACTGCACTTCTTAAGGTTAGATCATTATGAAAAAATGTCCAAAATGGTTGAGCTTCTTTGGATTCATTCTTCAAAGCAAGTTGGCTATATGCTTGAAAATTTTCACATCATTTGGAATTGTACAATATATAGGAAAAAAATAGTAAGTAAAAAAAATAGAGAATGATTCAAAATACTAAATTTATAAGAATTTCTTTATGAATTTAGTATTTTGGATCTCAATGATTGTAATGTTGTAATAAACAATCTATATACTATGATTTTATATTTTTTTCAAAAATATTGAAAATTGAATTAAAAAAGGACTTCAAAGTTTATTTTAGAATAGAGAATCCATAATTGCCTTGCAAGCTAGAACCCCTAGTCATAACTTTCATCTCATTAATCAAAATGGAATGATTAAAAGCTTTCCATGTATGTATAAATCTTATGAACCAATTTTAAGTTTTTATTTTTATTTTTGATCTACCTAGAGTGCCTGAGTTGAGAAACAAACTACATATTACACAATAACTTTTTAACTATATAATCAAAAGTTATGAAAATTGTTGAGCCTTAAAGCTACTCCTTGTACATATGTTGTGTGAAAATTTCAAAGAAAAATAAATAAAATCTCTACTCATAATCCTCATATGTACTTGTTGAAAAAAATTATACTACCAAAAATACAGAGCTGATCCTTTAGAGATTAGTATGTTACTGGTACAATTATATGCTTGCAAAATAATATGGACATTTATTTCATTGATGGCATTCATTTTGGGGGAAATTAGCCAAAGTGCTAAGGCAATCAATTATAAGTAGCCAAGAATGGTAATTTTTTTTAATTTACTTCATTTGATAGCAATGTCATATATGGGTGATAATTAATAGTGATCATACTTAGGTTATATTAGGATTGACTCTAATTGTAGACCACATTGGGATTTCACTAAATCTTGTGTTGGTCTTTAACCCCTAAAGGACCAACATGTAATTTTTGGCAACATAGAAATTTTGGGCAAATACATGTGATTAGAGATTTGCATATTTTAGGCTGAAATTTTAATAGAAGGTGGGGACAAGGAATATCTTTCATATGCACCAAATTTCATGACATTTGGAAATATGAGTCAAAAGTTATGACCAAATATGTTATTTTTTTCCCAATTGGGCAGTATGGGCAGATCAGAAAAAATCACTCTTTTTTAAAACAAAAATTTGAAATTGATTTTCTAGAGTGTTATATATATATAGAAAGCTTTGAAGCATTCCATTTTGATCAATGAGATGAAAGTTATGAGGAGTTTTAGTTTGTGGGTAGTTACGAAAAGTTTTATTTTCTATTCTAAAATTTACTTTGAAATCCTTTATCTTACTCAATTTTCAAAATATTTTGAAAAAAAATAATAGGATGTAGATTGTTTATAACAACTTTTCAACCATTGGGATTGTCATTTTTCAATTCTATAAAAAAAAATTTAACAATTTTGAATTTTGAATAATTCTCTACTTCTTTCTACTTACTATTTTTTTTCTTGTTGTACAATTCCAAATGATGTGAAAATTTTCAAGCATTTAGCCAACTTGTCTAAAATGAATAATCCAAAGAAGCACCACTATTTTGGACATTTTTTCATAGAAAAGTAAGCTTGTGAAGTGCAGCTGCCCTATTTTTTGCAAGGCCCAAGAAATGATTTCTATGAATTTAAATGCTAATATCTTGCAATCCACACAATGAAAATTTCTGAAATTTTTACCACATGTTTTCAAATCAACATACTACAAGATCCCATGGTTATGTGTGTTAAAAGAAGTTTTTTTTTTCAATAATTTAGTACTTGTTCTAGAAATGGTAGTTTTGGAGTGTTTTCGGTGAAAACATAGTCAAAGAACTTTAGGGGTAAATGCTCACTCTTTTTTAGGAAGTGCTTTGATAACAAGCCCCACTTCTAAAGTGACCCTAGTAGTAAGTCAAAAGTAATTTTTTCAACAATAATTGGTAGTGTTTTATGCCTATGGCTATGTTTTGGAATAGATCCAAACCATTGTTTCTCTTTAACTAATCTACAATATTTTTAGACAATGTTTTGAATTGTGTATTTGCAGCTTGTATAATTAAAAACTCATATAGGCAATAATTCCATAATTAATCATTGTCAAAAGAACAGCATATAAGAGAAATAAATAGGATGAATTTATAGTCAAGAAAATATCTCATAACTTTATATCTTTGCCATTCAAAGATTTTGTAAGATATTGAAATTTGAAAATTCTCATATTTCCAAGAATTTGCGGTCTTCTAAAATCCATAAATTTTAAAAATCTATACAAATCAATTGAAGTCTTCAAAAATCTGTGATTTTTAGGAAATTTGTAAGATTAAAAAAATGAACATTGTAGTTGAGTTAATAATGCCAACAAATTTATCTACGTAGTTGAAATATTATAATATTAGAAACATTTGGCAAGTCAACAAGTGAAACAACTTACATATGTAGTTGAAACATTGTAAAATTTAAAACAATTGCCAACCAATTTCTATATATGGATATATAATTGAAATACTATAAAATTAAAAACATCTACTATATCAATGAGCATTTACTTATTGGGTACTACACTTGAGTATTTGAAACATTGTAGAACTAAATTATTTTTGAACTATTATTGCAATAGGATTCATAGGTATTTAAAACATTGTAAATTATAAAGCTAAAATTATCTTCCATGTTATTGATTTATTATCACTACCAATTTGTATGGGTGGTTAAATCTTTATACAATTATAAGATTTAAAATACTATTGCAACCATATAGTAGTCAATTTACATGAGTTGGTGAAACATTATACGTGTAATAATGTAAACTACAATTGAGCTAGATTTTTAAACCTCAATATTGAAACATAAAGCCTATAATTAAATTATTAATTTCTAATGATCTATTCATCTATTTTGTATTAGTTGGACAAATTTTGACAATATAATACTTCATTTTCTTATTTTTTCCTTGCAAAGCACATGGAATATTTGTATACAATTTGATTTTGTTTTTGGCTAAACATTTTCAAGGAAGAGACAAGTGCAAAGTGTACAATATCAAGTTAAAATTACTACAAGGTGAAAATAAAGATATTTTTGTGATCATAAATATGAATATTTTACACTAATCAACATAAAATTAAATATTAATCAAATACAAAAAAACTCAAATGCTTGATAATAAATTGCCTAAGTGACTTGTTTTGAAAAATAGATTTCAACAATATTTACAACTGCTTTTGAAATTTGATTATATAGATTTGTATTGATGATACATATTGTCTTTTCATGAAAACTTCAAAAAAATTGTGACATAAAACATCTTTAGCCATAAGGAACAAATTAAATATTGAAAACAATTGTATTGAAAGTCTTGAGAAGGAATTATTCCCCATGTCATCAAATAAAAATTAGAAGTATAGGATAAGTATACATGAAATAAAAGTGGCCTAATTGTAGTTAAGTTATTAAATTGAATATATTATTTTAAGGCTAAGTTTTTGGATTTGAAATTGGATGTTTGTTAAATTTTATTACTAAACATCTTGAATGTAAACTTGTCTATGTGTAGTGGATAACTATAATGTGATTTCTCATCACTAGTTTGAATAGAGGGTTGCTATTATGTGAGCCTAAAAGCATGAGCCTATGAGCATAAAAGACTATATACCTATGCTATAAGTGTATATTGTAGAAACCTTCTATATATGATTATAATACAACTATGATGTAGATACCTATATTATAAATGTTTATACCTTCAATGGTTGCAAAATTTTATATATATGCTCAAAGCTCACATGCTCACATACTAGCACCATTGAGTCCAAATAGAATGAATCAAAGCTTCACTTGTAGATAAAAATATAATATTGTGGGTAAACAATTTTGAATTTTTGTGATTTTTTTGTATTGCCCATAGCTCCTTGTTTTTGACTCAAGGTGGCATAACTTTTGCTTTGGGGCACTAATTGAAAAAAATGGATATTCCCTAAAAAGTTGATACATTTTCCTATCTTCAAAAAAACTTTCAAAAAAGTCATGATAAAAATTGAGACTAGAGGAGCCTATCTGAAATTAATTTTATTCCTTGAGGGGACAATGTGACTTTGTGCATAATTATGTACAACATGGTTATGCAAGGTTGCATTATTTTCCACCCTTTCCAATTGCAAAGGCAATTTATTTTTTGCCCTTCATTTGAGTATTCATTTTTTCCCTCTTTGTTTAGAGTTTTTTCTGCAAAGTTAACAACATTCCAACCTTCAAAGTATATTATTGGTGCTATGTTATTTTATTTGTTGTGTCCTTTTGACATGGACTATGACATTGACTCTCTAGTTTTTGAATCCAAGTTTCCAAATCCTATCTACAACTACATTTAGATGCATAACATGGTTAGAGTTTGATTGGAGTGGAGATATAGGATCCAACTGATAAAAAAATAAATTCATATTGTTGTTTATATAGGATAACCTTATATAGTAGTTCTTGTTTTATTCATAAATTGGTCTTCCTACGAGTACTTGTGAATTTTTGACAAGTATATTCTATATTGGATTGCAACCTATATTTTAAGTTAGATTGTTTGTTTTGTTTGATATATTGAGATCTACACTACTAGAAAATTTCGTATTTCTGTTGTTTTGGTCGCGTTGATCCGGTCAGAAACCAACAGATTTCTGTTAGATTTTGACCGGATCAACGCGACCAAAACAACAGAAATACGAAATTTTCTAGTAGTGCTACCAAACCATGAGGTGTTTGGTGTTGTTGTTGGTACCGCTGTAAAGCTCTTAGAAAAGTGTACAAATTTTGTTTTGTGGTGTTTGGAGATACGGTGTAAAAGTTATTGAATTTCAAATTTTTTATAAATTAAAAAATTAAAAAAAATTATTTTTTATTTTGAAAAAATCATAGATTTTACATTGCATGTCAAAATGCCATAAAGCAAAGCCCTTGCATTCTTTTTGCATAAAGTATTCTATTTGTGCTAGTTTTGTGGTGTTTGGACCTACAATATAAAAGTCATGATTTTTTTAAATTAAAAATTGAATTAAATTATTATTTATATTGGAAAAATCAGATAACATGTTCAAATGGCACAAAACAAAGCCCTTCCACTCTTTTGTGCATAAAGCTTTCTATTCATACAAGAATGCAACTTCTCACACCGCAACAAAGCCCTTGAATTACTTTGTGCATAAAAAAATTGAATTTCAAAGTTTTTATACATTAAAAAATTAAAAAATTATTTTACTTTTAATTTGGTTGTGGCAAGGGCATAGGGCATACTAGTCTATATACTTTAAGTTAAGTTGTTTGTTTGTTAGGTTGATAAATAACGAACCATAAGGCAAAAAACCATAACTTTAATATGGCATCTCCAAATGCCACAAAAAAAAGCCCTTTCATTCTTTTGTGCACAAAACTTTCTATTCATACCAAGAACACAACCACTCACACTAAATTGTGAAAGTTATTGAATTTCAAAGTTTTAATGAGGTAAAAAAGTAAAAAAGTATTTTCACTTTTATTTGGTTGTGGCAACAACATAGGACACAGTAGTCTATACCTTAAGTTAGGTTGTTTGTTTTGTTTGATAGGCTAAGATCTAACAAACCATAAGGTGTAAGGTAGGGTTCTTAGTGCCACTCAAAAGCTCTTGGCAAGGAGGGATGCATGGAATGTGTTTCATGGCGTTTGGACCTACGGTGTGAAAGTTATAGAATTTCAAAGTTTTTGAGGATTCAAAAATTGAAATAAATTATCTTTTATTTTGGAAAAATCTTAACTTTTACATCACATGTCTAAACACTGTGAAACAAAGCCCTTGGCCTTTTTTGTGCATAAAACTTTTCTAGTTTCAAGGCATTTGGACCTATAGTTTGAAAGTTGTGAATTTTTTAAAATTAAAAAATTGAATTAAATTATCTTTTATTTTGGAAAAAATGTAATGACATAAAACAAAGCCCTTGCATTCCTTTATGCATAAAGCTTTCTAATTGTACCAAGAACTTTTGGAAAGTTCTTTGCAAAGAGGGGTGTAAAGACTTTATTTTGTGGTATTTGGACCTATTGTGTAAAAGTTATGGAATTTTACAGCATTATAAATTCAAAAATTGAATTAAACTGTCTTTTATTTTGAAAAAATAAAAACTTTCAAGTCACATGTTTTATCTCCATAAAATGAAGCCCTTGTACTCTATCGTGTAGAAAGCTTTCTATTCATGCAAGTTTTGAGGCATCTAGACCTACAATGTGAAAGCTATAAATTTTTAATTAAAGAATTGCATTAATTTTTTTTGGTTAATTTTTAATCTTTGAATTGAAAATTGTCCAACCACCACATTTTGTGACATTTGGACCTACAATGTGAAAGCTATAAAAATTTTAATTAAAGAATTGGATTAATTTAAAAAAAAATCTTTGAATTGAAAGTTGTCCAACCGCCACAAAATAAAGCCTTTGCACTCCTTTGTGCATAAAATTTTCCTATTCAAACTATGAACACAACCTCCTATACTACAATGTGAAAGTTATTGAATTTCAAAGTCTTGATGATTTTTTTAAAACTTTTATTTTGGTTGTGGCAATACCATAGGGTACACTCTATATCTAAAATGAAGGTGTTTGTTTTGTTTGTTACGGTGAGATCTATGGAATTGTGCATTACCCGGTCACATTCTTGGTAGCGTCAAAAAGTTTTTGAATTTTGAATTTAATGAATTAAAAATTAGATCATTGTAGTTTTATTTTCATTGTGGCAACGGCCAACGGCACAGGGCACACTGTTCCTCTCTAAGTGAATGGTTAGAGAACAATCACACCGTGTGTCAAGGGCTCAAAAGTGACCGCTTCTGCGGCGTTAGTCCTGCCACTAATCTGGCGCTTCCCCTATTTCTAGAAAGTTGGAGGGTCATGAATTCATGATTCATGAGGGACGGAAGCTCTTCGACTTGCTGCTTCTGCAGTTCCGCTCATCTGCTTGCCGCCAACGACGTCGCCAACTTACTTGATTTGGAATGAAGATACTCAAAGCTTAAGCTTATTGGCTACAAACTGCGCCAGCCCACCGACTCCCGTCCATTCCACATCGTTTGACCCGGTTTCAAACAACGTTTTTCAAACGTAAATACGATTATAGATCCCTGTCTGCTTTCTACTCAGTTCAATCCCTCAATGCTAGGCCTATATACAGTGAAAATTGATCTGAAAAATTTACAAAAAATAAATGGAAATCCTCCAACTTATCGATATACTTGATTTATGGCGAGCATCCTTTCTTCTATCTATTGATATATTGCATGTTTATTCTTGAAGTTTCCTCAATGAATATTCATTGAATGAAGTGCAATTTTCACAACATTATCATCCAATTGGTAAATGGTTGACCGCTTAGGTGTTCACTCAAAGGATTTTTATTTGAATCAAGTTGTCAAGGTAGTGTAATGTGCGACGGATCTTGCCTGAAGTGAAGGAAGGATGATGTTTACATTCATACTGATAGATTAAACATCATTTATTCATTCAAAAGTATGGATGCATGGTCATTCAAATGTGGCGATATTATCCTACTTTGGAGAAAAAGGGGGTAAAATTGGCGACATTTCATAGTAAAGATGTAGCAGGGCTGCAGGGATGTTGGTCATTTGGTTTTTAATTTTTAAAAATTTTAAAGTGCTTTTGGTTTGGAAGAGGCCAAATGACATTGACTTTTCTTCTATTGCCTGCCTTATCAGATCCTAGCCCTTGGTAATTTTAGTACCCGGTTTTTGCAACATGACAGTTGGAAGACCGTATGCAACAGCCTCCCACGACCCGCAAATTATGGTAGGCAGCGAAACACCCCGCCTCCCCGCCTTCGGCACTGCTGCTAATTACGATATGATGAATACCCCAAACCGCCAAAGTGGCTCATGCACCCGAAACGGAATCCCAAGGTGCAACAGAAATCACTCGACCACGATGCAAGCATGTGCAAACGCTCGTCCATGTTAACTTAGTAGCCGAATGTTTTGGGACCTTACGGAAGCAGCACGTCCACAGGCAAGCACGCTGTGCACTAGCTTATAATCACGGCCGAAATCAAGGAGGCCTTCACTGCACCGAAAAACCCATCCAATTTCGCTCTGCAATAAATATAACTTTGTCTCTTCATTTGTTTCCAAAAAACCAAAATAAGTCAAAATCCACTAATAGTACCCAAACTTCCGAAAACATGCTTCTTCTTCCGCACTGATGAGACAGTGAGACTACGTACGTACACTAATGAGACTAAACTTGCCTGCGCTCTTGAGCTGCTTCTCAGCTCCCCGCACTTTGCTTGCTTCTCTGTTCTAATTCTGCGACGTGGGCAGCATTCAGTCGTCATCTCACAGTACAATCCAACGATGTCAGCCAGAGAGTGATTATATACCGACTACTCGATCAAGTGACGGCGTGCTGGTAACGGCGGCGGATGGGTATTTCTACACTGACTTGGTGGAATGTATGAGATCTTTAACTTGGTTGAAGATTTGCACCTCAAGGTGTTCGAGCTTCTTCACAGGTCTATAATTCTTACATGCTACATATCTTTGACAAATGTGACCGGAGATTCATTCTGAAGATTCTGAACCTCATATTCGAAACTTTTCGCAAATTTCAATGTGCCAAAATGTGACGTTTTCAGTGCTATGCTAGTTTTTTTAGTTCTCCATTTGAAACCTTCGAGCTCTGAAATCTAGGACAGGACTGTGCACCTAAGATTCCATATGAGTCTGAGCCGTTCTAGTTCCGATTTCCAAATGACCGTCCCGGACTGCTCCCGTTGCTGAGTGTCCTTTTTCCGTATTCGCCAGCGTTGTGAATTTTCCTCCACTTGAACTAATCTGACCATGATACTAAAAATCTGTAGTCCGTTCGTACACATGATCATCTCAATGATCATGACATGAAGCTGTCCAGAATCTGAGAGCAATAAGCGCTATGTATTCCAACTTTCTCAATTGATTAGAAAGCGTTGTTCAACTCTGGCCTTTTAGTTTCCGCATTGGTACTGGCTTCGATCATCAAATTATATCTTCAACCAACTGACTGTTCAGTCCAGCAGGTACAAAGCTGCAAGTTGCAAACAGTTTCCATTCCAATGCAACCAGCAGATAACCGCAACTTGATTTCCGTGCACTACCTCAAGTACAGTGCATCACATTTGCAAATTGGAAGCCACCAGTTGAAAGGTAGAAGTCGATGAATGGAGTTAAATCGGATGGTTTGCAGAAAGTTTTCAGTCATACTCACACCCAATTGACCTGTTGCGCGAACGGATGCATATCTTCTCTGCTGCTCAAATGTAGGGGTAATAAAAGACTACGCACCAGAAACAATATTTCTCACTTTACTCCTGGCACCTCATACTTCCCGAAGAGGAAGAAGATATGACAAATCAACCCAACAACAGATTCCCGTACAGCAAACTCCCAATCGAAAGCAGGAACATAACGAATTTAAAAATTACTCGTAAACCTCTAGACCTAAAAAAAATAGCTCCTAAACACAGGCGTCCAGTAACGGAAATTTTTAAACACAACCCAAAGCAAAAGAAGATGGCACACCAACGTGAAAATCCACGTCCAAAGCATCCGTATGTCAAGAGCCAGTCCATTACAGCAACTTCAAATGTTATTAAAACTGGCCATAGCCAGATGAAAACCGTACAATGTCGGAATCCACATCCAGTGCAACACCGACGTACTCCTCCAAGGCAATCCCACAACTCACAAGCACTTGTGGCAGGCATGTGATATGTGGGCATTATGATTTCAGACGAACCAACTAAACCAACTCAGTCTGCACGGGGAGGGGGCTTCAGTGAGGTCAATGCTCTTCAACCAACTCTTCACTCTCCAGCTCCACTTGACCTTCCCAACAACGGTCGATTCTCAGAATTTTGCATCATTCTTCGTTTCAGCAAAACTCTGTCCTATTTCTACATCGGAACTCTCAACTACACCAACTCGTCTGACCACGAGCAACTGACTGGATTCAGTCACCTGCACTGTGGCCGCGGTTGCACATAAGCAAAACAACTAATCTATAATTCAAAAAGGTGCACAACTCTTCACTCGATCAGAGCCGCAGAAATTTAAAAAGCATTCGCAGGCTTCACTGAGGAGGTTGCTCCTACGCTCTCTTACGTGGACGTCGGCATCCGGGCTGCTCCGACCAAAGCCTCAGACTGTGACTCCATTTTCCCAGGATATGATGGGCAAGCCCGCTGACGCTTCATGCTAACACGACTCCAGGAATTCATCGTCCAATTTTCTTCTACAGACTGAGAGGGCCCGCGGCCTTGGTGAGGGCGGGAACCAAGTTGCCAGGCCGGGAAGACGCGCTGAACGCCTTCGCATACACACTCGCCGAAGTCGCCTTCGCGCCGGACCCCACGAAGAAAGCGCCCTTCGTGAAAACGTCGCCGCTGGAAGCCCAGTTCCACTTCTGCCACCCACCGAACATGGGACCGTTGTCGTTGATGCGCTTCGTCACTTCTTTGTTGCCACTCGGACTGAAATAGTTGCCCTGAGAAAGAATGGTCGGGTCCTCGCTGCCACCGATCGCGTAGATGCTCCACCCCGCAGAGTAGTCGTTGTTCAACACGTGGAACACGCCGAAGCGGCACCGCGGCAGGCGCTGGACCAAGCCCGGCCCGAACTTGTTGAACGCCACCGTCACCTTCATGTTGCGGTCCATGGTGTGGCTGGGGTCGGCTCCCAACAACATCGTCTTGTCGTGCTGCTCGAAGAAGTTGTTCGAAACCGTCACCATCGTCGACCCGCGAGTCACGTCCAGTAGTCCGTCGGTGGCCCTGGCCAGGTAGCAATGGTCCACCCACACGTCGTGCGATCCCCAAATGTGCAAGCCGTCGCCGTCCGTGACGGGACGCTTCACCACCTGTGTCGGGGACGCCCGGACGGTGCTCGGGCCCGAGGGCTTGATGTCGTGGATGTACAGCCCGTGGACGATGACGTTGTTGGTGTTCTGTATGGTGATTTGCGACCCGCCCGTGATGTGCACCTCGGCGCCACGTCCGTCCAGTGTCTTGTACGCCGTCACCCAGAGTTCGCCCTTCAATTGGATGGTCATGCTCTTGGCGAAGATGATCCACAACGGCCCGTCGCGAGTCACCCCGTAGCGCAGAGTGCCGGGCTGGGCATTCGTGAGATCGTCGCCGTTGTTGGTGACGGTATAGATGGGCCCGTTCTTTCCGCCGACGGCATTTCGTCCGAATCCGATGGCGCAGGAGGCGAGCGCCTGGCGATGGCTCTTCCAGTTGGGGTCGCAGCGCCAGCAGTCGTCGACGGGGTTTCCCGTGCCGCAGCCGCCCATGGCCTTAGCGACCGATGCGAGCATGTCGTCGGCACTGGTGGCGTTCGTCAAGTCCGTCGAGGACAGGTTTAATCCACTGCACATTCAAAGCACAATTGCAATGAAAATCAGCAACTTGCTATGTGAACGCCAGTGCCATAGTCCAGGCATCGTCAGAAACAGAGCAATTTCACACAGAATCTAAGATTTGACTTCATCATGGAGAGTACAAGATGAATCGTCTGGGAAGCTCAAATTTCAAATCAGGTGAACAGCAATTTTGCACACCCAGAGACGAAATCTACGGTGCAGAGAGCCCCTGGTGAATTGAGTTTGTTCAGAAAACCATTGGATGTGGCATTGAGATTAAGATGCTTACTCGTCGTTGGCCTGGTAGACGGTGGGGGCATCAGAGGTATCGAAGAAAACTTGGTCGTTCTCGTACTCCGCCTGCGAATGCACCGCTGGCTTGGGGTGGTAAGTGTCATCGGCGAAGCTGGTGACCGTCTCCGGGGAATCCACGAAGGTGTCGAAGGGGAGCTCGGCGTCCGTGGAGGCGAAAGTGTTGCCGTCGTAGTTGTACGTGCTCGCATGGGCGGTCGGCGTAGGGACCAGGTCTTGGTAAGTGAAGGACTCGGCGTCCCAAGGATTGTCCTTGCCCACGAAGCTGGGCATGTCGGATTGGGTGTGAACGACAGCGGGCTGGTCGGGGTTCAAGGCTCGGTAGCCGCCGGGCATGGACCTCGCGTGGAGGGGTGTCCATTGGGACGCCGCCAACACCAACATCAGCAAGCTTGCTGGCACAAGAGTTCCAACCGCCATTGCGAAAGCCATCGCCTGAATGCTTGTTTCAATGCCGACGTACGTCAATGTAGCCGCACCTGAGAAGCGAAGTAACCAGCATGGCTCAGTGACCCGACGAGTGATAAAAATTCTAGAACTCATTTTCAGCGGTAATTGATTTACATCGAGAACGACAATGACATCCACTTACACTTCTCAAAGGATCTCAGAATCATGGAGAACATGTTCAAACTAGCTTTCTAGATTCTGATTCTGATGGAATTGAATCTGATCGATCTTCCCTGCTCGGCTGTACTTAGAGCGGTCAAGGACTGATTGAGAATGTCAAACTACTTGTAGAGTTGGAGTGAGGGCATGACGCTAAGCAGGTAGAAAATTGTGAAATTCATATTATGATACAGAGCTGTGCATACCTGGGTCGAGAAGTGCGAGCGAGCCCTCAGGACTAGATGCTGCCTGTCAGTTGCATGATCCCTCCAATCTCCGTTACCATCAACACGTACGGCAGAAATGATCTGAAATTTTGTGAATTGAACAATCCCAGAATTGCTCTGCTGCACTGTCTTTCCGGGAGCAGGGACCTCACATCAATGTCCCAACCTTAACCGGACTCGGATTGCCGAGCTAGATCGTGACTTTGGAAGTGAGAGACTGCTGATGAGGGACCGATGAGTAAGGTAATGCTTCAGTCGGGGTCTTATAAAGAGCAGGCCAGTGAATCATCTGCGTTACTTTCGGCATTCCCGTTTCCGTGAGTTAGCGAACATGTGCAGTGCCATTGGACTTGCTTTTCCAGGCGGTGGCTGCTGGCTCCGTCGAGCGACTCCGAAGTTAGTGTGGAGTACTGTTCAATCGAGGTGCAATTAGGCGCGGAGCTTGATTGCCAATTTGCCAGTCTCCTTCTCGGATTCCACTTGCCCTTCCGGTGCTTTTACCGCGCCCAATTAAGAGCCCAACTTCGGTGCTTTTCTGCTGATGAATCTCATTAGAGAATCCCCCGAATTCACAATTTCTACTGTCAGTCGCGTCGTAGGATGACTCCTTCAGATGGCAAGGAATTTGCACTTTGGCAGTGTCAGCTTGAGTTCTGGACAAGTTTGTTACTTTTGTTTCTATGATGTAGAACTTAATATATTCGCAATTTACTGAATGGGAGAGTAAGTTAGCGAAATTGGCACACTGGCAGGGAGTTGTCTAAAACACTGCAATGTTTAGAAGTCCTTACGTTATTGAAGGGTGAGATTTTTATTTCCACGCTTGAGAATAGATGTGAAAACTTGTCCCCTATTTTGGGAGATAGATGTGACAACTTGTTTGGTTGTTAGTTTCTCTTATAAGACCTTTTGACCTCATTTAGGGTCTTTGATTCTAAATATCAATTCCAAATTTTAAAATTTTATCATTCTTGATAAATAATTTTTTTTTTTTGCATTCTCTCCAAGGAAAATGTTGGATTCTTGCATTTCAAGTAGTTGAAAAGTTGAAATTCAATTTCCTAAATCTATGAATGGAAAAATATAAACAGATATATTTTGAAACCGCTTTTATATATCTAATTTGATATTTAGGAGAATAAGGTAGGCCCCTTTAAGCTCACAAAAACTCATGCATTGGAATTAGTGAAGTAAACAAAAACAAATCAATAACTAAATTTTAAATTTTATCTCATAGTGTACATTCATATGTGCATGCAAGCTTCAATTACTTACATTTGTATTATTGATGTGAAAGTTATGAAGAATCTTGTTTTCCAGAAATGAAGGCACTTTTTTGAAAAAATTATGTATTGTCTACAATGTATAGATTACTTGCTACAACAATCTTACTACTAGAATTGACATGTTTCAATTCCATTTTAGGATTGTTAATAGTTTGATTTCCTTCTATCTCTTATCTTCTACTTTTGTTTAATAATTTTCTGAAGAATAAAATTGTTAAATTTTATTGAAACTTTTCTCCTAGATTTTTGACTAAAATCCACACCTTGATAATATAACCCCTAAAGACCCAATGATTGGGAATAATATACATATATATTTTGAAATATAGTTTTCATGACGTTTTTAAAGTTTACATCAATGAATACAATGCAAAGCATAAAGAAAAGAAAGTATGTACAATCAAAATTTTAAATCTATTTATAGATTTGCTTCAAATACCCCATGAACATTTCAATTTTGAAAAATTGTGAATATTGTGCTAGTAAATGAATCCTATACATAATTTTTGAAGTAAAAAATCTACCAAAAATACAATTTTTACTTTTAGCATTCAATTTTTTTTTATAATTGGTCAAAATTGCAGTTTAAATTGATTTGTGGAAGAAAGTATAAGACTTTAGAGAGAAAATTTGGACTCTCCAAAGGGCTACAAAGAGTGATAAAAGGAACCTAGGATTACATCTATTTTGCAAAAAAAAATTCCCTATTGTTGTTCAACTATTGGTACACTCAAATGTCATTGGTATAGTGGTACAACCAAGTGGCAAAGCATTAGTACATGATTACTAGTATTCAAAAGGATGTTTTTAATCCAAAAGAGAATAGGAAACTGAAATATCAAATATACTCCTTATTAATCCTGATATTCATACAAGGTAAATCCGTTTTTTGTCAAAGATTTCCATATTTGAATAGCTTAGTAGAAAATATAGAAATAACTTAGCTAGTCAAACCTTGGTAGCCCTTTAGAAAGTCTAAATTTTTTCTAATGATTTAAACCCTAAAGGACCAAACAATATTTTTTGGCAATAAAGAAAATATTGGAAACTTATCAAAAATAGAATTTCCATTTTTAAAGTTTTTAGACAATATGTTGTCAAGGAATAGCTTTAAGGCACAATAATTTTTGTAACTTTTGCCTACATGATTAAAAAGTGATTGTACATTATGTAGTTTCTTTCTCAACCCAGACAATCCAAGTAGTTCTAAAAAAATCACTTTTTTATAAACAAAAATTTGAAATTTGTTTTCCAAGATTTTTATATACATTGAAAGCTTTTAATCGTTTCATTTTGACTAATGAGATGAAAGTTATAACAAAGTTTAGTTTGCAGGTAGTTATGGAACCTTTATTGTAAAATAAACTTTAAAGTCCTTTATTTGACTCAATTTTCAATTTTTTTGAAAAAAATAAAATCATAGGATGTAAATTACTTATTATTCCATTGTAACCATTGAGATTGGCATTTTTCAATTATAACTAAATTCTTAACAATTTTTTATTTTAAATCATTCTCACTACTTACTAATGACTACTTTTTTCAAGCATGAATATGGAAAAAAATTGTTGATATTTTTTTATATGTATTACCAACTTATTTCTTCGACATATTATAGAGAGTTGCAAATTGTAGGATCTACACATTTTTGGGTTAAATGTTGAAAGATGGAATTTAACTATTTGGAAAGAGTTGAAAATACTTCTTTTTGAAACTTGAGCATCATTATTTTGCAATTGGTAAGGTTTTTTATTCTAAAATTTTAGGAGAGTATACTTTAATAAGTTAACTAAAGATCTTGTGGTTGAATTTGCTAAAAAAATAAATATAGATGAAATTTTTAGCCTTGCTTTGGAGACTAGTTTTTTAAGTACTTTTGGACCTTTAAATATGAATTTTTTTTTTCAAATATTGAAATAATGAACTTTCCAACACAAGCAAATGCTAAACATTTTGTACTATTTTCTTTTTAATTTTTATTGACTATAGTAATTTTAATTTTGAAAATGTAAATAGAAAGGCAACACATTTTAGTTTGCACAAAGCATATAAAATTTTGAGAAACAAGTTTTTTATGCCCCAAAACCTTTTCTTAAGTTAAGCAACAACCATAAAATGCTTGATTAGGTCTTTTAGGATTCAACTTTAGACATTAGGGGAGATTTAGGGCTTGTAGAGGGCTGTGAGATCCTAGGAACCTGGAAATTGTAGCGCAGGAGCAGTATGATGTCATATAAAAAATATTCTTTTTAAAAAAAAATTAAAAAAATTTTCAACTTTTTTTTTTCATTTTAAGAATTTTCATTTTCATTTTCATTTTCCATTTAAATTTTTTTTATGATAGCAAGCTGTTCTTTAACTTCTGAAAGAACAACAAAGGTAACGGGCTTGAAACAACCCTCCACCCACCCAAAATCCTCTAATGAATTTGTAGTGAAAAGCATTAAGTTAAGGGGTTTCAAAGTGTAAAAACTTAGTAAAGCAAAGTCAAAAAACAAATATTGTTTTGTCTTTGAATACTGAACCAAAATGGTTACTTAGCAAGGGTGAATAATTGGTTGTCTAGTATCAATATTGTTACAATCCATATTAAAATTTATGAAATAAATAATTAGGTCACTTTATTATTATTGATATTTAAAATTATATATTGTCTTCTCGACGGTGTTTCACCCACAAACAAGATACTTTGTTTGAAACCACATGATGTTCATCCACAAAAGGCAACAATTACATAAATTTTCATCCAGAGACACGCCTTGTAACCCACAGCCGCCTCCCACGAGTTCGAACAGGTGACCTAGTCGGCATAGTCAAATGTCTCCACCGATGGATTGAGTGGCAAAGCAGCATTACGCCCTCACGTCGCTGCGAGAGCTTCCTGGAATTCTGGTTGGGTGCTGCACGGGTTCCATACTGTGCGGTCTTTGATGAACTGAATCCTCTAGAAATAGTATGATTAGAAAATGTGTCAGGACTAACTGCGTGGAAGTGGCAAGCCAAGGAGTGATGATTGTCTCAAATTCCCCCTCTAGAAACTCCCACCAGAAAGAGACTCGATCAGACGGACTTGGAACAAAATCATGAGTCCAGGGTCTGAAAATAAGCAAAACGATGAAGAGTCGGGTACGGACTAGGTCAACTTCGAGCCTCCGGGAGGCAGCGAGTTGGTTACAGGACGTAACAAGCTCTGTCCCTGGATGAAAACTCCCATCAAATAATGTTGCCTTCATGGATGCATTTCAAGTGGTTATGAACAAACTATCCTCCTCGTGGATGCATTTCGCGTGGTTACATATAGGACAATACCTGAGGAGGAGGGGATTCTGTGAATTAAAATGCCAACAAGGAATGCCAACAAGGAGGGCAGAGCACAACGAGGAGGCATTTTAATTCTTGATCAATGGCACCAATTTCTTCTTGTTTCTTTGAGACTCTTTCAACTGTTTTAGTTTAGATAGTGAGTGAGTGTCTACTTTTGATACTCAAATTGCACTAGTTTGAGCTAAAATGTGACATTTACAAAACTTCTTCTAAAGTTAAATTAGGGTTGGGACTTAAAATAAGCCATCTTATTTGTGCCACAACTTAGTGTTGGCCTATTTATGTCATTATATACTAGTAGTGCATATTTTTCATTATCAAATGTTTCATACTTCCTTTGTCCCAAAATTATCTTTTAGTTCCCTTTATTTTTTTTGCCTCAAAATGATCTTTTGATTGCAAGTTGTAATGTAGGAAGAAGGAGGCTAGTGACTATATATAGGCCTAAACTACAAGTCAACAACCATAAATCTATTATAGCCACATAGACAAGCCCTGTGCCACAAACACTATTGGCTATTGGTCAATCTCTTTCAATTGTTACACTTGATTATGGGGAAGATCTCAAAGTGAGCAATTGAGTGGCCATTGGTGCTCCTTAAAAATGCTACAAGATTTCTCTTTTGACAATTCCAAAACTACACTTGAAACTTGGAACTCAAAGTTACAAGTTTGAGTGCATTGAGGTTTACTTGCAACTCAAAATGGAAGGAGACAATGTTATTTTCAACCTTAATATTGAACATTTTGTCTACTAAGAAGATAATTTGGGGATAGAGAGAGACAGAGAGTATTAGATATATAGGTATAGAGTAGCATAAATAGTATGGCTCATAGAGTATAAAGGTGGAATCTAAAGGTGTCACAACAATTTGAGATTGCCAATCAAGTTGATTTGCCAATGTTGATTAAGTTGATTTGGCAATGTTCTTACAAAATATTTACAAGTTTTTTTGAAGTAGTGATAACAAAATGTATAGTATGGATTAAAACCATTTTTCATTTAGATAATAGAGAGTAATACTTTACTTTTTAATTTTAATGAGTTTCATCTAATTTATCAATGATCATTATTCATTATTACCTAACCAAAAAATGAAGTTTTGGGCAAAATCTTCTTACAATTCCCCTACTACTTTTAACTCTCAGAGTCAAAGCCCTATAAGTATCTTATTGTAATGACTAATGATAGCTTCGTTTCACTTGTTCATGCATATTTAAACATAGGTAATATAATGATGAACATTTCCTAACTTGACATTTGAACTTGGAACTTTACAATGCTAGAGCTACAAGCCTTCTGTACAAGAAACAAAATTTGGAACTCCGCTCCATTTTTCCTTGGAGAGAATGCAAAAAAAAAAAATTATTTATCAAGAATGATAAAATTTTAAAATTTGGAATTGATATTTAGAATCAAAGACCCTAAATGAGGTCAAAAGGTCTTATAAGAGAAACTAACAACCAAACAAGTTGTCACATCTATCTCCCAAAATAGGGGACAAGTTTTCACATCTATTCTCAAGCGTGGAAATAAAAATCTCACCCTTCAATAACGTAAGGACTTCTAAACATTGCAGTGTTTTAGACAACTCCCTGCCAGTGTGCCAATTTCGCTAACTTACTCTCCCATTCAGTAAATTGCGAATATATTAAGTTCTACATCATAGAAACAAAAGTAACAAACTTGTCCAGAACTCAAGCTGACACTGCCAAAGTGCAAATTCCTTGCCATCTGAAGGAGTCATCCTACGACGCGACTGACAGTAGAAATTGTGAATTCGGGGGATTCTCTAATGAGATTCATCAGCAGAAAAGCACCGAAGTTGGGCTCTTAATTGGGCGCGGTAAAAGCACCGGAAGGGCAAGTGGAATCCGAGAAGGAGACTGGCAAATTGGCAATCAAGCTCCGCGCCTAATTGCACCTCGATTGAACAGTACTCCACACTAACTTCGGAGTCGCTCGACGGAGCCAGCAGCCACCGCCTGGAAAAGCAAGTCCAATGGCACTGCACATGTTCGCTAACTCACGGAAACGGGAATGCCGAAAGTAACGCAGATGATTCACTGGCCTGCTCTTTATAAGACCCCGACTGAAGCATTACCTTACTCATCGGTCCCTCATCAGCAGTCTCTCACTTCCAAAGTCACGATCTAGCTCGGCAATCCGAGTCCGGTTAAGGTTGGGACATTGATGTGAGGTCCCTGCTCCCGGAAAGACAGTGCAGCAGAGCAATTCTGGGATTGTTCAATTCACAAAATTTCAGATCATTTCTGCCGTACGTGTTGATGGTAACGGAGATTGGAGGGATCATGCAACTGACAGGCAGCATCTAGTCCTGAGGGCTCGCTCGCACTTCTCGACCCAGGTATGCACAGCTCTGTATCATAATATGAATTTCACAATTTTCTACCTGCTTAGCGTCATGCCCTCACTCCAACTCTACAAGTAGTTTGACATTCTCAATCAGTCCTTGACCGCTCTAAGTACAGCCGAGCAGGGAAGATCGATCAGATTCAATTCCATCAGAATCAGAATCTAGAAAGCTAGTTTGAACATGTTCTCCATGATTCTGAGATCCTTTGAGAAGTGTAAGTGGATGTCATTGTCGTTCTCGATGTAAATCAATTACCGCTGAAAATGAGTTCTAGAATTTTTATCACTCGTCGGGTCACTGAGCCATGCTGGTTACTTCGCTTCTCAGGTGCGGCTACATTGACGTACGTCGGCATTGAAACAAGCATTCAGGCGATGGCTTTCGCAATGGCGGTTGGAACTCTTGTGCCAGCAAGCTTGCTGATGTTGGTGTTGGCGGCGTCCCAATGGACACCCCTCCACGCGAGGTCCATGCCCGGCGGCTACCGAGCCTTGAACCCCGACCAGCCCGCTGTCGTTCACACCCAATCCGACATGCCCAGCTTCGTGGGCAAGGACAATCCTTGGGACGCCGAGTCCTTCACTTACCAAGACCTGGTCCCTACGCCGACCGCCCATGCGAGCACGTACAACTACGACGGCAACACTTTCGCCTCCACGGACGCCGAGCTCCCCTTCGACACCTTCGTGGATTCCCCGGAGACGGTCACCAGCTTCGCCGATGACACTTACCACCCCAAGCCAGCGGTGCATTCGCAGGCGGAGTACGAGAACGACCAAGTTTTCTTCGATACCTCTGATGCCCCCACCGTCTACCAGGCCAACGACGAGTAAGCATCTTAATCTCAATGCCACATCCAATGGTTTTCTGAACAAACTCAATTCACCAGGGGCTCTCTGCACCGTAGATTTCGTCTCTGGGTGTGCAAAATTGCTGTTCACCTGATTTGAAATTTGAGCTTCCCAGACGATTCATCTTGTACTCTCCATGATGAAGTCAAATCTTAGATTCTGTGTGAAATTGCTCTGTTTCTGACGATGCCTGGACTATGGCACTGGCGTTCACATAGCAAGTTGCTGATTTTCATTGCAATTGTGCTTTGAATGTGCAGTGGATTAAACCTGTCCTCGACGGACTTGACGAACGCCACCAGTGCCGACGACATGCTCGCATCGGTCGCTAAGGCCATGGGCGGCTGCGGCACGGGAAACCCCGTCGACGACTGCTGGCGCTGCGACCCCAACTGGAAGAGCCATCGCCAGGCGCTCGCCTCCTGCGCCATCGGATTCGGACGAAATGCCGTCGGCGGAAAGAACGGGCCCATCTATACCGTCACCAACAACGGCGACGATCTCACGAATGCCCAGCCCGGCACTCTGCGCTACGGGGTGACTCGCGACGGGCCGTTGTGGATCATCTTCGCCAAGAGCATGACCATCCAATTGAAGGGCGAACTCTGGGTGACGGCGTACAAGACACTGGACGGACGTGGCGCCGAGGTGCACATCACGGGCGGGTCGCAAATCACCATACAGAACACCAACAACGTCATCGTCCACGGGCTGTACATCCACGACATCAAGCCCTCGGGCCCGAGCACCGTCCGGGCGTCCCCGACACAGGTGGTGAAGCGTCCCGTCACGGACGGCGACGGCTTGCACATTTGGGGATCGCACGACGTGTGGGTGGACCATTGCTACCTGGCCAGGGCCACCGACGGACTACTGGACGTGACTCGCGGGTCGACGATGGTGACGGTTTCGAACAACTTCTTCGAGCAGCACGACAAGACGATGTTGTTGGGAGCCGACCCCAGCCACACCATGGACCGCAACATGAAGGTGACGGTGGCGTTCAACAAGTTCGGGCCGGGCTTGGTCCAGCGCCTGCCGCGGTGCCGCTTCGGCGTGTTCCACGTGTTGAACAACGACTACTCTGCGGGGTGGAGCATCTACGCGATCGGTGGCAGCGAGGACCCGACCATTCTTTCTCAGGGCAACTATTTCAGTCCGAGTGGCAACAAAGAAGTGACGAAGCGCATCAACGACAACGGTCCCATGTTCGGTGGGTGGCAGAAGTGGAACTGGGCTTCCAGCGGCGACGTTTTCACGAAGGGCGCTTTCTTCGTGGGGTCCGGCGCGAAGGCGACTTCGGCGAGTGTGTATGCGAAGGCGTTCAGCGCGTCTTCCCGGCCTGGCAACTTGGTTCCCGCCCTCACCAAGGCCGCGGGCCCTCTCAGTCTGTAGAAGAAAATTGGACGATGAATTCCTGGAGTCGTGTTAGCATGAAGCGTCAGCGGGCTTGCCCATCATATCCTGGGAAAATGGAGTCACAGTCTGAGGCTTTGGTCGGAGCAGCCCGGATGCCGACGTCCACGTAAGAGAGCGTAGGAGCAACCTCCTCAGTGAAGCCTGCGAATGCTTTTTAAATTTCTGCGGCTCTGATCGAGTGAAGAGTTGTGCACCTTTTTGAATTATAGATTAGTTGTTTTGCTTATGTGCAACCGCGGCCACAGTGCAGGTGACTGAATCCAGTCAGTTGCTCGTGGTCAGACGAGTTGGTGTAGTTGAGAGTTCCGATGTAGAAATAGGACAGAGTTTTGCTGAAACGAAGAATGATGCAAAATTCTGAGAATCGACCGTTGTTGGGAAGGTCAAGTGGAGCTGGAGAGTGAAGAGTTGGTTGAAGAGCATTGACCTCACTGAAGCCCCCTCCCCGTGCAGACTGAGTTGGTTTAGTTGGTTCGTCTGAAATCATAATGCCCACATATCACATGCCTGCCACAAGTGCTTGTGAGTTGTGGGATTGCCTTGGAGGAGTACGTCGGTGTTGCACTGGATGTGGATTCCGACATTGTACGGTTTTCATCTGGCTATGGCCAGTTTTAATAACATTTGAAGTTGCTGTAATGGACTGGCTCTTGACATACGGGTTCTTTGTACTTCAGCCGAAGACTTTTGAAATGCAAGAATTTTAAGTTTAGAGGATTTAATGTCTTCTAAATTAGTTTGTCAGAATGAGCTCAAAAGATGCAGAAACTGCATTGAACTCACATTAGAGGAGAATCATTGTTTTCTTCATTTTGAACATAAATATCTATGTGGTTCCTTTAATTTTTGCTAGTGTATTACAAGAACCTACTGGTAAGTGTGGGAAAAAGTTAATTTTGAAAAGTTTGTGCTGATTTCACCAGAAATAAATGACAGTATTGATTGTTTCGGATGGATAAAATGTCTTTGGACTTTGAGGGTTAGACCGCAGTCATGCAAAAAGTTACAAAGTTGCTTCATGTTTTTTATCAAGTTGTATATTAGCATGTACATTGTGCGATTTTCTACACAAAGGCAGCAAATGCTTGTTAAAAATTATTACTCATCACACCAAAAAGCACACCATTTGGAATGGGAAATAGGATGTACACTTTCCTGATATATTATTATTAATGTTGTGTACAAAATTAGCGTCTCCATAATTTTATTTTAAAAAAAATTAGTGCAACACTCCAACTCCAACTCAATAATATTCCAACCTACTTGTTTTAAAGGGTGGTTTTCGCAAACTCCTGTCACACACATTAACCCTTTAAGGGCATTAACCCTTAAGTACTCCAATGTTCATATTTTGAATGATAAATGGTAATGTAATATTTGAATGTTGAAAAAACAATCTTTCTTAACCCTAAACACCCCAAGGGATTAAAAGTGTCTTCACAAAGTTTAAGTCCAATTTAATGTGCTATAATTTTTGCATCTGATGTCCAAATTCAATAAAACTTGAAAAATTTGTGCTATCTTTTTTAGTTTGTGTAGTAAAATTTTCAAATCAATCTAGAATGTAGAAAGTTTTATAAACCAATCAAATTTTCAATACTACAAGAGGATAGTGTACAAATTGACATGTCCGAATTGTCTAAAATGTCCAAAATGAAAAAATTGACATTGTTGCCTTATAGTGAAAGGTTCAATTTGAATTCACCAAATAGCATTTGATGGTTGCAACTTTGGGGGCTTATATCTCCTCATCCAATGTTCGTTTTCAATAAAATTTGTTGTGTTATGTTCCCCTTGAAGTCTAGTTTTTGCAGTAAAATTTTCATGTAACTCAATCCAAGTTGTTTTGAATGTATGCACTACAAGAGAAACGCGTCCTAATTGACAAAAATCAGCCCGTCCTAATCTACAGAAAATTGACAGATTTTTGTCAATTAGGACAAAAAACTGTCCAAATTGACAGAAAATTGTCCAAATTGACAAAAATCTGTCAATTTTCTGTAGATTAGGACGGGCTGATTTTTGTCAATTAGAACGAATTTCTATCATTTTGGACAGGTTTTCTTGTAGTGATGGGAGCAATTCAAACACTACAAGAGAAACTCGTCCTAATTGACAAAAATCAGCCCATCCTAATCTACAGAAATTTGACAGATTTTTGTCAATTAAGACAAAAAACTGTCTGAATTGACAGAAAATTGTCCAAATTGTCAAAAATCTGTCAATTTTCTATAGATTAGGACGGGCTGATTTTTGTCAATTAGGACGAGTTTCTCTCATTTTGGACAGGTTTTCTTGTAGTGAAAGTTCAAAATCTTGATAATTTTGTATTACAACTAGTGAACTTTCACTACAAGAGAAACTCGTCCTAATTGACAAAAATCAGCCCGTCCTAATCTACAGAAAATTGACAGGTTTTTGTCAATTAGGACAAAAAATTGTCCGAATTGATAGAAAATTGTCCAAATTGACAAAAACCTGTCAATTTTCTGTAGATTAGGACAGGCTGAGTTTTGTCAATTAGGACGAGTTTCTGGCATTTTGGACAGGTTTTCTTGTAGTGTTTGGTGGCTTATTTCTTTTTTATACAATGTCCATTTCCAATTGTTTTTTTGGAAAAAGTTGTGCATATTAGTCTTCTTTTTGTGGCTAAAATTTCATATCAATTCAATACACTACAAAAAAAAAACGTTCGAATTGACATGTCTGAATTGACAAAAAATTGATAAAAAAAACGTTCGAATTGACAAAAATGATAGCATTCCCTTGTAGTGATAAATTATGAGCATGCACTACAAGGGGATGCTGTCATTTTTGTCAATTCAGACGTTGTTTTTGTCAATTTGGACATTGTCTGTCAATTCGGACGTGTCAATTTGGACACTGTTTTCTTGTAGTGATGGTTGCTCGCCCCGACAAATTGACAATACAACAACCCGACATGAATTTTATCCCTTATTTGTCTAATAAGGTCAAACTTCTTTTTGACTTTTCAACAAAAATTTCGGTTTGTGGTCTTCATGTGGCACAAGGGCACATGTGGGTTTGAGCGACCTCAAGTACATGGTGAGTGTGGGTAAGGTGACCTCGAGTGCATTCGAAGGGCGAGTGCAGATGGACGTGGTGCGCAAGGACCCGTAGTCACCTCTCAAGGTACCTACAATTGCCCTACCCATAGTTGTCCTACACAAGTACTCGAAATTGCCACTACAAGAGAAACTCGTCCTAATTGACAAAAATCAGCCCATCCTAATCTACATAAATTTGACAGATTTTTGTCAATTAGGACAAAAAATTGTCCGAATTGACAGAAAATTGTCCAAATTGACAAAAATCTGTCAATTTTCTGTAGATTAGGACAGGCTAATTTTTGTCAATTAGGACAAGTTTCTGTCATTTTGGACAGGTTTTCTTGTAGTGTGCCCTAAACTCGTAGTCGTCCTATACAAACACCTGTAGTTGCCCCTAAATCCACAAATATCCCAATGCTTTGGACCCGTGGTCGCCCTACTCTCATCTATGGTTGCCCATTCGCAGTTGCACCACCCATAGTTGCTCATGGTGACGTGGTTCAGGCTTTCCACGTAGGATTGCTAGTCGGGCAAAAAAATTTGAAAATTTGGGTGACCTTGAGTAGGGTGACTGTAGGTCCATCTTATATGACTGACACTCATCATATACAACATGCAACATCAAATAGACAACTCAACACCAAAACCCGAGAATGTGTTTGACAAAACAACCTTGATTATGAATGATTGAAAAACATATTAGTAGAAGGATGTTTAGCCTTAAATGTGTATCTTCTTGCTAATTTTTGACATTTTAAAGCCATTTTGCAAACACAATGAGTCAATTTGCTACAAGAGAAATTCAGTCCTAATTGACAAAAATTTGACAAAATTTTGTCAACTATAGTGTCAATTAGGAAACATTGATTCAGATACTTAGTTGACAAAATTTTGTCAATTTCAATCAATTTTTTGTCATATTTGACAATTTTGAGTTATTGATCCAAACGACTATGTGATAGGAATTTGTCAATTTTCAGTAAAATTTGACAAAATTGTGTCAATTTTTAAACCTATAGGGATTAATACATTTTGCTTTGGTTAGATTTTATTTCTTCCAATTTAGAATGGCAAGTATAATAGTAGCAAATTGATTTCTTGACTAGAAGCTCAACTTGCAATAATTGATAACAAACACATAAAGGTGTTCCACGACAAAAACATGTATAGACACAACAATTCGTTTAAATTGCTATGCAATAAATACCAAAGTAGAAGTAGAAGTCCCAAGAATGAGTACAATTACTGCAGGGGAGAGTGTCAATTTGGACATTTTTTTGACAGAATTTTGTCAATTCGAACATTTTGGTCAATCAGGACGTGTCAATTTGGACACTGTTTTCTTATAGTGAATGAAGAGGATTCCATTCCATTCCAGTTGAAGGTGATGATTTTATCACAAAAAATATCAAAAAGATAATATAAATTATTGATGATACAATATTCAACCAACACACCTAGTCCGCCTTCATTATAGCCTAGTTTTGAAGTATAATAAATATTGCACTTCAAGCATTCAGACCAATTACCATTTAACACCTATAAGATCCACAAGATGATAATTTCATCATTCATGGTAGTCTATAAATAAAGGTTACTGAATGAAAACAATGTCACAATAGGTTGGATAATATAAAGCAACACCTTGAATAACATAAAGCAATAACCAATACAAAACATATGTAACATTCATGATATCAATTGCATTGATTTAGATAGATATGCTCAAAATAAAAAATACATTTCCTTTCAACTATTGCTTTCAATTGTTTGCTTTCAATATTTAAAAAAACTAATATTAGAGCTTGTGTTGAAATTATTTATTGAAAATATTTCTTCATTGATGGCATGAAAGTACACATATTACCATAGTTCTTCCTCATTCCATTAAGGTGAGAAATATCTATGGAGAGTGATATATAATTACTTTAGTCATACAATCTTCATAAAGCATTGTTAATTCACTACTATCTTTACAATCAAATTTTAATGATTTGACTAATTGTAAATCAAGAATGAAATGAAAGATTAAAATATAAATTTAAAACATCACAAGCTATTATGTGTTCTAATAAATTACCAATATTTCTAATTATGATAAGAAGTTGTTGCGAGGGAGCGATCAAAGAAACCAGAACAATTAGAGTTTGAAAAAATCATACCCTTCTAGCACCAACATCGCTAGTTCTCCAACTTTGACCTTGATTGCCTCTTGCAATGCTTCCACTACTTGTGAAATTACTTGTAGGTCAAGTACTCTTGCATCAATTACAAACACTTCTAAATGCAAAGATGTTGACAAATCTACAATCCCACAAAATCAATCATACTCTAGTGTCTATCTAAGACAATAAAACTATTGATAGGAACAAGAGGATCATATGAATGTTTAAACCATGCTCTAGGCATAAAATCTACTATCCTAAACTCTCCCGAGTTATACCAAAGGGGAAATCATGTCATCAAATAGAATAAATCTTGCTCATGACAAAATTTGACTATTGATTTGCATTGTATGATCCTTTTGCAATAGTTGCAAATTGCTTGCCAACACCTGCAATGAAGAAAGCACGTATAAACTAGTTGTTGAATCACAATGATATACTACATAGAATACTCAAATCCATATATATAATAACAACCAAAGACGAAAAAGTAGGTGCTTAGTTCCAAACTAATGGCTTGACAAAGTCATTCTCAATCTAGTTGCTTAAAACCCACGTTTTGCATAACAATATCTGCTATGATTCAAACAACATTTCAATCAGGGTTGTAGGAAAGAAACAAGACTTTTGAGAGGTTTTAGCTTGTTCAATCTATAGAAGATATAAAAAAATAGTCATTGAGTTGTGAAAGCTGACCAACTAAAGATCAACGAAGATCCTTCAAGCATTGAATCTCATGTACTTCAAATTTTCACATCTAGACTTCAAATTTTTGCACAATGGATCCTCTACTCCTCATTAACATACATCATTAAAATTGAAGATGATCCTCCCAAATTATAGGTGCAAGAACATCCATACAATAAACTTGGTGTGTAAGTGGAACAACTAGGTAGTGTGAAGCTTAGTACCCTAGTAAACACCTATGCAATTTTTAAAATTAAGTAATGAAATCTATTGCTAATAAAAGATGCCTTAAGGTGGAGCATAAACAAATATAACACCAAAAGATTGACAAAAAATTTATTTGGAAGCATTAGATGGGATTCGAGGCCTTTAGAAGGCCATGAGTTATCATGGTGGGGAACTTGCCGCAGTGCACTGTAGCAGTGATAGAGCAACGATAGCGCAATTGGTTGATGTAGCCGAGACCCAGCCATGTCAATTTTTGAAGAAAAAACATATAAATCAACTTTTTTTTGCATTGTAAGAATTTATTTAAAACTTTTTTTTCCTTGACATCCGCCCATTCCCCTGCTTTGGGGGAACGGTGAGGGAACAAGCTTGAAACGGCCCTCTACAAGCCTAAAATCCCATCTAATGGAAGGAATAAGCTTTTAAATTTACTACACCCTATACAAATCTAGTGACTATTTCTTAATTTCTTGAGAAAGTGTCATCTTGGTTTGCTAGAGAGATTGTCTAAATTACATGAATGCTCCCGTGTCCCTTAACTCCCTTCTTTCATGCCTTACCAACTCTTACTATTGTTGTAGCGCGAAACCTGAATTTCTAATTGAATATGAATTTATGCATTTGTCTATAAACTTCGTTCCACATTTGCAACAAGTCTTTTCTTTTTTTGCAAGAGGAGAATTGGAATCATCGTTAGCTTGGTACAATCAAATCTTGCATATGGAATCCGCCACAAAAGCTAATATCCAGTCACAATTCCTCTATTTAAAATTTACTAGATGAATATGGCATGTTTTCTAGGTCTGCTCGAATGCGACATCAACTAGAATATCTGTCTTCTTTCCAATTCTAAATATCCTTGATTGATAAACTTATGCACTCTGACTGGTCTTTCTCCTTGAAGTCTCATTCCTTGCTCGTATCCTCTCCTCACTATATATCCAAAAAGGGAGCTTCTTTTAAGGAACCCTGATTTCTTCCAAACCCATTCTCTTGGGTCCCAAACTTGGTTCTGTATAGTTTCCCTTCTTTGAATCCAAACTAAGTTAGGGCTGCAGGGTATTTCCTTTGGATTACATTCTTGAAATGATTGTGATTTCACCTCCTTGTGAGCATTGTTTATCCACCCATGGTAAATTACATCACAATGACTTTTATCTCTAGGAAAAAAAATCGTATTCTCTACAGTTGCACAAAGGTAGTGCACTTTGAGCACATGTGGAAGGTGGATAGATTATTATTTTACAATAATCTTTAGCATGGTTGTGTAACCTTAATTGATGTCCTCATATACCAATTTTGAACTTCACATTTGTATGTTTGGGTAAAAAATAGGACTCAAAACCTCCAAAATGGCCAAGGTAGACACCCAATTGGGGGCTATTTTAAAATAGTAAAATAATTTTAAAAAAAACAAAAATTTACACAATGTATAAAACTACTACATCTACTTTCATTTCAAATTTAATAGAAAACGGACCGAGGATGCAAAAATTATGAACAAAAAATACTTGTCCATGGGCAAGGGGACACCCAAATAGGACAAGTGTTTTTTGCAATTACCCTTAATCCCTTTAGTAATATGTTCACATGGATCTAAAATTAATTTGAAAGTCATCTTCAAAGAAAGTGGATTCTATTCTTCTACTAGTTTTCCCTCATAAATCTAACAATATAAAATTCAACCTTTTAACTCCCCAAAACTCCCAACAACCTTTTTTGATAGCTCTATAGAACAAGCTAGTACTTTCCTTGTCAGAAAACTCTCTTTGTCTTCTTCATTTTGAAGAATAGCCTTTAATTTTTTATTTCATGAAGCACCATAGTGGCATTTCCATTAGGAAAATCAAGGCTTATAAGAGGCATTGAGGTCTGTACTCCATGGTGCAATTATAGAATTTTTTTTTTTTAATTTTTCAAATTTGACATGGCACTACTAATGTCATATTAGTGACACATCAGATTGGATATTTTTTAATATTTTTTTAATAAATATTTTTTAATATTTTTTTGTACTTGCCTTACTATGGTACCGAAATTAGAAAGCGGCAACCTTTTCAGGCCTGAAACTTTTCCTAATGTCATGACGTAGTGCCTTAATGGCAATTAAATAATGATGCCCAATCCAATTTTAACAAGTTTGTGAAGATTATTGGATGGCCATGGCACAACTACATATCATGGGACACTTATCAATAAGTGCCTCACCACTTACTAATACTGAGGTCATTTGGAGTGCAATTGGTGGTAAATTGAAAGCATTGAATGCTTTGATTGTAAGGGTCCCCTTGCCATGTGAGCCAAGCTAGCAAAAGAAGCACTAGAAGACAGGAAGTGAACACCAATTGTCTTGTTGGCCTCAATGAGCATATAAGGAAGATTTTAAGTTTCACTGAAATAAATGAACAACTCCATTGGTCGAGATTGGACAATCTTCAAAGAATCAATATGTGGGTGATTCTTACTTGATCTCAACAATTCCAGTGTTTGTCCTTGTCGCTCCCCTACTAACATGACCCACCAGGCTCACATGGCAGGAGGCCCTAAGTCTTCTTCTGCTTTGGGGAGTCCACTTCCACATCCTTTGCTTTTTACTTTGCTCAAATTTTTCAGTTCATTAATCCGGATGTTTGTAGAGTTGTCTAGGAACTCTTTGTGGAACTTTGTGTTGATCAGTTTGCAAGGTGTCACAGAAGCATTTGATCCTGATTGCTGAGATTGGGGTGATTATTTCTACTCACCGCAGACGGTTACTGTGAACACATCATACAGGCGAATGTGAACAGGTAAATGAGAGTGCAACTACCATTTTCATTTAGAATTGATATCGGTATTTGGTCTTACTCTATCTCTACAAAACATTTTACTCTGAAATGGATTCGTTTCTTATTGCTATAAATACCATAGAGTATCTTGCTGGTAAGTCTAAACTCTAAATTAAAGGGTTGATTTTGAGAACAACCATTTAACTGGGCAATGCCATATCCACGGAGTTAATCCTGACACAAATAAAATTTCGCTATTTCTGGATGATTCATCAGGGACTTCACAATAGCAGCGAAGCACAACTGCTGCCCCCACAATCCCGCCCTGCCCTTTGCGTCGTTCCTGGCCGATTAACCAATTTGTTTCAGTTCTAGACGGCTCCGTTACTGGACGTACTGTGCAGTAGTTTCGAGGTCTCGCGGGCGCCAATTCACCGACTCCGACGCATTATATACCGTTTGACCTGGTTTCTACAATTCAGCGGATTTGTAAAATTTTTAATTCCACAAGCTGCTTTCAAAGTATCAATGTGTTTTGCTTAAAAAAAAATTAAAAAATTAAAAAAAATTCAATGTTGTAATTGGCAGGCACATGCCATTGCGTCCTCGTCTGGGGATTCTGGGTCAACTGGTGGTCTGGAATGGTTAAGTCACATACCAAACTTCCTTCAGTACCAAGCAATTGTGAATTACAAGTTTTCCTGGTTTACAATTGCAAGTAACTTAACATGACAGTTGGAAAATCGTGGATAGACTCTGCCTTCCAAGTTGTGACACAAGGGGTGACACAAAGGGGTGACACAAAGACGACCCTCGTCCCTGTCTTGGAAGCTAATGCTAATTACTGTGAGTGTCAAAGTGTAGTGGCATTTCCATGGGCGCAAAAGTAGTCGCTTCTGCATGATTCCAGCATGTGCAAGTGGTTGAAATCCTAGTGAGGAGAATTTTTAGGGTTCCGAAGTCTCACGTCCAACGACGAGCAAGCTGATCACCTTGCTTTGCTATGCAGGTGACCGTGGCTGTTTTCTGGAGGCGTCGCTTCACACTTTAAATTTTCCTGTTAAACAGCAGAGCCTTAGCTATGGAAAGCAAGATTTGATGCTGGTCAGAGAATTCATTGATTCTCAACTGTTATTCACTTGAAGACATTTCAATACGCCGTGAACCGCCCTACTTGAACAGAGTCTTCCGACCCGGAAGGAAGTACATTTTCCTGGAGGGGAAGAGGTGCACAGAGTTAATGACAAGGTGGAATGATTTGAAAGACTAAGATTTGCACCCTGAGGTGGTCGATCGACCTCTTGGTAACACTTTCACAGTATTTGTCAAGGTATACAAGGTTGCCCCTATTCAATATCTGGAATAGAAATACATTTATTTTTTGTATACTCTATGCATGACCATGGATCTGGACGAAACCTCCTAAATTAAGATCTATCGAAGTTGTGTGTCATGACCAATTTGACAGTCTCGTTTCTAGTAGGAAGAATGAATGTTTTGATTAATGTAGTGATCACACAGCTTTTCACAAGGAACCTCATCATACACGCTTCCGAGAACCTGCTCGATCGCCATGTAATTTTTAAAAGAATTTAACAGGTCTCGGTGACAACCAAGTGAACCAACGCATCTTCAAAGCCGTTGTAGCGCTCAAGGCAATTTCAATTCAATTGGCAAGGTTCCGAGTGCCAAAAATGAGATGCACAAACTTGTGGTGTTTCTTGTGATAACTAGGAACGGTATAGATTAAAGTTTTCTGTTGCAACTGTGAAAAGTTGCCAATTTTATAGAAACTAGCTTCCACCCTTCTTTCACGCCCAAATCTAGCACCCGCTTCAGGGTTGTAACATGCTTGAGCTTTTCTTTCGGTTATTTCTCTCGCCAAACTAGCATCATGATGTTCGGATTATTCGAACGAAGAATCGTCAGGTGTTTCAACAAGGCCTCACTTAGAAACGAATGAATATTCTCTGCTTTCCAGGTTTATAAATAATAAAGCCCCAGGTGCGATCACGGCCGCAGGTGCGCACTCTCAGCGATTTGATTCCAACGTCCAAGTTCGAAATGCACCAGGAATCGAGAATCTATCAACCATAGTAAACTCCTGAGCAGTGGACCTGGGCGAAATCCGAGTCTTCACATCTACAATAGCCATTATTATTTGGAGCCATTCTTAACTCGGAGCGACTGAAACATCCCAGATTCACAAAATGAAGGTGAACTCAAATCACTCAATTAAAGCCACAAAGATGTCAGAACTCGACAGAACGTAGAAGTGGAAGATTTCCTCAAGTTTAGGCAGAAAATCCCCACCCTTCTCGACGACGACCCCATCATTCACGGATGTTCCGACTTCCGAGATCCTGCTCCCGCTCGTTTCCCTGCTCCCGCTTCAGTATTTCAGAGTGACCGGATCACTAGCCATATCTATGGCTACTCAATGCATCAATATGCGGTACGGTAACTGCAATTACCGTGACTAGTGGGTGTGACTTTTGTCGGTTTGTGCTGCCTTTTCCTCTTACAATTGTTTCCTCAATTTGTGCCAACAACAACACCAGAAAATTGCAAATATTAGGGAAATTCAATTGCAACTGTGCGTCCATTCAAGCAAGACGGACACTGTAACAGCATGGAGAGCGGTAACACAAGTGTGATATACTGTAAGGTTTCCGAGGTGTGCCTCAGTCGTATTTTTCGTCCCTTTCCAAAATAGTAAAAAACTGAATCCTGCTGCACAAAGTTTGTGGAGGGAACCGAAGATTTCCATGTATTATTACCTGAAAGACTTATTATTTACCTTGGGTTCTGTGTGGTTCGCGCCCTGGTCCCTGGGCTTCCATTCGTAATGCCGCGCGCGCCTGGGAGTTGACTGACCTGATTCTAGCCCTGATTGGCTCCGCCGTCTAGCGCCAATGGAGGCTTTTTGCAACGATTCCTTGGGTCCTCCGGGCGAATCGTTCGGAAGCATTATATCACTGTTCACAATTCAGATATACCGGTGGTCCCGTACAGTACGGCAGGTGCTGCGTGGGTCTGTCAGCTTCCGTAATCCCAGCACCTGAGTTAAGTTACTTCTGGGTTATTTTTGAAAAAATTCTGACTAGTAACCTATCATTGAGCTATTTTCCTGCACCTTTGCGACAGAAATCAGCGAAATCAGTGCACATTCCACACAAGCGCGAGGCTGATGCTGTATTAACGAAACTGTAGGACTTCAGTGTGTACTCCCGTAGTAGTGTTTCACGAATCGTTCAAATTCAAACTGGCGGGGATCCACTCCATTCCATCTACGTTCCTACCAAGACCGTGTGAAGGTGAAGCATCTCGATTCTTTACTGCAAATACTCTTAAGGTATGGACTAGGTAACCTTCGAGTCACCGGAACGTAACCAGCTCTGTCCCCGAATGAAAACTCATTGAATTGTTGCTTCTTTGATGAATATTGCGTGGTTATGAATGAACTGTCTTTCGTGTGGATGAAACATCTTTGAGCACACAGATGCACACAATCAGAGTTGGTTATGGTAGAGGTGCCTATTTATAATAACTTAAGCATTCAGCTTGAAGGATATGGGAAATTTGTAGAGAAATTAAACTCAATGTGTGCAAATACAAAGATGAGGAAAAATGAAATGAAATGGAAAATAAATAAATAAATAAATCTTTAAAATGAACATTTTATTCAATATAAAATTATAAATGTGGATTTTTCATTCAGACCATTCTAGTCTTATAGACTCACCTATTATTATTAGTTCTTGCACTTCTCCCTAATGAAAGAGAAATGAGTGGACAAGAAGGTACAAATAGAGAATCTTTTTCAAAGAAGTGCATCCAAGAGTTGTCAACAATAGTCAATAGGTCACCTTCTAAGGTCATCACAAGGAGTTGTCATAAAAAGGTACCTCTACCTTACACAAGTTTCTCCATAGTGACTTTAGTTTCTCAATATTTCATGCTAATTTATGTAATCAATAAAATATAGAATAAGATACTTTTGAGTTTCTATCATGTATCCACATTGTAGATTTTGAAATCTAAATATTCATCATGTAAGATGAATATGTAAGATTGGGCAACCGAATGAAAGAACTTAGTGCAACTTTGACTTAAACCCCTAAAGTTCCAAAGTCCCTATGAGGATTCTTGGGATTTTGGATAGGCTTGTGTGATTTCAATTTTTGACAAGATTTTTTGAAGCTTTTTTTTAATATAGGAAATCAAATCAACTTTTTAGGAATATAATTTTTTTTCAATTGGTGTCTTAGAGCAAAAGTTATGCCACCCTAGTCCCAAAAGTAGCTCAAGGGACAGTCACAAAAAAAAAATTAATTTTTAATTTTTTCCTCAAAGATTATATTTTTGCCTACATCTAAAGCTTTGATTCATTCTATTTAGAGTAGTGATGAGAAAGTTATAGACAATCTTGTTTTGGGGCAATCTAAGCAATTTCTTGAAAAAATAACTTATAGAATTCAATTTTGCATGCAATTTTTACAATTTAAAAAAATTTTAGACATGGTTAAATTTGCTTGTTAGAACAATCTCACCAATGGGATTATTGAGTTTCAATTTTATCTTAAAGCTATTAATGGTTTAGCTCTCCCTTCAATCTTGAACATATTTCTACTTAATATCTTTTTAATGACTGAAAATGAAGTTTTTTTTGTTGAATTTTTTTTTATAGATTTTCAACTCAACTATTCACCATAAAAATTAGAAAATCAAATTTAGGAGTGCAAAAATTTAAAGTTAAGAAGATTTAAAGTTAAAGAATCTAGTCAAGCAAGGTGTAAAAAAACTTGTTTTCTTCACTTTAAATGCAAATATCTTGCAATGTTCACTATCAAAGTTTTTAAAATTTCTTCCACACATTCTTATAAAACTCTAGTGCAAGATCTTAGGGTTAGATATGCAAAAAAACCCAGTTTTTAAAGCTTTTTGCTCTTTGCAATAGAGATGGCAATTTTGAATGGTTCTTAGTGGAAAAAGGGCCTTGGGACATTAGGGTTTAACTTGCAATTTTATTGTCCTTGTTTCTAAACCCTGGAATATTACAAGGGTGTATCAAAGTCTCAAAATTTTATAAATTCTTGAAGAATCCAGATGTTCTTAATCCTTAAAGGATATTGCAAGCCCCCATAGGCATTTTGAAAGTCAATAGTTAAATTTTCACATAGTTCTTGATTTAAATGTTTTTAAGCTTAACTAAATTAATTCAACTTCAATAATCTATTTTTCATTCCATTTGAATTTTTTTTGAAATTGTTAAAATTGTAATTATTGTGACACTTTGAAGACAATATATTGAAAGCTCAAAATACACCACTTTTGAACTTTTTCTATCAAATTTCTCTTGGTGTGAGCTTAATGAATACATCAATTACACCATGATGTTTGTCATTAATATTTTCATTTTTCTTAAAAGTTTCACACTATTTTAAGTATTTTTTAATTACTATGATTTTATCCAAAAAAATCTTTAAAAAATATATATATATTTATATATTTGATATTAATAATTTTTAAAAATGAGATTAAATTTTAGATATCTATTACTAAATTTTAAAATACTAAAATTTTAAAATATATATTTTAATGTAGAAATCCAATGAAATTTGACCAAAACCAAACATGAAATGCCGTTTTAAGGGTTGAATTATTGAAATTGTAAGTTTTGCAATGGGATGTTGTTCCATTAGCTACCAAACAAACAAACAAAATTCACATTAGTTTTGAACACTGAACAAATCATCACTTTTATATGCTAACAAGATTCCACAATTTTGAAATTTTTAGTTAGTTAAACGGGTACATGCGTCACTTTTCCATCGGTTGTTAAACTTTTAAACAAATTCTCAAAAGTGTGAGGTAGTATTTTTTTTCAATTTTTTTATTCAAACAAAGCAAGCCACAAAAATTTATAAACCAACTATACTTAGTTGATTTGAGAATTTTAGTATAAAATCCACAAGTGTTCAATGCTCTAAAATAGAGTACAAAACTAAATACACAATTGGGTATGCTTTAAATAGCTTTTTGTACACATTCAACGTTTCTTCAAAATTGAGAAATCACTTCATTGCGTTCAGCTCTACACTTACAATAAAGTTCCTATGAAGACAAGCGGATTTAGAGTTCTTTACTACATTACATTATACATGTATAGAACCTCAATTTTGATAATGAAATTCTATGATCTCAATCCAAATTGCACAATTTACAAAGGAAAGAACTCTAAGTACGCAATAAAATTTTGAAACCCTAGCCATATATCAATAAGTAATTGTAAGAAATACTTGTCCTATTTTTTGTCCCCTTATATTGTAATCGTAGGTAATTTCTTATTTAGCTTTAATGGACTCACCATATTTCAATTTCAATATCACATGGGTCACAACTAACCAATACTATGCATGCCACGCACCTACAACATTCGCTCTCATTTTTAACTTATACTGCTAAGTTCTAATTCCAAAACTACTAGCACACACTCCACACATGCTATATAGCATGCCATTCTTGATGACATGCGATGAAGCTTCCATTGATGTTCAAGCACTCGATAGAGGCACTACTCTCCACTAGTGCTAATTGCTTTTGAATGTCACCCCATTCCATACTAGGTCCATGGTGTAATTGTTCTTTTTACATTGTGAATCACACCCCTATCTCATTGAGGTGCTTGAAGTACCTTAGTGAACAAACTTAAAGAGACTTTGGAGGTGACTTTTTAAGCCTTGCAAAGTTTAAGAAAGGAGAAATGAGAGATTTCCAAGCAAACAAGGTGCCATAGTGTCCCAAATTAGAAGAGTATGGTAAAATATTTTATGTGATTAGAAAGCTCTTGAGTAGACACTTCTAACCGTCTAAAAAATAAGTGATTTGAACTAGTTGGCTAGAAGCTATAGCTGTTCAAAGTTGGTGGTGTCCTAGTGACGCCAAGACATTTAAAGGCTAGGAGTGAGAGGTTCCCAATGATTCCTTCATGAAAATATGACATATAACATATCATTGAAAAGTTAAATACACAAGAAAGTTAAAATGACAAGCATTATGAGGTTCAAAGCTATGAGCCCAAAGATATAGCCCAAAAAAGGGCCGTAACGAAAGTGTGACGCTACTCTCAACAAACCTAAATCTTTAGAGGGCCAAAACTTTATAAGAATTTGTTCAAATGATACAAATGAGTAGTCCATAGACATCCACTTGTCACTTAGATATATTCAAAATGAGCTTGTATGTGGAATTTATGCTCTAGCTACAAAATTACGTTGTTTGAAAGTTCAAGAGTTTAAACAACAAACAGGTTTGTAATTTGGTGATTTTGGTTGAAAATGGGTGGTCTTCCAAAATCAACGTGGGTTTTGGAGGTTTCTATGATCTATAAGGAGGGAGTTTGCTAAATCCCACATAGAAGACTATAGGAGAGATTAGTCTTCTTCCTCACTCACTCTTGAAGCTTTGATGAATTCCAGTGATTCAAAATTGGTGATATAACTTCAATATTGGATCCAAGGGACTATAGAATACTTATATGTGTGTCTTATGGCATCGATTGAATGAAGTCTTGCTCCTTGCTAGGCCATTTTTTAATGTGTTATGAGTTGTAAGTCATGATTAATTACTATTGCGACCCTAATAACACCTTATAGCTCTAAATAACCTCTAAACCTCACTCACAACTTAACGGGTTTACCACGCTTCATTGTAGCATCACTTGAATTATAATTCATGTTCCTATGGATTCATGAAACTACCAAGATAGGGGACTATAAGTTTATAACGACCAAGGTTTCTCTATGAGAAAATGACAGTTTTTTGAACATTTAAAAAAACATGAAGTCATGTCTAGTACAACAAGGACTATTTGAATCAATGTGACCAAAAATCCATTTATCTCAATGTGGCAAAAAACATGTCTTGTTTTCCCCAAAACATGCAAAATCACAGCTTGTTTTTGGAAAACATCACCTACAACGGATTTTTGAAAGCAGCTATAAGTGCACCTCGTGGAGGGCAAAAGTACGCAGGAAATGCCACGGAGGCAATTTTTTCATTCAAAAGCATTTTGACGTGGAAGGTGATGTAGAACATGAAAAATCATGACGTGGACGACTACTGGGATGACATGGAGGATGTCATGAATCCAACAAAAAAATAACATGGCACTTGATGTCAGTTTAGTTTTTGAATATTTTAATGTTATTTTGAGACATCAAATTAGATGTCTTTCGAGACATCAATTAGTGCATACCATACCCTCAAAAAAAATAGTAGAAATTAATTAATTTAAATAAATTAAATTAAATATTTAAAAAATACTAAAATCAACAAGAATTGAAGAAAATTCACCATCTACCATTTCCTTGAATTTTTGATTGTGAAACGAAGGAATTCCTTCATTAAAAATTAGTGGGAATAAAGGGAACAGAAGTCATATTTATACCTATAGTTTGTCCATGATGAGACAAAAAATATGGGATAAATGAATATAGGAACTTGTTGTTGTCCATCTTGACATCATTTTAGACATATAGGTGTTGTTTTTAACATCTAAGTGTTGCTTTGGACATCTACATGTTGTTTTAAACATTAGGGAAAACATCACAAGCATTTTATATTGAATACAATTTTTTTTAAATGTTTTAAAATGTTTTAAAATGTTTTTTTAAATTTTTCACTTCCCACCACCTCACTTATATAAAGACCAACTCTTTTCATCCATAGTAGCATACTGCACATCCATCCATTTTTCTTTACTTTTTGCAAAATATGCCACGTGGTTGCCTTTTCTTTCACTTTTTTCACATATGGTCAATATTTTACTATTGATCATAGTAACTTTTGTAAATTTTATTTGTAGTCAAAATGAATCTACTTGTAGACGTGGCATCTTTGTGTTTTTTGTGATGTCTAAAAAAACATAGACGTGTTTTTATAGATGTTGCTTTTAACAAGCTTGTCTACGTTGACATGACATCCTTTCCTTGAGCCTTATCTATGTTCTTTGTATATGTTTTTTTCAACATCACTTTGAATTCTCGCCCCCAAGGCTTGGGACCCACCGACGCAGTGATGTCTAACACAACATGGCTTGTTTTGCGAAAACACCCCCCAAAATGTTGTTTTCTTATATTGTTTTCTACATACCGTGATGTAATGCTAGTTTTTTCCATTAGAATGACTATCAACATCAATTGAGATGCATCAACCAAAATAAAAAATATTTTTTTAATTCTCTTACATTTTTTGTAACAGATGGACAACTTGTCCATTGACTAGGATGGACAAATTGTTGACAAACCATTTGAGCCAGCCCCCAAAAAATCATTTTTTATTTTTTATTTTTATTTTCAAGATTCTAATGGATGTTGGTGTTGAATCTTGACACTTTGTCGTTGTGACGGATATCTAAAGATGATGTAACTGTAGAAACCTTGATAACGAGGAATTTCTTAATAGCCTCAATGAGAAGGATAAGATGAAGCACTTCAAAAAAAAATTACTCTAGGCTTAGTTGAAGTATACTATGGCTTGTATAATTCTTGTTGATCTCCAACAAGTTGAATCATCTAAACATAGAATTGTGGACAAGAACTTTCTAATATCTAATCAACTTAAGGAGGTTACAATTCTTAAATGCAAGGGATGTTGATGAACATAAGGAGATGAATTCAATTTTGAAAGAAGAAAACAAATCCCTAAAAGAAAACAAATCCCTAAAAGAAGACAACAAGTTTCTAAGAGAGGAGGTTGATGCCTTGAAAGTGAAGACTCTTGTACTTCACTCGGTACTTCATGATGAGTTTATAAAGGCAATGACTTAAGTATATATATAAATCAATTTCCAATCCTACACAACTACTAGAATTAGGTTGCACATATCCTAGGGGATGCTCATGACAAATTGATTCTTGAACTTGGAAGGTCATTTCTGTCAAAATATAAATGATATGATTTCAATCTAGATGGAGTACGTCAAAGTGACTCTAAGCATGCTCCAACTCATGGATTCTAGAAAGAAAAGCTTGAATAAAGCCACTCATGAGGCATTCCTCATTGCTATTGCAATTGTTGTTATACTAATCCAAAAAAATCTTGACATTTAGAGAGCCATTTTCAAATATGTGTATGGAGGGGATGTTGATCAAATTGTATTTGATTTAAAGAATGCAGTGGATGCTTAGGATTGTATTACACTTGTTTTTTTTTTCTACTAGTTTTGTAGGAGCAATTTCCATATAGACTTTTGGATAGACTTATTGATATTTTATGACCAAATAGTCTGAACACTAAGAATAGATCATTCTTTCTAGACCTTTGGTATTCACTGGTCTAGATAGTAGTACATGAAGATGTCTTCTCTTTATTCTTAAAATTGGAAACCAATTATGTCTACTAATACTATTAAGACAAGCTAATCATCATAAAATTATTTTTTTTGTTAAATGTTGACCATCTATTCCCAAAAAATCAAAAATACTAATTGTAGTTGAAAGTCCATCATCTTATAGGTGTATATATTGTCCACATTTTTTATATCTTAAAAAAATCTAATTTTATAGCCCCCCCCCCCCCCCAAATCCATGAAAACTTTAAAAACACTATAAAATTTGTTAGTGTTTCATGCAATCATCCTCAACCTCCTTTTTGAAGAAATTTAAAAAGATAATTCATTCTATGTTGCATATAAGTCCGTAAAGTAAGTTTACTATTGTGTGCAATTAATATATGGAAAATATTTTGGAGGGATCTTTTAATGAATGACCATATTCATTGAATTGTTAAAAATATTCTATATTTATTTTTATTTCTAAAAATTTCACTCCCTATATTTTATAAATTAAAAAGTCAATTATTGATTTTTTCAAAGATTTTCTTGAGATTTTGGTTCTTTTACTTTAGTTAGAAAATTATTTTCCTATATTTATCCATCATATTTGATTTTCTTAGTTTATAATGTGCCCTACAGTGGTAGGCAATTCTACCCCTACCCTCCCTACCTCAAAAAAGCTCAGTTGTTAATCTCAATAGGAAAATATTTCCCTCAATTTGTAATGCCATTGGTTCAATATCAAAAAAAAATAGTGGCACAATATACAAATAAAACATCTAATTCACCCACTCCTTCCAAATGAAAAACAAAAAAAACTTTGATACAAAAAATGTATACAAAATGCATATAGTTATTTAGTATAATATTTTGTATGGATACAAATATAGGTACTAACAGAATACAATATATGGATATATGTATCAATATAATATATTGAAAACATTATGTATTGATGACATATAGATACAAATAATTATTCCTATGTTATCCTATATTGATTGCAATTTTACAACTTCACAAAAAAATATAAATATAGAGGATGTTCAATCATTTCACAAGTAATATACATATTCATTCATTTTTGAGTCAGTTTATTTGTGTAACAATGTGACAACTTTCTTAAAAGCCTATTTTTTGACTGTGATGTTTTAACCCCTTAGGGACTAGAGCACATTTTTTATGTAAATTGTTAAAAACTACCATTTTTTAGGAGAAAAAGGGAAAAAAATATATTTTTCTTAAAGTTCAACTATGCAAATTTATACTAGGCTACTCTGGGAATGTATAGAAAAAATTTCAAATGCTTTGATTGTGTCAATTGAAAGATTATAGTGTTTGAAGTTGGAAAAAAGTTTTTCCTGGCCTTATCTTATAGAGTCATCAGACTTTAATTCCTCCAATTTAGAGAGATTTTTGTATTACATGTAAAATTTAGCAAAAGATTTTCTAATTGCCGAAACTATTTTAGATAGCAAGGCTTTTGATTCAAGTACCTGATCCAAAAAAAATTACATTCCCATCTAGGAGGTATATATATGTCCTCACCTTTTGTCAAATTTTCAAAAAGATTAATTAAAAATTACATTGTAAAACTTGTTTGAATTTTCAATTGGTTGTTCAACAACAATTTAGTCCTTTAGAGCCTTAGAAGATTGTATTGTTTTGATGTTCAAAATTGCTTCAAAATATTTGTGCTCCAAAGCAAGGCTAAAACCTTCATCTAGAATTTATTCTTTAATAACACACAACTATAGAATCCTTTAGTAAACTTGTTCAAATTCATTCTCTTAAAATTTTACAATAAAAATCCCTACACATTCCAAATTCAAATATGCGTAAACCTCAAATAGTAGGTCTTTCTAGCCCTTCCCAAATTAAGATGAATTTTTATCTTTTATAATTTTAAGAAAAAATTGCATATGTCCCATAATTTGTGTATCTTAGTCAATATGTTAGAAAATGAATTGAGAATACATGGAAAAATTTAACAAAATGAACTTTGAATTCATAATTATCTTATTTTCATTCATCATTCATTAAATTTCTATTGTTTATTTTAGTATATGATTATTTATAAAAAAAATTATATGAAGATTTTAATAATTTTTATCTGAAGATTTATTGAAATTCTTACTTTGCATTCTATCTAATACATAAAAATTCTAATGAAATTCTAATGGTGAATGCATAGTATAGCAAGTGCCAACCGCTAGTCTTAAGAAAAATTATAATATGAAAGGTGGAACTTGATGAAAGAAAAGTCTAAATTGCTAATAACTTTGACAAGAAATTGAGAATTGTAAATCCCAATAGTGAGAATATTCTAGTAATCTAGTTAGCTATATATATTTTTCTTTTTCTAATTTAAAATTTTCAAAATTGAGTTTAGAAAATGTGATTTTTTTATGTTTTTCTACCTACATTGCCCACAAGATAAAGCTCCTCGAAACTTTCATCTCATTATTTGACATCAAATGGCTCAAATATTTTTGTCTAGATAGCAATCTGAAAATCAATTAAAAAAATCAAATCAAATTAATTAATCTTCTTTAGAACATATTTTAGCTATTAACTTTGACATTGAAATTAAAAAATTTATAACTTTTGCAATATTTATTTGAATGAAGTGAAACAAAGCTTCAAATGTGTATATGGTATTAGCCTATTAGAATGATTAATTCATCCTTTAGATTTCATTAAAAAATTATGAATTATGAAGTCAATAGAACGTGAGCAAGTTTTCAAAAAATCTAAAGTAGTCTCCTTAAGGTATGTTCACACTTGGTGTTAGAGATGATGTCTACAATGTAAATCTAGTCCAAAAGTAAGTCTAAATTCATTTCTAAGACCCTTAGTAACAACATTAAATGCAAACATACCTTTAAATCTTAAATAGTCCTTTATGAGTTAATTTAAATATGTTTTTGTAAATTTTAAGTCCCTCAAAAATAATCAAATTAAAGTGATGATGGATCAAAACCCAATATATCACTAGAACATTCTTGCAAGCATCCATATTTGATTTTTATATTTTTCTATACCTAAGAAATTGAAATTTGAGAAGGCTGTTTAGTTTCTACTCTTTAAAATTTCTTTGAAAATTTTCAACAACTCCTAAAAGTTTCATAATGCTTAGTTACACTTCTATGAGAATGGGAAGAAACTACATTTTAAGAGTAGTTTTGTTTAGTTTTCAAACTAAAAGCATTCACAAAATGCAAATCTACCTTTAAAATTAGCTTAATTTTTGAAGGTTAGATGTAGTTAGCCTGTCCCTAAAATTTTGATGGCCAACAATTTTGATTCTCCTCTTCAAAATATTGCACAATTCCATGTTGGGTTGTGGAAAATCATTGAAACACTTTGGCCAATATTTGTATATGAAAGTCTGCCCCAGAAGACAATTCCAACTCTGGAAAACTAGAAAATCCATTTCCGATTCCTATAAAGCAAGGAAGTTCGCTCTGATAAGGGACCCGAATACAAGAGTGAGAGCACAGGCAAATTGTCGCGTGTAAACTACATGCGCTAAATCCTCCAACTGGTCACATTGAAGAGCCGAAAAGCCCAAAAGGATCTGTCGTCGGAATCGAACCTCCCTCGCCTGCTCTCCAAAATTAAGAAACTGATTTCCAATCACGCTCCGCGCTACGAACGTGAATGAACAGTAGTCCACGACAATGTCGGACTTAGAATGTCCTCCGCCAGTGACCGCCATTTCTCAAAAAACTCCGGGGAATTTACGAATTTCTGCAGTTGCACAACTCTCCAGTACTATAAAGCCTCCACTCCTGATGGATCGTTTTCATCCCACTTCCCTGTCTCCACCAGAGCTTCCTGCCCAGACTCCAGAGCTCTTCTTGAATCTGGACTCAATTAGAACAGAAGCATCTGCACGGAAGACTCTTGGAGATTGTCTTAAATTCGATCTCCAGGGATGTCATATCGGCACTGAGCTGCGTTGGCATTGGGAAAGTGACGGAGTGTGATCGAGGAGCTGTCAAGGATATCGACATCATGGCGAGAACAGGGACTGTTGTGTCTGTCAGTTTGCTGGTGGTGCTGCTGGTGGCTTCGAGATGGACAGCAACCGAAGCGAGGTCCATGCCTGGTGATTACGACACTCAGAGTTACGCTCCCACTCATGGTGGATATCAAGACTTCCCGACTCAACCGGACGTCGATCAGGCCTCTCTGTTCGATACCCAGTCCGACATGCCCAGCTTCGCCACTCAAGACACGAGTTACAACTACGACGAATCCCTCGCTGCCACCACAGACGACGAGGTCCCTGAGGGCACTTTCATGGACTCCCCTGAGAATGTGCCGGACATCGCCACGAGCTTCGCGGATGATTCGGCGTATACACCGAACCAAGAGGTGCACACGGCAGCTGAATACGAGAATGATGAAGTTTTCTTCGACACCTCGGATGCTGATACCGTTTACCAGGCGAATGACGAGTAAGTGAAACTTCAGCTTTCTATAAAATAATCTCCTGCGAATATTGAGACCCCGGGATGAATTCTTCATACATTGTCGTTTGGTGTATACGTACTTATTCTCTTGAGTAGTCATTTCTGGTTGAAAAAAGAAATGCAGAGTAGCTTTGCGGTGAACAATCAGGATTAGCATCAATGACTAAGAGGTTCAACTACATTCTGTGTACACGCGACCAACAGTGTGCTCTGTCCCTGGCATCTTTAGCTGTTGCTAATTGCCATTGCAATTGCGCTTTGATTGTGCAGTGGGTTGAGCCTGTCCGCGGCCGACGTGATGAACGCCACCACCGCTGACGACATGCTGGCGTCGCTCGCTAAAGCCATGGGCGGTTGCGGCACAGGAAACCCCATCGACGACTGCTGGCGCTGCGACCCCAACTGGAAAAGCCATCGCCAGGCGCTCGCCACGTGCGCCATCGGATTCGGACGAAATGCCATCGGCGGTAAGAACGGACCCATCTACACTGTCACCAACAATGGCGACGACCTCACAAATCCCCGACCCGGCACTCTGCGCTACGGTGTGACTCGCAACGGGCCGTTGTGGATCATCTTCGCCAAGAGCATGACCATCAAGCTGAAGGGTGAGCTGTGGGTGACGGCGTTCAAGACACTGGACGGACGTGGCGCCGAGGTGCATATCACGGGCGGGTCACAGATCACCATCCAGAATACCAACAATGTCATTGTGCACGGCCTGTACATCCACGACATCAAGCCATCGGGTCCGAGCACAGTCCGGGCATCGCCCTCGAAGCTCGTGAAGCGTCCCAAGTCCGACGGCGATGGCTTGCACATTTGGGGATCGCACGACGTGTGGGTGGACCATTGCTACCTGGCCAGGGCCACCGACGGGCTGCTGGACGTGACTCGCGGGTCGACGATGGTGACGGTTTCGAACAACTTCTTCGAGCAGCACGACAAGACGATGTTATTGGGAGCCGACCCCAGCCACACCATGGACCGCAACATGAAGGTGACGGTGGCGTTCAACAAGTTCGGGCCGGGCTTGGTCCAGCGCCTGCCGCGGTGCCGCTTCGGCGTGTTCCACGTGTTGAACAACGACTACTCTGCGGGGTGGCGCATTTACGCGATCGGTGGCAGCGAGGACCCGACCATTCTTTCTCAGGGCAACTATTTCAGTCCGAGTGGCAACAAAGAAGTGACGAAGCGCATCAACGACAACGGTCCCATGTTCGGTGGGTGGCAGAAGTGGAACTGGGCTTCCAGCGGCGATGTTTTCGCCAAGGGCGCTTTCTTCGTGGGGTCCGGCGCGAAGGCGACTTCGGCGAGTGTGTATGCGAAGGCATTCAGCACGTCTTCGCGGCCTGGCAACATGGTTCCCGCTCTCACCAGGGCCGCTGGTCCCCTGAAATTGTAGGCTTACATTGGTGTTGATTGTACAATGACCAGGAGATGATGGTGTCCTTCGAAAATGGACACCCAGACCGAGGCTGCGCTTGCAGCAGCCCGGATGAGTTTGTCCCTGGTGTAGAAATAGAAGAGGTGCAACCTCCTTAGCCAGGCTTGCGGATTGTATTATTTTCCTGCAGCTTGTTTTATGAGAGAAGAGTTGGAACGTAGGCAAATGTCGTCTGTAGTTTAGTGTAGAGTGCGTGCAACTGCTGCTACAGAGCAAGTGACTGTTTACAGTCGCCTTCTGGCAGACGAGTTGGAACTGAGAACGAGAGTTGCTGAAGAGGATGATGCACTTCTGAGAATGGACCGCTGGTCGGGAGGTTGGAGCTGGACGGTGAAGAGTCGGTTGAACGAAATGATCGACCTCACTGAAGCCCTCTCCCGAACCAGAACGAGTTGGTTTAGTAGTAGCGGGTATCTGGAGTCGTGATGCCCGAATGTCGCAAAGTGATTGTTCGCACTGGAAGTGGATGTGAACATTGTAAGGTCTCTCGTGTGGCTTTGAGCACTTGAATAATAATATCAACTTCGCCGTAATTAGTTGACATTTAATATACGCTTGTTGAAGGCATATGAACTATCTGATTTGCTGCTCCTTGTTCACGCTGAATCGTGGATTTCAGGTGGATTGTTGAAGGCAGATCAACTATCTGATTTCCTGTCGTTGGTTCGCTCGTTATGAATTGAGAAGTAAATGGATTCGTGGACTTGAAGTCAGGTGTCGAAGAGTGAATGAGGGTTCAATGTGTTTTGGCAGCAGTTATTGCTGAAGCTCATCGTCGGCTTGTCACCGTCAGGATTGTGTGCCATACGTCTGGGCTTTCATTACAAAATTAAGGGCTTCATGACTGCAAATGCAGCGCGCGATCTTGTGAGAGGCTTCCAATTCTTGTGTTCACTGGAAGCTAATGTCGCAGGGAAATTGCTTGCAGATTGTAGTGAGTCTCCTCCTACCTCAAGGTTTACTTGTTGATCTGTCCACCTGTAAGCCTCTGGATTGACGACAGTGCCAATGCAAATAATACGCAGATCGATTCCAAGGCCACTCTTCATAGTGCACGTGGCATTTTAATATCTGCCCTGGAGATGAATCGATCCCAGTCAAGATGTTCACATTCCTCACTCATCTCTTGTTCAAATTCCAATTTGGGCGAAGCGCAGTGCGGCTTGCTGAGTTTGCCTTTGTGTCCCAATGTCATTTGTGCATAGCAAAGTGAATGCACAAGCGAGAAAATGGAATGCACTTCAATAAGCATTGATTAATTGGACTTGTTTGGTGCGGTCATCGAATGCGGTAGCAGGGACTCCGGGACTCTGGTACACATGATGGAAGGACGTTTGGAATACCCCAAGGTGGTGGAGTCGGGCGCAGCCGTTCTGCCTAAACTTGAGGAAATCTGCTGGTTTTACCCCAAGTGCGCACAACTTGGTTAAAATGATTCAACCCTCATTTAGCGGATCTCAGAAGTTAGCACGGATTTTAGAGCACTACAGCTAATTTAGAAGTTTGGCAATAGCAATTGCTAAATCCGCATGTCAAGCTCTGACCAAACCGGGGTACCAGGTGGTCTATTTTTTATAAACCGAATCCTAGAATATTCAATAGTTTTATTCGTATGCAAGAAATTTCCGCTCGTCCTGGGCTCCTGGCTTGCGCTTGATTGCGCTCACTCTCCTATTGCAATTCTTTCTTTTTCTCTTTCTTACTTTTTTTACTTGGAAAAGTAAATGAATTCTTCCTTCGTTTGCACCCAAAACAAGAATAAGAAAGTTCCGATCGGATGTTCCCAACCTCATTTCGCAAAATCAAGTTGACGACAAATCGTCCGAAAGTAAACTCAAGCACGAGGCAGAGCAGGAGTTGGGCAGCAGAAGAACCTCCAAGATCTCTACATCGTTCATAATTTACTTAGTGGTAATCACCCACTGCCCAACTGAAAGCCCAGCTAAAGGGCAGTCTAACTCAGTGCTCAGGTTGTGTGTGTTATGCGTCTGTCTGTGGCACAATAGCATTTGAAAAGTTCACACTGGAGTCTAGAAACGCGAAATATCGTTGGGATTCCCAAGACAGACAACTTAATTTAGCATATCAGAAATAATGGATGTCTCTATGTACACTCTCAAATTGAGTCATCACTTTAAAGACTGACTGAAAATTTCGGAATGAATTTTTTGGCAACTGAATTGGAGGAGCCTTGATTCTGACCTGTAACGATGAGTTCGGTCACCATGAGGTGCAATTCGGGATTCAAGTAACTTTCAGGTCCAGTCATCCCGTTCAGGAAAGTCGATATACATTTCTTTCTCAAACCGAAGGACATCGATCTCTCCTTTGCAAGCGAGCAGGATTGCCATAGCCCAACTGACGAAAGCTCATGTGCAGGAACAATCATATCTGATCCTCAGTACATGACAAGCATCCCGGCGACATTGGATCCCACTTTGTGATGGCTACCTTCAAACCTTCAAGCCACGGCTCTCGACTATAAAAGGGGAGAACGAAAAGTGTTGGCGAGTTCAGGGACTCCAGAAGTGGCTCTCAGGCCAACTCTTCATATGTAATGAAGCATGGATTGAGCCTTTTCTAGTGCAAGTGGGACCCTCCGGACAAGTCTGTTTGTGGGTTGAATTTTTCGGTGCACTGATGTCTCGCTTAATTTAAGGCGTTAGCCCAGCGAAAAGAAAGTCATTCCAAAGCTTGCTCGTCGTCCAAGGCCCCAAAAGAGTCCAGAGCTCAAATGTCCATAAGTTTCGACATGATCTTGCACATGCGAGCATCGTGTTTGGTTTAGGAAATGCTATTACTGAATCGATTATAGGTAATGAACATATTTAGCGCCAACTGATAGCAGGGACAAGGATCGTCTTCAGCTGCACACCATAATTTGCGGACCATGAAAGGCATTTTCCCCACAATTTCGCAACTGTCTCGGTACTTGCTGAGTTGCGAGACCAGGCTTTTAACCCAACTTTTCGGTGTAAGCTTAATTTTCAGGAATTGTGACGTTCCAGGGTTTTGCGCGCTTGGTGTCGTTCGAATGGGAAACGTCTGTTCAGATTCTGGTAGAGATTCCGTGCCATGAATGTGCAATTCAGAGTCCCGGAAGTCTTGACGGATTTTTTTATGCTACCTTCATCGAATTTGATGTTTGGGCTGCATGCACTTTCCCTCTCATTTCTTTCATTTCATTTTGTGTAAAAAGATTAGAACTTCAAAACCAAAGCAGCTTTTATGGAATTAATTTATGGAATGAAAAATAGTCTGTGAGAACTAGGTCAACGCTACGCTACGCAACGGAGTCGGTGGGTTCAATTTGCAGGCCGTGCGGCCGCACCTTCATGTCCAGAGTCGTGTCTCCACTCTCCACCGAATCAAGCGAATGGGGGGAGATGCAGAAGAACTTCCTCAAATTCTGGTTTTGCGGTTTCTGATGAATCCTCTCGAAATAGTAAAATTCACTTTTGTGTCAGTGCTAACTGCGTGGAAGTGGCAAGCAAAGGGCCGGGAGTGATTGGTCGTTCTCCATTTGCCCCCATAAACTCACTCACCAGAAAGCTTCAGTGGAGACGCACTGGGATTGTAATTAAATTTAAAGCACACGAACGAAGCCCACGGTCTCAAAGAAAAGAGAATGGCCGGTGTAATGTGGAGTGTCAAAATTGTAGTGCCTTCTTCTATGTGGGGTATGTGAGCATCATTTGGTCTTGGTCATCTACATTCTAAAATGATGGGAGTCTAATAATCATTTTTTGTGTGCAAACCAATCCATCACATGTTAGACTCAATTCGAAGCATCAATATACATTATTCCATAAAGGGCAATTTAGATCATGAAAGGGCACTTAAAGTATTTCATATAAAGGGCAATTTAGATCATGAAAGGGCACTTAAAGTATTTCATATAAAGGGCAATTTAGATCATGAAAGGGCACTTAAAGTATTTCATATAAAGGGCAATTTAGATTATGAAAGGGCACTTAAAGTATTTCATGTAAAGTATCAAGGATAGTTGCATTTGAATGGGATCTAATTAGGTAGTTATTGTTCACTAAAAAAGCTTTGAATTATTGGTTCCTTCCATTTGATTTATCGCTTTGGACTACATGTATTAGCTTACCAACAAAACAACCAAAGAATTCACCAAATTTCAATATTTCATAAGACCATCAAAACGTGCTCCTTTACAAGTATCATGGAAATAGATATATTAATGGAAGGCTTTTCTCCTAGCCCATAAATACAAAAATGTATATAAATTTTGGCATGAATATTGGAATTTATCCTAACAATTGCACGTCTATTATAAGAGTTATTTGATATAACTTCACTTCTCGCTTCACTCAATTTTACCATAGTTTTCAAAAAAAGTTTTTTGGGAGTCTTAAGAAAGTGAGGGTTGGTTTTATTCTCCAAATATTAAAAGCGTGGAGGATCTACCTTTTAGTTAATTTAATAATATTAAATATTCTATAAGGATATATAAACTTTTAATCCCTAAAGTCCTAAGGCCTTTTTTTCATCAAAACCATTCAATAATGTCATTTCTATTGCATAGAGTAAAAAACGTTACAGATTGTCTTTCTTGCTTATTTAACCATTAGATCCTACACTAAACTAGTATAAGAGTGTAGACATTTCAAAAAATTTACAACAGAGATTGCAAGATATTTGCCTTGAAAATGAAGAAAAACATATTTGTTCCAGTTACTTCATTATACCTTGTAATCTATATAAATGTGTGTCAAATTTTTTTTATTATGGGGGCTATTTAGCTATTATTTTACAGTAGATACTTTTTGCTCATTTTTTCATTAAAACCATTCAATAATGCCAAAACACATATATAAATATCATATATCAAACAATTCATATACATGAATTATACATATATAGTTGGAGAAAAAAACACAAAAATAAAAATTCAACAAATAGTATTATATTGGCTGAATCTGACTTATAAATTTGTGAATGCAGTCCCAAAATTTTATAAAATGTGCTAGCAAGTAGATTGATTTTAGAGTTTAGGGTTTAAAATATAATACAACAATAGCTATTACTTAGGAAAAAAAATTGATTATATACATATGTAGCCCAAAATGAAACATTTGGTTCATCAAACTGTCTATTTGTATTACGGTTGTCATATCGGACAGAATCTTATTGTTCATGGACGAACCGGGCAAATCAAGGTTGACTGGTTGCAAACTTTGGAGGCCAATAACTTTTGGAAAAATTATCCAAATTGGGCATATGAGATGTTTTTCGGCATCTACAGTTCCTAGATTTTTTTAATACATTGATACATGATCTTTTCAGCATCTACAGTTTGAAAAAACAAGAGTCTTAACATCTTAATATAGATACGGTACAATATAGATACAATACGATTTGATATGAATACGATATAAATACAAGTTAGATACGGATATGGAATATAGATACAGACATGGATTAGTTATGGGATACAGATATGGATAGATACGGATACAAATATGGGATATATCCCATATTGATTGGCACCCCCACCCCCACCCCCACCCCCAGTCCCCACCTAGAAACTACAAAGGGGTGGGATGGGAGGTAATGAAATTTTATTTTAAATTGTTTTTTTTTGAGCTCACCAAGGTGGGTGGGTATTAAAAAATTTATTTAAAATTTATTTTTTGAACTCAAGGGGAGGGGGTATAAAAAATTAATTTAAATTATTTTTTTGAGCTCACTGGGGTTTGTAATGGAATCAATTTGATTTTTTTGAGCTCACTTGTGACAGTTTGTTACAATGACAATGAATTCAAAAGATGAAGTCATTAGACTCAAAAACTATTCATTATCATGGAAGAATTGATTAATTTTATTTGTTTGAAACCTTTCAACAAATTATAATCAAAATTCATTCATTGTGGTAGACACGTGTCTAATATCTATTCTATCTTCCTACTGTATATCCTATTCTATCTTATCATATTCATATAGTTATAGCAAATAAAGCCATAGTTGTTATATTAAGACTTTTTTTGCAGATTTTGAGACAGAATGCTAAATATTATAAATTCATTTATAAAAATAATATACAAAACCAAGAATAAATAATGCTCAAATACAACAAATAATGATTCTAAAATGAAAATTTTAAAGTTGGTGTTGTTATCTATTTTTTTTAAAATACTAATAAAAGATAAAGCGGTTTATCTTTGAGTCAAAGATAAAAATGAGAGTGCGAAAAGTCTCAATATAACGAATATGGCCTTAAAGTATTATCCATTTAGTCCATATATAATGTCTTGTTGGTAGGGGTCTTTCCTAACTATTTAAGTACAAACATGCTCTTCCACTTCTCCATTTGTTTCTTTGCTCATCATTACTAAGTGTTGTTATTTACTCTTTGGTTGGATACTAGCAAATTACAAGGTAGCTCTCCTTCTATCCTTTTATCTACTTTACAATTGGCATGCCTCTTTTTTGTTCACTTTGATTGTCTTATTCCATGACGTCTTGTTGACATACTTTTATATTTTTTCCCATCACACCTTGTGATTTGATTGTTTGGATCTTTTATGTTGCACCTTGTTCATTTGCAATCTTTTTAAAATTTAATCTTTATGTTGCACTCATGTTGCTAATTTATGCATTTGTGGATTGTCTTTAATAGTATTTTACAATCTTCAAGGATCATGCTTTTTGTTGCATATTAACATCATACTTTAGGATTGATTTTTTTTGTGCTTGTAACTACTTCCATTGGTTTGTATTTATTGCACTTTAAAAGAATGCTTTAGGTTTGTCTTTTCATTGAGTTATATTTTTAATAACATAGAATCAAGTGTGCATGTCTTTTTGTAATGCATTTTCAATGCACTTCATAGATTACAAAAAGTTTGCAAAATTGAACTTGCACTAACTAATTAATATACTTGTTGCAATGTAGACGCAAATCGTCATCCTGTCAGTTACAATGAAGGGCTTGTTGGTGGTCTTGGTGTTTGCAGTGCTTGTGCTTCTCATTCCTAAAGAAAGATGTCTCATTCCAACTCCATGGTGGGTCTTGCCTAATTTAAGATTAGATTGTGACCCGCACAACCCCATTCTAGTACGTGCCATTTCTACTTGGTGTTGGGACTTGCCTAATCTAGGATTGGATTGTGACCCACACAACCCTATTCCAGCACATGTAGTTCCAACTCCATGTTGGGACTTGTCCAACCTAAGACTAAATTGCAACCCACACAACCCTAATACCGTAACTATGCTTCCACGAAGTATTCAAGCGGTGTCCATGTTGACAAATTTTTGTGCTTGTGTATAACATTGATTATTAAAAGTCCTCATGGATTGTCTAGAATGGTCACTACAACACTAGGTTGTAAACTACAAATGGGTGATTGCAAGAAACACTTGTACTATTTTCTGTCACACGTTGCGGGCTGAGTTGTTTTTTGGCCATAACTTTTGTGTTTTAACTTCGAATGATTTAAGATTTACAAGGAAGGTACTCATGACTATCCTACAACTTCCTTGATTTTTTTGGTAATTTTCAAAAATAATTAACTATCCAAAAATAGGCCCGAAATAAATGTCACACTTGCCAATTTGGAGGTTTTTAGTATTTTTGAGTACCTTTTTCATATACCCTACATCAAGAGAATTATATGGAGTTCTTCCTTACATATAAATACAACTTTTCACCAAAGGGTTTTTAAAAATAATTAATTTTGTGTGGTGTGGAAGTCTATGAAGAGAGCTTCCTTCTGCTTGCATTTTGAAACATATAAAATATTATTTTTATAAGTTTTTTGGTGAATGACCATCTTCATAAAGTTCTTAAAAATGGCCACTTTTTATATTTTGTATTTACTTGTCTTTACTATTTTTAACTAATTTTCACATCAAAAGTCCTATTTTCTTGGGATTTGGTACTTTTCAAGTTCTCCTAGTTAGAGAATTTTCCTACACATTTCCTTCCCTACAAACCTTCATTTTAGAAGTATATACATAATTCGTATTTTTTTAATTTTAAAAAAATTATTTTTCTATTTTTAAAGTACTACAGAAGAAAAACCATGAGTATTGTGAAAACGCAACAAAATCGACAGGTGTTTCTTGCAATCACCCAAATGGAAGACTCGATGGAGGATTAGTGCCTTGGGCTTTATAATAATACCAATGAAATGATTTTTGGGGCTTTGTAGATCTTATTCTTTATGGTATAGTGTTCAAGATCAATAGGCCATGTATATGATTTAATTGTGCATGGAGAGCTATTACATTTCTTTTGAAAATTTCATCTGAAATTAAATAAAGTTTAGGTCCTTTTAATTCATTCCTCAAGTGCAACCAAGTGTCTTTAAACTCTTTGAAAAATTGTTCAAACCTTATGTCTTCTATTTTTTAATTTTGTATCATCTTGTGATGTTTGTTGTTTTGAGCTTTATGAGTTAGAGTGTGGAGAGAGTGTAAAAAATGCTTTAATGGGGAATTTCATTAAAATGGCGATATTCCGCATGCCATTTACACGAGTCAAGAGCACATATGACTGCTCTTCTTGGCATGTCAACCTCATAGATGTGCCAATTTTGTCCCCAACAAGTCCAAATTGCAACACAACTCCCATGTTTCTTCACCCCGATGTCATCTTTTTATGAATTTCTTCCATTTTGCAGTCTCCCTTTGTGCCATTTTCACGGAATAATTGCCATTTTAATGAAATTCCCCATTTTATGCCAACAATCTCTTCAATGTAAGTGCTTTCAATGAAAATATTCCTAAAGACCTTTCAATGCTATTTAAAAGAGATTTGTTGACTTTGTACATTCAAGTAAGAAAGAATTGTGGTCTCACTTAAAATTGTTTAAAACTTATTTTTAATCTCTTTTTTTATCCTTGAGTGACCATAATTGAATATGGTGCATACTGCAATGGCCAATGAGGTAGTATTTTGTAGTGAACGAATGCAAATGGATTATGAAGAAAGGGTGACATAGAGTGTCATATTCAAATTACATCGATCCAGAGGCACAGCAACATGAAAATTCATGCGCAAAGCATCCGTATGTCAACAGCCAGTCCATTACAGCAACTTCAAATGTTATTAAAACTGACCATAGCCAGATGAAAACCGTACAATGTCGGAATCCACATCCAGTGCGACACCGACGTACTCCTCCAAGGCAATCCCACAACTCACAAGCACTTGTGGCATGTATGTGATATGTGAGCATTATGATTTCAGACGAACCAACTAAACCAACTCAGTCTGCACGGGGAGGGGGCTTCAGTGAGGTCGATGCTCTTCGACCAACTCTTCACTCTCCAGCTCCACTTGACCTTCCCAGCAGAGGTCGATTCTCAGAATTTTGCATCATTCTTCGTTTCAGCAAAACTCTGTCCTATTTCTACATCGGAACTCTCAACTACACCAACTCGTCTGACCACAAGCAGCTTACTGGATTCAGTCACCGGCACTGTGGCCGCGGTTGCACATAAGCAAAACAACTAATCTATAATTGAAAAAGGTGCACAACTCTTCACTCGAGCAGAGCCGCAGAAATTTAAAAAGCATTCGCAGGCTTCACTGAGGAGGTTGCTCCTACGCTCTCTTACGTGGACGTCGGCATCCGGGCTGCTCCGACCAAAGCCTCAGACTGTGAGTCTATTTTCCCAGGACATGATGGGCAAGCCCGCTGGCTCTTCATGCTAACCCGACTCCAAAAATTCATCGTCCAATTTTCCTCTACAGACTGAGAGGGCCCGCGGCCTTGGTGAGGGCGGGAACCAAGTTGCCAGGCCGGGAAGACGTGCTGAACGCCTTCGCATACACACTCGCCGAAGTCGCCTTCGCGCCGGACCCCACGAAGAAAGCGCCCTTCGTGAAAACGTCGCCGCTGGAAGCCCAGTTCCACTTCTGCCACCCACCGAACATGGGACCGTTGTCGTTGATGCGCTTCGTCACTTCTTTGTTGCCACTCGGACTGAAATAGTTGCCCTGAGAAAGAATGGTCGGGTCCTCGCTGCCACCGATCGCGTAGATGCTCCACCCCGCAGAGTAGTCGTTGTTCAACACGTGGAACACGCCGAAGCGGCACCGCGGCAGGCGCTGGACCAAGCCCGGCCCGAACTTGTTGAACGCCACCGTCACCTTCATGTTGCGGTCCATGGTGTGGCTGGGGTCGGCTCCCAACAACATCGTCTTGTCGTGCTGCTCGAAGAAGTTGTTCGAAACCGTCACCATCGTCGACCCGCGAGTCACGTCCAGCAGCCCGTCGGTGGCCCTGGCCAGGTAGCAATGGTCCACCCACACGTCGTGCGATCCCCAAATGTGCAAGCCGTCTCCGTCCGTGACGGGACGCTTCACCACCTGTGTCGGGGACGCCCGGACAGTGCTCGGGCCCGAGGGCTTGATGTCGTGGATGTACAGCCCGTGCACGATGACGTTGTTGGTGTTCTGTATGGTGATTTGCGACCCGCCCGTGATGTGCACCTCGGCGCCACGTCCGTCCAGTGTCTTGTACGCCGTCACCCAGAGTTCGCCCTTCAATTGGATGGTCATGCTCTTGGCGAAGATGATCCACAGCGGCCCGTTGCGAGTCACCCCATAGCGCAGAGTGCCGGGCTGCGCATTGGTGAGGTCGTCGCCGTTGTTGGTGACAGTGTAGATGGGTCCGTTCTTACCGCCGATGGCATTTCGTCCGAATCCGATGGCGCAGGTGGCGAGCGCCTGGCGATGGCTTTTCCAGTTGGGGTCGCAGCGCCAGCAGTCGTCGACGGGGTTTCCGGTGCCGCAGCCGCCCATGGCCTTGGCGACCGACGCCAGCATGTCATCGGCACTGGTGGCGTTCATCGAGGACAGGTTTAATTCACTGCACATTCAAAGCACAATTGCAATGAAAAATTTATTTAGGAACTAGTCCTACGTGAACGCCAGTGCCGTAGTCCATTCATCGTCAGAAACAGAGTAATTTCACTGTAGAGAATCTGAAATTTGACTCCGTCATTGAGACTAGAACATGAATCATCTGGGATGACCACATTTCAGCACAAGAGCAGCAATTCACACACTCGGAGACTGAATCTATAAAACAATTTTGAAGCAGAAAGCATCCCATGAAATGAATTTGTTCTGAAGACAATTCGATGCGCCATGGGGATGGAGATGCTTACTCGTCATTGGCCTGGTAGACGGTGGCGGCATCGGAGGTGTCGAAGAAAACTTGGTCGTTCTCGTACTCAGCCTGCGTGTGCACCACTGGATTCGGTGTGTACGCCGTGTCATCGGCGAAGCTGGCGACCGTCTCGGGGGAGTCCACGAAGGTATCGAGGGGTAGCGCGGTCTCCGTGGAAGCGAACGAAGTGCCGTCGTAGTCGTAGTTGTAAGTGCTCGCATGGGTGGTCGGCGTAGGGACCAGGTCTTGGTAAGTGAAGGACTCGGTGTCCCAAGGGTTGTCCTGGCCCGCGAAGCTAGGCATGTCGGATTGGGGGTCGAAGGTAGAGGGCTGGTCGGGATTCAAGGCTCGGTAGCCGCCGTGCTTGGAAGCTTGGAACTGCTGCCTGTCGTCGTCGCCGGGCATGGACCTCGCCTGGAGAAGGGTCCATTGGGACGCCGCCAGCACCAGTACCAGCAAACTGACGGGCACGAGTGCTCCAGCCGTCATTGCGAAAGCCATCGCCTGCTTCTAGCTTGGACTAGACTTGTTTCAATGCCGAAGTCAATGTGTCCGCACCTGAGAAGCGACGTACCCAACATCGCTCAGTGACCTACTGGTTGAATTCTAGGTCTAATCTTCACTGGTCTTTGATTTACTCTAGGAACCACAATTGATGCCACGTGTGCACTTCCACTTGTGAAAGGCGCTCCGAAGGAAGAACTTGTTTGAACTTTTTTAGATTCTGATTGTGATTGAATCTGATCGATCTTCCCTGCTCGACTCTAATGAGAGTGAGGGATTGATTGAGAATGCTAATAAACTACTTGTCAAGTTGGAGTGAGGACATGACCCTAATTATTAGATAGAGAAGCGTGAAATGATACTACGATACATGAATCAAAGCGCACTGACTCTGAAGAGCTGAGCATACCTGCGTCGAGAAGGGCGAGCGAGGCCTTCTAAGTGATGCTTGTCAACTGCATGATCCTTCCAATCTCTGTTACCATCAACACGTACGGCAGAGATCTGGAATTCTGTGAATTGGACAATCTCAGAATTACTGTGCTGCACTGTCTGTTTGAAAGTGGAGATCACACATCAATGTCCCAACGTTAACCGGCCTCGGATTGCCGAGCTAGATTGTGGACTTTGGAAGTGAGACTACTTATGAGGGACCGATGAGTAAGGTAATGCTTCAGTCGGGGTCTTATAAAGAGCAGGTCAGTGAATCATCTGCGTTACTTTCGGCATTTCCGTTTCCGTGCTGGCTGCGTGGAATGTCTCCGAAGTTAGTGTGGATTCCTGTTCAATCGAGGGTGCAATTAGCGCGGAGCTTGATTTCCAATTTGCCAGTCTCCTTCTCGGATTCCACTTGCACTTTTTACCGCGCTGAAATTGTGCTTGTCTGCTTAATGCATCTCATGAGATAGTCCCCCCGATTGAATGATCCCTGCTGTCGTATCGCAAGATGACTCTTTGAGATAAGAATTGGTTGTTTTGTGATTTAAAACCCCATATTCATTGTTTCGTCTTAGTTATCGATGGAAATTGTCCATGTGTTTAAAAAACGAAAACAAAAAACAACCCTCCCCCCACACATATTCGCTAAATCTAGGAGAAGGTGACATTTTTCTGTTACTTGCTCAATTGTGTCCGCAACTTTTGAATGGAAACTTCGAATCACAATCGACTGTTGGAGGTGGAAGGTAACTTGATTTCCCATATTATCTTCTGAAAAATTCAAAGTTTTCTTGAAAGTGTTTACATTGTGTAATTGATGTCATTAATCTCTAAGACCCTAAATGTCTCATTGTCGCTAAGAGGGACAATTGGACAAAAGGATTTCAAATTTAGTTAGGCTCTTCTAACCTCCAAGAGTTTCAAGAAAACTTTGAATTTTTTAGACCACTCAGTTTGAACCATAAATTGGCATTTAGGACATGTATAGATCTTAGAAATCTTGGACTTATATAGATTTCAAAAATCTAGGATTTATATAGATTTCAAAAATCTAGAATTGATATAGATTTAGATTGCTTGGTATGAATCATAAGTACCATCTAGGACAAATGTAGATTTCAAACATCTAGGACTGGTGTACATTTTAGACTAATTGATGCGAACTATAAAATCTACCAGAGTTGTGGAATGGTGCCTTTTTTAATTAAATTCCCCATTGATATAGAAGAATACATTATCTTTTCTAGAGTATAATTTTTATTTCAATTGATACCTAGAAATAAAAAATTATATCAGAATAAGCTCACAACAGGGGACAACCAAGCATCAAATAAAATTCACAAAAATTTGGAATAAAAATAACTTATTTTTTCTTATAGATTATATTTTTGTCTAAATAGAAAACGTTGATTCATTCCATTTGAATCATGGTTGTCATACTGGACAAGTTACTATTCATTTTTTGTTCTGTAGGACGAGTTACTATTCATCAAATGTACTTGAGAGGTACATTTGATGAATAGTAACTCGTCCTACAAGACAAAAAATAAATAGTAACTTGTCCAGTATGACAACCATGATTTGAATTGGTGATGTAAAAATCATAGAGCTTCTTGTTTTGTGGACAATCATAGAAACTTTTGAAGACAATAATGTATTGAATTTGTTTTCGATCTCAATTTTCATAAGTTAATAAAGAAAAAAGTTCCATAAGATTGTGCATGCTTATAAAGCAATTTTACCATTGGATTTAGTATGTTTCAATCCATTTTAGAGCTATTATTGATTTAGTTTTTTCATAAATCTTATACAAACTTTTACTTGAGTTAACAATTTTTAAAGAATGAATATCAAATATTTTTTTGAATTATTTTTTAACATTTTCTACTCAAATCTTCAACGTCATTTTTTTTAATCAAATTGTTTAGTACAAAAGTTTTAAGTTAATACAATTCAAATTCTAATCACAAAACATATATAAGAATTTGAATATTTTACTAGCAATTACTTTAGAACAACATGAGACCTACAATAGGGTACATTTTATATTTTGAAGCTAATTATTTAAAAATATTCAAAGTACTATAGCATCACTATCAGTTTAAAGCATACTATATTACAACTACTAGATATTACATTATGGTGATCCATATTACATAATTTGTAAATCTATACAAAGGGTAGTCTAAAAAAAAAGGATGGGCAATTTCATTAAAATAGTGAAATTTTGCTATTTTGGCAATTTTTATGGTTTGAACCAAGTAATCTAAAATGTACAAACATCCTAGATGTATGGAATCTATACCTGTTATAGATATAGATGATACTTTCAAGGCTCATACTAGGTGGTTTTAAAATGGAACACAAAATACTACCACTTCAACAAAATTCCCCATAAAGGAAGAATCTACATGATGAGCTTCCATTTTCTATATGCAAATAGACAATATAATGAACCAAATGTCTCATTTTGGGCTATGTATGTATGTAGTGATGCTTTTTTTTAAGTAGGAGCTACTATTGTATTATATTTTGAACCCTAAACTCTGAAACCAATCTATTTGTTTACACATTTTGTAAGATTTTGAGACCTAAACCACTACATTTGCAAATTCATAAGACAAGCTTTTTTTGTGTATTGTACATGTACAATTCATATATATAAATTGTTTGATATATGATGTTTGTATATATATTGTTTGTATGGGCTATATTCAACAATAGTTAGTGTGTGTGTGTATATATATATATATATATATAATACAAATAAATTCTAAAACCATATATAAATTTTTGAGTTGTAGGAGGGTTGTATTTAAATGCATCAAATTTGATTTTTAACTACAATAGGATTTAGGAAAATGAGCAAAAAGTAGAAGTAGGAAAAAAATAAGGACACACCTATTGTGAAATAATAGCTAAATAGCCTCCATAATACAAAAATTTGGCACAAGTATATATGGATTACAAGGTATAATGAAGTACCTAGGACAAAAATATATTTTTCTTCATTTTAAAGACAAATATCTAGCAATCTCTATAGTAAATGTTTTTGAAATGTCTTCCACACTCTCATACTAATTTAGTGCAAGACTTGATGGTAAAATATGCGCAGGGGGGGGGGCGCTTAGAGTGTCCATTAAAAAACCACATGTGAACAAAACTTTGGACCCCCTATATACTTTTTGAATTCTAAATAAAATAAAATGAAAAAAAATATGAATAGATTTTTCTACTTTGAAATTTTATGTTTTTAATTATTGATATTTTTATTTGTTAATAATAATTATTTATAAATTTTTGAAGTAAAAAGATACATTGTAGAACTAAAAAATAACTTTTACACCCCTATATTATATAAGAAAAAATTGTCTAAAAAATGAACAAAAAATTCTTAAAAATAACTCTCTATTGAAAGCTCATTTTGAGTTGAATATTGATGCAATGGTCATCTAAATGTGTTCTCTAAAAATATTTGAGTTAAATAAATATGCCATTCTAGTGCATTTTTAACCTCTTCTAGAAATCATTCCATATTTTATTTGAGTTTGAAATTTTGGGAGTAGAATCCTATAGTCATTAATAGACAATGCTCAAAATTTAAAGTTAAAATGATAGTTTAATAGAAACCACTTGTTCGCATGTGGTTTGTTGTAGTAGAACTAAGTGCACTCCCGATAATATGCAAGAAAGCCAATTTGTAAAGTTTTTTGCACTTTGCAATAGAAAAAAAATATATTAGAGTATTTAATATTATTAAACTAACTAGAAGGTAGATCCTCTATGCTTTTAATATTTGGAGAATAAAACCAACCTTCACTTTCTTAGGACCTCCAAATTTTTTTTTTGAAACTATGGCAAAATTAAATGAAGTTATCTCAAATAACTCTTATAATAAATGTGCAACTATTAAAAAAAAAACTCCAATATTCATATTAAATTTGACATACATTTTTATATTTATGGACTAGGGGAAAGGCCTTCCTTTAGTATGTCAAATTTGACTAGGCTTGCAAAGGAGTATGCCTTGGTGGTCTCATGAAATTTGGTGAAGTCTTTGGTTGCTTTATTGGTGGGCTAAGTTGTTGCTATTAGAACTTGCAATTCAATTGAAAGTGAGAACTTGAATGGAAAGAACCAATAATTGAAAGTTTTTAAGTGAAAAATTACTACCTAATTAGATCCAATCCAAATGTAGGTATTCCTTTAACAATACTCTATATAAAATTCTTTAAGTTGTCCACTCATGATCTAAATTGTCCTTTATAGATTAAAGTATATTGATGCTTTGAATTGAGTCTAAAATGTAATGGATTGGCTTGCACACAAAAAGTGATTTTTGGACTTCCATCATTTGAGAATCAATGCAAATGACCAAGACCAAGTGATGCTCACATACCCACATGGAAAGAGGCAATACAATTTTGGCACTCCAAATCACACTTTCCATTTTTATAAATATGATAATTATGTTTTTGTGTTTTGTTTTTTGGAAGCAATCATGCAAATGAAAAGAAGAACCCATTATAGTGTATATACCCAAATGTTGATAATGCTTTGCTAGAACAATGTAAGCATATCCATTCTAGAGCCTTTCAATTCCTAGTTGCCTCCCACTCTCCACTTGTCAAAAAAGTTTTGGCTGAAATGTAAGGTCCATAATGGGTACCGGAACCTTGCTGAGAAGTGTCAAGTGTGAATCGACTTTTCCTACATTCTACAGTGACTTCTACAGTTAATATTTGAGCTCAAATGTTAGAAATTAATGGGACTTTGCTTGCCTTATTAAGAGGACATGATCTGAACACAGTGAACAGGTGAATGGAGTATCAGACCAGTGGCGTAACTGGCGCCACGGTATTCGTTTGGAATATTTAATCCTGACTTTTCCTTCCGATTCGATCAGGGGTATTTTTCTTTTCTTTGAGACCGTGGGCTTCGTTCGTGTGCTTTAAATTTAATTACAATCCCAGTGCGTCTCCACTGAAGCTTTCTGGTGAGTGAGTTTATGGGGGCAAATGGAGAACGACCAATCACTCCCGGCCCTTTGCTTGCCACTTCCACGCAGTTAGCACTGACACAAAAGTGAATTTTACTATTTCGAGAGGATTCATCAGAAACCGCAAAACCAGAATTTGAGGAAGTTCTTCTGCATCTCCCCCCATTCGCTTGATTCGGTGGAGAGTGGAGACACGACTCTGGACATGAAGGTGCGGCCGCACGGCCTGCAAATTGAACCCACCGACTCCGTTGCGTAGCGTAGCGTTGACCTAGTTCTCACAGACTATTTTTCATTCCATAAATTAATTCCATAAAAGCTGCTTTGGTTTTGAAGTTCTAATCTTTTTACACAAAATGAAATGAAAGAAATGAGAGGGAAAGTGCATGCAGCCCAAACATCAAATTCGATGAAGGTAGCATAAAAAAATCCGTCAAGACTTCCGGGACTCTGAATTGCACATTCATGGCACGGAATCTCTACCAGAATCTGAACAGACGTTTCCCATTCGAACGACACCAAGCGCGCAAAACCCTGGAACGTCACAATTCCTGAAAATTAAGCTTACACCGAAAAGTTGGGTTAAAAGCCTGGTCTCGCAACTCAGCAAGTACCGAGACAGTTGCGAAATTGTGGGGAAAATGCCTTTCATGGTCCGCAAATTATGGTGTGCAGCTGAAGACGATCCTTGTCCCTGCTATCAGTTGGCGCTAAATATGTTCATTACCTATAATCGATTCAGTAATAGCATTTCCTAAACCAAACACGATGCTCGCATGTGCAAGATCATGTCGAAACTTATGGACATTTGAGCTCTGGACTCTTTTGGGGCCTTGGACGACGAGCAAGCTTTGGAATGACTTTCTTTTCGCTGGGCTAACGCCTTAAATTAAGCGAGACATCAGTGCACCGAAAAATTCAACCCACAAACAGACTTGTCCGGAGGGTCCCACTTGCACTAGAAAAGGCTCAATCCATGCTTCATTACATATGAAGAGTTGGCCTGAGAGCCACTTCTGGAGTCCCTGAACTCGCCAACACTTTTCGTTCTCCCCTTTTATAGTCGAGAGCCGTGGCTTGAAGGTTTGAAGGTAGCCATCACAAAGTGGGATCCAATGTCGCCGGGATGCTTGTCATGTACTGAGGATCAGATATGATTGTTCCTGCACATGAGCTTTCGTCAGTTGGGCTATGGCAATCCTGCTCGCTTGCAAAGGAGAGATCGATGTCCTTCGGTTTGAGAAAGAAATGTATATCGACTTTCCTGAACGGGATGACTGGACCTGAAAGTTACTTGAATCCCGAATTGCACCTCATGGTGACCGAACTCATCGTTACAGGTCAGAATCAAGGCTCCTCCAATTCAGTTGCCAAAAAATTCATTCCGAAATTTTCAGTCAGTCTTTAAAGTGATGACTCAATTTGAGAGTGTACATAGAGACATCCATTATTTCTGATATGCTAAATTAAGTTGTCTGTCTTGGGAATCCCAACGATATTTCGCGTTTCTAGACTCCAGTGTGAACTTTTCAAATGCTATTGTGCCACAGACAGACGCATAACACACACAACCTGAGCACTGAGTTAGACTGCCCTTTAGCTGGGCTTTCAGTTGGGCAGTGGGTGATTACCACTAAGTAAATTATGAACGATGTAGAGATCTTGGAGGTTCTTCTGCTGCCCAACTCCTGCTCTGCCTCGTGCTTGAGTTTACTTTCGGACGATTTGTCGTCAACTTGATTTTGCGAAATGAGGTTGGGAACATCCGATCGGAACTTTCTTATTCTTGTTTTGGGTGCAAACGAAGGAAGAATTCATTTACTTTTCCAAGTAAAAAAAGTAAGAAAGAGAAAAAGAAAGAATTGCAATAGGAGAGTGAGCGCAATCAAGCGCAAGCCAGGAGCCCAGGACGAGCGGAAATTTCTTGCATACGAATAAAACTATTGAATATTCTAGGATTCGGTTTATAAAAAATAGACCACCTGGTACCCCGGTTTGGTCAGAGCTTGACATGCGGATTTAGCAATTGCTATTGCCAAACTTCTAAATTAGCTGTAGTGCTCTAAAATCCGTGCTAACTTCTGAGATCCGCTAAATGAGGGTTGAATCATTTTAACCAAGTTGTGCGCACTTGGGGTAAAACCAGCAGATTTCCTCAAGTTTAGGCAGAACGGCTGCGCCCGACTCCACCACCTTGGGGTATTCCAAACGTCCTTCCATCATGTGTACCAGAGTCCCGGAGTCCCTGCTACCGCATTCGATGACCGCACCAAACAAGTCCAATTAATCAATGCTTATTGAAGTGCATTCCATTTTCTCGCTTGTGCATTCACTTTGCTATGCACAAATGACATTGGGACACAAAGGCAAACTCAGCAAGCCGCACTGCGCTTCGCCCAAATTGGAATTTGAACAAGAGATGAGTGAGGAATGTGAACATCTTGACTGGGATCGATTCATCTCCAGGGCAGATATTAAAATGCCACGTGCACTATGAAGAGTGGCCTTGGAATCGATCTGCGTATTATTTGCATTGGCACTGTCGTCAATCCAGAGGCTTACAGGTGGAAAGATCAACAAGTAAACCCGAATTGGTGATGATTTTTGGCATTTAAGTCCATGAGCTAGGAGGAGACACACTACAATCTGCAAGCAATTTCCCTGTGACATTGGCTTCCAGTGAACACAATAATTTTTCACCGCATCAGTGAAAGAAACACTTAGAATTGGCTTGTGGGGAATGCATGGGACCCTAACCTATTTTGCCTTCTAAGCAATGGACTCCAACATTACTTTTGGTCAAAACACTCAAAATGGTTCATAACTCCAAAAACTTTAGAACAAAAATGGGGACAATACACGTAAACTCTTTATAATGTTATTTTCTACCCATACCATCATTCAACATCTATCCGAAAAGTTTAGGACATAGTACATGCCTAATTTGCCTTGAAAATTGCACTTTAATTAGGGTACTAAAATGGGACCTAAATGGGACTTACCCAAGAAATCCAATACAATTGCTAATTTCAACATGCAATTGATAACTTAAAATTTTGCTCTTCAATTAGATATCTACTTGGCAATTACTAAGAAATTTTCTACCATGCAACCTGTAAGTCCCCATTTCGTCACTTGAGACTCACGATTTGCTTTTTTTTGGACTTTTTACAATTTTGAGTGAAGTTTATATACAAAAAGCCCTCAAAAGAGTGTAAAACCAAAATAGGTATGTCACATACCAATATAACATTTCGACCTAAATGAAGTGTTTTTCTTCAGTTATACCCAAATCCTGCATGTAAATAGGATAAAAGTCCATAAATTGTATATAGTAAGCGTATTTAGTAGAAATTGCCCTAATTGTCTAAACCTACCATTCATGAGACAAATCCTAGCTAAATTGGTCTGAGGGATCTATGTGAGTACCTTAGACTCTTAGAGTAAATTTTCAAAAAGAGGTTTCAATTCTCCATTCCATCGACAAATTAATAGAAATTCCAATTGTTAGTTTACAGGTGAAAAAAACTCAAGACGAACTAAAGAAGGGCATCTATGACTTAAATATGGTGATTTGAAGTGAAAATCATGTCAAGAATCCAATGATGCAATCAATTTGCTAAAATTCTCTTCCATTTGAAAGATTTCTTATTTACAAGAAATTAAAGGAGATAGCAAAATTTGATTCTCCTTCTTCAAATGTCCAAAGTAAAAATATAAGCTTTCACATCTTTTGTAAATTCCATGAGAGGTTCCATAAAAAGTTTCAGAGTTTTTTAATAGTCAGAAAATATATTTCTGAATGGTCAACCACCAAATTCTACAATGAAAAATTCATAGGAATTATCCAAAATGTGATAAAATCTCACTAAAAATTAGCATATCTTCTTTTATGTTAATAATGCGCCCCAACAAGTTTCGTAGCATTTTGATAGTCAAAAGAATAAAAATTAACAAGATCCTTCAAAATCGACAAAATTGAAGATCAAACGGAGAATTGACTAGTGTATCGAGAGCACATGGAGTCGGATTGAAGTCAAAGTGAGGTATTTTATTATTCCCTTATACATACTAAAGAACCTAAGCTAATTACTTTTCATAAAAAAGTCAAACTTTAGAAGTTGAATTTTTCATCTATTTGGTCATTAAGTTTGCGCTAGGATTCTTTGCATTTTTTGCAAAGGAAAAAGGGGTGGAAATTTTTATAGAATAAAAATGTCCTTCTAAAGCCAATGGCACAATACATTTGTGATTTGAAGTTAATCTCCAAAAATTAAAAATTGGTCTAGCGAAAGAAGTCAAAATTGATAATTTGGGATTAAAATCCCAATTGATGAGATTACCTTGAGGAAATGAGAGGAGGTGGGTGCCCTTGGAAGAGTATAAAAGGGCACCTTTCTTCCTCTCAACTCACCTCCATTTGTATACTTGGGTTCATTGGGTCTAACTTATGTTGGAGTCTTGGCAATTTTAGCCAAAAAACAAGCACAACACCACTTGATGTGTGGATAAGAATGACTGTTTGCAGTAATAATGTTGATGTTCATACTTAGGAGGATAGAGATAAGATGTTATTATCCAACAAACCATTACAAAAGGTACATCGATATTCTTGTATGAAAGCTTTTGAAAAGCATTTTAGAGTTGATGATAGCTCTTCCAACCAATTGCCGACATATGATAGTGGTGTTGCATTTGTGTTCCAAATTCTAACTTCTAATCTTATAGATGTGTCAGTGCACTACATTGGAATATTGAAAGATACATTAAAACTAGATTATGGATCTCTTAGCAATCTTGTAATACTAATGCGGTATAAATGGGTAAAAAAAAAACAATCGAGGAATTCCAACATATATTAGAGATGATGTTGGTTTCCTTGTAGTGAACTTCTGCCACAAAATGCAAAGGATGTTTGATCTTTTCATATTTTCAAGCCAAACAACCCAAGTGGCAAGTGTTCTTTGCTAATAATGTGCTTAGGAAAGAAGATTGGAAAGTAATATTATATAAGAAACCTCATGCTTAACAAGAATTTGTAGATGTGTTCGTGGATACAAATATACAAGCTTTTGGTCTAGTTGCTCCAAAAGATGTACCTCCTCTACCTATTGTCCTGTCTCTAATTGAAGCCATAGAATTATCTATAGAGGACAATCTCCTAGCATCTACAAGATATTGAGAGCATTCATAGTAAATATTAATTTTTTGTTTCCAACTTTTATACTACCTTCACAGAGTTCTTTAGTCCAAACAAATGTTATATACAATTCTATGTAGTTGTTAGCCTTCTATAAAAGAAAGAAGCAATTAGAAATGAAGTGATCTTTCTTAGACTATACCACTATAGGTGAATAATATTATACGGCATACTTATTTGGTCTTCTAAAGTGTATGGCTTTACTAACTTTGGACCAGTTTGGTATACAAAAATGTGAGATTGCATCCTATAGTAAACTCATAGTGATCTTACAATCACAATTGTTTAACAAACTGAGGTTGTAATTACAATCTATAAATACACAACAAATTCTATAGAATTTTAACAAAGAATCCAGACTATATGTCTTGAAGTCAAATTCTAGTCAATAGTATAGTCATTTTCTAAATAAACGCTAATTGTTTCCTAGTTGCATTCCAGTTGTTCTCTAGTTGCATACCAGTTGCATTTTAGTTCTCCAGTTGTTCAACTAGAGAATGATTGTCATGACAATCATTCTCTAATTGCATGCGAGTTGTTCTCTAAATGCATGCCAATTGTTTTCTAGTTGCATACTAGTCATTCTGTAGTTGCATGCGAGTCATTCTTTAGTTGCATACCAGTTGTTCTTTAGTTGCATTCTTCATTTCTAGTTGTATTCTAGTCCTTTAGTTGCATTCTAATCAATTTTTAGTCAAATCTTAGTATACAGTTGTCTACATCAGCAACTATGATGAATACTGGATATAGAATACCTCACATTAATTCCTTAGTTGTCCGCATCAGCAACTATGATGAATATTGGATGTTGAATAACTCACATTAATTCCTTTGTTACACTTTTGTAACCTTATTGTTCATTCTATGACTAATTTGTGACTATAACAGTATATACATCAAATTTGGTGCAAATATAGAAGGCTATAGTAGTTGAATAGGACACATAGTTGCATTTCAGTTGGTTGTGGAGGACAAATTTTTCTTCCAGTGATTAAAGTATAATACACACTTGGTTTAAGTGCTCAGAATGTGTAATTGTATAAGAGTTTGTTGCTGTGCATGGGATCATGAATACTATGCCAAATTGTTTCAAAGTACTATTTCAATACTTCAAGATTGGCCATGTAAAATAATAGATTCAGTCATAGATTTAGAGGTCTTGCTATATTTGAGGAGTGATGGATTGATGGTAGGAATATTAATTCAGAGGTGATCGCACGCTATGGTCATCCCCTTGTCAAAGATATGAACCAATAAAAACAAGTACAAAATGTATGCATATAGTACAAAATATACAAAATTTTAGTATAAAAAGTGCAAATATTGGTACAAAATGGAGCCAAAATGTCATTTATATCAAAATTCAATGGTGGCCTATCTAAATCAAAAGGCTTTTTTATAGATTCTCACATTGAAAATTGAAAAAACATATTTTGAAATCAAAATTTAGGCCTCGTACTAAAATCATACATTTGTAAGGATAATTCTTGTAAAATTTTCTAAACCCTAATTAAATGTTAAGGCATTGTACTCAAACATTAGAACATTGAATTTACTATAGTTCTTTGAATTGCAAAAATGAAACCCTAAACTTAACACAATAAGTACAACAACGCAACAATGTTAAAGCTAAATTTGTGATAATACAAACATTTAATGTTTGTACTCCATATATTCATTTAATAGATGAAAGTCACTTTTTGTTATGCAATTTTCAATGTGCACAAGATGTAAGACTTTGCTTCATTTTTTTTTTAAAAGTGACAAAAATTATTGTAAAATTAACTCCAAACTTTCATACTATGACTACTATAGTGTGCTTTTGGAAAATTGTAGTGTGCTTTTATCCCAAGAGACCTACATATATAGACCTGAAGAATATTTATGCTCTATTTGACCACAGTTTTGGTATATTCTCGATGAAAGCAAGGTTAGGAAAGAATAGAAGTTTCCTATACATTATATTGAGACTTTTCACACTCATTTTTATCTTTGATTCAAAAATAAACTGCTTTATTTCTTTATTAGTATTCTTTATAAATAAGTAATAACACCAACTTTTAAATTTTCATTTTAGAATCACTATTTGAACATTATTTATTCTTGATTTCAATTATTATTTTTGTAAATAAATTTACAATATCTAAGCATTCTGTCTCAAAATCTGCAAAAAGTCTCAATATAACGAATATGGACTTCGAGTAATTACAATAGCCCAATTAAAAAACCCTTTTGTAACTCATGCAAGTTCTTAGTGTTTGGAAAAAAAGATATATATAATGAAATATCACAAGATAGGAATTTCAAAGTTTTTGGACTCTCTATTTGAGCAAAAGCACAATAAAATTTAAACATAAAACTTGGGCTATGTACAACGCCAAATTTGTTAGAACGGCAAAATTTCAAGAGATTGGCACTTTCCAAGCACCTGCCTAGCAACTCTACACCTGTCCCGTCCTAACGTGCGCACGAATTACTGACGCCAATTGCATGAATCAAGGCAAGTACGTGCATCCCCACAATTAATTTGAATACAAACCAATTTTGCAGCTGAGCTAGCCAGGTCCCTGTCATTTGCGAGCAAATTTCCCTCCACATCGGGACAAGACGACTCACCACGAAACTACAGTTCCATGGCTCAGAATTCAGCCATCAGTTATAGCAAAGATCAGTAACAACGTTGGTCGTGCATGGTCCGGGGACATGATCGATAAGGAAAGTGCAGATAGTATCACTCGATTCACGTCAATGGAGCCGACCATTGACAAAAAATCACAAATTTCTCAGTTAGTCCGCATGTAGTTACAATATATCTGCTAAAACAACGAATTCTCCCTCAGAGCAAGTACGCCTGCATCCAATTGAATGAACTCAACTCTCCGATCCCAGTATTACAAGAAGTCAACAAGTACAGCATCTTCACTTCGGATCCATTCACGATTCATTCAAGCTCACCAGGTACAGGGTGGATATTTCACCTATAAATCAAGCTCAATGTTGGCGTAGTTCTCAACAATCAGTGACCGTTTCAATTCCCAGTGCTTCCATCAGGGATCGCTCGGTCAGTGCTGGCGGTGGCAACTCGGGGATTCATCAATTGCGTTTGAATTCATCTGCTTGTAGATCGACTGTTAATCCGTTCGTTTAGTGTCTGAAGGTCGGCTCCCGATTTCTAGCTATGGCTGTCGCAAATTGGAGCACCAGCGCCACGATGAAGGCCGTCCTGCTGCCTTTGATTCTGGTCCTGCTGGCCGTGGCTGCTGGAGCTTCCAACGCGGAATTCGAAGATGGAGGAGCGGTGGCGAAATCCAGAGGTCGATTTTCGGAGATTCCAGTGGGACGCAAGCTACTTGGATTTATCAATCTCTGCGGTCCCTATTACGACTGCAAGCCTCTTCTCCCATTTGCCAAAAATGCCAGCTGCTGCCCCGACCCATTCGGCAACCGAGTGTGCTATGATGTAGGCGGCTCTTTGGTGGGCAAGTGCGGATCGTGTACCACCGTGTGCAAAGTCGGACAAGTCTGCTGCGGAGGTGTCTGTGCAAACCTGCTGACTGACAAGAACAATTGTGGATTTTGTGCACATAAATGCGGCGGCTCGTTGAGTTGCAAGAGTGGCTTTTGCGGTTACTGATCGATCGTTTGTCGGAAAAGCATGAAGTCCTAAAGGCTAAAGTCCTATATGATCAGCTATTGAATGCGTGCGATTGACAATGCAATCTCGCTAGCATGACATGTGTTCGTGTGGGCTGAGCCACCGAATATAAGCATAAAGGAGACTGTGGCTGGTAGTAGTGAAACATATGCCTCCGTGCATATAATTGAGATTCAAGCTAACTGGTCAATTGTATATTGATGATACCGTCGTACATTCAAGTAGATTGTGATCAGAAATAATACCGTTGGTAGGGTGATCTCGATCCTTGTACACATGTATGTTGTGGTGACTGCAGATAACTTGGCTTGATCTCTCATTAGCTTGACAATAAGTAAAGATGGCTGCCACGCACTTCTTTTCATAGTCAGTTTAAGAAAGTCTTTGGGGGTAAAGCTTCATGTTGAAACATAATACCCGGGGTGACACCCTGCCGGTCTTCCTGTCATCCTGTGTGAGCCTGGGTCTGGGGTGTCAAAAATGTCTGGGGTGTCAAAAATGTCTGGGGTGTCAAAAATGTCTGGGGTGTCAAAAATGTCACAGGTCTTCCAAAAAGTTTGAGTGTCCCATGCGCTCACCTCCACAAAGATTTCCACAAAGATTTGACTTGTTATGGGGCAATGGTCGGCTTGGGGTATCACTATTTGGACACACTAATTACCTTATTTTTGTTTAAAACGTCCAAAGTTTGACTAATTTATTCATTTTGATCAAGTAAGAAGATCTTAAATATTTAAAAAAAATTCCTACACCTCAATGGGATCAAGATGTATATTCCTAATAAGTTTTTTTGCTTAAAATTTTAATTTTTGGATCTTTTCATAGAAGTGAGAAAAAATGTTGAATTTTGAGATTTGCAAGCATCATAGCGCACAATTTATTAATTTTTTGTTAATAATTAAATTATTTTATGTATTGAACCACTTAATGTCAGTCATATTCAAAAATGATATTAAAATAAAATTATTTGATATTCCAAATGCTTGTTTTGGAGGATTCTAGGTACATCAGACAAAATCTATTTTTTTAATTAAAAAATCCATTAAAAATCTTTAAAATTCTTTGATCGTGATGATTTTTTTTCTTGATACATTACAAGTGTAGGTCATGGTTGTCATACTAGACAAGTTACTATTCATTTCTTGTCTTGTAGGACAAATTACTATTCATCAAATGTACCTCTCAAGTACATTTGATGATTAGTAACTCGTCCTATAGGACGAAAAATGAATAATAACTTGTCCAGTATGACAACCATGGTGTAGGTAGCTAAAACCACATTTTTTGAAATTTCACTTTAATATAATTAAAAGATGAAGTCGTTTGACATACTACAATGGACTAACATTGTAGTTCAAACAACATTTTTGGGTACCCCAAGCAGACCATTGCCCTATGGTCTTAATTCTCACCATATATGAATCTGTTCACTATAAGTTTTCTATTAGTAATCTACAAGAATCATAGCATATCATAGTTAGACTTTTCTTTTTAATTGTTTGTCAAAGGGTACTTCTTTTACGAGCAGGTCACACATATAGATCTTTCAAATAGAAAATGTTACCCCGCCTTTCAAAGGAATGATAATTTTGGCTTTCCACTTCCAAGAGAGAAAAACAAAATGAATAATGAAATGATATAATACAAATTAAGTCTAAATGTAGTGGCCATTCATAGCTACTCCTCTATCCACAATGCAAACTTCAAAGTTTAGAAATATGGATATTTGTCAATGTAATTATTTTATTTTTATGACACAAATTATGAAACAAATTCTATTATTTCCATTGCAAAGGAGTAAAATACAAATCTATCAGGAAAACCAAGGCAAACCAAGGCAGACAAGGACTAGACTAGATTGACTAATAGGAGGGGATGCTGGCATACTACAATACAAAGAGAAGTCACTCGACTAGCCACATGGCAGAATCCTTCATGGAGGCTAGAATAGCCACTATGTTTGTCAATTGAACTTCTAACATCTTAAGAGTCAAAAATTACTTTGTGTGGTTTAAATTGGAGCCTCTCACACTGCAAGAATTGAAGGCATAGTTTGCCACCAAATTAGTCATAATTTCTTTGATGAACATAAATATGTAATCTATATTAAAAGACTCAATGTCCAAGTTCAATGCATTTCTAACCCTTAAATGCCTTGATCCTTTTTCAAATTTTGGAACATTTCCACTTATCTAAGTTATCACTTTGTACAAAAACATCATTTATAGGAATTTCATAAAATTGATCATTAAAATTTTTTAGGGAGGTTACCTTTTCAACATTTAAGTATTGCATTGGATGAATGAGAAGTTGGTTCGAAGACTAATCAATGCCTACAAGTTCATTGTTTAGAATACGGATGTCAAAGCATTTAGGGATTAAGCAAGTGCACTAAATGTAATTCAAGTTTATAAAACCTTGAAGTTGTTAGTGATTTCAAACATTGCTCATAAGGAAAAAAAATTGATCTTTCATTGCAAAAATGTCCAAATGCTAAGACCACAAATACCCTTTTTGTAACCTTCTAGTTTAATGAACATTGCTTTACACTTTTAAAATGGTGTTATGGTATGAGAAATATTTTTTTTCTTTTCCTACATGCCAAAAAGAACATTTTATAGGTGTAATTTTTAGAGTTGCATTTGAACTACTTTCAAAAGTTTGGGGAACTATAGGGCGTGAAACCTTTGAAATGACACCAAAACGAGTGTAAAATTTACACCTCAAATCCTACTAGCCAAAGATTTTTATAGTTTCATAGTCACATTTAACCTCCCTAAAAATTAAAACCTACTTCCTAAATTGCCAAAAATAAAAGTTTTTAAATATAGATTTTATAAATCTAAATTTAACTACTTTGATGATATATATAACTATAGAAGGATGGCAACATAAGATGTTTAGGCACAAATGTATAAGTGAAGGCAAAAATTAAGGCGACCTTGGAGCTCGGGAGGTGTACTCTTCCTTTTTTTTTGATGTTAACATGTGAACAAAACTTTGGACCCCTATATACTTTTTGAATTTTAAATAAAATTAAATGAAAAAATATGAATAGATTTTTCTACTTTGAAAGTTTATGTTTTGAATTATTGATATTTTTATTTATTAATAATAATTAGTTACAAATTTTTGAAGTAAAAAGATACAATGTAGAATTGAAAAATAACTTTTACACCCCTATGTAAATAAAAATTGTCTACAAAATGAACAAAAATTCCTAAAAATAACTCTCTATTGAAATCTCATTTTGAGTTGAATATTGATGCAATGGTCATCTAAATGTGTTCCTTTAAAAATATTTGAATTAAACAAACATGCCATTTTAGTGCATTTTTAACCTCTTCTAGAAATCATTCCATATTTTATTTGAGTTTGAAATTTTGGGAGTAGAATCCTATAGTCATTAGTAAACAATGCTCAAAATTTGAAGTTAAAATTATAGTTGATTAGAAACCACTTGTTCGCACATGGTTTGTTGTAGTAGAACTAAGTGCACCCCCTAGGCCTTGGAGTACGAACATTTAGACAAGGCGCAAATGTTGGACAAGCACATGGATACATGGACTTGAAGTTTACTTGAAACTTTGTTGCACTTCAAGATTTCAGACAGATGAGGCACAAACACAAAGTAGGTATAGAGCAAATTCTATGTACTTGAGCAAGGAAAATATTAAATTGGGATAGAAATGCTATTAGATTAAGGCAAGGACACTATCAAACAAACATAAACTCTATTTAGTTGGAAACTTGGGATGCTATTATATATGAATAGAAATGCTCTTTTGAGTTGGGGTGGAGATGCTATCAAACAAGCGTGAATGTTATTAAAAAAACAAGAACAATAAAATCCATAGCAAAACTAGGATTTCTTTGGGCCTGTTACATAGAATTTGGCATAGGATTCTTTCTTTCCATTCAGAGTAGGCTACATTTCATTGTTAGGAACTCATGTTTGCACAACTTTTACATGAATATTAAATAGATAAATTAAAATTTTAATATCATACGAATTGTAAATGAATTGAAGAAAAAATTTCTACTCTTAAAGCCTAAAAGAGAATGAGTTATTTTATCACAAGAATATACCAATTTAATTGTTGAATTGAATATAGGGGATTAGAAAGGTGGCGCTTCAACCATTTTTTTCCTTTAGAGGAAATAATCTCATGCTCTAAAGGACACACTGTAGAGCATGTTGAACACATTACCACCAAATTATGAAGTAGTGTACAATCAAGTAAACACCCTTACAAGCATGCTAATATTAAAAAAAATTGACCATACTATTGTCACAACATGAGCAAAGGTTACAATTTTGCCAATCCTCCAAACACTTATTATACAAATACACTAGCAGTACACTTCTAGTTTCGTGGAAATCAATTTGGTCCTTCCAACTTCTGCTTACATTGCACCTTTCTACTCTTCAACAATACCCATTGGTGAGACCTTCCTACTACCAATCTTATACACCACCCCACGTATATGATCAATTTCGTTAAAATGGCAAAATTCCTCTACTTTGACAGTTTTTACAATTTAGAGTGGGCAGTTTGAAGTATACAAACGTCTTAGATGTCTGAAATCTATACAATTCTTAGATGTTTGAAATTTATACTTGTAATGGATGTCACCTTTTCAATTAAGAGCAGGTAGTCTAAAATTTATAGTAGTCATAGATTTCTTAAATCTATAAAAGTCCAAGATTCATGAAAACTATACCTATTCTAGATGTCACTTTTACAATTCACAACGGGCGGTCTGAAAGTGGCACATGAAATGTTGCCATTTTAACAAAAGTGCCCATGTACTATATAATTGATGTAGTTTGGAAGGACACTTCATTTGTGAATGTCAAAAATTGGCACTTTATATATGACCTCATTATAATTTTATCCACAATATAGAAGAAAGCATGGACATCATTGATAGCATTGATTTTTAATTCGCAAGAACATGGATAATTAATTGATTTTGCATGCTTACAACATGTTAAATTAGTGGTGATCCTTACTCCACTCAATTAGAAATAGCACCTAGTTCTACAAAGGTATAAACAACCAGAAAACAACTTTTCTTAGTTGAAGGGAAGGATAGTGTTAATCTTAGCAATGATGTTCTTCTATATCAAGGTACAAATAATATCAAAGGCTAAGGACAATGCGATCTAGAGCTAGGGCTTTATTGGTACATTATTTTTAATACCAAATTCAAGCCTTGTACAGTGGCATCATCATCAATAGCTCACCTTTGGCGCTAGAGACTAGTCTACTTGAATTTCTACAATCTCTAGTCCATGGGTTCCTACAATGTTGCAACCAATGTTCCATTCATTTCTAGCTCTTATGACATTTGCAAAAGTTGCACTGCTAGCAAGTAGACCTACTTGGCAACATCTAAGGTAGCATCCCACCTGCATATAAAGCTACCTTTGGAACTGATTTATTTTGACCTTTGTTGAAAATTCAACTAGTTTCATTGGAAGGCAATTTGTGCATTGTAATGTTTACAAATGATTACTCTCGTTGTGGCAATTTTCAAACCCTCAAGAGGGTTTGTACCACATTCTACTAAGGTGTATGAAAAGACTATGCCTCCAAGCAATGGACTCTATCCTAAACTATCCTAATAAATATTCTATTTCAACTTCAAAAAATCATAACTATTGATCTACAACTTGGAATGACATGAAACAACAAATCATAGAAGGAGAAACAAGATATCTACCTAGGAAAATACTAGATGATGAGGTTGAGAATACTCTTGCAACCAAATTTGACTTTAAAGGTCGTTGTTGTTCTACCGCTTAAATATCTCACTCAACTTTAAAAAATCATAATTATCGATCTACAACTTGGAATGAAATGAAACAACAAATCATAGAAGGAGAAGATAGAGATCTATTTAGGAAAAATACTATACGAGGAGTTTGATAATACTCTTGCAATTGAATCTGACTTTTAGAGGCCGTGCTTGTTCCACCGCTTAAATATTCTACTTCAACTTTAGAAATCATAACTGTTGATTTACAACTTGGAATGATATGAAAAAACAAAAATAGAAGGAAAAGACAGAGATTTATTTAAGAAAAATAGTAGATGAGGAGGTTGAAATTGTTCTTACAACCGAATTTGACTTTTAGATGTTGTCGTTGATCCACCGCTTAAATATCTCACTCAACTTTAAAAAATCATAACTATTGATTTACAAATTGGAATGTCATGAAACAACCATCTATAGAAAGAGAAACAAGAGATCTATTTGAAAAAATATAAGATTGTAAATTTATCTTCAAATTTGAACAGCAATAGGGTTTCAAGCGTTGCCTAAGGTTTACAAACCTTCCTATTGCTCTAAACTTAATCTCTCTTTTATCTTCCTATTCCTCAATAACCTTCTCCTTAGTCACTTCAAGAGAGTTAACAAACTCTAACACTAACAAGGATCTAATCTCTAAAGGAAAGAAGAGAAAGAGAGAAGGAGACCAAAAAACAAAAAGAGACATGAGAGAAAAAGGCGCCTCCATACAAACCCTAGCTCTTAGTCTTCATCCTCCTTCAATGTCCTTCAAGTCTTTTTCTTTCACCTAGTCTTCTTCTTCCACTTAGTCTTGATTTGTCTAGTCTTTATCCTCCACATAGTCTTGATTAGCCTAAGCTTTGTCTTCCGCTCAATCTTCATCTTTTGTATAGTATTGGGTTAACCCCTAAAGTCCCAAAGTCCCTATAGGAGACTCTTGGGATTTTGGACAAACTCATGTGATCTTAATTTTTGACATAATTTTTTGAAGCTTGTTTTGAAGACAGGAAATCAGATTAGCTTTCTAGGAATATAATTTTTATTTCCATTGGTGCTTGGAAACAAAATTTATGCCACCATGAGTCCAATAAGCAACTTGAGAGGCAACCCCAAAAAATCACAAAAAGTTAATTTTTTTAGTTTTTAATTTTTTTCTCAAAGATTATACTAATGTTTATATGTGAAACTTTGATTCATTCCATTTGGACTAGTGATGAGAAAGTTATGGACAATCTTAGTTTTTGGACAATCTAAACATTTTCTTAAAAAAATCTTGAATTTGTCACTTTAAATGCAAATATCTTGCAAATCTAGAAAATCAAAGTTTTAAAAAAAAATTCCACACACTCTTATACTAAGGTGAAAGCACCCAAAACCATCAATAGTAAAAGCACTCAAAACTATCAATTTAAGCAATCAACATAGTTGGAGGCATATTTTTGTAATATATGCAAGTGAAAATCATGAATATTAAAAAAGAATTAGATTTTTCGGACATTGTATGTAATTTCTATGATTTTTCAAAGTGTTGACTGCTTAAACCACTGAAACTATTCCATAGGTACCCTCAAAATTGAACCTTGCAAAAATCAGTTGTCAACAAATTACAATCAAATATGTGTCCTTTAAATGTGTTGACCAATTAGTGTTAAGCATGTGAAGGATACATTCACCAAAATCTAAGGACATAATTAGATGAGTCTAGGAACAAAAAATAGGAACATGTGCAAGAATGGGTGTTTCTACCTTAGTGTAGTACAAGATCTTATGGTTAGATGTATAAAAAAAACAATTTTAAAAATTTCTTGCTCTTTGCAATAGAAATGACAGTTTTGAGTGGCCTTGGGATTTTAGGGATTAAAGAGGAAAAGTACTGAAACAGAAGAACTTCGGTTTGTACAAGTTCTGAATCACTGACTCATTTGCCTTCTGGCAACAAGGATGAATCACTCAATGATTTCTTTTGATCTTTCATTGTCCAGCATTGGATGCACTTGCATATCATTATGAACTCATCTCTCCTCACATTTGAGACGAAAATTTAGAAAGTCGTGCCGGTCACTTGTGTTCCACTGTCGCCACTTTTAATTCTGAAAGGAGGACGAAGATCAGTGTTGCACGCAGATTAGACATCCTTGATGAAAGGTAGGAAGTGTCTGCAACACTGAACGGGGAGTTTACAAAGGGACTCAGCTTTTTACCGAAATGTCATTCCGTAGTTCACCATCGTCATTCGGTTGTTGCCTAAGCTTAGTCATTTGATTTGGTTAAAAACCTAATATTTTTTTACCATTCCAGTCATTTTCTTTAATTTTGCAAAAACATTTGGTTAAAAAATTTACAAATAAAATACAACTTAGTTCCAATGTTAAGTTCAAGGCATCAATTCAACAAAATTTATTTGCACACTACCGTACTTACATAGCAAGCTTAGTTTAAAATTATTAAGAAAAAGTGTCAATTTGTTTTGCCAAATCTAATCAGACCACAAATACAATCCTACAAATAAATGTAAACATGATCTGATGTAGATTTTTAAGAAAATTAATTATAATCCATTGAGTCAAAGACAAATCTACCATTTGACCATCTACTATTAAGAAATTTTTTGATGGCAAATTGAAGGAATTACTTCATTGGCATTTAGTGAGAATAAATAGTTGAGAGGTCTTTTTAAAGATGAATTATTAAATTCTAGTTTGGGTCATAAATCCTTAAAGGATATAGGACAATTTGAAGATGAGAGTTTGGCTACTCATTGTCAAAAATGCAGGAATTGTCATGAATGTTGAATTTCAGACCTCATTTTAACATAGTAGGATATCTTCTTTTAAAAAACTTTGAACTAAAAAAAGTTGGGAATCAAATTTAAATCATATATCCAAAAATCTGTTTGAGGTTTTGAAACTCCAACTAAAAGTTATAGACAAATTTTAGAGAGGGTGTTTGAAAATGTAAAAAAAAATTCTTTCTAATCCCTCTTTGAAACTTGTCCATAACTTTTAGTTGGAGTCTCAAAACTTCAATTGAATTTTTGGATATATGACTTAGCATGATTCCCCAACTTTTTTTAGTTCAAAGTTTTTTGAAAGAAGATATCTTATTATGAGTAAATGAGGTCTGAAATTCTTCTTTGAACACAATTCCTGTATTTCACTTAACTATGAATGATTAAACTTCTCATAATCCTAATTTTACATATCCAACATGGGTTGGTTTACCTCCTACCACCCCACTTGTATAAAGAGCTTGCCCTCTCTCCTCAAGTCACTTATGATTATTGGACTCGGTATCCGTCTAAGACAATTAATGGACATAAACTTCTCACTTGAAGTTCAAGGAGGTTATATCTTTGGGTTCCTCAACTGGGAACCGGTAGGTGCCTTTAAGGGGCAGTTAAAATCCGGTTTTACTTAATGGAAAAAGAGTGAAAATCCATCATTTTATTTTCATAACCAGTTCATTTCCTATACTCCTATTTTTCTGTTCGGATATACGACCTAAAATTTTCAAATTAAATCGGTAATTTACCAATTTCACTCGGCTGATTTTCTATTGGCCGCCGGATCTCCCCGTGCATTGGTCTGCAAAACAACTGGACAAAGCAAACTCCATATTGAGTTTCCAGATCTCACCCTTTGAATGAACAGTCAAGCTATTTGACAATCTACTTTCTTCTGGTGAGCTTTCACAATAATTTCCTGTTTAATAACACATCGCTCATTGTAAACCTGAGTCACCTCGTTCGCCGCCAATGGAGTGAAACGGGCTAAACATCAGAACTGGTGGTCGATAGCGACCAGACAGAGGCTCGGGTATCTGCATTAAAATTCAGAACTACGCTGTCTGGAATTCATCCAACAGTCTATGGAGGTGTGTCCGCGTCACTGCTGGCCATGGTGAAGATTTTCCGACCACCCGTGCCTTCAAGCATAGACAAGACCTGCCCAGCAGCCTTGCACCCGCTTGCAATGCACTTGCCCACAGATAAACCACCTTTATGATTGCCTGCACGGTTAACATTCACTCTTCACATAAGTTCCAAAAAGTATCAGTCCTCAGCTTACACCGATACTGCTAAGAATGATGTCACTCGTTTAGGGTTGATCATCAAGCATTCGAGCAATCCATGTGCACTGCGTGGAGACACTTCAGAACCCAAGCAATACCTCAATTGTTCATGACTTTTTCACATATGGCATCATACAAATAGACTCCAAGCTTGGTTTGTAAAAAAGGGCCAGGAGGCCCGAGACAGATATCGGGCATAACCTTCTCCTCCAGACTAAATTAGGACTGTCAGATCTTCGAGATCTATGACTCGCAGAGTGCAGGGGAGGGGAAATAATTCTGAGCCCTCCTCTTTTCCAACTGACACGCACCATGTAGCTATGAAAGCAATAGCAGAGGATTATGAAGGGCAATGGATGTATTACCAGCGTAGAACAGGCCAGGGAGGTTAGCTTCCATCTTCTCAAGGGAACTCAGGAATTCATTAAACCCCAGACTGTACTGCGGGAAAGCTTGCTGCCAGTAAATATGTCTGTCAAAAAGTCAGCAAAGGATGATCAGTTTACAGCACTTCAGGACTTGACACGATAAAGTTATAACTTCAAAGAGCAAGTGAGAAGAGATGCAACTGGTTCGAGGCACGGCACTTTGACTTACTTCGTGGCAACAGGAGGACCTTGAGCTCCCACAAGCTTCCGCAAATCCGTCAATGCCACTTCTTTTACCTCGTCACTGCCACATAAGACAAAAGGAAGTTTAGTTTTCGGATTTTAACCCTTAAAGGCCCAGAGCAGGAAGACCATAAACATGCTAATAGAATGACAAAAGATGCTTACAAGGGGGCGGATGCTAAAGCTCTGCTTCGACTGCCTCCAACAAAGGTTGTGAAGACCACTTGACCAGGCGGGGCACGATCTGGGAACATGGATGATGAAAATAGCGTACCTGGACAAACAATGACAAATACTTTGAAATTGATAAATCTTGTCATGCGCAACTACACCAAGTACCAAAAAGTACAAAACGCCAGGTGATCAAAAGGGTAACCGCTATTATTTGGGGGGCAGTATTCTGGAAATGTGATTCTAGAGGGGTCGTTTGATTAAGACAAGTTAGAATCTAAACTGTAAGAGAAATACCAAGAGTAAAAAATCCGTTCTTTTGCTCCTTTCGAGGAACAAGTACGCCGAAACCTGTCAGAGCGTTCTTCACATCAGTTTCCTTGAAGGCCGTCACAACCACTGACATGGGTTGATATACTACCTGCCACACCCCAAAAAATCATATAAATCTGAAAGTTCGATTGGGATCAAGTCAAATAGTGGACAGAAAACAAAATAGGTACATCAGAATACAATGACATGCAGTTTTTCAGATGTCTACTAGACGATTAAGCACGAGACACAACCAATTAAAACAATATCCATCACCAGCTGAGGGATGAAAATAATAGTAGCGATGTCAAAGGACCTCTGGAACGAAGTCGAGGGAATATGGTATACCGTCCTTCTTGATACCTATTTCTCGCATGTTATGCAACGGGGTCTGCAAACACCAAGTACATTATTGTAATACCCAAATCCCACAGCTTGGATGGTATTTCCTCATCGAGCTCCTTGAAAAAAATCTACAATTGGAACTAGAAGATAAGCTTGGAAGACAAGCCTGAAACCACAACAATTAAGTGCAGAAGGAAATCAAACATAGCTTGAAGGAAGGAAATAAAGTCTCAGAAACTTGCAACACTTGAATAACAGATGGGGAATATAACATAGCTTCAAAGAAAGAAGGGACGACGTACAGTTAAAATTACAGCATCAAAGTGTTTCTCCTCTGGCTGTGAACCTTCCTTGCTGTATTTTATAGTCCAATTATTCCTCAACGGGTTTCCTTGTTGGTTGCTTGCAAGGCTCAACACAGATGAATTCAGCTCCAAGCTGTCCTCGTCAAGCTTTTCGCTTAGTGCATGAGCCAATGTCTGCGTAAATATCAAAACACACATTCTTAGGTTAGGTAAAAATGAGTATAAACCAGCACCTACGATTCTTACAAGAAAGTCCATCATGCCTAGCAGGCAATTTCAGTGAAAATTTTACATAAAACATTGAAAACATCAACTATAATTGGAGCAAAGAGGTACATCCTAGAGGAATTCAATTCCTTGAACTGATATTAAATGATGGTAGTTGAAAGCGGCGGCTAAACCTGACAGTCATTCAAATCAAGCATAGTAACTAATGCATATCTGCTCCGGAAACATAATGAGCCTGCAGTACCTGCATGCCACCGAAGAATGAAAATGAACCTCGAGGTCGCTTCTTGGCTGAAGTGACTCTCGTGGAGTCACTATGAACTTTGGAACTATCATTCTTTGATTCTCTTTTCTTCTTCAAGCTTGACTTCACCCCTCCAACCAAAATTGATCCATAACTGCACACTAGTCCAAGTTCAGTGCACTTTACTTGGCACTCTTCGATTCGTGGTTAAAAGAGAGCTCTCAACTTCCCTAAGGGTAATATTCTCAGCTATTGCCTTTACATACCCCCTTTACTTGAGACCGAAATTGCACCAGGTTATATTTCCACGCACGGGCCTATGTTGTAAGCAACAACTTCACACGTGGGGAGTGGACAAACAACGATGTAAACTATGATTCTCCAAAACATGAAACAAGTCATTTATGGATAATCTGCTTGCTTGAGAATCAACATCCACCGAGAGTCATTGAGACTGACCTCTCCTCAATCGCAAAAAGATCTGGAAACGCGTGACGAATCTGGTCACAATCATGAGCAAACTTAGTGCAAAGTTCTAAACCAGCCAGTGAAATGCGTTTAAGAACAAAGATACTAGAGGAAAACAAGAATAGGTCGAAGCGCATAATTTCTGAAGGTCATATCACAAATATGCAGGTCCACGAAGGATCTTGAAAGGACAAGTTGGTGTCAATGAAGAGTTGAACATACGGAGACAGAATCGGGGTCTGACCCACTTGTCCCTGCTATGAATGGATCCACAAGATAATCCACCACCTGTTCATCGAATCTCAAGATTATTAGCAAATGCTATGTACTTTTCATTTGATTTAGCTCATGAGGATATAATCAAAGAGAATCAAAGCACGACATCCTTAAGCTTGAACAAAGCATAAACGTTTAAGCTGCACGAGAAGTTAAAGAAAATGAAGAAACCTCACCTCACGACCAAAATGCCTCGTAAAAAAATCCGCGACACTGCATTTCATGACAATCCCAATAACGATCTCATAATATTAAAAAAAATTTAGATTGAGACAGTCGCTTCTAGGACGGATATTGACTGGACATCATTTCCAGTTATATTCGTCAACTTGACTTCGCAGTTCCATACTCAAATACAAGGTAAGAATGACAGCACAACAGACCAGGCAATTACTTGTTTCAAACCTTTCATCTCGTCCACTCGACGAATCAACTGTTGAAGTTTCTTTCCGCTTCCAAAGAAATGGCTCTAAAAAGATTTGAAACTACATGCAAGAAGGAAAAAGGTTGTAAGTATCCCAACTTGGTCAGTTAAACGAAGGCGCCAACCCATGAAGAGTTGAATGTACAATACGAAAACCTTTTGTGATGGCTTTACTCAATAACCACACAAATTACTGACCAAAACCTTGAAAGTGAGGAATATTTATGGCCTTGGTCTCAAAACTAAAAGGTCTCTTGTAGGAGGTTAACCTTAGATTGAGCAGAAAGAAGCTTCGTAGTGATAAGGCCCAGAGGATTAGAAGGCAACTGCAAAACCACCACAAATCAATCCCTCTGTCTCATCCAAAGCACATCCGAGATGTTTAATTCAAAACTCAAAAAGTGTGAGAAGACGCACCAGTAGGGGCTTTCCGTCCCTCACAACATAACGCTTGCTCTGCATCACAGGCTATGACCGCAACAAGAGAAACATTCATCAAATTTATGAGCTTTTCACATTCGTCAGTGAAAAGATACTTCCGTAAGAAAAAAGTTAAACGATGTTCTATCAAACACATCTAAAGACCCAAATGCAGGACATGCTCAAACAAAAATCCTCACACAAAATTAACATTAACCCCCAAGTGCCCAGCCTTAAAAAAATAGAAATTTCACTTTAAGAGCTAATAGTCAACTATAGCAACATTCAAGAAATAATTGAATCAATAAAAAAGGTAGGATGTAATTTCTTGTTTCTATCGGTGCATATTGTTAGCTTTCTTGATCCTAAATGCTTTAGTTCATTCCAACGCAGTCGCTTTTGACCATTCAGGCACAAAGGGGTTATATTCCAGAAACTCGTAAGAAATCTCAGCCATGATGTATAAAATGGAGTAAAGTCAAGGCAACTTTACAACCCAAAAGAATTTGAGACCATACCCATTGCTGCTTGTCTCTCAATCCGAGCTGGTCGAGCAAGGAGGTGACTTCGGGTTCAGTCTCAATCTGCCATATCACAAACGAAGTTGCTTTCGTTTTCAGATTCGGATGCTGTGCAGTATCATGCTTGAAGGAAGAACCAGAAGGAATCCTATACGTGGTTGTAAGGCTATCGAAACTAAGACTTATTACTCAGAAGTAATGAGATTCAGTGCATATAATACCATAGTGTTGGGACCCTTCTCCCAAATGAGACCATCTTTCGAGTAACTCTGTATCTTCCCACCAACTGCATCCTGAGCCTCAAAGACGGTGACCGCAACCCCTTCAGACCGTAACCGATATGCTGCTGCCAGCCCACTTCGTTCAAGAAAAAGAAAAACATCAATACCTCTCATGAAGTGATCACAATCCAGCAAAAAACTGCGTTTAACCCCTAAAGTACCAAGGATTCATGCTTTGAAAATGACCAATTTGATTGTTTACACTGAAAAATAGAACTTAAATGGGAGCAGATTTCATATCACCAGATTAATGAATAACATTAATTACAATGGCCAAATAATTTTTTTAAATTAGACAAACGAAAGCCCCCAAATGAACTACTCAAAACTGCTACAACAGACAATTTCTTGGTCCTCTAGAGGTTGAAAAGGTCTAAGGGTTATGAGTACCTGATACCAGCTCCAACAACTGCTACCGAACCAAGAGACCGCTCTACGTGCCAATCACGAAAAGTTTGTGAGATTTGAAATCTAGAATTTTTGATAATCCAGAATGGTGATTGTCTTAACCCCTAAAGTAACAAAGATCCCTAGTATTAAAATGGCCATTCTGACTAATCATATTCTAAAAAGTAAAATCCAAATGGAAACCAAATTTTTATCACCAGAATCCAAGAAAAACATTGCATGTGTACGTCGCAAACTGAATCAAATACGACACAAGAAAGCCTCCTCGTGACCTACTCAAAACAGCTAAGCCTAATAAAAACGTGAGGCGCACTCTGGGCTTCTTGGTCCGTTAGATAGTAAACAAGCAAGTATGTCAAATGGACGATTATTAACCCATAACTATGACCGATTTTGATCATTTTTTCTTGCAGGCTTGCCATTGACGCAATCACTGACGATGGAAATTTAAAACATCCATTTCTATTGGAGTGAATTACAATTCGAATTAGAAGAGCCCTGTCCACAAGTTCGGTGCTCACGAAGCATCACTGCCAAACCTACGGGACATTGTTGGAATGTGAATAATCAATCACACAATGCAGGCTCGGGGACTCTTTAAGTCCTGTAGATTTCTCAAGCTTCCTAAACCCTAAACGTCTAGAATCCACTCAGAGGGAAGCACCATCGATCCCGCATCGTCAATTTGGTCGCAACCTTCACTTAAACGTACCAAAGAGCGACTAGCAACTTCCAAAGGCCACAATTGGTTCGGGTCTGATTATTCAGTTACACTCAGAATCTTTTCATTAGCTTTCCGCATGAAATTTCTACAGAGAAATCAATGAAACTTGAACCCACAGCTTTCAATTGAGCTCACCAGACTCGCAAAGGACAAAAACAGAGATACACTCGAAGACAATCAATCTAATCTCCAGCATTATCGAAAAAAAAGAAGAATCGAAGAGAACCTGAAGCTTGCATGGATGCACCTTCGGACCCCGAATCCGCCATAGCCATTATCCTGAGAAGTGAAAATAGCAAGAGCTTGCAACCTGCTGCCTTGTTTCAGAGGGCTCACCCTCTGATTGTGCTCAAGATTCACATCTTCAAGGATGCGAAGTCCCCAAAACAAGTCTTTTTCCGCGTGTCGATCTCCTGTTGGCATCTGGATTATCCATCCATTAACAGCATGCCCATTGGAACGGCCAGTGCGGATTGTGCCCACAGCTGACGCGCCAAGAGGAGCGCCCAGTGAAGTTTACAATCTAAAGAATTGTTCTTGCTTGAAAATTGAAATATAAAAAATTTCTACTTTGAATCCATTGAGATCTACCTCACATAGCTTCAAATGCATTTTCTAACATGTTTTTTGAGTTCTCCGTTGGGAAGTGAAGCACTTTATATACATACGAGGTAGAACAATCCATATAAGATATGTTAACTTGACTTCACTATGAGCACTCAAACTCCTACTAATTCTAATTAACAAATCTCATATGATGGATTGTTCTACCTCCTACCACCGTATGTGTATATAGTGAGCTTCTTTTTCAACACCAAAATTCAATATGAGTTGATAATCCTCTATCAATTTAATTTGGGACTCTAGTAAAGTTTTCTTTATTTTAAATGAAATCGCCTTTGAGCGCTTCAATTGTTCCAATAAAATAAATTTAAAAAAGATATTAGAGCTATTTTAGCACCGGTTGAAGGTTAGTACCTCGAATTTCAGGTCAAGAGGAAAGTCAACCCTTTTTGAGCCTTGGCAAGGCCCTCCATTTGGTTGGTTGTTTAGCACATTTGGCTGTGGCCAAACATTAAACATAGCCCTTGGTGTACCTCCCATGGGGAAACTCATAGTGTCTAGGCTCAGCCAATCACAAGATTTGCGCTACTTGTTGAGTTGCTGTGTGGATGCTATAAAATAGGTTGTTAGGTTGTTTTGTTTGTTTGTTGAGATCTCCTTGTTCGTGCATCTCCCGGTTACATGTTTGGTACCATCAAAAAACCCTCAATAAGGATGGATGTATAAGCTTTGTTTTGTGGTAATTGAACTTACAATGTGAAAGTTATGAATTTTTTAGTTATTTTTTAATTGAAATTTTTTTTTGATGTAGCAATAGCACAAGGCATATTAGTCCATCCATTAAGATAGGTTGTTTGTTTTGTTTTGTTTATTTATTACTGTGAGATCTCCTAGACCATGCATCCTTTGATTGTATGCTTAGTATTTTTGAAAAGACCTTGGCAAAAAGGTGCATGGACTTTGTTTCATAGTGTTTGGATTTATAGTTTGAAAGTTATGGATTTTAATAATTGGAAAATTAATTTTACTTTTCTTTGGTTGTGGCAACAACATAGAAGCACACTAGTCCATCCATTAATTTAGGTTGTTTGTTTTGTTTTGTTTGTTTATTATGGTGAGACCTCTTGCATTATGGGTCCACTTGGTTGCATGTTAGCTCCATTGGAAAGCTCTTTGTGAGGAAGGGTGCATAGGCTTTGTTTTATGGCAATTTGATTTACAGTGTAACAATTATGGATTTTTAAGTTATTATTGGTTTAAAAAATTTAGAAAATTACTTTTACTATTCTTTGGTTGTAGCAACAACATATGGGCATTCTAGTCCATCCATTAAATTAGGCAGTTTGTTTTTGTTTTGTTTGCTTGTTATAGTGAGATCTTTTACATCATACATCCTTTGGGTGCATGCTTAGTATCGTTGGAAAGCTCTTTGCAAAGAGGGATGCACAAGCTTTGTTTTGTAGTGTTTGAATCTATAGGGTGAAAGTTATTGGTTTTTGGAGTTTTTATAAATTAGAATATTAGAAAATTAATTTTACTTCTATTTTATTATACTGTGGCCATAGTATAAGGTATACTAGTCAATTTTTAAATTAGGGGGATGAAATGGTACATACGAAGAGTATGTTCATTATGGATCTTCTAAGAAGTTCAAATCAATTTCTAAATCATTTTCAAAATTGAAGAGGCAACATACCTCTTAACCCATAATTGCCCAACGCACTAAATTCTCATGTTGATAAAACTTTGAAGTTAAATAAAACCTTAACAAATTATTATTTTTAGTAGTTTATATTTTAAATTCTTTTTAGATTATAGTTTTAGCATTACAAATCCAATTTTGAAAATGAATGTTTATGATTTCTTTATTCAAGAATTTATGCAAGGGTGTGCATTGGAAATCTTGACTTTCTAGTGTTAAGGACGTTTACAAAATGAGCCTCAAATACACATTCAAAATTCATTTAATAAAATTGTAAAGTAGTTTTTAAATTTCTTATAATTTGCTCTACATTGAACAAATGCCAATAGGTGGATAAGTTTTATCAATTTTATTTGAATTGTAACCTTACAAATTCAAATTAGACATATTAAAGATCATGTGGGGAAAAAAACCACAACAATATCACTCACAGATTTGAAAAATTATAATGCTTGATTAGAAGGGTGTTAAAATTGTGAAAAGTGATTTAAAATCTTTCAATCCCCTTTTCACATATTAAATCTATAAAATTGGTCACCAAAAAAAATGAGGTTAAGGGGCATAATATGTATAATCCCAATCAATTTACAAATTCTCAAAATCTATTCTACAATTTTTTTAAATGAATTTCTAATGTGATTTTTTCTCCAAATTCTAGTGTATTCAAGGCTCATTTCCAAGAATCCTCAACACTAGGAAATCAAGATATACAATGGACACCCTTGCACAAAATCTTAAATAGAAAATTATAATCATTCCTTTTCAAAATAGTATTTTTGATGCTAAAACTAGATTTCAAAAAGAATTTTTAAAAATATATATAGTTACCAAAATAGAAACTTGGTTAGTTTTTATTTAACTTCAAAATTTTTTTGACACAAAAATTTAGTATCTTGGACATTTAGGATTAAACTCATATTTTTTCATGATTAACTTTTAATATTTGACACATTAAAAAAGGATTGAAAGACTTCAAATCATTTTCATGGATTCAACACCTTCGTTATCAAACATTCTAATCTTTCAATCCATAAATGATATTGTTGCGTTTTCTTTTCCTATGTAATCTCTTACTGATGTCTAACTTGAATTTGTACAATTATAATTTTAAAAAATTGATAAATTCTTTTTTATCAAAATGTTGTCTTCTTGTTCAATTTAGTGCAAATTCTAAGAAGTTCAAAAATGGAATTGAGCATTTAGGGATGAAAGGACTACTTGGTTACACTTCATTAGTTTTCTATATTAAAATATAATTTCAAAAATTTAATATTTTTATCATGCAGTATTATATATCTAAAATTTAACTTCATTTTTTATAATGAAAAATACTTAAATTAATCATAATTTTAAAAAATAATATCTTTATAAAATTATAGTATTTATAAAAATGATTAAAATAGTATAAAGATTTTAGAAAATGGAGATGATAGTGATACCATGATGTAATTGTTGTACTCCTTGAATTTATACCAAAAGAAATTCAATAGAAAAGTTCAAGAAGCGGTAGATTATAAGCTTTCAAGATGTCGCCTTTAAAGTGTCACAAAAATTACAAATTTAACAACTTTGGAAAAAATTCAAATGAAATAAATGGTAGATTATTTGAGTTACATTTATTTAGCCAAGCTTGAAGTGAAAATTAAAATTAAGAACTATATGAAATTAGGAATGATTTTTTACCATGTCCTTAAGGCTTGATTTTTCCTTAAAAAGGTTTAATTAGGTCCTTGAAATGTACTAGAGGCAAGGATTTTTGTTCTTTGAATGATTTCAAAGAATTGTATATAGGGGTTGCAAAATGGTACCATACAAAGCAATGAACAAGAAATACCGGCATTTAGTTACAAGTTAGTTGGTTGAAATCTAAAAATTCCGAATTGCGTTCAAAATCTTCGAAAAAACCCGGATCATTTTAGAGGAAAATAAGAGAATATTCTTTATTTTCTTAAGACCTAGCCAAGAGTATACTCCAAACAACTAGTTGGTCCAAGAAAATATAGGATCTTAGCCAGTTGAGCTAAATTTTCTCCCTAGATTGTAATATAGAGAAAAGTTCTCTCCTTGAAGTTTGAGAAGTAATCATAGACCAACCAATCTTTTTAGAGTTCATGTAGTGTACAATAAGGTCTAGTTCATTTACGAATTCCTAATCTCCTAGGTTGAAACTCAATGAACGTTCCTCAACTTCGTGCCCATGCTATAATTGCTATTCTACACAATCAACAGCCTGCACTTGTATGCGAAGCTAGCACCTAGTCCTCTATTTACAACAATTCATTTCGCCGCCATCTACACTCACATTCACAAGTTATGATTTTCCGAGTAGTTTTCTTCTCGTTATTGTCTCTCAAACTACTACTATCACCCTTTTGTACATGATGCCTCTACGTACACTCCCTTGCACACAATCTCTTGATGATGCTTTCACTGGAAGCTCATGCTTTTCTCCCGACTTCTCTTCTACACATCCATGGCTTTCCTCTGTTTCCCTGCTACCTCCGTTGCCTTACATTGCTTCCAAAGTAGCTGCAGCACTTCAGCCACGATTTCTCTTCTTGGTTGGTTTTGGGAGGGGGGGCATACTTTGTCCAATTGCTCTTGGTATCGTTAAGAGAGGCATAGCTTATGGGTTAATTCCCCATTGCGCTTCTTTCCTCGACAATCAGCTCAACTTCAAGGGCTTTTGCCTCCCCACGTGGTCTATGCACACTGGGCTTTTAAATTTGAGCCCAAGTTCAATTCCAATTGCAATTTCATTGGCAAGGCTTGGCTTTTCAACTTTGCTTTCTCCATTCAGGTGCATTTTTGGCTTTCCTTCCTCTTTTTGCGACTTGATTCATGAATTCTTTCATTCAATTATAATGAGTACAATTTCTTAATTCCATGTTCATGAGCATTGTGTTTTTGCTTAGATCGAAATGCGAACATGTACATTGAGTAATGTTGAGAGATGTCAAATCATTGGCATACAAGAAGGTGGTGTGAAATCAAGCTGCATTGCTAAATTTTTAAATATGCCACATTCCTTAGTGTCAACTATCCTCACAAAATGAAAATTGTATGGCCAAATTAAGACTGGGAAGCCAAAGACTTGACCTAGAAAGTTGTCTAATTGTAATGTGAGAGATCTAGGTCAATTGATCCATGAAGATCGATGCATTACTTTAGCAGCACTTGCAAGAACTTTTCAATATCAGTATACTGTGCAAACATACATTTGTAGGCTGGGATTGAGAAACTGAGTGGCACCCAAAAAACCATATCTTAGTAAAGGTCATAGAATTCAAAGACTCACTTTTGCTCGCAAATACCACCATTGGTCAACTGATTATTGGAAGAGAGTCATTTGGACAGATGAATGGAGCTTTGAGCTTGGAAAAAATTCTAATCAAATTCGGGTTTGGAAAAAAACTCATGAAAAATATACAAAGCAATGTCTTGCTCCTAGCTTCAAATCTAAATGAACTACAGTGATGGTATGGAGACGGTTTATAGGATTTGATAAGTGCCCTCTTGTTTTCATGCCGCAAGGTGAGCGGACTACAATGGATTTCGTTGAAAACATTTACGAAAGAAGACTCTCTAGATTTTATTTTATGCATGATGAACCACACAAACTTGTATTTATGGAGGACAGTGCCCTTGTCCATCGTGGAAAAGCTCTTGCAATGTGGAGGAGAGCTCACAGCATGAAAAAGTTAGATTGGCCTTCAAACTCCCCTGACTTAAACCTAATAGAGAAATTGTGGAAAATCGTGAAGGATTTGCTACGTCGCCACAAAAAGCCTAAGAGTAAACAAGAAATGATTGAATGCATTGAAAGAGTTTGGAATGGTATTACTTTAGAGCAGCTTCAAACATTGATCGCTAGCATGCTGGATCAAATTCAAGTGGTGATTTCAGCCAAGGATGGTAGTACTAGATGGTAGATAGTCTATGTTCAAAAACATAATTTTGTATGATTTTAAAATTTCAATGTAAATATTTCTTTCCATATCAAAATACTCTTCCATACAATTCCAACGCTATTTTCTATTCCAAAATCGGTTCATTTTTCTATATGATATGGCTCTCTGAAGTTTTTGAAATTTTCACCCAACAATGCTGGAACACAGAATTTGTAAATGAACTAGACCTTATTGTACATTCGCAAACTTCTCATGTACTCATTCTGTAACTTACTGGCGGTACTACTAGAATCAAATATTTGAAGTCATAAATGATTTTAATACAACTACCAGTTAGTATTCAAAATTATTTTGTATTTCATGAAAAATCCATTGTGCTGCAAGATTGATTTCAATTGCTCCAACAATTGAAGATAATATCTCATACAATCAATGAAAGTACAATACGTGCAAGGAAATTAAATAGACTACATCAGGAAAAAGCCCCCCATTGCAATAGTATTGTTGCAATACTGTTTCAATGCTTGAACAATCATACTACTAAAATCATAACTCCCTCTGCAATATCACAAATGCTACCATTAATACTAAGGGCTCGTGCTTGCTATGCTATGCATTCATTGTATCACATATTAGTAAAATTTTGATATGTTTGAATAGAATGCATGATAATGATTTCAATAAGTCCTTAAAATAATTATTTTAATATTTTGTAAAAATATTTTCAATCATGCATGCATAGAAATCGTATTTTCACACAATGTAATATTACAAAAATAGAGTAGCAGTTTGCAATCACTTCTATAATATCACTTTTTACAAAGGGTGATATTATAAAAATAATATAGTTGTTGCAATTGAGGTGATATTAAAGAAGATTCATAGGATGATATTATAGAGGTAGCAAATCCATTGCTTCTCTTGGCTTTACACTTCTTTGCACTCCTATGATTTTGTGCTTTTGTGAGGTTTGAGCTTTTATGATTTCAATTTTCTATTGCTACTACCAAATGATTTTGAGAAATTTATTCAATTGAAGCGATTTTGGATTCCACAACAATTAAGTTGTTCACAAAGTTTTTGAGATTTATAAGTTTTTCTTTTCAATTCTTCAATTTGGGTTGCCATTTTTTTTAACAATAGAGTCAAATTTCTAATGCATTCTAATGTATGTGTATTCTTTATAGTATTTACCATTGCATATGTTTCATTCATCATTCAATAAATTTCTATTGTACATTTCAATATATGCTTACTTATAAAAAAATTATACAAAGATTTTAGTCATTTTTATATGAAGATTTATTGAAATTTTTGTTTTGCATTCTATCTAATACATAAAAATTCTTATAAAATTCTAATGATGAATGCGTAGCATAGCAAGCATCAACCACTAGTAGACTACTAAAAACATACTATTTTCAGTACTGCAACAATACAATTTCAATGGAGGGTGTACTCTATCCATTGAAAACATACTGTTGTAGTATTGCAACAATATGTTTTTAGTACTCTACCATTCAAGCATTGAAATAATACTGTTGCAATCAAGGGATACTTTCCTGATGTAGTTCTAGGTTTAGAAGAAGACGAATTAATTCAAATTTGTAAGATTACACAATTTGTAATGAGGTATTATAATTAAATGCAATCTGATCTTTTTATTTATTTTTCTACAATACAAAATGAAATGCAGACACAAGTGGCCTAGGAGAATGCTGTTCGACTAGGAATAAGCCAACCAACATCACAAATTCACAATAGCAAAAACATAGGCAAATTGTGTATTATCAATTGTAATTATAGTATATTGTCAAGCTCCAAATTATATAGATTTTGGACAATATTCCTTCTGGAATGATCTACACTCCAAGCTATGCTACTGTCTATTTGTCCTCCACTAGAATTTTGCCTTCTTCTAGGCCTTGTTTTTGAATTCTTTTCCTTTGGGCCTTCTTCTTGGCCTCCTCGCAAATGCTCACATGTGTGAAGTGAGCTTCCCTTGGCATTTGAAACCTCAAGTCTTGGAACTTAGAGGCCAATACATGCACTCCATGTTTTGTAAAATTATAAAGGAGCTCACACATTGTATGCACGCAAAAGTCAAAGTGTGAGACTCCTCCTCCAATGACTCCATGCTTCATCAAGTGTTGAAGCACATGGAGGCCCTTGTGGATGATGGCTATCATTAGATGGTTGGATTGGGATTTCCAAAGCATGAACACAAGGATGTGGAGGCACGTGATGTCCAATTTGGGCATGAAGACATGGTAGAGGGTGGACTTAAGTTTGGTCTTGAGTACAGCCCTCAAGAGGATGGAGAGGCAGTGGTTGCTTTCCAAACACATTGCTCTTACAAAAAGCTTGAAGAAAGCATGAGTTTTTTTTTGCCCCCATCATGATTCAAGAGTGCATCAAGCTCCATGGCTTGATTTAAAGTGGAAAGCAAAGGAAATGACCCCAAGGATTGAGGCAAAAAAGAATTGAGAATGAAATAGAAAAGAATAGACTCATTAGAGGACTTTTGGGGTCCGGGAGAGGCCCTCCAAGGGTCTTGCGGGCAGACGCTGTCTGTTGACATTTCAAGTGAGCATGCTGTCCACGTAGGGAAGGATGTCATTGTCACAAGGACTTGCTGGAATGCCACAACGGAAGCGGTATCTTGAACATGATGACTTCTTGGAGCATGGAAATATTTTTTAATGCTTTCACGATTATTATTTTATTGTTAATGGGTTGCACCAAAATGGCGGTAAAGGCGAATCAGTATGCCAAGTGGGATGGAATTGGCGAGTGGGTGCATGCCATTCATCTTGTTTGCATTCTGAATTTAGACGTAGCTACATCTTCTACAGAATATCTTTGAAGTATGCATGTCAGGTAAAGGTCACTCCAAATTTGTAATTCCGGAAGAGGCAGCATCTCCAGGCTACCATACAGCTCGTTCCCTGACCGAGGTACATAGACAGCTCTCAAATAAAACGTCCCATCTTCCAACAAGTCCTTATATGCTCTCCCATTTTGGGTTGCCTCGTCAACCTCATGATGCATTACGAAAATCACATCTAAAATCGACATTGGAGGCACCCAATCTTTCCAGTAGGATGTGTACAGGTAGTTGCATACCCTAGGCTCGCTAGCAGCTACCTCTGGATCCAAATGAAGTTGTCGACGCTAATATGTATGCCGCACTAAGATGGAGTCCAATGTCATCACTACTTTGCCTCACATAGTATTGTAGCTCCAATGAAACTTCACGATATTGGCCTTCCATGTACCCGCATTGCTTTCGTCTCCATGCCTTTGAGAATCTCTTGTCCAGGGACCTCTTGATGCGGGCTTCAATGCCACCCAACTCCCAACTTCTAGTCGCAATGGAATCCATTGACTACTAGCATCTTGATCGTTGAAAATAACTGCTGCCTATATCTCTGCCCATGGCCACTGTGCCGCTGCCATCACTCAAGTGGATTACGAATGCTATAGTGGAAACTCAAACGCTGCTGAAGCAATGCGACTACCGTTGGACTCTAGCAAAAAAAAACGTAGCAGCTTCATTTACTAAATTGTCCGTTGACTATGTGAACCTAAATTTGTCTAGTCGTCTATTATCTCGCGCTTGTTGTCACTATCTCTGTTGATAGGGCTCCACCGTTCAAAGCCTAAAATTGTAAAATATTCCAAACCGGAGATTATAATATTGAACTTGAAACGATGTGGAATACATCACTCACGCGGCACAGTACAAATGTACCACTAAATTTTAGTTTTAAAATGCAGGGTATGGCAATGTACCACACCCGTGCTTCCAAGTACCGATGAAGTTTTACTGGCCGCACCCCCCACGATCCCAACTGGCAGCAAGCATGGCACCAATGGTGGCTACTGCCTAAATCGGCATGTCAGCATGGGCATCCCTCAACGCCTTGACCGCACAGGGCCTCTCCAAGAGCCCAAACATGTTCTAATGGTTTGGAAAGTCTAAGGGTAGGCAAGAGCAAAGAAGTAAGAAGAATGGGAGGCCTCTTGTTATTTATACTTGTAGCTTAGCACCCAATCAACTAATCACAATGTAAAAGGCAACCATTGGTTAGAGATTTTCAACCAATCATTATTAATATAAAAATAAAGGCAACCATTAGTTAGACATTTTCAACCAATCATGATTAATGTGAAAATCAAAGCAATTATTGGATGTATATTTTGAACCAATCATGAAGATTGCTTGCTTGGGAATATCTGTGATTTTTTAGGACCAAATTTACTTCCATCCGAGATATATAGTCAGGTCCAATTCATTTACGAATTGCTTGTTTGAGATATGTGTACATTTCCTTGTATAGCATAAAAATTTTCATGGTTTTACATAATATTTTATTGAAAATAAGTGATGATAAATTTTTTTAATTTGATTGCATAAATATGTAGGGAATATCCATATGCACATCGTTCATATTAAAAAACACCCCATTAAGTAACAAAAATATAAGCTCCCAGTAAGGGCTCAATTGAGGTGTCATATAACCAAACTTTGTGAAATAGATATCTCTATATTTTAAATTAGATCTTGGCAAAATAATTGTACCATCATATTCAAATGTACCAAATTAGTTACCACATGAGTGGCAAATAGAAAATCTAATTATATCAAAGAAATATCTATTCATACAACATTTGGACATTGTCATCCTAACACTTAAAATTCTATAGAAGGAATTGTAAAACTTATATAGAAAAACTTGCCTAGGGTCAGATGTGTATATGGATGCTCCCTACATATATCTACAATCAAACTGTAAAAATTCACCGCCAATTGCTTGCAATAAAATATCTTATAAAACCATGAAAATTAACCTAAAAAGTTCACCAAAAATGGAGATTTGTTTTTTGAAGTTGAAATTTTGTGGGCTTGAGTGCAATTTCGTAAGGATGCAATGATAATTATCTCTTCTAAAATCTATCAACTATACTCTACATTGTAAAAGAAAATTTGAATGGCTCAAATAGGCAGTTTGTAAATGAACTCGACCCGATTGTATAGCACCGGCGGCTTAACCTTGAAAGGACCAAGGCCTTTTTGTGCCAAAAAACACTCAAAATTGTCATTTCTATAGCAAAGAGTAAAAAAATTTGAAAATTGTTTTTTTTTCACATCTAACTATAGGATCTTACACTTGACTAGTATGAGAATGTGTGGGAAAAATTTCAGAATTTTTGACTGCACATATTGCAAGGTATCTGCATTTAAAGTGAAAAAAACAAGTTTTTTAGCACATTGTGTGACTAGATTTTTTGACTTTGAACATTTTTAACTTTAAATTTTTGCACTACAAAGTTTTGAGCTTTAAATATTTATAGTAGAGAATTGAGTTTAGAGTCTAGCAAAAAAACAATTCAAAAAATTTTAATTTTAATTATTAAAAAAATTGTTAAGTAAAAGTAGGGTATTCAAAAAATTTATGCCCAAATAATCTCAAAAGAGATACTAATCTAGGTACTCTAAAAAAAATTTGGTGCCCCCTCTCCCTTGTTTTGAGATTATTTGGGCATAACTTTTGTTCCCGGGCACCAATTGAAAAAAAATTACATTCCCACAAAGATAATCAGTTTTTCTATCTTCAAAAAAAGTTTCAAAAAATCAGAACAACAATTCAACCCAAAAGGTACATGCCCGAAATCCCATTTGTCCCCCCAAGGGAAGGGACAATGGTCATAGGGTTTAATGTGAGAGTTGCTGTGAACAACTATTTGGTTTACCGAGTGACTGGGATGTTCTCTGTGTGGATCGGGTCGTGGTGAAGCAGGCGGGGCATAGTTCAAAAGGAGCCGAACTGAGGCCTTGATTGAGTTCAGAAGTTAGTCTTTCGTTCCTATCTGACGCCTGCTTCATCAGCATGTCGGGGGTCTCCACACTGTTGACCAGTGGATCTTGCATTTGCACTCTACAATAAGCTTGATGGACAAGTGCCTTACAATCCATATGCTTGTTTCAGAACAATATGCAGCCATCACTGCAAAGAGTCCATTACGATGCTTGCATCATACCAGTGGTGGTCACAGGAAAATCCATGTAACTCACTTCGTATCCATTTATATTGGAGCTATGGTGAAAAATCTTCATGCTAATCGAATGTTAAATCCATAGCCTCTCCTGTGATTTCCACTATTACGGGAGGTTTAGAAAATCCGTAGTAAAATCTTGGAGAATCGGCTACACTACCGTTTTAGAAGAACTTGAAAGTCATGTGACATTACATTTATCAAACACTACTCAGCAATACCGCAGCAAAGACGTCACGACGTCTATGAGATACTGGACCATCCTCGCACAAACATCATAAACAGAAATGCGGGTAGAGAAAATCTTACAAAATACAAATCTTCACTGAATTTGGGCACTCCAGTGAGTTCCGAAAGGTAAATCAATGAGGTGCGTTTAAGGACCACGACGACGTGTACCACAAAATCCAGAAGGACGAAAGGGAATAACAGCCAGTAGCACATCCGCTGGGAATAATTGATTATCAGTGCTTAGCTCCGACATGTATATGACACTACAGGATCGATGTGCTACACGAGGACGCAATGTGATTGCACCATGACATGAGAGTGGGTCTGATCGGGTCTACTTGCAAGTGGCATTCTCGTACCAGTTCCCACCTGCAAACCTCTGCAACTGAGGAGATACCTGCTCCGTTACATCACTCTAAATTCCTCATGGCCTCCTAGTATGCTTGCCTTAACCTACTGCATCCTCATCGTATAATGGCAACCGGGTCGACTATAAACGCTACACTATGGAAAAATGGAGTGAATAAGATTAAGAAAGGGGATTGATGTATATTTCAAGTGCCAAACCACTGGATTTGCCGAGATCTTCACTTCACCCTCCCCAGCCACTGCGCTTGCTTCGACCTCCTCCTGAGGGACAATCGTTAGCGCGGTGTCCCCGTTGGCCGCATACATGACATGTTCCTGAAAATGGCTTGTCACCGCCCCTGTCTGAAGAGAATCTGCCAAACTTCTCAGACGACGATGAGCGTGGTGAAGAAAATCTGCCGAATCGATCATTTCCCCTATCAGCTAAGCCTTGGCGTGGTGAAGAGCCTTGTCCGAAGCGGCCGAACATATCCGAACTGCGTCCTCCACTGCCTTCTTCGATTGGTATTCTTGGAAGTTTTGTAGGCACGTCGAATTTGTCCTCTTCGCGGGTGGGTAACGTGAGAAATTCTCTCGCCACATGATCCGGCAAATCGAAAACAGCTCCATTGACCGTTTGGTCGTCGATGATGCAAATCTTGCCAACACTATCAGCTGCTAATCGTGAGATGCTAGAAAGTACCCCGCTCACAGCACGTCGATTCAATGGTGGAGAGCTGCCAGTCCGCACCAGCCTTACTGTCGTCATACCTGGTTCGTAGGTCAGAAGCGATCGACTTGGAGGCAGTTGACTGAAGCCACTCATGTGAGCAAGAGCAGCAGCAAACACCTCCGGACCTCTCTCTTCGAGGAGAGATTCTGCAGTAGGACGGAACTCATCAGCCAAACTAGAATCCACATGGTCAAGAACACCTTTGACCTGCTCAAAGCTAGCTCGCATAACATCCTTGACATGTGGCGCTCCGATCATCTGAAACTTGCACTTGACACTGCTCTCAATCGTACGCATGGTTCGTGTTTGTTGACTTGTAAACATGAGTATGTTGGTTCCTGTCTTGCCAGCGCGACCTGTCCGGCCCGTCCGATGAACAAAAGTCTCGGCATCGTTTGGAATCTCGTAGTGGATGATGAGATCCACATTGGGAACATCGAGTCCTCGTGCAGCAACATCAGTCGCAACCAATACAGCAATCTTTCCATCCCGAAAAGCTTGCAATGTCTTTTCCCTCTGTATTTGCGTGATATCACCGTGCAAGGCCCCACAAGAAACCAAATTGCCCATAGCCATTGCAACTTCATCCGCATCCCGCTTCGTCTGCGTAAAAACGATCGTCTTCCCCGTTTTCCCATGTACCGTAATTAGATCATTGAGAATGGATCGCTTGGCAGTTGTAGGAATCTGAATGGCTAAGTTTTTAACACCTTCCGCCAGCTTGTCGTCAGAGTCGCCAACCAGATCGATAGTCAAAGGTCTGTTGAGGTACTTGCGAGAGAGTTCTTTTACCCATTTCGGTATCGTTGCGGAAAACAGCATACTCTGTCGTTTCTTCGGAAGCTGCTGCAAAATACGCTCAACATCTTCCTCGAATCCTACTGAAAGCATCGAGTCAGCCTCGTCCAAGACCAAGAAGTGAACATCCGCCAACCTTAAGGTGCCCCTGTCAATTAGGTCAATAATGCGGCCGGGCGTACCAACCGCAACATCCACGCCTCTATCAAGCTGGCGTTGTTGCAAGGTGATCGAGACACCTCCATACACACACACAGTCGACAGCATTGGCGCCGATTCGTGAAACTCCCGCTCCACCTGCTTGGCGAGCTCCCGAGTCGGCGCCAGCACCAACGCCCTCGGCGATCGCCCTTGCCGCGGAGCGTTCTGGCTGTTCTCATCCACGATATGACGAATGATCGGAATTCCAAATGCAAGCGTCTTGCCGGTGCCCGTCTTGGCTCTCGCAATAAGATCCTGCCCTTTCATCGCTGGCTCGAGCACCGCCCTCTGAATGGGAAACAAATGTGTAATTCCGCGCTTCGCAAGCGCATCCACAATGGCAGACGAAACGCCCAAACTATCAATCGCCAGCTCGCCCTTCCCGGGAGCACTCCTTTCCTTCGCAAAACCCTCCTCTTCTCCCGAGCTCGAACTCTCATCGTCAAACAAATGATCCGGCTGGCTAGACAACTCCCTCCAAGACTGCATCAAGGCCATCTCCGACGCCAACCCATTCGCACGCTCCATCCCCCACATCGAGCCCCCTCCCAAAAACAACCCTCTCCCTTGCAACCCGTTCCCCTCATCGCTTCCCACCAAACTCCTGCCCACCGTCAACGCCCTCCGCTGCGCTCCCACCCCCGCAATCGCCCTCACGCGCAACAAAACCCTAACCCCCGTCTCTGTGCACCTCTTGGTCGTCGCCATGATCCCAAAACCCTGAAAACCCAAAACCCTCGACCAAAATCTCTGAAATCAAAATCCGCCTAATACCTCACAAGTGCGTAGCCTCGGACACTGGCTCCCCAAGAGAGCGACGAGCGGGCTAGAGCGGTGGCATGGTCGAGTTTGGCGCTGGCGGACGACAGACAAACCCTAAAACAGGGACGCCGGAGAGTGGCGTGGGAAAGAGCAACCATCGGCGCTGTCCCTTGGCCTTGAACAAGTTGATTCCACAGACAGAGGGCAGCCGTCTCAGGGTTGGGGGCCACTGCCGCTGGCGACCGCCGGCTGGGACCTTTAGGGCAGTTTCACTTAATATCACTCATTTTAGACACGATAGAGGTTATAGCAAAGCCTTACTTTAACATTGATCACTATACTAGGTGCAAATGAGACTCTTCAATTTCGATAAGGAGACCTATCAAAGATACGGCTTTCTATGTGAAATTTTCAGAAACTTAGAGGTCTACTATAAACAATCACTAATTTAAACCACCACTAAGTATCCACCTTTTGCAAGTAGCACCCTCAATAGCAACAATCCACCAATCCATTTTCTAGGAAAATCTAATAAAGCATAGGAGTTTGAATAGGATTTCAAATTAAGAGAAAGAAAAACTTATTCATGGAATAATGTTAGAGCAAGAATAGGATTAGAAGAAACATGAATTCCATTACCGCAAATATACAAAACACATGTTGAGTGACATGGAATGCTTGAAATGAGAAATCCTAAACTAGGTATTGTCTACAAAGTAGACAAAGAAGTTGTTGTTCACTATCATGAGATAGTGAAAATATTGTAATCTGACACAGATGTTTGCAACCTCAAAATTTCAACCAAAAGCCCGAAGAGTAGATTGTAAAAGGACAAGTTTAGGATATTTCTATAAATCTTGAATTGAGACTCAAGACTTAATAGGATAACCACATCCAAACATTTTGAATCTCAACATATTCAATTCTTGAAAGGGTTCTTGTTTCCAAAGCCTTTGAAAGGAACCATAGGAGGAGAACTTCACTTGAACAAGTTGCTACCTCGAGTCTTGAGGATAACAAAAACAAAATCAAATTGTCTACAAATTGCAATTTGAGATGTATGAAATTTTCTACTTTTAGGCATGGACATACCTCATGAGTTAACCCTAGTGGTCTTGAATTTGAAAATTGGAGACACCTTATAGCCTTGCCTTGGCTTAAAAAAAATTCTAAAACAAAGAAAAGATAGGCATAAAGAAGCAATGAAATGGACATGAGAAAAAAACATGGTGGGGCCACATCCACCATAAGCACTCCTTTTAGATGTGACATCCCTTTTGTACGTATCCACTTCATATTGATGTGTCCTTGCCCTTTACATATTGAAAAATATTATTTGTGAATGTGCTCTACAATTATTAGCTTTAGCACTCCTCTTGAAATCACAACAAAGGGCCTAGAATTTTCCATCCTCTAAATTTGATCCACTGTTTATTTCAAATAGTATTATCTTCTAATAATTGATGCCCAAGTGTACACATACCTTTAGACCACGCAATTATTAATTTGCTTTTCATCTTTTTCAATTTCATTCTTATATATGTGTGGTGTACTTCCATCCTTTTCAATTTCACCCTTATATATATGTGTGGAGTACATTCTCCTTTTGAAATGTACTCCATGGATACATGAGGGCCAAATTGAAAAGACTAGTGGTAATAGGCTTTTCACCTTAGTCAAAAGTGCTTTGATTAAAATCATTGTTCAAATTATGAACAATGACACCTTCTTCCCTTCCTCTTAGAGCATGCCCACTTATCTTGAAAAACGAATGACTTGTTGTTCTTGGGTTGAAAACAAGAACACTTGGTTGATTGCACTATTCATTTCTTGCGTGATGTCTTGACTTTGTTGTCATTTGATTTCTATCTAACTCCTCCAAATTTGGTAGTGATGCTTTTAGGCCAACAACAACAACTATAAAAACCATGGTGGTGATCTAAGTCCCATATATGGAATAATTGCCAATCTATCTACATGTTTACGTCATACACTATTAGAATTTCAAGTAAACTCAAAGCTCACTCAACCATTAATCTAGTTTAAGCTCAAACACATTGCAAAATCTCCCTCTTTCATCATTCAACCTATCAACCCAACAAACCAAAAATGTATAAAAATAAAATCAAGAATGATGTGACTAGGAGGCTTTGTCCTAGTTAAACAACAATCTTAGTTTATTGATAGTGGATAGTGGGAAAATTAAATAAAAATGAACACTGGAGAAATTGATAAAGATAATTTCCTTTTAGGTAGTGAGTATTGAAACTATTTAGATTAGTAGATCATAAGTTGTTGATAAAAAAATTAGTGAACATTTTTAAATTAATGTTTTAGTAGAATAAATATTAATATTAAAAATAAATAAATAAGTTTTTTTTTAAATTGTATATACATGCAAAAAAAATTTAAGCAATGAAGAAAATATTTATTCATTTAGTAACAATGATAAATATTTTAAAAATATAAAAATTCTATATTATTCAAAAATAAACTATTTTGAATGAATCTTGGATTTTAGAGTAATCATCCATCTAGCAATCTTAGTTTTTTTAATTGATTTTTTAAAGACTCTAAGACATAGATTTTTTATGTTTTTTATAGGTAACTTTGATATTATATTAAATATTTGATTAGTAGCAACTATTAAGATTAAAGACCAATTGTTGGGCATATTATTATAGACACCATCAATACAAGATAACTAGAGGTTCTTCAAGACAAAATGAAGTCTTAGATTGCAAGAAAAGAGTACAAAGTATATTTAGAGTAAGAAGTGGGAAGGATCACTTTAGCCTTGATATCCTTAGTATATACTACTACCTAGGATGCCTCTCAAGAGACTTATTCTATCTAGAAAGTTTCTTTAGAGGCTTCCTCTATTTAGGAAGTTTTTTCTATTGCTTACAAGTTCCTTTCTAAATCTAAAGAGCCTCTTAAAAGGCTTCCTGCTACTAATAGATTCCTTCTTAGATCTGAGAAGCTTCTTGAGACTTCCTATTGCTTATAAAAGATTCTATATCCATAATACATATAATTATTAATCAAAAATACAATAGTTTTTTTTTTTGCATTGCAAAAAATTCATGTCTTCATCTTTAAGAAAATAAAAGTTTAAGATGAATATCTTTCGGAAAATGATATTTTAAAAATTATTTTATCAATTTTATTTATTTATTATTTGGTTTTAGAATCAAAAATATATTTTTTCCTTTCATTTTGTGGAAAACAATATACACCTTCATATTAAATATATAGAGTTTGGATATCAAGCTTTAAGCATAATTTTTGAGTTAAAGAAGTATTAATAAAGTTGCATTCCACCTCTTATTTTTGAGTCCACTTGGTCAAATTATGACCAAAAGATTTATAATCTCTAACAATCTAGTTAGAATTTTTCTTGGTTTTACCTCCATATCTTCTATCTAGTACTCCCTCCATCCCAAAATGATCTACCTATTAAACAAAATGTTCTGAATTAAGTTTAAAAATAATATTTTCAAAAAATTCAATTCGACTGGTTAGTAAAGTTCAATATTCTCCTATCATCTTAGAAATTTTAGCTTTAGATTACTTTTCAAAATGTAATTTTGGAACGTGGGATTGGGGGGGGCCACGGGGACCTTATGAAGGAGCAATGTTGGCCATTGATTTGGCTAGCATAACATCGTTCTCAGGTTGCATGGATTGTCTTTTTTGTAATATCTATTACATTGTCGTTCTCTTACTAATAGGCTATTGTTTGGGTTAATGAGAGTGCATGTAGGTAATTGTGTGTAGATGTACAAATTGGATGGTGGCACTTGGAAAGCAAACCAAATTTTAGATTTAATTGGGGTTCTAATGGAAAAGGAGATGAGGACAGTTTGAAAGGGATTTAAGGAATTTGGGGCCAACTTGGACAAGGCTTAAAATAAGTTTCCAATCTATAGGAAAATACTTCAACCAATCTACAATAAAGTATTGTACAATTGTCAAGACTTTATTTTTGGGTCCTTCCTTCTATGTCACACAATGAAGATCTTTTGGGGACAACAAATCTATGGCAATAGGAAGATCATTTTGGAATGGAGGAAGTATCATTTTCATATTCTTGTATAATATTGTATTACTTGCATTACTAGATTTCTATTCTACTATTGAAATATTTTGCACAAATTCATTTTTATACTCTTGTACAATATTGCATTACTTGAATTGATAGTCTTATTTGTTTTGCAATCATGGAGATTTTTAATACATAATTATTATGAAAAATTCAAAGAGCATTCTAAGACTTTAAATTTTTAATTTGTTCAAAATTATAATTATAGAGTTAAAGATTGTCTATTCAGTTCTATTAACTATGTAATGCTCCACAGAAGCAAATTTTCAATAAAAGAACAATTTAATGATTTGGAACAACTTCAAATCCATGTAACAAATATATTATAATAATAAGTTTATAATGGTCATTAAGAAATGGATTAGAGCTATTAACCTCTAAAAGATCAAGGCCTTTTTTCGCCAAAATCACTTAGAACTTCTATTTCTATTGCAAAGAGTAAAAAAATTTGAATTTTTTTTCCACATCTAACCATAGGATCTTACACCTTACTAGTATGAAAATGTGTGGAATAAATTTAAAAAATTTTGACTACACAAATTGCAAGATATCTATATTTAAAGTAAAGAAAACAAGTTTTTTTGGCACATTGCAAGACTAGATTATTTGACTATCAACCTTTTTAACTTGAATTTTTTTCACTACAAAGTTTTGTGGTTTAAATCTTTATAGTAGGGATTTGAGTTGAAGGTCTAAGAAAATAAAAATTCCAAAAAAACTTAATTTTCATTTTTATAAAAGCTTATTTTTTACTATTTAAAAAACCTATTAAATAGAAGTAGGTACAAAATAGAGGGAAAATCTTAATTATTAACCCTTAAAGGTTTTTGACCATGTTTTCACCAAAATACTCCAAAACTATCATTTCTAATACAAGTACCAAATTTTAGAAAAAAAAACATGTTTGGGCATATGTCCATAAGATCTTATAACACATTGATTTGAGAAGATGTGGAAAAAATTTCAGAAATTTTCATCATGTAGATTGCAAGATATTAGCGTTTGAAGTGACAAAACCCCTTTTCTTGGCCCCACAAAAATTTGGGCAATTGCACTTCATAAGGTTCAATCTTTACGAAAAAATGTCCAAAATGGTGGTGATTCTTTGGATTCATTTTTCATGGCAAGTTGACTACATGTTTGAAAAATTTTAGATCATTTGGAATTGTACAACATATAGGAAAAAAATAATAAATAGAAAGATGTCAAGAATGATTCAAAATACTAAATTATAAACAATTTATTTATGAAATTGAAAAATATCAATCCCAATGGTTGTAATGCTTTAATAAACCATCTACATGAAATGTTTTTATTTTCATTTTAAAAATACTGAAAATTGAGTTAAATAAAAGACTTCAAAGTTTATCTTAGAGTAGTAATTTCATAACTACCCACAAACTATAACTCCTATAACTTTCATCTCATTGATCCAAATGGAATGATTTCAAAGCTTTCCACAAAGAGAGAGAAGACAGTTACACAACATCCCATTACTGGGCACTTTCTAAACAATTTACAATGTATTATGAAGTATAAGACTATCAACCTCCGACATTCATGGATAGATCAACATTATTGATCTTTTTCGAAAGCTAGCAAAATATGAGAGACATGTTGGAATCTAGATAACAAGTAACATGCTAGTACCTACTGAGTATTTTCAAAGGAAGGGACGATGGTCCCAGTGCTGGAAGGGTATACCTCCATGCTTACCAAAGCAACATTTAGTATATAAACCATTTCTCAATTCAGTCCATAGATAGAGTAAGTGGCAGGTGGTGCTAAAACACTTAAGGGCCTTTCGCACCTGATGTTAGGCAGGAGCGGTGGTAGAGGATGGAAATAGCGAAGTAGCGGAGGGGACTGCCGCAGCTTCCGTATCCGTGACGTTGATGACTGTTAGCGTCAGCAGGGTAGGACGGCACGTTTGCAATGACCGTACTATTCGCACAAGGCAGTGTAGTAGCTTCATGGGGGTGGTCCTACGTACAGTCAAGCGAAGAGCTGTCGCACTACTAAGAAGATGTTAGGCGTCGTGGTAGAAGCAGTGCCATTCGGAGATATGACTGCATTCGTTTTAGTTGTTCGCGGATGCTAGTGCTGGGCATGTCCATATGTTTTGAAAGGCAGTTCCGGACATTACCTTTGAAGTAGCATTGTTCGGTCGAAGGTCCGAATTCACGTAGGTGAGGGACGCTGGTAGGGTAGTTGTTGCAAAATTTCTGGCGGACGACAAGGTGTTGCACTGCTCAGTAGAAGTGATTGTACTGTCCAAGCACTATAGCAGCATTTAATTTTTTCTGCTCTTAACGTGGGAAGCGGGCCGCGGAATAGATTAGGGTGTCCACGAATTGCCGGCAGGAGAGAAGTTCGGCATCGGTGTGCACGGAATACAACAATTTCGTTAAGGTATTGGCACTGCCATTCGAATTTCATTTTTCTTCTTTCAAGAACCTGAAGTCTTGTTTCACTATTGGGTACTTCTTACAACACTGTATAACGAAGAATGGAAAGTGCACTTTTGCTTTGACGTACATGTAGTTTTTGTAAGGAATGGTTGCTAACTATGCTAGCAAAATAGTCTTTGTATGTCATTTTGGCTACGTCGTCCCTGTATGGCATGTGCTTCATCTGCTGTCGTTCTCTTAGTAATGAACGGCAAGCACTGTGCAGGACTGCCATTCTAATAAGAGCAATACACTTCTTGCGGTTTGTGAAAAGCGTTGACAGAAGCTTCCATTTGTATTTAGCGACTGAGCGGCACTGCAGTATCGTTTTCTTCTACCTAGCTGCCTATGTTCTCGCAATTACATGATGGTTCTCTTCGACGACCCAGTTGATGTCATGTCACTAGTGTCCATCCTGCTCCGCATGCTCCTCAGCAGCAACCGCCAATTCTTATTGGCAGCTTCTTCTAGCAGCACTAAAGAAGACATCGTCGATGTTTATGAGGCGCAATAGCACATGCTGCCATCTACTCAGGAATTGGATGCCACTACAAGAACGACATTGCACCACTTCCGTCTCCTACATAGCTTGAGTGCCATGGATGAGGATCTCGGTTATTGGATGAAACCCAGATTCACCACATGGTTTTCCCGTTTCATTCTCCAAGAATATGATGACTCCCGTTGGCTGCAAATGTTTTGCATGATCAAGCAGTCCTTGCTCACACTTGCACAACTATTGTCGCCCTTAGTGAAGAAGAAAGACACACGGTATCGAATGGCCATACCTGTCACTGTGCGCATAGCATGCACCCTATTCAAACTCAGTCATGGTGCTAGTTTGCTCATATATAGTGAACTATTCGCCGTGGGTAGAAGCACAGTTTCCATAATGCTACGACAAGTAGTGCATGCCGTGAACACCGGACTCCGTGGGGAAATTAAGTGGCCATTTGGTGACGCTTTGCAACACGTCTCACAAGGCTTCGAAGACATCTGTGGTTTGCCTGTCGTTCTTGGTACTATCGATGGAACTCACTTCCATATTGCTAAACCTCAAGTAGGAGCTGCTGATTACTACTACTTCAAGTCCGGAGCGTATACAATGAATTGCCAAGCCGTTGTGGATAGCTCCAGAAGATTCTTGGATTTGTATGTCGGAATGCCTGGCTCCACGAATGACAATCGCATGCTGCGAAGATCTTCGCTTTTCAACCGCAGCCAAAGGAACACTCTCTGGGACGAAGAAGCGTCTTTCTCAGACTTCGCACCTTATTTGCTGCTGATGCAGGCTATCCACTGCTACCATGGCTAATGGTACCTCATTGCCGTATACAAGGGATGCCAGTGTCAGAGCAACTGTTCAACCGCAAACTCAATAGGGGTCGAGTAGTTGCGGAGAACGCTTTTGGTTTATTGAAGTCTACTTTCCGAGAATTAGGATAGCGTTCCGAATTGAACGTGCTCTTCTACCCTGACGTCATCATCTGCTGCGGGATTTTGCACAATGTCATTCAGAACCAATCAGAAGAAGCAGTGCAGACGCTGCTGGATGTGCTCCGCGATGAAGCTCCTGTGCAGCCTTCGCAGTGTCGACCTCCAACTGTAGAAGAAGTTCTTTGTGTTGACGGTAACTTACCTGAAGGTGCAAAGGTGGTCGAAAATAGGCGGCAGCTCGGACTTTTCTTCTCTCAACAACGTTTTAATCAACTTTGAAGGCAAGTGCTCAGTCTTGAAGGTCGTTGAGGTCGCAAACGTCCATGGCCGATGCAAGTTGCTGTCTTCTTTGCCTCGCCTACAACTAGTTCTACGAGTTGCTAGACTATCGTCAAGCAGCATGTTCGCAACTGGCAATGGCTACGTGTTTCCGAGGACCACGTGTCGCTTGTCCTTGCTTAAATACATTGCTTGTTCTGTTCGATGTTTGTTGTTCATTTCGCCTTTCAGTGCCTGTCATGTAGGCATGTTCCATGTTGCCAACGATGCTTCTGCACTGAAGCGCAGTAGTCACATGCCCGGAATGCCATCTTGTCAATCATAGTGCTTTTCCCTTGTCTGCAGCAGGACTTCCTGCATTTTCGGCGGCAGCACGAGTGGACGTCTCAGTTTCGAACGACGATCACAGCGGCTCATTCGGGAACGTTACAGTGGTTCATGAAAAGCCTCTGTAACGTCAGCCACTGCAGCTACTTAATAGTAGGAACTTGCCGTCCCATGCAATTCATCAAACTAGAGCTCCAGCAGCAGCAGTACATGGTAGCTTTGCTCTTGTTGATCAGCAATCACACTGGAGACGGCTGTCATTGCCGAACAGTTTTTTCAGGGATAGAAGAAGCGTGCTATGCTAGCTTCCGCTTCTGTTGTTCAGTTAGCGCTATTAACTTCTGACGTCCATGTCCACATGCTGGAAGGATATAATGCACTCGGTGACTGCGGAGAAGGAAATGGGCTCGCATGCGCTGCAAAAGCTTGCATACATCATTGACATTTCGTTGACATGGGCGTGTAGTACACATAGGATAGACATGCGACGCAAGTTCTCGAACACAGAGATGGACTGATCAGAAATACTATACCGTCGACCATGCATGCCGCGGCCCTTTCATTACAAATCACTGAAATACAAAAATCTTTCATATTCACCATAGCGGCTACATAGACATGTAGCGAGTGCACTGAAAAGTATTGTTCTTGATAGCGTTAGACAAGTGCTACTGTTGTACGTGGCCTAGTTGAAGGAGGGTAGCAATCGTTGAAGGCGGACTATGCCCAAAACTGTTCGTTGGTGTCGGAAATGTACTTCATCGATAAGACCTCTACAAAATGTCCTGAGCGTTATCTGGGCACAAGTTAGTGGTTGCTATATATGCTAGCGTCTTCCATTCTAGAAGACAAGTGCAAGGATTCTTTACAAGTGATTGCCACGAACTTTTGGACAATCAATTCTCTGATGTAGGTGCTACCATTGGCCCTTCATCTGCAGGCGTCGTCGACACCGGTGGCGTGTGCGGTGAAGTTGTAGGATCGGCCCTTCTCATGGGCAGTGCATGTACAGAGGGTCCGGTACGTAGCAAGCCACCACCCAGCACGGCAGCTAGTTGGGCCAGATAGCTGACCACCTCTCCTTGCTTCTGAATGGAGAGCTTCGCATTTTCATTCGCTTGTCGAGCGTTCTCTTGTAGTCGATGATCTCGCTCTTTCTGGTACAACATTTGTTCGGAGAAGAGACGTTGCTGTACATCGATTTTCGTTTTCTCCAATTCTTGATTTGCGTCTGCCATGTGCTTCATCTGGCTTGTCATGGCCTCTCCAATAGTACGAGTAGCTTCAGCGATGAGGGAGTGTCCGGACACGCTTTTTCGGCGCACACCCGTAATAGGAGGATGACGTTGGCATGTCCCGTCAGCTGTGTCTGATGAACTAATAAGTTGAGGCTTCGTCACAAGTGGGTTGCAATGCTTCACAGCAAGTGCTGGCAACGTTGATGGTGGCATACAAGGGCTTTTCGCTGAAGCCCTACCTTTGGCAGTGTTGGTTGTAGCAGTAGGCGACTGAGTTGATGTAGTCATGTCCTCACTGTCGCTGAGGGCAACAAATGGCAGTCCAGCATTGTCATCGAAGTCATCGCTGTAGTCGCCATCCGTGCCTGCTTCATTACCGGAGACGGGCGTCTTGTAGTTACTGTCATCATTGGAGAGGAGGTCACGAGTGTGTACCGGAGTCACTGAAGGCTGCCGGCCGTACCACTCATGAATTTGATTGAAAACATCAAGTGGAAATGCACGAGGCAAGGCTTCCCCCTTCTTCTCTGCAGCAGACATGTTCCAATACGATAATTCATTAGTACCACTGCGCGCTAGGAAGTCCACAATGCGTTTGTAATCCGGAATGAGTTGGTTCCATTTGCTCTTGCAAGCCGGACCATCTCGATGACACTGTGAGACGCTAGCTCTCATTACAGCAACACTAATACGAAGCCATTTGCCGGCATCAAGAACCATGGACTCTCGAGCATTCGTACTCTCTTCCTCTTCCCTGCAAAGAATACATTTTGCATCGATAAGAGCCGCTACTTCTTGCGAACTCCAATTCGGACACCTCTCTTTCCGTTGCCGCTTGCTACTGGGCCCAGCAGCATTGACATCTGTACATGGTGTCGATATATTGACTCTGAGAATGCCGTGTGCGGGTCCAACGGCGCTCTGATCGGCGATTGAAGTAGAGCTTGCACATGAATGAAACGGTCAATCTGGTCTACGTCTTTGCATCTACAGTACTCATGTCCACTAGCAAATGAAGAGCATCAACAATTCCCAATGCAAAGCAGTGACTATAGATATGACAGTGACCAAAACCTTCAATACTCTGGGATTGCGGGGTCCTTGGCAAAGGCGACCGCGTTATGCTTGCACAACCGCACATATCATGACGTACCGTTCAGTACATGTCATTGGAAAAGTGTAGTCATATAATCTATAGAGGAGATATGTGAAACTGAAAATTTTGTTAATTTTTCAATTTTTCTATAGTACTAGCATGTTGGCAGGCTTAAAACCCGATTATTACCAGTTAAGTGAATTCTATCGTCGTTTATCATCAATGGTTGCGAAATGGATGAATGGATGTAATCTATTGCGGCGGTTACCAGCAGTTGCAGCGAAGCGGGTGAAAATCAATTATTCGTGCTTTGGAAGTCTCAGTCTGGAGAGGGTATCTAGAGCTCTTGTACGGTGCGGCCGGCAGTGGTGTTTGTGTGAGCGATAGTTGTGATCGTGTGAGTGTGCGTGTGCAGGAGCGGAATCTATTGTACTATTGTGGTTGTGCCTTAGTGTCAGATCTATAGTCGTTATATTAGTGGGTGTGTTAATGTGCTATAGTGTTGGATTCAAGGTTGTAGTAGTGCTGGATCGATAGGTGCTACGGAGTGAAGTTGGACAGGAATGAGGAGTTATTGTAAAATTCATAAGGAAATATAATGCGGAGTTATGAAATGAGTGTGTTGTGTTCTATTGTGTGGAAATTGTGTGTGTTAATTTTTGAATGTACTGGAATGGTGTGAAACTATTGTGAAATGTGTCTGTATTGAGTGTTAAGTCTATAGATCCAAACATGTGTGGGATTTCTATCGTTATGGCTGGATGTGAATGCATATCTATATTTGCTTTTAATCGTTTTATCAATTGTGCATAGACTGGTTGCATGGTGTATCAATGGTGTATGAGCATGAGTCTATTGAGTATTTTATGATCTGAATGGAGAGGTTAATCTATAGGGCAGTGTGATTCGGAGTGCATGGTTTAAAATTGAATCAATAGAGTTGAGAGATGAGTGGTTTAAAAGCAACTCGGAATTTATCCAAATTGAAGAAATGCAAGTGTTGTAATTGCTTGAATTATGTTAAGCTTGAGTGTAAAATTAAAGAAGAAACTGCTATAGTTGATAATGTAAGTGGAAGCCCTATAGATGAGAAATTGAAGAGAACTTGCACTAAGGAGAATCAATAGTTGGTGGACAGCATACGCTACGAGGAGCAATAGAACGATATGGAAAGGAATCAATTGGAGATGTTGGATGCTTGACTATGTGAGAGGATCTATAGAGCCTACACCAGCGCAATTGGGTGGCTGTCGAGAGGATTGAACCATAGAGCTGAATCGATAGACCTTTGTACAATTGATAAGTTTCCAACCTGAATTTAATTATAATAAATTAAGCTATATCTATGGTGAGAGTAGGATCAGATCATTTCCCCTATCCATCAATTGTGCACAGATTTTGGGTAATGGATTAAGTCCGTTATCTTCATTTGATTATCCATAGCACCTTGCCTCCCTGTGAACGAACTTAAACTATAGGAATTTTACAATAGTTAAATCTATAGTAAACTCCAATCTACAAAAAGTCTATATGCTTGTGGGACAGCTAATGCAGTAGCTGAAGTTCAACATGCCATGCAGCGCATGCACAGCGATGAAGGAAGTCTCTGTCGAAGGCTGTACCTGTGTTGGCGCCGGATATGGGTCCTCCGGAGACCACGGGAGATCGATGGCTACAACGGTGGTCCATCTTCCTCCTGCATGCAATATCACTGACATGCAATTATCGTTCAAAGTAAAGCGGAGCCTACGTTATCGTGGAATACGACAACGACACCAAAGTCTGCCAAACAGTGGCGGAATCTCGCTTTGCACAGATCTACAGTCCACTACTACAACTATTGCACCAATCGAAGTGACCGAAAACTTTGCTTTGAAAAGATGAAGATCTGAGGATCTCAATTTGTATCGTGCCAGTGTACCTTGCTGTCACCGAACATTGAATTCACTTGTACAGCGACAAAGCCATAGTTCGGTCCTTCACATGGACAACTGCTGAAGCGCTTTATTAGATAGAACTATTTTAAGGTAAATCGCCGTTAGTTTCTAAACATGCGATGTGGGGCATGCTACCTACTACCACTTGTTTTTCTCTTAAATCTTTGTTTTCGCTTGATTCAGTCCTATTTTATTTCTTGCTCTTAAAGACTGTCCTTCACGTACGACTCGCCACTGCCTTCTTATACCACCATTCTTTGCGGCACCCACGTGGCTGGACACGTAGGCTCAGTGACTGCATCACCTCATAAGTCTGTACACCCTCCTCCAAACTTCCCTGAAGCTCACCTGTAACAGCGCACTCATCGTCCAGTGCAAAAGGCCCTTTAGCTTCAAAAGATAAAATCATGTGGTAAGAATGCTAGCAAATTTTTTTTTTATTATACATGATAAGAGTTCACAGTCATGAATACAACAACTCCCTGATGAGCTAGAGTTCAGGGCACTTGGGAAAATATTTTTGTAAAGTATCAGAAGCAGCTTCTGATGCTCAATTCAAGGAATAATCTTACTTGCGCCCATACATCCCAAACACATAAGAAGTTTGTTAGAATACGTATGCAAGCCTGCAAGGTGCCTACAATTAAACCCCAGTTGTTATCCTTTGCATGAATTGAGCAAACAAAGCCATAAGCTAAAATCACGTAACAACATTTCAGAAACAACATTAGAACATGTCCCATATTAGTAGAATCGTCCGTCATGGTGGAACAACACTACTGTAGAAAATTGACACACTTTGAATTCCTTTTTTTGTTGCGGCGTGAGGTTGAACTCAAAGCGTACGGCGGTTCTCCAAGAATTTATTGAGCTTTCTATGGAGGCTTGAATCAAGGTAGCATAGTGTGAGTAAAGTCCAAAAAACTCACTATTGAAGAAGTGCAATTATGCAGTATATATAGTAACTATAAGAAAACAAGCAGTAGCTGCATAGCAATTTGGTAAGAAGAGCTTGAATGTGTTGAGATGACGATCCCACTTAATTTAGATTAAGTGAGACTTAGGTTAAAATAAAAGTGGTACTCCCATTAATTGCCAGTAATGATAATATTAAGGCTATGACCCTCCCATATATATATATATATATATATATATATATATATATATATATATATATATGTGATCATGTAACCCTCATAATATACTTGAGAGTTCTTTTGCATGATATACTTTTGGTCTTTGTCCTATCTTTCCATCACAACACATTTTTATCACGATTGTTTCTCTACTCTCTTTTCTTTTCGTTATTTCATTTTCTATTTGTTTTTAGTTGCGATGGCCACACCAAATGCAAAGTAGCCTCGAGAAACTAGCTCCTGAGTACAATCTCTTTTATTCGACGCTTTGGAGGCGGATGGTAGCAACTTTATGGAGTGAAACATCGATGTCAAGTCATATTTTTACGCGAAGGAATTGGACGATGCGTTGAATCTTGCACTTGAGGAGGACTTTCCGACATTGTCGAGGTAGAAAGCGCTATTCATTCTTCACCTTGACATCTCTCTTCAACAACAATACATTCAAGTTGACAACTCAGCAAACTTGTGGAGCCAACTCCACGCTCGATTTCATCATGAGCACACCATCTTCCTTCCTCAAGCTCGCAATGATTGGATTGCTCTTCGTATTATCGATTTTCCTGATTTTCTTTCATTCAATGCCGAATTGCACCACATAAATGCTCAGCTACGTCTTTATGATAACAAAGTTACAGATAAAGAGTTGATAGACAAAACCCTATCTACTTTTCCTCCTGCTTCTACCCTCTTAGCCCAATAGTATAGAAATATAAAGTTTAAGAAACATTCCCAACTAATGTCTTATCTCTTATTTACTGAAAAGCAACACCAACTTCTATTCAAGAATGCGGAGGCTAAACTCCTTCGGGAGACTTATACTTCGGAGATCTCGAGACACCAATTGTGAAGCATGAGGCAGTAGCAACAGCGGTTGCCAAATCGGCAAAATCCGAGAAATAAGTCAAACTCTTCTAAACCCTTCTTTGATAGAGTCTTACGGTCCTCTTGATTCTTAGATCGTTCATCTAATCATGATTCTCGCTCTTTTTGACTGTTTGATAGAACTTCCAATAGAACTTTCGATAAGAAGTCATCTTTTCCTTGTGACAAGCGTACTTGTTACAAGTGCGGCCGTTAAGGGCATATCGCCCAATACTACCACACTTCTACATATTTCGTTAGTATGTACGAAGAGCTCAAGAAGCTTAGAAATGAAAAGAGGGAGGCTCATACGCTAGATGCCCCCTCCTCTTCCGGTATAAATATCGAAAACTACATGGTACACATCTCCGAGGAGTTAGTTCCTGCAGATGTAGCTCTCATAGATAGTGCCACAACGCATACGATTCTAAAAGATCCGAAATACTTCGCATTTACTGGACATAATATAGCCACCTAGCAAACTTGTGACATCATCACAATAGCTAGAAGTTGGAACTTTCGGTTCCGAGAGGGCCAAACAACTATAGTATTGCTTGGGGGGACCCTCCTCTTGTGTGAGAAAGCAATGTATGTCCCTAATGCCCCCCAGAGCCTAATCAGCTACCATGACTTATGGGCCAATAGAATGGATGTCTCCACTGTATTGGATGACCATAAAGAGGTATTGGAACTCAGACAAGGTTGGCGACACCTTGCCACTACGAAAGCAGGAGCGTGAGCAGGAGTCACTGGCCTATACGAGATATTAATAAACCCTCCTAAGGAATCAGCTTTCCACTTCTTTACTTAAGTAGGAGATGATGAAGAGTACTAGGAACTCAAGCAAGACCAACAATTCCTTGCCACTGCAAAAACAGGAGTCAATGGACTATGTGATAGCAACCCACGAGGCTCTGCTTTGATACTCCCCTTTCCAACTAAGACTGGATTGTAACATAGTAGGTTGGACCATCCAAGCACCACTATGTTGAGGAGGATGGTACCTTTGTTGGAAAGACACAATTTGTGCACCAGTGATGCTGACAAGGTCGAGAGCTGCATGGCATATTCACAAGGAAAGTTTATTAAACGCTGTCGGGTAGAGAAGTCAGGCTTCGGGAAAACGCGAAGTTTCTGGCTATAAATTAAATTGGTCCAGAATATGAAGGTACTGAATAATATAATGTAAATCACCTCAATATATAATAAGCGGATTGCTTATAATTAGGAATCTCAATAAGTATCAAGGCATAAACCTTTGCATACAAAGATAAAGGGATTTGTATACAAAGTATAGGAATACTATATATTCATACTTACACAATATGTATAATTTGAGTGTATATATATTTGTAAAAACCATGTATAAATATGATATAATACAAGTATCAATACATGTCTAATACATATAAAATTTAAAAGTCCAAATACATACATATCATGTATAGATACCGTATAAGTCATGCACAAACCATATAAAACATGTACAAACCGAGACCTTTGCAAAAACTACTTTAATTTGTTATCAAACTTCAAGTGTAAGTCATAGCCACTCCAAAACTCCAAATTGAGAGTGCCTTAGCTTTTTAGAAATCTAAGAAAATATAATACAATCCCTCAAAATTTCAAGCCCAAAGAAGTTACTGACTGATACTTATAGGTTGATGAAGTCTATACTCTCCAATTTGAAAGCAGCTGCTTAAGTCTCCACTTCGAAATACAAAACAATCTCATAAGAACTCCAAATCCTTTGTGCCATGATCTCTTAGAAAGGTAACTTTAAAATACACATCCTTAACAAAATTCAACGCAAAAGCATGGATACTCCACTCTCAATGCTTCCTCAAAGTTGGAAACTTCTATAAGTTTTAGAATCAGTTACTAATCTTTGACCTCTATACTTCCACACTCATAACTTTTTCATAAAAACTCCAAATCAAGCTTGCTATAACTTTTTAGAAATTTAACATTTTTTTACAGAACCTACCAAAATCTCAAACTTAGAAACATTCTAAATAAAACTCCACAAATGCTCGAAGTTTCGGTCCTCACTTTTAGAAGACAGAAGACCTTCTTTCACATCATCACTCATAACTTCTACATCTAAGCTCCAAATGGAAAGAATAATAAATTTTTAGAATCACAACAACACAATAAACACTCTCCCAAAATTTCATTCACAAATTCACAATACACATAAAAATCTCTCACTTCAAACCCTCTGCCCTCTTTCTACAACCAAAACTACAATATGAAGGAGGAGGGAGACAACCCCGACTCCTTATCCAATTCCAAAGGTCACATCAGCCCATGCCAAAGCCACATAGACACTAAAATCCTATTGGCTAAGCGAATATCCTTCCATAACTCCCACTCAACCTTGTACACAAGGCTATGAATTTAGCCAAACAAGATAAAAGAAAGGTAAAATAGTTTCTACCTTTCCTTTTCTACAACATAGCCAAACAAACTAAATTTTAACCTTTCTTAACAACTATAAGATAGAAATATTTTTTTAAAGATAGGATCCTAAAGTTATAGCTAGGGATATAAAATCTTCGGCGCTCCGTAGCTAATCGCCAAGTTGCAAACTTGGTTGGCTGTCAAAGTCCGTTGAAAGTCACCCTGCCGATCCAAGTTCGATTTCCGCTGAACCCGTTGACTGTCGCAGGTGCCTCGCGACTTGGCATTTGCTAGTGGAAGTAGGAAATAAATAGCCAATCGGCCCCCTAATCCCCTTTAACAAGTGACAAAATGCGGTACACCCAAGATTTGTTAATAAGCTCTAGAAATCCCCAGTATTGAAATAAATCGTGGTTCTTACCACAACCCACCTTTTTCTTCTTTTATTTTCTTCATATGAAAGATTAATTATTCAAATCCAAACAAACACCTCATTAAATAAGATTTCTATATATTAAAGGCATTTCCATCATGGCAACGCCCTTCACATTGAAAGCTATCAACGGAACTCCCTCCTATATTACATCGTCTACAAGCTGATGTATGCGGACCTATTACTCCATCTTCTAGGCCATTTTGATATATTTCTGGTGCTTGTTGATGCTTTAGGTAAATACTCGGAGGTGTTCTTGCTTAGCACCCAAAACATGGTATTTCCCAAGTTTTTGACCATGCTTATTAAGTTTCAAACTCATCATCCGAACTATCCTGTGAAGAATTTAAGGATTGACAATGCCTGAGAATTTCAATCTCAAACCTTTGAGGATTATTGTATTGTTACCAGAATTTCACTTACATACTCCGTACTATATGAGCATTCGCAAAATGGATTAGTGGAGGCATATATCAAAAAGATCCAGCTCATCACCCGACCTTTATTGATCCAAGCAAAATTGCCCACCACGATGTGGGGACATGCAGTTCTACATGTAGCTACACTACTCAAATTCCGCCCTACCCTACTCAATACTCATTCTTTTCTTGAGTTAATATCCGGATGAGTCCCCAATGTTTCCCACCTTTGTATATTTGGTTGTAGAGTATGGATTCCAGTTGCTAAACCTCATAGAAAAACGATGAATAATCACCATTAGGAAGGGATCTATGTTGGTTTTGATTCCCCTAGCATCATTTGGTATGTTTCACCCTTGTCAAGCACTCTACTACGTGCTCAATTTCCTAACTGCCATTTCGAAGAGAATAGTTTCCTTTCCTTGCCAAATGTCAAGTCCCCTACTTTAGATTTTTGGGCACCTGAAACCATCATTCAAAACCCTGACCTCCACACAGCCTTATCTAATTCTGAGGTCAAGAAACTTATTCATTTACAATCTCTCGCGGACAAGCTACCAAACGGCTTTAGTGATGGGCCCCAGATTATTAAAAACCCTATCCCTAGCATAGGACTATATCATCCCTTCTAAATGTAGGCCTGACCCTACTGCTTCTATACCCAAACACCCCCGCCCTAATCATGTCAGCCTACACAGTGATGTACCTTTTTCACCTGATGATGATTCACAACTTTCTTATTCCCCTGAAGATGGTCCATCTGTGACTGCCTTTATTACCCAGATACTTAGTGCCGATCTTGACCCACTCACGTTAGATGAAGCGAAAGCCAACCTCGACTGGACACAATGGCAGGTCGCCCTCACTACTGAGTATTCTTCTCTTAGAAAACATCAAGTCTTTGGTTCTTTATTGACCATTCTCCCTCCTAACCACCACCACTACGAACTGTCAATAACTTGCTAACTTGCACAATCACTGATTCACATAACAATTAGTTTGCAAAACTCTATAAAAAAAGTAAATTGACTATTTGTCTATATCAACCAACTACTGCCTAATCAAAAGAGTTTTTACAAGTTCTTTTCTTACCAAAGACAAATAGTCCAAAAATTTCAAAATTTACATGACTACAAGTTGTTTTGATAAAGTGGCTACCACAAATGATGTTGTAAACATTGCATATGCAACAAGTCATTAATTTTTCATGGTTAAATTACAAGATGATGAACCTTCTACCAATACTTCATCTTCAAAAGGTGAAAGTCCTCTGAAACAAAACCTCAAAAGAAGCCCAAGATTGAACAAATTAAAAATCATGACCATGTTGTTGAATCCTATATGTATGAAAAACTTGAAAGTGGTTTTTTATTTGGCCGAGATTATAAGTTTGATGTGTCTATAGAACATATTTTAGAACCTTGAATCCATTTTTAACAATCAATGTGAATGCAATATAAATAATGCTAACAAAATTTATAAACTATATACAATTATAAAATACAATTTCAAATACAATGTTACCACTTGTATTGAAATCCATTAGCATTCAAAATGAAGATTCAAAAGACATTAAGAAGTTTTCACCATATAATATGTTTCAAGATGCTTTGAGGGATCCTAATTGTGCAATCGATGGAAAATCAACAACCTCATTTTTGCCTTTAGTAAGATGGGAACTTGTCTATGGGCAACATGTAGTACACGCTTGTAAGGATGCAACGATCAAATATGAACAAGGTATTTGAGTATTACGTATGTCTTAGTCCAAAGTATCGTGAAAGGATTCCAATCCCAAGAATGTAGTCAAATCTATCATACCTATATTTCACCAACAATTTGACAAAACAAAAAATAAGACATTGAGCACTCTTTCGAAATCATTAGATCAATTCTTGTCATGTATTTTGCTAGGCAAGAATTCTTTTCATGAACTATTAAAAATGTGTGAAGGTTATGATGAAAGATACATATTTTTCAATGAAAATGAAAAGAAGAGATGAAAAAATTCCAAATTTTACTAGAAGACCTTTTACAATAAAGTAGTTGAAGCCATGGAGGATATGAATATGGAACAACACAAGGAGTCAAGCCACTTATGTAATAAACTTTAATGTTGTTTTTTTGACAAAATCAATGCAAAGACTTTGCAAATAAAAATTGTTGCAAATATGGCCAACAAAATGAAATTGCATTTAATTTGTACAAATGCATTTGTACAAAATAGAAAGTTGCATTAATGTTTGTTGTGCATTTAAAAATGCATTATCAAACTTTAAAATTAAAATATTGACATCCTATTGAAGGAGAATAATGACCTAATTGGAAATTATCCTTTTAGTATAATAAATTTGTTTCAAGGGAGATGGTCAAGTAGAGAATCCATGCTAATAGGTTCAATCTCCAAGATAGGTTACACAATTCTAAAACACACAATCATTCATTTGATTTTTAATTTATGACTCATCCAATATTTATGACCAAATACCAAGCCAACACAACATGCATACTTTGAATTACTAGACTTGGCCTTTTTATAAACAATTTGATTCCACATACACAACTACCAATTTCAATTCTCACAATCCCAATTGGCACATATAAAACCACATAATGAACAAACTTAATCACTCATTCTCCTTAAACACAATCACTTGCCTAAACCAATACATCATAATTTATTTTGATTCATCATTCATTGTTTACAATTTATAGCTTTCTTCATCACTCTTCAACACTTTTATCAAAACCACAAATAAAAACGTAGCCAACAAGGGGGTGGACTTGCAAGTGCATTTTGTAGTAGTGGGTGCCTTCCAAAATTGGAGAAGAATGACTTAAAAGTATTCACCACCAACTGACTCAACCACCAATTTGGGAATAACTGCACATGACCATTACAACATTAACTCCCTTAACTATCAAACTGGTAGAACTTTCCTATTTAAAAATTTAGATTTACATTTGGTAGCATTATAAAGATTTATTATCCAAAATCTATAGCTACAAATTGGTAGAAATGCCCCTTTCAAACCCTAAATTAAAAATTTGCCTACTAGAAATTAAAAAGCCTGTTCACACATCTGTTCTATCTTTTGCACATTTTTTAATAATTGATTTTGATTTTGTGGTTATACTAATGTCAAATTTTGTTAGGTATGAAGTACAATATGCAACTATAATATATGAATCTATTATAAATTGAATATATTTAATTGTATTGGCATATTATGTATTCACTATAGTTTCACTGAATTCATTAATACGTACATTACAAAACTTATGTTTTGAAAATACTTTTGGTCTTTTAAGTTGAGTACATATACACATAATGCAAGTCGAGTTGCCTATATTAAAGTGTAGTAGAAATTCATCAAAAGTCATTTTCAATCCAATGCCTAATTTAAAAATAAATAAATATGTATATAAATTTTTATAGTATTTTAGATTTTCTATGTCTTTACTATTGATTGTTTCTAAAATCATCATTTTTTTTAAATTATTGGAAGACGATAATGAAATTAGCATACTAATTGTCTCTTTTTTTCTACATATTCTTGAATCCTTTTGCATTTGAACTTCTTGGAAAGGGATAAGTAAAAATGATTTGTCTAAAGTAATATATTTGTCAACAAAAGCAACAATTTCTCCATTAAAATATATTTTGTATTTTGGTGCATTTTCTATGTTGAAAATTTGTAATAAAAAAGAAATGTATCATGTCCTATAATTGAAGTTTCTCTTTTAATTAATTTTTGGAATATTCCAACATGATTATTATAATACAATGCACATGTTATTGCCTTATTAGATGAAACCTTATTAGTTATGCTATATGAATAGATTTAAAAAAATTGAAACTAGATAATTCTAAATTTTTGGCATTTAATTTATACAAAGTTTGTATTAGAGATGTCATGTTGTATTGTTTTTTTTCAAATGATGAAAAGGAATAAATAAAGTTGGATTTGACACAAGGAAAGATGGTTTAATTGACAAAGTTGTAATAAGTCAATGTCACAGTTTGTTGTGATTTAACAAAGTCTTATACATCTTCTATTCTCATTAAAGTAGACAATTATTGGTAATCTATACAATTGGTAATACAAAATGTGTAATAACAATACAAAAAGTTCATAATTATTTTCATTTTTATTCAATTGAATTCATATATAACAAATTCTTTATATATCCAATTTAGATTCTAAACTCTACATATGCAAAAATGTATTCCCTTGTATATTCCTAAGGCCTTCTTGGTTGGAGTCATCCATTGTACATTGGAATATTCACCATCCAATGATGTTTTTTCTTTTATAGGTTCAAAAACTCAAAAGTAGTTTTCATCTCTAAAAAAATTCCACTTCAATCTCCTATTGGAACATGATTGTTCATATTCTACTTGGTTTATAGTTATATTGTATATCTATTTTCCTATTTGGTTGGCCATAATCAACTAATTGCAATACCAAATTGGCTAAATGAACATATAAATATTGCTTCTTATACAACAAAAAATCAAATTGGCAAAATCTAACAAAATTAATAAGTTTACATAACCTCATTCTCATTTGTTTGCATCCCCGTAAACATCAATAACAACAAAGTTGTAAATTTCTTTATAATATTTGTTTCATATATAGAATTGAAGTTCATAAATGAAACTTGGATGGTTTTTACATGTTGAAATCCAACCAATATTTTTTCTCTTAAGCAGTCCGAAATTCTTTTTTTATATTGATACATATTAAAAATTATAAATAAATATTATATAAATTATACAATTCATTTAAAACTACTTCATTATATATGATGATTTATTCATCAAATGAACTCAATTAAATATGATGATATGTTTAGCTTCATTGGTCCTTTTGTGATGTGTATGGATGTTTATGAGTGTGCAAATTGATTGAAATTGTGAAGGAATGATTTGTGGGACTAATTGGAGGTAATGTATGTGAGTTGGTTGTGTAAGTCTCAATGTGTTGAGTAAGTGCAAATTGTGGGTCCAGTATATGAGTCTTGAGGGGTTCACTTAGAGTGTCCATTAAAAACCATGTGCAAACAAAACTTTGGACCCCCTATATACTTTTTGAATTTTAAATAAAATCAAATGAAAAAAAAATTTGAATAGATTTTCCTACTTTGAAAGTTTATATTTTGAATTATTAATATTTTTATTTATTATTAATAATTAGTTATAAATTTTTGAAGTAAAAAGATACACTATAGAATTGAAAAATAACTTTCACACCCATATATTATATAAGAAAAAATTGTCTAAAATAATGAACAAAAAAATCCTAAAAACAACTCTTTATTAGAAGCTCATTTTGAATTGAATATTGATGCAATGGTCATCTAATTTTTTTCTCTAAAAATATTTGAGTTAAAAAAACATGTCATTTTAGTGCATTTTTAACCTCTTCTAAAAATTATTCTATATTTTATTTGAGTTTGAAATTTTGGGAGTAATATCCTATAGTCATTAGTAAACAATGCTCAAAATTTGAAGTTAAAATTATAGATTATTAGAAACCACTTGTTCGTACATGGTTTGTTGTAGTAGAACTAAGTGCACCCCTCGAGGTATGAGTGCAGTGTTGTTGTAGTAATATTTTGGCTATGGAATTCCAAGTTGGGTAATTGAATTTAAATTGATATATTTTGATTTTAGAGATTGAATCTATTAGCATAGATTTCCTACTTGACCGTCTTCCTTAGAATGAACTTATTATACTAAAAGGATAATTTTCAAATAGGTAATTATTTTCCTTCATCAATCATTTATCACTCTATCCTCATAGAATGACATAGTTAAATTGACCACTAAGAACTTCATACAATTTTATGCATGAACTCTACTAAATACATACACCATCCTAACTCTTGGCAAATTGATCGCTTCAATGACTCAACAATTTATCAAGTTGTACTCAACCACAAATTGTCAACAATACTCAAATCTTTTAAACATTTGCAACAACTTGACAATTCAATTGCAAAATACTCACATACTAGCTTGCAATTGAATTGACAAACTTAATTTCAATTATTCTCACCCCCCGCAAACACGCAATACAATATTTTCACTAGTCTCTACTTATAGCGATTTTAACTATACAAGAAATTAAGGAGATTATCTCACAACTCGTTCATAATAATTTGTAGTTGAATTGACAAAATTTATACACAACCAATTGGAAATTTGAAAGCTAGAAATATATTTATAAATTGAGCACAAGTTTTACAAATAAGCATACCACCTATATGAATTGAAAACTAAGCTAATAAACCTTTGGATATATAGTCCTAAAATTGTGAAGATAACTCTTCACAAGAAAGGTTGCAAAGCCTATTCGTTCCCTTTTCTATCTTGCCAATCAGTCTATTTCATATCTAAGCAACCACCAATTTGAATCTTGTGTAATATACACAACCTTGAAGCACTTGTTAATGGATATAAGACAAGTTGCTAAATCTGTTTACACATCAACAACCAAATAGATGTAGAAATAGAAAAATTGGCAATGACATTTTTAACTTATCAAATACAAAATTTCCACAAATTGCACAAATCTATTCAAAGTTGTTAAAAGTAAAAATATAAAAAATATACAAATATATTTTCAAAAAAATATAAAAATGTTAGTTTGATAAAGGGCAATAATCTGTAAAGGTTCAAAAAAGGACTATCTCAATTGATTTCTAATTGACTCCCAAACTTTGGGATTGTATAAATTGAATTTCATGGTTTGTTTGATGTACATAATTTGGTTTCTTGTAAGAATTAGCCTTCATGTATACAAAGCAATTAATTAAAACAAATTTTAAGGTGACATGTTAGTCCAAAGTGGTCCTTTTCTGTTGAAAAAGAAAATATGTTTATGTTCTTTAAAATTAAAAAAGGAATTATTTGGACTAGAAATTTTATATATTTCTAGTCCAAATTTTCACAACAAGTATATATTCATATACTAAACATATATCCGAAGTTCAAAAGTCCTATATTGTCATAAATTTTAGTTTACTAATTAGCATAATTTCAACTTTCATTGTAATCCCTAAATTGTATTCAATTATGTATAATGAGAGTGTATTTTGCTTTAGTACATTTTGATTGAGTATGTAAAAGTGTCAAATACATCAAAATATAAAAAATTATATTATAAATTAGTATGTTCAAATGTATTTTGTAGTGAGGACATGCAACGGACATTGTCCATTAGGAATGCATTTGCATATGTGGAATAGGAATGACTTGTCATCATATTTATAGGAAAAGACAAAGAGTAGTATGCAAAAAAAGGGAGAGCCTTGGAGAAAAACCTATAAACAAAAAGTAATACAGTGAATAAATGAAATGGTAGGAGCCTCCTAAAGAAGTACTTCACTTCTTCAATTGCATTGTCATAATTGTGATGAATTGGAGTGAAAGATTGATTAGGGACTAAGATAATGATGGAATGGTGATCTCACATAGCCTCTCATTGGTTGCATTAGTTGAATGTGGACAAGTGGTTGTGTAGATGGGAATTTACTATAGATTTAACTATTGTGAAATTCCTATAGTTTAAGTTCGTTCTCAGGGAGGCAGGGTGCTATGGATAATTCTTAAAGGTAATGAATTTAATTAATTCCCCTGGTTCATGCACAATTGAAGGGAATAGGAAATATTCACTCTACACTCACAATAGATATAACTTTAATTTATTATAATTAAATCAAGGCTGAAAACTTATCTACAGCATGACGATCTATTGAATCAGCTTTACTCCGGAATCCTCTCGATAGCTTCACCAACCGCACTGGTACAGTCTTCTATTGATCTTCGTGCTCACCAATTGTTCAGCATCTCCAACTAGATCTTCCACATCGCCCTATTGCTTGTTGCAGGATATGCTTTATATATTTTCATACCTCATTTCTTCTCTCAATTCTATTGACTCCAAACTCCAAATCATTCTACAGAGATCTCTAATCTCATTGACTATAAATTAATTTCCAGTTCAAACATAAAACACACCATAGCATCATATTCATTCACCATTGATATTTACCATGCAATCAACCCATGTACAATTGATAAACTGACTGAGACCAAATACAGACATGGATTCACATTCAATCATGACAATAGAAATTCCTCGAGGACAAAATCTATAGACTTAACACTCAGCTCCAACATACATTCACAATTGATTCACCATTCAGCACACCCATCTCATTCATAACACAAATCACAATTTCCATAACACAATTGAGTACACACACACAATTTCATATAATGGAACACAGCATATTCAGAATTCAACTCTGCATTATATTTCCGCATAAAAATATTACAATTGTGTCTCACTCTCTTCCGATTATACTCTGTAACATCTATCGATTCAGCACAAACAAAACACTAACGCACAATATCACAATTGAACTCCCACCGAACACTACAACGACACCACACAGACAGAACTATAACACTTCCAAAACTCCCATGCACAATTGAACACCGCTAGCCTTCACCGCTGCGGGAGCTCTGGACTCTCTTCCAGACTGGGAGACAATCGATAGCCGCAACCCTACTTCACCTCATTCGGCTAACAACCGAAAATAACCGCCTCTATAGATCACACCCCATTCATCCTATTCCAACTTCCATTAACCACAACTATAGATGAAATCCAAGTAAAATCCCAAACTAACCAGTAACTATAGAAAATTAACCTCAAAATGCTGAAATACCATTGAAAATAGCCAAAATTAACCAACAAAAGAAAAAATCCATACAAGCTACAATAGTTCACAGACTACAGGTTGTTAGTTGAAGTAGCCACACATTCACATGTCAACACACAAATAGGTAAATTATTTGTAGTGACAGAGTATTTTCAACCAATAAAAATCAATAGAATTGTAGAATACTTAAATTTTTTTTAAATTTGAAATAGGATGTAAGTTATGGATTTTATAAAAACATTGAGGATTTTGATTTGTGCCAAAACAAATGAAAACAATGATGGGTTCTCTTTACAATGTATTTAAGTATTGTGTTTGAAAAAATAAAAAATAAAAAATAAATAAAAACACAAACAATAGGTGTAAGAAAAATTAGAAGTTGGTATAGAAATTAAAATACTAGGGTGTAAATTTTACACTACACCTGCATGTTTTAGTCCCATGGTTGTAATAATTGATTATTATGTTATACAATAATTGTTCTTGATGAATTAAAATTGTCATGCTTAACTTCTCACTGCCTCAATCTCGATAGCGTACAAAATACATTAGAAAATCAATTTGCTACTTAATTTGAACTAGCTAAAAATTAGCTCAAATTTATCCAAGTTGACTATGTTGACTATGTTGACTATATAGCAATTGGGCTTCTAGTCACCTATATTAAAGTGCATTATATTTTTCTTGTTGTAGTGTGAATTTAAAAGATATCTAGACCATAGTATTTAAACCAAAATTCAAAGGATGATAATCCACTGCTTGAATTTAAGGTCAAAATAAAATGATCACATAATTTCTTATACACATTTTATTGAAAAAAGGTTTAGAAATGTATTTTACATTTTGTAATTTAGACTCCATAATTTGCTTCATACCCCATACTTTCTTGATTATATCTTCACTCATCTTTTGCATTATAATCAATATTTTCATTCATTGAACCAAGCCCTCGTTGACTTGTACAAATGTTCCAATCTTTGTATAATAAAGAGAAGTAGTGAATAGAATGGTACTAAGAAAGTTTGTCCTACTATGCCTAAGGATTTCTACAATCCCATCATAGGCATCAAAGTCAATATATACTTAATAACTACCAACAAGAAATTCTCCTCCTTCACTAGTAAAGCCATTGTTTATTTTTGTTAGCTTCCCACTATCCAAACAATAGAAGTCCAAATACTATATGTACAAGAGTTACAATCCCTATCCAAATGGAATTCATTACAAAAATCTTTAATATTTTATGTAAAATAATTACAAAATCCACCTTGTTCTTCATGTGAAATATTAAACTTTGTTTGAATAAATTAGGAACCTTTGCATGCGCAACTTCTACTTTAGTGTGCTTGAATGAAATAGGGGCTAAAGTATTAAATTTTTTTTTATCATAAATGGAAGAAATCTATAATACTAAGTGGGTCAAACCACATTCAAAGGTACCATTGGGATTACTTTACTAAGACCAGGACTAGAATCCTTTTCTGAACTTTTAAATCTTTAAATTACTTTGATGTTGTTATTTTTTTAATAAATTTATGGATAAATAATATTGCAATTCATCCCTTTAATAAGTTGAAGAAAATATTGCATAGGTAAAATCCTCAAAAGGACATATATCACCAATTGTAAGGCTAAGTTTAGTATCTATATTACAATATAACACTTTATAAGGATATTTTTATAGTTTTATCCAAATTTTTTATACTTCTCAAAAATAAACCTATTAAGATGAAATTTTAGTGATTAAATCTTGAACACAAAAGAGTATAATTTTTAATTAATTAATTGATTACTGATAAATTATCGATTTATTTTTAAGAAAAATTTAGACAATCAATTTCAAAAATAGATTACATAGGGACCTTGAAGTGAATAATATATAAATTTTTTTCTTTAACACAATCATCATTTGAATTTTTTATATTGATAAAGATATTCACATAATTTTATTTCTAAATATTATAGAAAATTGAAATTATTCAAATTGTAGGAAAAGAGTCATTTTTTACTCTATCATATAATTGTATACACACATGAATTTTTGGAATTCAATCACATTATTATTCATTAGAAATTAAACCCCCTTTCTACCATTGAAAAACCTAACACGTTGACATCTGAACTTCAATTTGAACTATAGTAAAGAGTTTTGATTTTTGATGAATAAAAAAATATTAAACTTAACATGACTTGAAATACTAATTAAAAAAGACTAAAATATATATAATTAATAAATTACCATTTAAAAAAACAGTAGCTAGAAGGAAATTACATTGCAGATTTTAATATGTCTGTCCCCTTTTTTTGGTAGCTTTGAGTGTGATTTGACCCAATTCTTGCTCACATTTTCATTTTTAAAGGGTTGAAGCATCACATTGCAACTTTTGATTAGGAATATAGCGGCCTAAAAGTAAACTCCAGTCCCTTCCTACATTTCATTAAAGAAAAAATATTAAATTAAAATAATAATTTTTTAGAAATATAACTAGCAGTTGGCGCTTGCTATGCTACGCATTCATCATTAGAATTTTATAAAAAAATTTATGTATTAGATAGAATGCAGAACAAAAATTTCAATAAATCTTCAAATAAAAATGACTAAAATCTTTGTATAATTTTTTTTATAAGTAAGCATATATTGAAATGTACAATAGAAATTTATTGAATGATGAATGAAACATATGCAATGGTAAATACTATAAAAGATACACAAACATTAGAATGCATTAAAAATTTGACTCCATTGTTACAAAAAATGGCAACCCAAATTAAAGAATTGAAAAGAAAAACTTATAAATCTCAAAAACTTTGTGAACAACTTAATTGTTGTAAAATCCAAAATCACTTCAATTGAATAAATTTCTCAAAATCATTTGGTAGTAGCAATAGAAAATTGGAATCATGAAAGCTCAAAGCTCACAAAAGCACAAAATCGTAAAAGTGCAAAGAAATGTAAAGCCAAGAGAAGCAATGGATTTACTACCTCTATAATATCATCCTATGGATCCTCTTTAATATCACCTTAATTGCAACAACTATATTATTTCTATAATATCACCCTTTGTAAAAAGTGATATTACAAAAGTGATTGCAAATTACTACTCTATTTCTGTAATATTACATTGTGTGAAAATACGATTTCTATGTATGTATGATTGAAAACATTTTTACACAATATTTAAAATAATTATTTTAAAGACTTATTGAAATCATGATCATGCATTCTATTCAAATATATCAAAATTTTTACCAATATGTGATACAATGAATGCGTAGCATAGCAAGCACAAGCCCTTAGTATTAATGGTAGCATTTGTGATATTACAGAAGGAGTTATGATTTTAGTAGTATGATGGATAAATATAATAAATTAATTAATAAATAAATGGAAATAAATAAATAATAAATGCAATAAAAAAGATATATCTCCTCTCCATCCAAGGGCATACATTTTCCTTCTTCTTTGTGGTCCATTACATGTGACCAAACTAGCACCGTTTTTAAGGCTTATAAGTGTTGTTGTAAGTTCCTAATACTCTTCAAATTTTTCTTGTGCCATTTGATCAAATGGGATAAATTGAAGTACAAAAACAATTTCTTTTAATGTCTTATCATGTATCACCACTAGCCCATGATGCATACACAAATAATCTACAAGAACAAAGTCCAAAGACACTTCGTGAAGGTTTTCGAGGCATTGTCCCCTTTGAATAACAAATGCACCTACATTTCAATAATTTAAATATCAATACAAAGGTATGAAAGGAAGCGGAAGGAAAAGAAAGAAAGGAAAATAGGAAATTGAAAAACAAGCAAACTTGAGATATAATCAATAAGACATACAATTATACAACAATAAAATTAATAATATAAAATTTATTTTAAAAAATACCTTCTATTCTTATATCTTCCAACTCTTTTGTCTTTTGGATCTTTTTATAAGCCTTAAAAGAAGCTTATTGCTTCCACTTGTTTTTATCATTTTTTAAAATGTTCCTATAAAATATTATGGTTATATTAAAAAAATTACACATAAACATAGAACATTACATTTTTCTATACACACAATAAAAAATGCATAAGTAAGTTAGGAAGGGCATTGAGGTTGATTGCTTTTTGATTCATTCAAAGCCAATAGAGGTTAAATAAATTAGACTTAGAAAAATATAGAGACCAATTGCCCTTTTAGTATTCCTTATACCATCATAAATTAAACAAATCTGATCCAAATAAGCATGGAAGTCAATTGCCTTCTTGACATTTCAAACCAATGAATATAAAATAAATTAGCTGATATTTAAAATAAACAAGTAAATATATAAATTGTAATATTGAAATAAAAGCTACCTTTCTAGAAGTTCATTTTGTTCCATGAATCTAAAAACAAACATCACAATGCCTAAAAGTCCAACAACAAGAAAACCAATAAAAAAAGATTCCATAAAATTGTTCTATGAGACCACCAATCCAAAAGCTAGGGAGGCAATAGGAAAGAGCTGAAAGAAAAGATGCCAACAACAATGGATTTGAACATCACATAATTGAAAGTTAGTGTTCAAAACAAAACAACAACAAATTTGCAAAGAAAAACTGTGCAAAGAATAACAATCTATGAATAGAAGCAAAAGTTCCAAAGAGAAATCACATGAAAAAAATCTATGAAAAACCCTAATTTGGAGTAGATTGTTGCCTCTAAACCTTAATATAATCCTAAATTTTTGTTAGAAGCTACTACTAATCCTTTTTTTATTCTTCTTGTTTTAATATCAATCATTGCTATTGACAGCTATTAATTTGGTAATTCTACCAATTCATAGTCAATTGAAAAACATTTCCAAATTGTTTATATCCTTTGAGATAAATTTATTAAATAAATAAATATTTGAAATATTGTGATTTAAAAATAAAGTCATGAGTTAGGTGTTCAAAGATAAGGAAAAAAATTAGCATCCCGTATACAAATTGTTCATAATCTTTTACATGCATTAACAAACAAATTTGAGTGCAAATTTAAAACGTTTTCATTCAAACACCCATACCATAAGCATCAATGGACAAAGTCCAAAAGTAGATATATAAAAGTTGTAGTGTTCGACATACTACACATTATCATAGAAGTTTGAAGAAAAAATTAGTTGTAAGTTGAAAGAAAATCAATTTCAAAGTTATCATGTCTAAAACTCGGTTTTATTCAACATGATTTGGAATTACTTTATCTTTTGCCAATTTTTTCTTAAAACTATCTCCAAATTTTTATTTTCTACCTTAGCATGTTGGTATACATCATTTTAGATTGATGTATACAAAAAGTGAAGGAAATTGACGTTTAAAGAATTCAAAATATCAACAATTTGACAAACATGTAAACCCGCATGTAAATAATGTTGATTCTCACAATATTTGAATTTTTTTGGAATTGAAAGCATGGGATAGTATTAACCATTGTAGAGAGAGTATAAGCTACAATATGCATGTAATGTATAGGCAATTATTGCCTCTTTTGAGTGCATAGTGAGAAATTGTTGCTTTTCATGAGAACTAGACATAAATAATAATAAAAAGGTACAAGTGTCATTTTCCCATTGGTTGTAAAACTTTTACAAATATGGTAAAAGGAATACACATGTCATTTTTCTATTGGTTGTAAAACTTTTATATTTGAAAATTATAGAGTACTTTGAAAATACATAACACCAAGGAGATGCCAAAACCTGAAAGCCCCTATACCAAAAGCCCTTGTACCAAAAATATATACCCTAAACCTTAGCATTCACATAGTTTTGACCACCCAATAGAATCAATCTTGCTACAAATGCTTGCAATGGAAAACTCAATTTCATTTTTGCCACAAATTCTATCTAAATTCAAAATCTAATCGAATAAACTTCACAATCCCTGTAGCCAATTTCCAAACCCTAAATTATAGCATTGATTTCACAATGTTTTCCATTGTGCAATAGAATCAAGTTTGTTAAGAATTGTAGATATGCATTTTCTTAGTAGCAATAAATTGAAATCTAAGCTAAGTCTACCAAAATTGAGACGCGGGGGCGCACTACAAAGGAAGTTCATGGGTGAGGAGTGACCAAATTTTGGACCCCCTATATTATATCCTAAAATTTTATTTTTTTTCTAAAAAAAATATGAATAGATTTTCCTACTTTGAAAGTTTATGTTCTGAATTATTGGTATTTTTTTATGTTAATATTAATTAGTTACAAATTTTAGAAGAAAAAAGATACATTGTAAAGCTAAAAATAACTTTCACGCACCTATATTATATAAGAAAAAAAATTTGAAAAATGAAAAAAAAAATCTATAAAGTGGCTTTCTATTGAAAGTTTATTTTGGTTGAATATTGATACAATAGTCATCTTCATGTGATCTCTATAAATATTTTAGTTGAAAAACATGCCATTTTAGTTCATTTTTCAATCCTTTCCAAACAATATATCACATGTTATTTAGGATTGAAATTTTTGGCAATAGAAACCTATAGACTTTGTTAAACAAAGCTCAAAATTGTAGGTTGAAATTATAGTTTATTAGAAAGTAATTAGGAAAAGTAGAAATGGGTAGTTAGGGTTTCGTCACTCCTCACCCATGAACTTCCTTTGTAGTGCACCCCCCAGGAATTGAGAAACCAAAATTGAAATGGTAACCAAATCATGTTAAACACCTTTCCAAAGAAAGAACACAAGTTGAACTTACAAGATTCAAAACAAACTTTGATACAAACTTATTAAACACACTACAAAATTAGTCGTTGCACAAAATGCTACAAACAATCCTAAGCACGTGAACATCTACGCCCAAGGCTTTTCATGTATACCTAAGTCAAAACACAAAAGATAAAAAATTATGACCTATAAACTTTTCAATTACATCCTTCATAAGAGAGCTTCAAGGAAATTTGCACTCACCTCTTGTACTACCAACATGAACAAGAAACTTGCAAGAAACACCTGCAATAATGTGAGAGTATAAGAGTGCTAAACCCTAACCCTTGATGGCTTGGATCGTCAACTCTAGATCAACGGTTGTTCATTTTCTACTACATTGTTTTTTTTTATTATTAGAATAAGATAGGAAGGTCCTACATGCCTTCAGTGAGGCAAAAGGAGATTGAAATTGCTAGGAAAGTGTCAAGAATTGAATAAATTCATGACAAGAATAAAAAAAAGGAAAAGAAGGAGGCTAGAAAATATTAGATTTAAAAAGTGTGTATTGCAGCCATCTGCAATGATAATGGAAAGTAGAGAGTAGTTGCAAAATATAGAGGGATTTAAATATTTAGTTATATCATTTTGATACAAGTAAGGATTCTTGTGTACACAGTTCATGAAGTAATCTCCAATAGGAGAGCAAATTTTCCAAGAGTAGTTTTAGAGCAATTTCTACAACATCCTATCATAGAGGATGTTTTACCTAAAACAACGGTACAATGCCATGAATTGTAGTTGTGTTGAGTTGATTACAAAAGGCTCTCAAAATCTTGGTCAAGCCTAAAGTATGTGATGGGTAGGGATAGGCATCTGACAAGAAATAAGATTGAAGCCCAAAATCATGTCATAAGTCTACTGAAGCAGCCTCAATGTGCCTTGGGATGAACAACCTTACAATAAAGAGAGTATCGAAAGGAGACATCTATTGAACGAAGGTACAAAGAAGGAATTATAGGCGAAGATAGACCAAAAGAAGTGAAAAAATGCATTTCCACAATCTACAATTGATGATGCAATTTCTTGGTAGACAAACGAGACAAGAGTGAGTTCACCAAAGAGAAATGTTTGAACAAAGCACATGGGGTGAATTGTTTCCTTTACCATTCGTGACATTGGTTTGAAGAGAGCCAAATGCATTACTAAACTTTGAACCTTGTCTTTAATTGTTTCTTTTAATTTTTTGTTCGGATGTCATGGTATCTTTTTTTTAACTATGGAAAAAAAACAAGTGTCTAGAGGTCTTCCAAAAGTTTATAATAGAAAGAAATTGGATTGTAAATTTCTTTAGTTTGAAAAATGTCACTAGAATCCAGAATAGTTTTTGTTATTGGACTGAGTTTCCTATGAATTGTATAGAGGTTTTTGAAGTAGTCTTGAATTGATAGGAATTATGTGGACATCTTTTTTTGTGAATGGACTTCATGGTAGATTGGTAGGTTGTTTGGAAGTCAAGTATAGTGTTTGAAGGCCTTTGAAGGCCTTTAGAAGTCTTAGAATTCAATGTAGTTCTTGGAGGTCTTAGATATCAATACAATTTTTTTGAAGTCCCATTTTGAGTCTAGTATTCCTTGTGGCTCATAGAAAATTAAAGCATCTATAACGTGGAGCTAGATAGAATTCAAGTTTGGTTGATGAAATCTAGTCTATTGTTAAGAATCAAGTTCATATATTGGATTATATTCTAGATTATGGGAATCTTGTTGTAGTCATGAATAGGGTCCATTTTCCAAATTATATTCTTGATTAAAGGAGTTTAGACATATTAAAAAATCTAATCTTGATTTTGGAATCTAGATATCTATATTTAGAAATAGATAGTGTTTGTAGTAAGAAATTAGGTTCAACTACTTATATGATTTTATTATAATGTTTTTCTAGTTGGACTCCTACACAAAATTTAAGGAGCAATACCGCAATCTAAAGATCTTCTTTGTATGTTTTCACAAACTACAACATTCCTTTATCAAGTAGCTATGAGATTTCAACACATGTTGCCAATGTGAGTGCCAATGTCATCAAAAGATGGTAGAAATTGTAATTGATTTCAACAACATGCGCTCTTCAAAATTTCACTTGTCAATTAATCAATCTTCTTGTAGTTGTGGATGTTTCAATCTATATTCTAGGTATTCGTCTCATATAGATTTGCAAGATGGAGAAAGATATTGAGAATTAGAAACTACTGGATTGACCCCTTTGAAATGGTAAGAGCAAAAAAGAACAAAAAGGGTGAAATTAAGAAGGTCATCCGTCTCAAATATAAGCAGACCACATTGAAATAGTTTCTATAGGTTTTCTTTTCTATAGATATTTCTTTTCATCATACATTAGTACATGGCTTGATGGCAAGACATACAGTGTAAGGCATTTCTATTACGACTATAAGTTAGTGAAGTATTGAGCTTCATTGATTTTGCATAAAATTACTCCTTAAGTGGTAAGATGAAATTCAAATGCAACACTAGTAGTCGACTTAGGCCCAAATAGTAGTTGATCAACCTCTTGGGAACCTCTTCTTTGTCAATGCCATTTATAAGAGTACTTCCCTTTGCAATTTTTTCCACTCTAAAGACACCACCTATATGTACATTATTGCATAGAACATAATGTTAGTGGACATGTATTCTCTACGCATATATAAATGCAAACACTCAATTGTTAGAGTCATACACTTCTATTGTAAAATACATCCAACTAGCCTACACAAACATTTCCAAAAGGACCACTTACTATGCAAAGCTCCACATACATCATCCAAGAAGCCAAGATATTGAGAACTTGTGAGGAATTGACACACAAAATATCACTAAAACTTTAATGCCAATCAAAAACAATAGGGCAGGACTTTTACAATGTGAGATAAAACAAAAGGAAAAGGAAAAAAACAATGTCACCAAAAAGAAAAAAATAAGGAACTATTGGAAAAAAAAAGATAAAAAATGGCAAAAGGTAGGAGTTTTAGGCACCACAAAAAAAAGTGCAAAAGAGCTAATCAACTTTGGAATTTGAAAAGTACATTTCCCTCCTCATCTAATTCTTGAAAACAGTATTATAAAGATTTGCTATTGGGTTTAGAATAGCATGGGGACTTTATTGTGGAAATGCTTTGTAAGTATTCTTTAATACCATTAAACACCCTAAATAATAATAAGCCTACCCTAAAACTTCCCTTTTCTCAAATCCCTATCTTACAATTCCTACTATGCCTTAAAAATTGTCATACCTAGCTTTGATTTAGCATAACTTTTGGACAATGGCTCCAAACAACTTGAAACTTTGCCACAATATAGATCAAGTATTCAATTATTCATGCACCAAATTTCATCATATTCTAATATATTTTTCAACTCTGGTGAACATTTTTTCACTATTGACTTTTCTAACCCTTTTCACTATACCTAGTATTAACTATTAACCCTTTAGTGTCTAAGAAGCCCAAATTGGGTCTCAAGTTTTTTTCAACAACTTTAGAGATTTAATATGGGGATTTCTATTTATTTAAATAATTATTTATTTAAACCAATGAATGAAATGTTCTTCACTCAAGATAATTATATAATAAAATTTTCCATTTAGATTATGCTTTCTACAAAACATTCAATCAAAGTCCACTACTTGAAATAGTGAATTCTTAGTACGTAAAGGGTTAATCAACCGGTTATCAACTAGCTACTACCACAAACTCAACACTAAGCTTCTAACACCAAGATTTAAACATCGAGCTTGTAACATCAAGCTCTTGATACAAGCAACTACAAATACTAATGCATTTTTTTTAATAAATAAAGATGTCATTTCAACTACTGGACAATCCACATCATGACAACAAATATGTTGACATAGTGGGGTGATGATGCAATAGGAACATGTGTGAACATTAGTCCATTCTTGTAAGATTTTTATCCATTCTTGTATATTCCAAGCAAACCATTACTTTAAAATAAACTACTTTATTGAAATTCAAATAAAAGTCAATTACAATTACTTATTACTTTTCTTAGCAATTATATCATTCAACTTCCACTTTACACTTTGACAAGAGTGTGATGTAGATGGATTGATATTTAGAGTTTCTATAGAAGTTGGAGTGACATCTTCCACAGAAGTTGGATGATATCTTCTAAAAAAGTTAGAGTATACATTGAGAAGAAACAAAATCTAAATTATTATTTGCTAAAACCAACTTACTACATGATGATTCATCTCTTTAGTATTCTTCAACATCAACTAAGTTGATGTCAATTGAAACTTTCTAATAATATGAATCTTTGATAAAATTCTAATTTGTACCTTTTTGTTTCACTCAATAATTTTATTTCAAATATAGAAACTATTGCTAAAAACCATTGTCCTTCAATAGATACTTCAATCTATTCTACATCTTATGTACTAATTTTACCTCATAGAAAAGGTGGTTGTTTTATCAATAGGTTGCGTTGGCAGTCCTTGCAAAAACACTTGTCAATATATACCATTGTTATATTTTCCAATCTACAAATTGAACAAATGCACTTGAAAGGCAAAGCAATTGGATTGAGAATTGGTAATTTACCAATTATCTACACAATTTTATAAATAAATATTAAAATAGTCAAAAATAGAAAATGTAAAAATGTAAAAAATTAAAAAATAGAAAGAGAGAAAGAGAAAATATTAACACATCACCTTGTCAAGTTAGACACTTTCTAAATAGTTCATGACAAGTTCAAGTGTGACATAGTTTTATATTTGCAAACTCATAGAGATTCTAAAGTATCTACTTTCAAATTTTCAATATATTCAATATTTACTTTCATTTGAACCTTTTCAATCTTGAAGTTCTTGAAAGTCACCTTTGTGAAATAAACTTGGCCTACACTTGCCAATGATGGTACTTATGTTTAGACAAAAGATGTACACACTTGACAACTTTCCCATGGCCAAGGTTATTCATTCTTGTAAGGCAATTGCAAAAGTAGACACATACAAGGATTCTTGAGTACTTCAAGACTCTCTTGTACATACATAAGGGTTGTCCAATCTTATATCCTTACCTAACATCTTTAATATTTATATTTACGTTTAATTCTTTTAGCTTCAAAGTAATTCAATGGCTTTAAAGCTCATATATACATTCAAGAATGACAGAGTTGAAGTTTCCTTGATACATGTTGTCAAGTAATAATTGTTATAAAGGGAGGCAATTTGGCAGAAAAATTAAGGAATAGTAGTGGTTCACTAATTTTTTTTTTATGCACTAATCAATTATTACTACAATCAATACAATGGACCAAATGGGTGTATTGTTTTTGGCAAAGATGATTCAACTCTATGGTCGATGATTTTATTTGTTTTTTTGTCCATTCATAGTATCACAACTTGATTTGCTTGATATTATAATATATACATGGATGATTTCAATGTTATATTTCTATAACATCCTATTATAAAAACTCAAGAAAAGTGATTAAAATATCAAATATGAGTAAATAAACTTCCCCCCCCCAAAAAAATTTAGTAGTAATTATTTTTACTGAAATTATTTGTTTTGCATTCATTCAATACAAAAAGAAGTAGCCTAAAAATATCACATGTTTTGGAATCTTTTAACTATTTGATCATCACACTACAATTAATTTTTTGCCTTTAAGCATAATGGTACAATTATTTTGTCAAAATCTCGTTAAAATATAAAAATATTTATTTTATAAAGTTTGGTCATATGACACCATATATTGAACTCTTTACAAATCATATTTTTTTAAATTAATGGAATGTTTTTGAAAAATGAATGTATAATTATATGTTTTCCTCATATCCATGCAATCAAATTTAAAAATTCAATGCCAATTCTTTTAGTCAATTACCATCAAAAATCATGAATATGAAATGAAACAACTCACCCAAAATGGACTTTGGCTTTTTTGGAACTAAAATTTAGTATGCTTGATAGGAATTATAGAAGAATTGAATGTTGATTATACAAGACAAAAAATTCCAATTATATTTTATATTTTGCAAAATTCAATGAATGGTACAATATGGTAGAAATACCTATTTTGGACAGCCCTTGTCATGACTTTTTTAAGCTCATCTATTGTGGACAATGCTTGGGTGCACTATTCATTGAGAAAGATTATTTGTTTGTACCTTCTTGTCCATTCATCTCTCTTTTCCCTCTTTATTTGGGAAGAAGTGCCAAATCTAACCACAATAGGTGAATCTATGAGACCGGAATGGTTCCCATTGAAAAATCCACATTTATATTGAATAAAGTATTCATCTTTATGTTTGCATAGATTGAATTTAGTTTCTCAATGAATTTCCCTCCTTGTATAGGCTGAAATGCTTAGATTAAGCATTTTAGCCTAAAGCCCTTTATGACCATATAGTATATTATGAATATAATGGTATTTGACCAGAGAAATATTGATCAAATATTGTTCAATACAAAGTAAATTAATGATCATGGTAGTATGTAAATAGCAATGTATCACAATTCATATAGGTAACCACAATTGAAGAGTTATAAGGTTAAATATAGGTTGTATAGAGGGGCCTTTTAAGGTTAAGTTATCAGGAACCTACCATAGTCTAGGCAGTTTGTAAGATTATTGCATGCTACTGCACACTACAGCCAGGGTTAAGTACTACAGTAGTCTATTACTTTCGGAGTACAGTACATTCATCCACTGAACCTTGCAGACCACGAAACAATGCTCCCATTGCTCCCGATCGAATGCTGGAATGTCGGCAGCGACGACTCTTGCCTTCGATGCCAAGCAATACTCCAACGATTCCTTCACCAGACCTTCGACATCGTCTGCTTAACTTCTGTACAAATAACTGTCACCAAATCACCAATGCAATCTTAAGGTGGTGTGGATTGAGAAGATTAGGTACACCCTTGGAGGTTGGCGACTAGCTCGCAGATAGATCAAATGTACGTTTTTGTGTTTTCTAGCAGAATTCGCTGCAAGTATACAATTTTTGTGAGCTGGAGTGAAGCATAGGTACACCCTTGGAGGTTGAGTTGCAGAATGATACATTAGGTGCTTCGGCGTTTTCTCGTAGAGTTTCGCTGCAAGTACATAAATGAGTGAGCTGGAGTGAAGAATAGGTCCACGTACCATTTGGAGATCGTGTATTGTGATAGACTTCGCTGCAAGTATATAAATTTGTGAGCGAGAGTCAAGAGTAGGTACACCCTTGGAGGTCAAGTTGCAGATACATCAGGTGTACGTTTCGTGTTTTCTGTTAGAGTTTCCCTGCAAGTATATAACTTTTTGAGCTAGATTTAATGGCGATGGTGCCATCGAAGCCTACACCAAGCTCCGTCTCGACCAGTGGTCGCCACATGTTCCGCAACGGGTTCGTGGAGCGTCACGACCTGGAGCAGTACTTCTGGACGACCACCACGGTGCACAACCTCCGCAGGGCTCTTGCCTTCGACCCCGACCTCTGCTGCTTGGCCGCGCCCTCTCTGGCGCACGCGTTCCACGTCGAACAGCCCAGACAAGAAGTGCGCTTGCTCGACATCGACACGCGATTCTCGTACCTGCCTGGGTTCCGCTTCTGGGACATTCGCCATCCGGAGCCTCTCGGAGGGGAGATCTTTCGGGTGGTGGTGTTCGATCCCCCGTTCTTCTACATCCCCATGGCGGAGCTGCACCGGGCCGTGATGGAGGTTTGCAAGGGCGAAACCGCCACGAAGCTTCTCATTGGATTCCTGGTCCGGGAGGAAGCGAGTTTGCTGGCGGCGTTCAAGGAGTTTCGGCTCGCGAAGACGAAGTTCGTGCTGGAATATGCCACCGTGAAGCCGAATAAGTGGCGGAATTATGCGTTGTACAGCAATGTCGATCTGCCTGGCATCAAACGTATTCGATCAAGAGCGTGAAGAATTCGAACAGTGGATTTCAAAATACCCTAAATTGCGCAACGTTAAGTGCTTCCAGCACTAAAATGCGAGGACCACCAGGAGACGGCAAACGTACGGAATGCTTCGAAGGCCCATTTTTTCAATTGGAGGCAGAGGATATTTCACCGCTTGCTGCATGAAAGACGAGTCTCCAATGACTAGGTAGTTTTCAGCTTTGAAAATTGTTACCTCTTTAAGGTGATTGACAATTTCAAACGTTGGAAGAGTTGTTCAAGGATGCAAATTCGCCACATGACAAGTTTTGTCCAAGGATGAGCACTTTCAACAATGGAAGTGACTACCTTGAAAAGCACTTCAGTATTGCCAAAGGTGGATGTTTTAGGGCTGAAGGGGGTGCCTGGGAACTGTAGAGGATGTTTGACAAATTGAGGCCACTAGAGGTAGAGAGACAGGGACCTGCTGTGCATTTTGGTCTGATTAGTAGGACGTGGAGGAGGAAATCCAACATATTTTAGGTATTTCTTTCCTTCAAGATGGATGCTTTGAGAACCCTGTTGATGAAGATCCTTGATCCAGGCTTCCTAAACCATGTCCTCCTTCAAGCCGTGTGACAAGGGTAGGGCACGCAGGTTATCTACACTAAATAGTGAAATTGGGTTGCCTCTTCAATTAGGTTGCCTTACCCTGGCAAGTTACCGTATGACTCATTGCATGTGTAGATGGCAACATCTGCCAATCTCTATACCCGAGCCATGAACCAGTGCACCAACTGATGGAACACACATGGTGCCTAAGTTGCTGCATCTTTTTACATATTTGTATAGTGTAGAATGTGGAGAATTTAATGTGGGGCAACCTAATTTCACTATTTAGTGTACTTATCTCTCTGAGTTCTAATAAAAAAAGTCCACCACCAAGAGATCTATTGACCCTCGGTTTTTGGAAATGCCGGTTGGGTAGGATTCTCTTCATTATGGATAGGACTGTCACCTTCAATATGGTAGTCTGCATGGCAGGTCCCCTACTCCACTGTACTCCTGTCCCCGATTTGGAGTAACTGAAAGAAGTTTTCTAGAGAGAATATCAGAGTTGAAAGAATTGATGTGTGGCAAATCTTTTGTAGGACAACACGATGGAGTCTTCTACAATCTACATCGAATGACTCTGAAATACACTAGTCAAGAGTTTCTCAAAATCAACAGTTCTTCATGGCTTGCCTAAGTGACTTGTTTGTTGTCGACAGATGTCTTTATTCAGTCATCCTTTAGATCTGGATTCTCTCTATATTTGTATTCAACTCTCTCATTACTATCTCTCAATATTTGTACATCAACTTTCTATTATCTAGCCACAACTGTATAAGCATATATTTGGTTTTGGAGACAAACATAGAGTCATGATGGCGGTTTTTAGGTAAGGTGTGATTTGGGTGTATCCACTTTAGTGCCATGTGCTTTAAATGTAACTTAAGTCACCCTTGTGGTCTATAAATGTTATTTTGAGTAAATGGAGCAATTGACATTTGGTGAATGTGATAGTGAAATTTTTTGGGTGTGCAAGTGATGGTTGAATAGCAAATAGTAGTCACAATAGGATCATGTATTTTTCAAGTGTAAAATTGTCAAAAAATATGGCCATTATAGAGCCTTGACATTGTGACCATTTCAAGATAATATTGTGGCCATGTAGGGATGTGAATTGACCATCAATGGTAAATGCAATTTTTGTTGGCTTTGGAGACAATTAGGTGGCATTAGTTGCAAATCACTTCAAAACTTTGTAACAAATTCATACCTCATCCTAAAACTACAATTCCACTTCCTATTACTTTGTAATTTGTTTACAATTCTACTTCCTAATTGTCATATATTGTCCTATTCACAATTTTAACTTGCTTTGTGAAGAGGTGAAAAACACATTTTGAGTTAAATTTTTTAATTATGTACATAGCCATTACCAATATGTAGACATATGTTAAATAATTCAAGTCATTTGAATAAATTTTGTAATTTTTTGTAATTTTCAAGTACCCTATGTTTAGATTAGTTTTGTAAATAATTAGGAAAAATTGGAATGTTTAAAATATGAAAAATTGTACAACTACTTTTGAAATTTGAGGAAATTTCATTGTTGTCAATTCTAAGTATCCAAGAAAAATATTCTTCTTAAATTTTTTTTAAAAAGGAACACATAAAAAAACTCAATACATTTCATTAAAATGAATTCAAATTTCAAGTTTCATCATCAATACATTTAACCATCATATCATATCAAAGACTTCATCGCTTTAAACAACTTTTGTAAATCAAGCTAATCTTCATCACTAATTTCATAAGTATAATTGAGGCTTGTAAATAAAATCTACATTTCACTTCATGGCTTGTGCTTAGAAAAAAGAGCGACTTCAAAAATTGGTAATGGTGGCAATGGTGGCAAAATATTATTGATGAAGAGGAGTAGCAATGGTGCCAAAATATCACTAAAAAAAAAGAGAGTTGGCAAATTCGAAGGATTGATGTATTAAATGCTGAAAAAACCAATTGTAAGTGCCAATATATATATATATATGCCTAAATATTTTGCACTTTAATTAATAATTAAGCAAATAATTACCTAAGTTGCTAAAAAGGTACCATAGTTATTTTCTTACCTCTAAGAGAATAGAACAATGAGAGAACATTTAACACCAAAAACACTTTGTTTCTTTCCTTCATAAAAAGAAGGTTGCAAACTTATTCCAATTGTACTACATATAATTTGGATGTCTATTTAGACACAATTTACAAGTGTATAGTACATGAAAATAAAAAATAGCATCTTAAACTTACAAAAAATCAACTTGACAAGAGACAAAAATAATCAATTTTTGCATGTTCTACATAGAAAATGCATTAAAATTGTATGCCACGACTTACCTTCAAAAGTCACAAAAAACTATTTTCCAAGTGATCTTAGCTTTTGATACCTGCAAAGTGATGTTTTTTACACATAATCCATGTGATAAACATAATCCATGATCCATAATCCATAACTATACTATTTCAATGCATTTTCATGATATTTTCCATGTGAAAACATGGGCCCTTCTACCTTCTTTCTGAGTTCAAGATGCAGTACTTTTGTGCAAAGAAGATGCTAAATATCACATCGGCAGACTCCATGTGAATCCGATACATTATTTGGACTCCATTCAAACAACGATCAGCAGACATTTCTAGTTTCTAGTATTCGGATCAAACGCGACTAATAAAATGCATTCGATCTGGGGTAAGCTGCCCTCGGACAGATGCCTTACAACTGCTCTAATTGAAACCTTCCTCATTGAATACCAAACTCGGACTTCAAAACATTACACAGCCCACAGCACAATGATGAAGGCTTGAATATTTTCCAATCCTTCAGAATGCCCTCTACCATACGCATTCTGGGTTACTCCATTAACCTCTACAAATAGCACAATGATCCTCAAATCTAAACCATATCCATCAGCAAAGTACCTGAGAACGGCCGAGTCCTCAGCCCAGAGAACTGGCAGACGATGAATTTGTGCTAGGCAACAGATTCCCCAAGGTCGGGAAGCCTGATGAAATACTCGAAGTAAAAATCTGAAGTTCAGGAGGGCCATCAGTGCGAGGCCCAGCAAGGGAGTAGTAAGCTTGCAGCTGCAGTCCCGGTTGCCCAAAAGGTGGAGGACAAAGCTCCACATGAAGACAAGGGCGAGCAAGAGCCACTAAGTTACGCCCAGCTTCCATAGTTAAGCTTCCCTGCACCCACAGATACTTGAGGGAGCTCATCGCTGCAACAGCTGCCGCAAGGCCTGCCTCTCCAAAGGGACAGTCCCGAATCTCCAGTCGTTGGATGCGTTGCGAGTGCAATGCTAAATTCGCCAGCCCAACATCGCTTGTACCTGTGCACCCTATTAGCAGCCACTTGAGGTTGTGACCATAAGTGCCTATGTATTCCAATCCTCTGTCTGTCAGGCAACCGTGGCGTAAATAGAACGCCAGCCGTGTGAGGCGAACACAACCCTTGAGCATTAACTTGAGGCCGTCGTCAAGAGGGAAATCTGAAAGGGTAGGGTCAGACCCTAGCACAATGCGTATATCAGTCAAAAGTGGACAACTTTGACCCACCATCGCTAAAGCAGCGTTACTGATGTTGACGACGTAGGTAATCAGCTGCACCAGCTTCCCACACCCTTGTGCCACTGCAACCAGGCCTCTCTGTGAAACACCTCCTGTTTCATCATCCTCGACCCGCAACTTTCGTAGCTCCTTGCAGTTCTTGCCGAGTATTTCCATGCCCTCGTCTCCCAGAGTGTTTCGTGTCTGTCCAAGGAATAAAACAATGCTACTTCAATGAGTCCATATCATGAACCCTCAGTGCCCAATTTGGAAGCTAAAAATTGATAAAAATAACTTTCAAAATTCTACCATCGTAAGGAAAGCGTTCTTCCTACGGGTACATGTTGTTACTTAGCGCATTTCCACTGTAACAACTAGCTTTAGACATATTTTGACGCGGTCACTATTTTTCTTTACCTTGCAATGGATTGTAAAGACTATTAAATGCACTTCCAATAGCAATACTCTCAAGTTGGAATTCTATGCAAATAAAAATGTTCCTTCACAAGAATTAGCATGGAAAAGATGTTGCACCTGGAGCTCCTCGAGTGAATGGCAACGACTGAGAAGAGAGCAGTGGCCTTCACAACTCAGAAGAGTGAATCTGAGGTCCAGCTTTCTTAGGTTTGGTGCAACAGGGAGAATCATAGACAATCCAGCGTCCGTGATGGCCCACATTCCTGATAATGACTTCAATTGCTGCGGCAACGGGGCGAGCACAACGTCCTCATCCACGACATCCTCGTCGCCGTAAGACCCTGCACCAAAGTCTTCGAGACGAGGCGCTTTGCTTACAACATCAACCAGATCCGACATCTCAACCTCACCCACTTTCAAACACACTAATGACTTGCAGTTCTCCACTAGCATCACCAAATCTGCCACGTCGATATCTCCGATTCCAAGGACACCGAAATGCAGCTCTTCCAGGGTCGAGTTGCAGCGGGCCAGGGCATGCAGCCATTCTCCCCCTTCGTCTTCTACTTCGCTGTCTTCGACGCTCAGTCTCTTCAGAGATCTAGGAGTCACACAACAGGTAATATTTAGCAATGTTTCAGATGACGCCTCGGAAATAATGCGGATGAAGGACAAGAGACTTAGAAGCATTCACATAGTCTGCTATACTTTGAGAAGGAGGCAGTAGCACCCCAGGTAGGGAGCCCATTCCAGTGGCTTTCAACCGTTTTAAGAGGATTCAATTATATTTTCTTGGATGAAACTTCCAATGGGTGACTTTTCAAACCCCAGGAAAGGGACCGCATGGAAGGGGTTCCCTACCCCATACCCCATAGAATCCGTATGAAACCTCTATGTCTGCTTACATTCAGCCTATTATTGAAAGAGTTCCATAACCATATACTACCAGCGCATATCTTGTGCGTTCATTTTCTGATCATCTCTATTGCAGCAAAATGCGCCTGAACTTGCCCAGGGCTGTTAAATGTTCTCCACTTCTCCAGTGTGCGAAAAGTACTGGTGGTTGTGAACTGGATTTAGTTTGTAAAAGACCCAAGCCATTGCCTGGGACATTGACACAGAGAGAGAAACGGGAGTGAAGTCATTCTCCGAAAAAAAAATCTTTAGAACCTCGATCACCTATAAATTCAGGAGCTTGGAGCTTCTCTTTTAGCAATGTTACGTTTCCTTCAGAATATCTGATAAGTTCAGAGACTGCTCCTTCTTCTGGTCTCTTACTATGTTTAGATAACTCACCGACAAGAGCGAGCGATGGGAATGAGGCCTTTGGTGGAGAATCCGGAGCACTTGTGCAGGTGCAACACTTGCAACACGGAGCTATACGTGGACGACGCCAGGACCGCCAGATCCGCGTCTAGCACCGTCATCCGCCGCAGCTGCAGCGTCTGCAGGTCTCCGTAGTGTCCCCGGAGCTCCCGCAGCCAGGGCTCTGCGTAGCCACCCCAGTCGCTCCGCACCAAGTTGTACTCCGCCGCGCGCGGCTTGCCCTTGATGCGAAGCTCTTGCAGGCGCTTGAAGCGCCTCGTGAGCGACGCGGGGCTGATGGCGTACATGTTGGCGATGGTCACAACCTTGCGTGTCATGCCATCCACGCGATGCCATTGATGGCACACCAGCGACACCGCCGCCCGGTCCTGAGGCGCGTCGACGTGCTTCAACACGCACGCCAGCGTCTCGTCCGTCATCACTATCCCCCGCATCGCCACCCTGCTCGGGGGGCCCATCGCTGGCTCCTAGGGCGTCAACTCAAGTCACATCCGCCACCAACACCATAGCTCAACGCTCCATCATGCTTGGAAGCCAAAAGGGAGATCTACAAGCGCAAATTGTATATGCTGCGATGACATCATAAACATGCCACTCAGATTATTTATGTGGAAGCGTGCTAATGTCTTCTTGTGCATGTGAAAGAGAGCACCACTGACACCTACTGTAAGCAACAAGATAAACCCGATCAAAATCCATCTCTCCCATAAGGGCTTAAAGTCCAGCCATCTTTGTGACCCCTAATATACCTCAACGTTCCATTATGCTTTGAAGTCAAAAGGACTTATATGCGCAACTTTCATTTGCACATGCTGTGATCATACCGCAAACATTGCACCCAGATTATTTATAAACGTTGATATCACACTTAAAGCGCTGCTAATGGCTTCTATTATTAGAATAGTCCGATTCTTGATAGTAAATCAAGAGGATTCCAGCGCACCAAAACATAAATTGTTTGGGTTCCAAAAGTTATAAGGGTTCAAAGTTTTATTATAACCAAACCCAGTTTTGATGTTGGGGTAGTGTACATTCTCAAAATCAACACGCAATCGATATGTAGACCTATGATTTTGCAATGGTGCATTTAAATAAATATCGTAATTCGGTAAGGATACCGTACTTTAAATGTGAAGTTGCTATCCTCATTCTGCTCCTCAGGACTTTGCACATCCATCAAATGATAACTTGAGTGCATGCCGGTGTCTTCTACTGTGAAAACCAACAGCACTGACACCTTGTGAAGTTCACGGATCGACGGACTATGGACAACACAGATTGAATTTGAGCATGAAACACTAATCTGTACTTTTTGGACTAGGTACATGAACTTAGTCGAGCCTCGTTATGAAAATAATATGCCATACACCAACAAGAGGTCTGTTAATTCCATAATGATTACTGATATAATCTCACTCTTGAAAGGACTGTTGAATCAAGGGTCTGAAAAGGACACTACAACGCTAAAGTAAACGGGTATGAGACATAAACATGCTCTTCATACGCAATACATAGGTGCCCCTTCTGTAGGAATGGGCTCCATTGAGGCTATGAGACTCTTTGTTCCTTATGACTTTACAAGGTCACCCAAGTAAAATTTGCTAATAAACAAGCGTGACCTTGAAACTAGCTACCTTGTTAAAACCAAAAAAATCCACAAAGAAATACTCAAAGAAACATGTAATGCAAACACGGAAGGCCTCGGCAGTGAATAAAAGCAACCCGACATGCTATTTCAGAGCTAATGGCCTAGTACTAGAAATGACGAACATAAGCACCCTCAAAACAGTACACTCCTTCAAAGACTCGCTGTGTGATACGCTTCAAGCAACCACGGCAGTCCTAAACCTCTACAAACATTGCAATAAACTCTACCCCACCCCACCCCCCCTATTACACTGATTCTAGAGAACAACTGGTGTCAAAATTCCACAAACCTTGACTTTGATTCCTAAGTGCAGACCCAACACACCTTCATTCCATACGTCGCGGGAGTAGGAGAAACCCAACGAAGTGTGCCAGGACAAACTGGTGCTCGAAGACCGCCATCGCCAAACCCTAGCACCCAACCGCTTGCACAAGCAATAAAACCGACAGAACCGAACCACTACTGAAAAACTTTAGCAGCGCGCGCGATGTCGATGTTTAGGGAGACTTGAGCTGTTAAGTGAGGATTTGAGATTTGAAACTCCTTGAGCAAGTGACCGGTTTCGACGATCTGCGCCACACGGGGCAGGTGCGCCGGAAGTTTCGTAGCAGCTTCGCATGCTACAGTCCAGGCTGTCCCATTCCGACACGACGCATTTGATAGGGCTGCTTTCCGACAAATGGTGCCACTCAATTAAGGTACTGTTTTGGGGGGTTCATAAAGCGTCCTCCGACGCAGAGGGAAGGTTGAGGCACCAGTAGCCGATAATGAGGTACAACACTCCATTGCGGTCGCCTAGGAAAAGACCCATTGTGGGGTTTTTTCAGTATGTACCACAAGGCACGTCTTATATGACAGTAATGGAGTGAACAGTGACTTCATTAGGAACTTTTGACTTTTCGGTGTGAAATTTATTGTAAAAATTGACTTTTTCGGCCTTCCATCATAACATTCAGTAGCAAAGGAAAGGATTGCCTTCCCCCGTCAAAATGGTGTGGAAATTTTGGCACTATCAGTAGCTAACTATCCACATGTTGATATTTGTTAGAATTCTGCTTGGTTGCAAGGTCACAACTGCAGACTCGGGTACTAAAAAACAAATACTAACAATTCAAATAGTGCACAAAATTTGCAAACTCAGGGTAATAAAAACTCAAATACTTTAATTACAAATAGTGCACAAAATATAAGTTTTAAACAAAGTGGCTATCTAGTCATTGAGGTAATCAATTTCAATATTGAAACTTCCTCATAAAACTTTGTAAGCCATTCGTGTTGAGAGACTTTAAATGAAAAGACAACTCTTTATATACTTGTGGGGTAGTAGTAGGTAGAACAAAACAATGAGGGATATGTAAATTAGAATATGTAGTTTCTCAACCGCTCATAATTTAGTCAACTTAAAGCAGAAATTGTGATTGAAGTAGAATTTCAGACGTCATTTAGGCATAGTATAAAAACTTTTTTCAAAAAACTTTGAAGTAAAAAAATTATGGACAAATTTCAGAGAGGGGTTGGAAGGATTTTTTTTTTTTACATTTTCAAACATCCTCTCTGAAGTTTGTCCATAACTTTTTATTGGAGGATCAAAATCTCAAACAAATTTTTGGAGATGAAATTGATCTCAATTTACCAACTTTTCATACTTCAATTTTTTTTAAAGTTAATATACTATGCCTAAATGAGGTCTAAAATTCCCCTTCAATCACAATTTCTACTTTTGATTTTAACTATGAGTGGTTGAGAAACTAAAAATTCTAATTTATATCCCACATGGATATTTCTACTTTCTACAAGGTATATGAAGAGCTTCTTTCCACATTTAAAAATTGAAAATAAGTTATTGTGATGGCCACATGGTAGATTGCATTGATATGCTACTCAATGGATTCTAGCTTAGGATTTTAGGCAAATCATTTTTCTTTACAAATCATATTGATTTGTATGTTCAATCCTAGAATTAGCAAAAGAAAATGGAGCACGCCATAAATTTATTGCCACACAATCATGTAGCTTAGAGTAATGATGTGTGGATGAATTTTGTGGATGATGTTTTTAGGGAGGGAAAGGTAGCTTCCCTAAAGGCTACTAAATGTTATGATGATAGAAAATATTTTGACTGCATTAGATAGTAAGATGAGCATTATGCATTCAAATTTTGTTGGTCATGGGGTAATCTATAGACTCTTTTGGGCCATAATGCACTGAACACTTCAAAGATTCTTAGCAAATTCATACTTTGTCAAAAAAAATATAATTTCAATTGCACTTTTTGTTTTTCACACTTGTACTAATGTGGAAAATAAACTAAAAAAATTTAGCAACAAGAAGATGTCAAACTCCTCATTTTGATGACAATGGGCTATTTTACCTTATAAGCAAATTTGAAGCAAATCATAAGCAGCATGGGGTAGTGGAATTTTTTCTTGTGTACAGTGAAGGCATCCAATAACATCAAAATAAGGAATTCAATTTAGTTGCAAGTTGTCCTTAGTGGGGGGAAATATTTTTCTTGTATTAGCAAATGAAAATCATGAATTTTTCAAAAAAAAATTAACACAATTTTCTACTTTTAAAAAAAGTTTAAATCATTTTAATACTCTATTCAACTTCTATAGCCATCTAAAGTTTCGGCCCTTATAATTGAGGGCAATAAACTGTATTTAACTTTGACACTCACAACTTTCTTATAACAACTCTAAATAGGATGAGTGATAGTTTTATGAAAAGCTAACAAAATTTCTTACATTTTCTCAAATTTTCATTGCAAACAAAAGACCTATTCGTCTTCTATAGCCGGTCAAAGTCTCTACCCCTTCACGTAGAAGATAATAAACCTTCTTCCACTCAAATTAACACAATTTTTGAATGTCAAATTCAAATTAAGCAAGTGAGGTCTATTTGAGAACACAACACCATGATGCAAAAACCCTCAAATTTTCATTGCAAAATTTTTCATAATCAATGAGATCTCTCTTTTCAAAATCAATTTTCAAAAACTCCTTTTCAAACTCCTAAAATCACATACTTCAAAATTTTAGGAAAATTCTTAAGTCATTTTTAAATACCCAAACTACATGAATCAGCTTATATCCCTTTTTGTATAGGTAGACCTCGAAACCTATCCTTATTCTTATCTTGAAGCCAATGAATTCAAAGTTTAACTAAAAGATAAACTATCTTTATTTTTCTACCTTTCAATTTCAAACACATAAAATAAAATTTGAAAATACTCTTAAGTACAATACAAAAAATCAATAGTAGTCTACTTGAAATAAAAACCAAAGTTCCAAAAGAAGTTTCACTCTATTTGTAAGAATTTGAGAATGTGTTTAACAATGGCTATAATATGATCTACACAATTTGTCTTTGATAGAGAATTGATTGACCCCTCCAATTAACATTGATGGTCACAATTCCTTTTGATAAACTTGACCACATAGTAGTATTGATCAATGTTTAGACCTTCAAAACATCTTTTAAATGTCATGTTCCAATTGTTAAATTCAACACATATAACCTACAATAGGATCACCAATGTTCAAGCGTCACATCGAAAGTTCCTATACCATTGTTGATTTACGTGAGGTTGCTTTAGTGGTCAAGAAGGCCCAACTTCTTCTTGAACATGCTCTTGCGGTGGGACAAGCCTCAGGAGCTAAAGAAGTTGATTCAGCAGTTGTAACAATGAAAATTCAAATTCAGACTCTAATCAAGGCTTTTCATCTTGGGACTTAGAAAAAATTGGTCAATTCAGCATACTAAAATTTAAAATGGAAAACAAAAAAATTACATCAAATTAATGAAGCTCTTGAGTAGTTACCTCTTTTTAAATAGATGGCACATGTGTTAGTGAGATGACATCACCTTAAAGCTACTTAGAATGGTATCATTTTTTATATTATTATAATTAAAATAATAAAATAATATATAAATATATATTTTTACATCATATATGCATTTATAATGCAACACCGCCACAACATTCATTTATTTCCTATCAAAAGTCAGAAAAGGGTAAGTAGTGACTTTAAAATTGTGCCTAATTTGATGGCAATCCATCTCCATGTGATGCAGAAGTAGTTTGTAAGTAATTGAAGGTTGTTTGCTTTGACTACAATACAAGTAAGTACCATGTAGTCAATCTGGCCCCATTTGAATATCTAGGGTGCATGCATTAGGTTCAGCTATACCCTTGTATCTTTTCATAAATACATCCAATGTCTGTCATTCTGTCATGTTGAGTCACTATTGTTATGATGAAAATATTTTTATTATATAAAAATCTTGTTTAATGTGATGTTTATTAACTTTTGGAGGGTTTGAATAAATAATTTTTCATACAAAGGAATTAAAGAAAGAAAAGGTGGAACATGGTGAAAACCACGATTTATTTTTCAATGTCAATGATTTAAGGGGTTCGTTAACAAATTTTTGATATATTGCATCTTGTCGCTACTTCAAGGAGAGGAAATGGCTAATTGGCTATTTACTTTTTTCTCTCACTAACAAGTGCCAAGTCGTAAATCGTTTGCAACAATCAACAAGTTCAACAAGAATTGAATCTAGATTGCCAAGGCAACCTTTAACAGATCTTGATAGCCAACTAAGTCTGTGACTTGGCAATTAGTTGCGAGGTATTGAAGATTTTATACCTTTAGTTATAACTATAGGATCCTATTTTAAAAAAATTCTTTGTTTTCTTTGTTAAGAAAGATTAAAATTTAGTTTTGTTTGGCTATGTTGTAAAAAAGAGAAGTAGAGACTATTTTATCTTTCTTTATTTTGTTTTGTTGACTTGTAGTCCCATGTGCAAAGTTGAATTGGAGTTATAAAGGAATAAATGATTTTACCAATAGTAATTTAGTGTCCATATGGCTTAGGCATGGGCTAATGTAGCCCTTTGAAGTTGAATAAAGAGTTGGAGTCTTCTCCTTTCTTATTCGTTATTGTTTTAGGGTTGTAGAGTTTTTGCCATGGATTTGGAGAAAGATTGCAATTCATATACAAAGAACTTGATTGATCATCTCTAAGATGCACAATACTAAAAAGAGCATGTCTCTAATTTACTTCTCTCTCTCTCTCACTTCCACTCCCATTTACTCCACATTTTCAGTCAATTTTCATAGCTCAACTACAAAATCATTCAACAAGGACCATAATACAATACAAATTCTAATATTATATTAGAATTAGACATTCTTGCACTTGGGAGATGCAAGAATGTACTTGGCTTGTACGCCATTTAAAACTGAGAATTGCAAATATTAAGGGAAGGGACAAATTAATGAAGCATCATTTACTTTTTGTGTGAGAAATTTGGCAAATAATATTTGAATTTTACATTTACTTCATACAAAACCTTTTATGGTTCATAGTTTACATTTTTCATAACGCATGTCCTTTTGTGTTTCACATTAAAATACGTATCACTGCTTTGAACTAGAAGGCCAAAAGCACATTATATAAAATAATAATTCTCTAATACATGTGCAAATCATTTTGTAAATGTTCATCATCTAAGTCCTCCATTTGTATTGCCATGTACTCCAGAAGATGTGGTTTAGGGATGCTCTACTGGAATTATCACTACATGCTCTGTTCGTACACCATGCACTGTAATATTTGCACCTACTATGTGACCATTTCTCCCTCGACGAGCAACATCCATCTAAGAATATATAGTGGCTTCCTTATCAATCCAAGCAAACTTCTCACTAGACGGTTCCCATGTAGATTCCAAGAAATTTGTGTACCTCATTCTATTATTGCCTACTTCTTCTCCGTTTGTCATAGTAGGCCAATACCATAGGACTTTCATCTTTGAGGACCACCTCCCTTGACCAAATTCCAAGACCTTACCTACATAGAAAGGTACTCCTTCTTTTACTTCCCTCAACTCTACTATAAGAGCTACGAATTGGCCTATGACAACGTTAGTCTCTGGATTGAATGGAAGAAAAGGATCTTTAATTCCATCCCTCTCTACGGTTGGTGTTTGATCATTACTTCAGGATGTTCCTCTTCCACCAGTTGCTCTCTGGGATACTTCTAGTGTAGGTCTTCCCTTACGTGGTCCAAAATCCCCCCTCCTCTCCAGATTAAGCATTGTTGCCATAATCAACTTAGTGGTTGCACTTCCACCTCTGATCCCTTCAACATCGCTTGGTACACTTTAATTTGTACCTTCTTCTTCAATGCTCAGAACAAAATTGCCATTCTCATTTTAGTTGAAGTCATCGCTAGGCCAAAAAGGAAAATCATGGGGGCCTTCTTTATTCTATTGTGGAAAACCCTCTAAATAATCTTTGAAATCAGAAATTTGATCTACGACTTCTGCATTCTTGATTGGATCAATGCCTCTCAAAACCAACTTCTTCTTATATACAATGAACTCATCCAATACTTTTAGTTCTTTTTTATCAGCTACAAAAACCTCTGCAAGGTCTGGTTTGTCTGCTACACTCAGTAGTGAGTTCAAATACAAATGACCTCCTGTTGGACCCCAATCATTTGAACTGAAATGCTTGTGTTGTACACGAACCAATCCATTTTCTACATAAAATCTCATATGGTGTAGAAAAGTTATGCCCGTCAATTGTTCTCCTCCTCTTAGCAGATGCAGTGTGATAAATGCCTTCCAATTCTGAACGTACTCAAGCTTGCGAGCACTTACAAATGACTTTGTATATGATGTTCCTTTCTCCACTAGTTGTAGCATCTCTTCCAATGTATCTATGTCTCTTCTCTTCAATACATTGAAAATGACACTGAATCTCTGATCAATATCCTCGTGAGTGTGTCCCATTATCAGAAAACAAAGATGTACTTCTTTGAAGAAACCGAGTCCAACTAGTACAGCACACATAGCAAACATGTAGATGTTTTTGTTCTCTGTGGTTGTGCTATCTGCTTGAATCCTAAGCGTTGGTGGCAGTGACCCTCTTCTTCGCTTCACGTTGCAAATTGCATTCATCACTGATGTTATCACTTGATTACTATCATGCTTGTGGTGAGCATCTACCCACACGTCTGCATATAAGCCAACCCCATGTACTAGTACACCACAGAGATGAGTCTTCACAAATCGAGATTCGATGTTCTTCACAGTTTGCCTCATATTTGGTATCATGGTTGTATTTTGATCCATACCGTCTACAATAAGACACATAAATACATCTGGAGTGATCATCGCAGATTTCTTGAACAACCAATAATCTCGCCTTTCTTCCATTTGAATTCAAATGTGTACAATGTACAATTCCTTTATCTTCACCTTTGCTGCTGCATTTGTTGTGGATTCCATTCCACACTTATACTCCCAACAATGATAGCACTTCGAAAATCTTGAGAATGGTGGAATTTGGACATGTGAAAATTCTTTCCGCCAAAGTTTTCGGAATGAGCTCATCGGCAATTCAAACCCATCCACTAGTTTCTTCACTTTCTCATTCACATATCGAAACACATCCAACTTACTTGTATTCATAGGCAACAGAATAAATGGCAGCATCGTATTGTCTAATTTTCTTTGAATTGATTGATGCGGTTGTTGACATTCAGCTTCATTTACAAATACATCCAAACTCTTCCTAGCAGCTGACATTTTTGCACTTTCCCTCCTTTGACATGTGTTTCTACGAACAGCTGCTACTCTACTGTATACAGCATGTGATGTTTTCAACTGCTTAAAACGTCATTGAGAATAACCCAAGGCCGTAGCGTAGCATGCATTGCAAACCACAACACCATCTAACTTTATCATGTATTTGTCTCTTCTTGGTCCCTCCGTGCATGTGTAGAATGCATTAAGCATTTGCATTATCCACGTAGCCCTTGCTTCATACTTTTGACCCCAAGCCATATATTGTTAATCCAAGATATATTTTGCATCAACATCTCGTAAGCAAGTATATTCACATGCCCCTTTCTCTTTTGCATTGATAACACTTTCAGGAGTAACTTTTTGACTAGTTGCCTCCCCCCGTTCTCTTGGACTTCTCACCCTAGCCCTTTGATTTGTCATTAAATCCCTCCTTGGTGTATGTAAAGGGAACCCTTGTCCTCTTGTTACATCCGGTGTATTGGCTTCAGATCCTTCCGTCGTCGCAGAACTTCTTCTAGTTGCACTTCTTTCACCATGACTTGACAATGTCATATTAGAATTGCTAGCATTCTCCTCTACATCATGGAAATCAAACTGTGGTGCTGCAACAGGAGGAAAGAGAAGCTTTGGCCCTCCCTTTTAGGAATGCTCGTTGCCCTTACTTCTGAAGGATGTATCCTTGAGACTAGAGATTGGCGCCATCGTATAACCTTCCCTATACAATCACCTAGTAACTTCCCCACCACTTCACCAACCTATTTTGTTTGTTGAAAAACATGTGTGACACGAATTGCTATTTCAAAAGGTTGTAACTTCACTTGGTGAAGTTTGGTCCCACACATGATATTTGTATCTACTACACCAACTCCAACAACAGTACGATCTTCTTCTAGAAGATGCACCATCCCTTTTATAGCTTGTGTGACTACATTGTTACGTACACGGCTTTCTTCTTTTAAAAGTCTGACTCTGACCACACATGCTAGTCTCTCCCCTACACTCCTTCGTTCTATTACAAACAATGTAGTACCCACAGAATTGAATACCACTGGACTTCCAAATGGCTCCACAACCAATGACATCCTAGCTATCTTTACTTTGTCATGAGCTCCACAGTTCTCATGTCTTTTCAATTGAATGTCGTCATTCTATTTTCATACAAATACAATTTATTTAGAAAATCAACCACACGTCTTCCAACGCACTACTATAGAGCAACTTGAAAAGGTACTTTTAACCCCTTTAACCTCCCATTATCCCCTCGGAAGACAACAAACATTTCAAGCAAGCTCCTAAGATCTCACTATTTGTTTTAATTTCTTGAATTTCTCTGTGAAGTTAGAAAAACCTAGTACCTTTTCTAAAATATAATTTTTATTTCAATCAGAGCCTAAGAGCAAAAGAAATGGATCCAAAAGCCCTTCCTTTTACTATAGGGCCAAAAATTAAAAAATTATACTAAACTAAAAGTACAGAATTTTACAGGTTTGTTCTTTTTAGATTATATTTTGTTGTATGTAGCACACTTCGATTCATGCCATTAGAATTTGTTATGAGAAAGTTATGAACAATCTTGTTTTAGGGCACTTAAAGTAATTTCTACAGAAAAGAACTTGTAGAATTCATTTTTGACATCACTTTCCAAAATTCCCAAAAGAAAAAAGTTTCCCAAGGTTTATATGTCTTCGTAAAACAATTTTACCATTCACATTACTGTGTTTCAATTCCATCTTAAAACTATTAACAATTTAGAATGTCCTTCACTCCTTAACGTATTTGTACTCAACAATTTCTATATGAATGAAAACTAAGTGTTCCCGAAAATAAAATAAAGTTCCTACAATCCAAACTCAATTTCTATCAAATAAAAATCTAAATTCAAAATCATTAGAGCACAAATGACAAGTCAAGAACATTTAAAGCCACATAATTTACTTAAGCAAGGTGCACTAAAATTTGCTTTTCAACCAATTCAAGCACTAATATCTTGCAATCTACATGGACAAAGTTTGCAAAATTTTTAAAAGAGATTTGTCCAATACTACTCTAGTACAAAATTCTATGGTTATATATGAAACAAACAAATTTTTTAAAAACATTTTCCTCATTGCTATAGAAATGGTAATTTTTAGTGGATTTTGGTGGAGAACCGACCTTTTCACTTACACTTTAGGGATTGACGTTAAAATATGTGATAAAATTAAGCACCTACAATATGAGCATACCTAAACCATGGAACTAACTTATATCATAGGCACCTTTGATATGAATTCCCTTTTACTATACAAGGTGTATACACTACATGTACTTTAGTGTTCTAAATCCTAGGCTCATATAATTGCGAACAACTTCAATGTGAAGACATGCTATATGCAAAACGTATTTCATTTCTGCAACTTGTACTTTAAAAACCAAATCATGCATTCAAAATTTACATCTTCAATATGAGATTTTTCTTCTCCTTTACAATGAATAGTAGTACTCAATTGCATTTCTAGTTGAATGGAACTTCATCCACTAGAAAGTTTAGCAATTCCACTTCTCCATATTGAATAATTGGAATAATTATGCAAATTCATGAGGGTTTCAAAATCTAAAATTGTTCTAGATATTAAAAAAAAATCCAACATCCATGATGAAATCAATCCAATCTTCACTGAAATGCAAAAATGTCTAATTCGCTCAAGTGACAAACTGTGTTCTACCTTCTTGTTCTTAAAAAAATCAAGAACATTCTATAGAGTCTTTTCAATCCTTCAAAAAAATAAATGATTTGGTAGGTAATAAAATACGTCTCTTTTGTTTCTTTATTGTTTTACTATTATGAACCAGTACATGAGTAAGATCTTGTTCCTAGGCAATGTGATATTTTTGAATTTGAAAATATGAAAATAAACCATATTACAATTTGAATTGCCCCTATCATGAACAACAACTTAAATTGATGGTCATTCTACACTAGACCACCTTAGTTGTTGAATACATAGAGGAATAACTATTTCTCTATTCAAAAACCCAATGATTATCTTCAACATATGCACAACTTATGAGAAGTTCACAGTGCATACGTTTGGGGAAAGCTATGATATTTAAAAAGTGTCAATGCTCCAAGTCTTTCAAACATTGTCATTACTAAATCAAATTATTATAAATCTATTGAAGTGAAATACAAATGACTACTCCTAATATGAAACTGACATACTTTATAACTAAGAAAAAGTCAACCCTCAAGTATTTCTTTCGACTTCTTTGATTTTTAACAAAACAATTTTATTTAACTCACTATCTTTTATGACAACTGCAAACATGATGGTTTGTTTTCTAGTTTTAAAAAATTCCTTTAGAACTTCAATTTGAAGTCCCACCCTCACAATTTATAGCAACAAAAAGAAATTGAAAGGTGTCTTTGCATTCAAAAAGTAGCTATTTTTTTGGAGAAAGCTATGTGATAACTTGTATTTCTATAGGTGTGAACACATATTGAAATTTAGAGTGGACATAACTTAATGTGTATAGACTGCTTCCAATCATGTTTTGTTGTCAATCACAAATAACAATAAGTGCATTGAAACTCTAATGCACTTCCAAAAGTGAATCAAAAGTGAGGGAAAATAAAGATCTTTCATCATTGATAGAAGATCTTTATTAGGTTCATTAACTTAGGTTAGAAGATTGACTTCAATGTTTTGCAATCATTTAGAATATTAAATTCTTAAGCTTCTCATTATGACTTTGAAATATGCCAATCAGAGTGGTTGAAACATTGTTATAAACAATGTACTTTGTTTCTTTTAATTTTTTCCTAAAAATACTAAAAAAATGAGTATCATAAAGGAATACACACATTCTATGATTTCATTTATTTATTTTCTAAATAAACTACCTATATATATATTAGTAGCATACTACTATATAAAAGGCTGCATTCTATATTAAAAAATTTGGATATTCTTTTTGAACTTCTAAATGCTCATTTTTAGTGTGAAAATTAATTCTATGGACTTTAAATGATTGGAAAATTATTTCATCAATTTCCTTTATAACCCAATCATTCCTTTTTTTCCCTACAAATTGATATTTAAAAAATTATATCTACAACAATGAATAGAAAAAGATGTTCAACTCTCTAGTGGTATGTTATTAATCATACTAAGGTCATACTCTAGGTCCTTAAATTGTTGAAGCTCTAAAATTGCCCAACTCTTCAAATGCACATTAGTGCTATATGTTGCTTAATTTTTTAACCTTCAATGAGGTACAAGACATGTATATCATAGGAGGTGGACACTTTAATATCTCTATCACACTTTCAATTCAAAATTACGTAACTTCTTTTACAAAGCTTTGGAAAATATGAAAAGACTTGGATTAGATGCCAATTCCATTTTTCTTATTGATAGCATGTTTAAAATAATTGAAAATAATTGATAGCATTTTCCAATATATTGCTACTAAACATATAGCAACAATCATGTTGTACTGTAAGGTAACAAGTTTTGAAATCTCACGGGCTCTGAAACCGCCCACATCCTCAAAAAGTACAGTATGTGTACATGTTGCTTTTCCATACCTTTCAACAATGTACAAAAAGTGTACATTTTAGGAGGTGGCCTATTTCAAAGCCTTATGCCATTTCAACTTTAAAATTTCATAACTAATTCCACAAAGCTCTAGAAAGTATGAAATGACTTCGGTTAGATGCCAATTTCACTTTTCTTTCAAGGAAAATTTACTGAAAATTATTTCAAGAAGCTTTCCATCCTCAAAATTCAGATTTAGCTCTTAGGTGGGCAATTTCTGGACCTGTTCCCTTACATTGAAAAGCCCATCACAAATGTTGTCACCATACCTGCAATTCCTCACAATCTAATTAATGTCGATGACAGAAACCCTAAGCGAACATCCAAAGACGTTCATTTGCAATAATACAGGGCTAATTCAGGGTTTCTAAATGGGTCATTCATTGATATTGTTTGCAATTAACTCGCACAACAGGAATAGAATCCACTTCACGTATGCCCTGTAGGGCTAATGAAGTTTTGTCTTCTTTCTCATCTGTGCGGTGAAAAATCTATGAACTGAACCTCAATGTTATTGTCAATTATGCAGTTGCGATGAGAAGTGCAAGAAAACCTCATTTTGGGAAGAAGAAGTCGCTCGTGGAGTAGGACTTCAGATCGGCAGTTCATTATTGACGAAGATGCACAAAACCTCCAGACGGCAAGAAAAACCCTATTGCAGCAGTTGGATAGGGGGACGCTAATGAAATCCAATAGTGTTATGTTCGCAAAGGAGCTTAGTTTGGCATTCATCTCATAATCGGCATAGGAGCTGACAACGGCATTGGCGACTTCAGGTGAATATTTTTATCATCCTTCCTAATTGTAGATTTGTAGTTGATTGTACTGCCATTGCTATATTTCTTACTATAGCCTTCATTTCAGCGATCTATAACACAAGATAATTTTTCTTCATAATCATAAAGTAATGTTGCATTGAAGCTTGTATTTCAAAGCCTTTTGAGAATTTTCAGTGTGGTGCTTGTTTGAAAGGGTTGTCTTGCACAGAGATTACTCCTGGTAAAGTTTAAATGGAAGAGGTTGATCTCTCTCTATTGAGGCAGACGGGAAAGCTCAATTTTCTTGGATGTTATAGTTGAGGTAGGGATCAATTTTCTAGAAATTAGGGTTAGGTGCATTTCAGCTACCGCATGTCTTTTTTATGAGATCTTGCAGCAATGCAGACTATGAGTGTATTTGTACAGATTGCCAAAGGTTTGTGCTTCTCTATTTCTAGATTCTGAACAGTATTTGCGACTACATTCCTACGTACTGCTCATCTAAGCTTTGCATTGAAAATAAGTAAATCACTGTGAACCACCATATTGGTTCACTTTTAATATAATAGAAAATAATTAAAATATATATATGAGTTTTAGATTCAAAAGTGTTAGTATCCTAAATTAAACTATAACCATTAGTTAAAAGACTTTTAGTACATAGGACAAGAAACTAGATCAAAATTTCAACCCAAAAATATTTAAAAAGATAAAAAATACAAAAAAGGAATTGAAAACAAGGATTAGAAGTTGAAAATGGATCTAAATATAAATAAAAAACCAACAAAAAAGAAGAAATATGAAAAGCACAAAAGAAGTTATCAAACTTAAAACTACTATGAGAAAACTAACATAGTGGTAGAAACTCTAATTTAGGCAATTAGTAATGATTTAATGAAATTTCAGTAAATTAACTTGGATGAAAGTGATTAGGAGGGTCAGTTAGTTAGTTAGTTAGTTTGGGGAAAAGGTCGAATTAGGGTTAGGAACTCTCTCTCTCCACTCTCTCTTGTGTATTTTTTGGGATGTGCATGTTTTGGGGTGTGGGTGTGAAATTGTGAAGAAGAAAGTTAGAAATGGAAGAGCATTAGGGTGGGGATTGAGGGTAGAGTAATTAGTCGAGTAAGTTTTCACCTTGGGAGGTAAAATGGGTGAAAAGAGGAGTGGTGTAAGGTTAGATGGGAAATTGGAAGAGAAAACATGAAGGAGAGTTAGGGCTTCGGAGCCTTTCACCAAACTTCCATCTTTGAAGAGCTACGAAGGCCGGACAGTAGCTTTGATGGGGCCGAAAATTGGAGGGGAGGGACGAATTCAAGTTAGCTTTCCATGAAGACAATTTTCATACAATTTGAAGCAAATTTGAAGAAATGGCGACCGTTTTTGTGAGGAGAGGTCTACTGCCGCGGCGAATGGACAGCACAGATTTTGGCGAGACACTTTGGACGATTGAAGAACGAGATGGAGCTGAATTTTGGGAAGGACAAGGAGAATCAAGTTAGCTTTCCAAAAAGTCAAAACTCAAGCCAATTGGAGATGGTGTGAAGAAATGGTGACTGTTTTTGTGAGAAGAGGTCTACTGCCGCAGCGAATGGATAGCACCGACTTTGGTGAGTTACTTCGGACTATTGAAGAACGGGATGAAGCTGAATTTTGGGGAGGACAAGGATGATCAAGTTAGCTTTCCAAAAAGTCAAAACTCAAGACAATTGGAGATAGTGTGAAGAAATGGTGATTGTTTTTGTGATGGCTGGTCTGCTGCCTCTAGAAGGGGGAACAATTGGAGGTTTGGATGGGTTTTTTCCTTCTCAATTGTGGTTAAACAATTGCAATTTTAATTGCACATTGCTATAAAACTTGTGACGAACCAATTGTATGTGGAGTGAATGGGTGTATGTGATGCTATGGGAGATTGAGTGCTGGAATTTTCACTTGAACCTTACTTAGAGTCACATTGAGTGTCCTAATGGTAATTTTTAGGGCAAAATCACATACTAAAGTTAATCTACTAAATTGAGGATGAATTGCCATTACTTGGAAGGCTAGGTAGTTAGGGGTCCATACACTCCTCATGGCCCAATCTTGTGGATGGATTTTGCTTCACAGTGAAATCCACTCACAATCACATCAGCTTTCATATTATAGGCAAGGTCTTCGTAAATGGTGTGTGAGGAAGAATTCATTGTTCTTAATGAACAATGACCCTCCACATGCCAGGAGGATCACTGTTCATCGAGAACTGCACTCCGTTTTAGAAGTTCCACGTTTTGTTCATTATGTGAATAGTGAACCTCTGCAAGCGTGGAGGTTCACTGTTCAAAACTAATTCTATTGAGATTGACTTTGCTACATGGGGTATGGCACTAGATTGCCTACATTGTGCAGGTGGAAGACTTTCTACGACTAGCTAACCTGAGTTTGCGGACAAGGAGCGGTGACTGGGTGAACAAACAACGGTCACTAGTCCTATGGTTTGGTGTCAGTTTGACACTCCATTAGTTGGGTCCAGTCAAATTTCTCCCCAGACAATGCACTACTTTCCACAAAAACTGCGGCATGCATAATACCGATGCAGAGCGTGGTAATTAATCATTTCCATGAGAGATTGAGAGATGAATCACACTTCTTTTAGGTAGGAGAATTAGGAGCCTTTGTACCAATCCAATTGTAGGCTACACACATGTGGAGAGCATTAAACCTGGCATTAATTATGACCATGATGGAGTGCATACTGGGAGGTGGAGGTAGAGAGAGGAAATTTGCGGATAAGGATCAACTGCTTAGGAACAAGAATCACTACCAATCGAACTTTGTGTAGAACCGTCAGTAGACAATTTTTTTGGGATAGACGTCAATTACCTTTTGAGGTCAAGAAGTCATACAAAACTACGGTTGTAGATTTCTTCGCCCCGGCTTCTCAGTCCCCATCTTCTTAGTTTCGGCGATCCCTAGGTTTTCTCGGTTCTAGCGTTCTCATGGTTTCCTTGGTTCCTTCGCCCGCAAGCCACCATCTTCTCCCTTCCGGTGCTCTCCTCATCTCTTGGTTTCCAGCTCCTCCCTTCCGGAGCTCCTCTCGTTTCCTCTTTTCCAGTACCAGTAAGCTCCTACTCTCTGCACAGCTAGCGTTCACTACATGTCAAATTGTCAGTGGGAGAGATCAATATGCATGTTTCTCATCAACAAGAATATTGTGAACTTCACCTAAGGTATGCTTCAATTTCTCAATCAATTTGTATTTCAGTAATGCTACTTGTAAGCAATATATTAGGTCGTGCATTAGCATTTCAATGACCACTCCAAGTGAATAGTTAGCACAGTGAATTGAAAAATTTGACTTACCAAGAAGTGGGAGAAAGGATAGCGTGAAGGCGATGTCGTGCTCTTTTGAAGGCTCCTTTCTAATTTGTCGCTCAAATTTGGAAAAAAAATTTCAACCCTCGCACGTATACTCAATTTGTGTAGATAGGTTAGTCAATTAGTACCAGTCCTCGTCGACATCTTTTCTACCTTAGTATAAACTGAGAAATGTTCCGGTATTGGTGCACCGACCAAGCACCCTGTCCTGCTACTGTACCGTAGTCGTTGTTGTTATCGACGAGATTCCTTTTTGTTACCTTTGGCCCTTCAGTGTTGTACTATTAGACATTTGCAGTTGTTAGTCTGTTCCCTGAAAGTGCCAATGCTTTGGTGACTACTATGATCAGCACTTGTTTATTTAAATCGACTTTCCTCTATAATTGTGCAGTTGAAGCAAGCATAAAGCAGTAACATCATTTGTCAAGCAAAGAAAGAAGGATTTGGGTTTTCTGAACTCATGTAAAGACACTGAAGTTGCACTAGAAGAAGAACTATTGTAAGGTATTTTAGATATGTAGGCTAAACTTGTAGGTACAAACTTTGTTGAAGAACACTCATTGTCTATTCCAGCATCTCCCTGGTCATGCATAGTCCACCTTCATTTCCATCTGTGGTTCTTGCAATTTTGTTATGAATGTTTATTGTAGAATTTGTGAAGTTAGGGAGGTAAAATAGACTTACCTTTTTAACATGCTTCTGCATTATTAAATATGCTTGTGAGATGCTTGAAGGATTTTATGTTGCACATGTGCAACTTAACAACTTCGATAGAATCTTTAGTAAAATGAAGAAATACTACTACATAACGCATAATGTTGTCAACGACGCTTCTAGTGCACATCTATCAGTTTGTTATAAACCATTCAAAATAAGTATTCATCTTAATTGATGACAAAAATGTTAATTATTGAGGATTATGGTTGGAAGTGCTACGTTAGTAGTGAACATGCATCTTTGGTATTGAAATTTTAAGAGTATGTTTGACATTTATTCCATGATGTTTTGTATTAACTTAAATTTTTTTTAAATAATCTTTTGCCCACATAGTTTTTAATTGTTAAATGATGAAGTTTAACAATTACATCTTTGCTTTGTATAGAAACAACATGTCTCATAATAATAGAGTGAAGATATATTTTAAAGCATGAGTAATAGTGCTTTAGCTTTAGCTTCTTAAGATATGAACAACTAAGTATCACCGTGAAAATGTGCATTAAGCCCCTTATAAATTAATGGATGAAAACAAGTAGTGCAACCTTTAAATAACATAGCTTCAAATGCTTGCACGCATAATCTATATAAGTAGGGTGTTTGATGTATTGCCCTTATTATATTTGTTGAACTCATAGTATAGTAAGATTATAAAATTTTTTAATCTATATATTTAAATGAATATATATATATTATTAGAATATTTAGACAAAATATATATATTTGAAAATCATGACAATTTTAGTGAATATATTTTAGAATTGTCATGCCAATTCTAATTAATATATTTCAAAGGTGTATAATATATTTTATAATATAATTTATTCAAATATATTCAAAATGGATTTATTACAAAGTTGCCTATTTGTTAATAAAGAGGCTAAAATATTAATGGCCTCTTTAAGTCTTGAAAACTTCCCGGTCTTGAACAACTAAACAGTCACTAATTCTTTTTGTATATGTTAAAATTGAAGGAAGTTTCTATTTTCAATTCTAGAACTCCAAAATGACAGTAGAGAGTGTTGTACAATTAGTGTGCAAGGATTGTTTAATATATGAAGCAAACTCCTATGTACTCTACGTAAAGGTGGAATTTGATGTAAATTAAGTTATAATGGTAAAATGTGGCAAGTGTCTCTTTGTGAGTGGTCAAGAAGTAATGTGGACCTCTATGATTTACATATAGAAAATGAAATGTACAAACCGCATGCTGAATCAAATGATTTGTAGTAAGAAAACAAATCTGGAATCTATTTGCTGTAAAACATTGTACAATAATTAATATGTTTGGGATGGAACTTCCAATTCTGAGGCTTGTACAAAACTAATAGATAAAATTAAAGAATAAAAAAGTAATTTATCAAGTACATATTATGTTGTACCTATAGGTGGTTGGAAGAATGGAGTCAGTGCTGAATAGATGGTTCACTCAAAATAAGAGAATGCTTTCAATTTAAGTTATAATATGAAGTGTATCTATGTATTTGGAAGATGGTGGAATTGAACAGATGTTGGGCTAAGACATAGGCATTGAGTTCAAATTGCACTTACTTAACTTATTTGTCACCTAATTAAAGTAGGAAAAGTCTGTTGATTTACAGTTTGTGAGATACAATTAGAAACTTAATGTATAGGTGGTTACAACTGAAGTTAGTGTGAATTTTTCTCAAACTTTTTATAAAATTCTAGTATTTTAATGTAATAGACTATTGTGTTCCCTTTGATGTAATGGTATAACACATTTTCAATCTCTATGGCTTGTTGTTTCTGGTTGTTAATGTGAAAGTTGTCATTGGGAACATGAAGATGTAGACTTCAGAATGTTTCTTCGTAATTCATAAACCAATAGGGATTTTCATGTTTTTTATGGTACCATCTAATTATTTAGAATTCACATATTATATATATAGTGTAAACTTGAAAAATTCAAATTATAAAAAAATAGGGGCAATTCTATTAGTTTATTAATATGTAATGATGAATGTGTTTTCTCCATCCTGTAAGAACATCTAAAGTAAGTAATGAGAATTCTTTTTGTCTTCGAGTTAGTTCATTTGGCAAAGAACAATATACAATGTTTTATATTTTTGAAACCATGTGTGTCCTCTTCATTTTGAAGTGTACGCAAGTGCTCCTAGTATCATTTAAGTGATGCTAGGTTTGTTCAGTGGCTTATTGGAGTTTTTTTGGCCTACGATTCATTGATGTTACAAGTTCAAGTTGTTTAATTAAGAGTACGAAATACTAATAGGTCAAATACAATTTAAAAGAAATAGTGAATGAAATGTAAAACTTTGGGAAAACATAAATTGGAACTCATTCAAGAAATAAATGTTTGTTCTCAAAAAAACATAAACTTCTGTAGTGTAATTTGAACATAGCTTAAGAAGTGATTTTAAAGATAATTTGAAAGGAATGTATTAGGGAAGTGATGACCTTCTTGCAAATGACTATTGCAATGTCCTTGAGAACATATTGAACGGGGAGAAATGACAGTCCAACATATTCTATAGTATCCTAAGCAATTTTGGATACTGTTTTTTATTTGTCTCCTACAGGTCTTTCAAGATCAATATACATGACAGAGCTACCTAACCTGCAATGTGAGAGTACCAATTAGCAGGGATAACTTTTCTATTGCAAGGTGCATACATTTTTAGTTATGGAGTTCTTAGCAATTTCATAAACCAAATTTTTAAAAGTGAATTGAAATGATTTGCATATTTGAATATTAGAGGAATGAAACAATATAATGTATTAATTTGTAAATTTTTTAAAAATATTGGACATTATGTTTTGCACATTGACATTTGTAATCTTAACTGAGTCTCATAAGAATGTCTACTAATTCAATGTAGACTAAGTTTGGAGAAGTTCTTTAACGGCATGAAACATGTATGTTTCATTTGCTAATGTGAATTTTGTCCCCTTTAAATATTGTCAAACACATGCTTAGTTCATTGTAAATTATGACATTTTTAAAGAGAGTGGCATAACTATTAATTGATACATTGGCCCTCATATGTTTGGAAAGTAAATCTGTATATTTTTTTATTTGAAGATTATTTGGTGTGGACATTTCACTTTTATGCATATAGTGTGGAACAATTGTTGAACTTAGCGAGGTGTACTGTGCATTTTTTTCCAGAACATATCTTAGTAGAAGCAAAGTTCACAACGTACACTCATCAAGTTTGGAAGTTTGAAAATCAAAACTATTAAATATATTTACACTAGGTACTTCCCGGTTTTTCACTTTTTTCATTTCATTCAAAATCCATTGTATTGAATGTTTTGAATTCATCCATTTTAACTTTGTTGTTGTGGGTTGATTTCCTATACTAGGAGGACTTCATGTTTGAAGAAACATTAAGGAATATTGCAATAATGGAAATATGACTACACTGTTTAAACTTTCCTAAATATAATTTATATTGAAATGATCAGTAATTAGATCTCAACAAAACATGTATATGTTTTTCGAATTTATGAAAGCACTTTCTTTAATAAAGTGTTCAATGTTGAAAAGAAGTGACTTACAATTGTATCATTGAAAATTGGGAAGGGAAGTTTTGATTGAGATTAGAAATAATTCTGTGGAAGGGAACATGTATGATTGTGAGTGCCCATTTAGTCACTCATGACTCAGAAATTGTTTTTTTGGATTTTATTAGTTTTGAATGTAGTTTTATATACAAAAAGCCCCCAAAAGAGTGAATAATCGGAATGGAGATGTCACATATCAATATGGTAATTGGTCCTAAATACAGCATTTCCTGCTATTTGCAACCAAATCCTACATGTAGAAAGGGTAGAAACCCAAAAATTGTACAAAAAATAACCATGTGTAGTAGAAATTGCCCAACTTGTTTGAATCTGCCTTTTAGTGACAAATCCTAATTAAATTGGTCCGAAGGAACTATGTAAGAACCCTAGTATAGATTCCCCAAAGAGAGGTTTCAGTTTTCCCATTTCATCGGCAAAATAGTAGAAACCCCAATCATTAGCTTGTATGTGAAGAAGAACTCAAGACGAACCAGAGGAGGGCATCTACAACCTAAGTACGGTGATTTGAGGTGGGAATCATGCCAGGAGTCCAACGGAGCAATCAACTCACCAAGATTCCCTTCCATATGGAAGATTCCCTATTTATCAGAAGTTAAAGGAAATAGTGAGATTTGATTCTCCTTCTTTAGATGTGCAAAATGGGAATATGATTTTGCACATCCCTTGTGGAACTCCATGAGAGGTTCCATAAAAATTCTTGTTTTTTTTATCTTCAAAAGATCTTTTTCCGAGTAGTCAACCATTGTAAGTAATGATAGGAAATTCCTAGAAATTGCCCAGGCTGCGGTAAAATCTCACTAAAAATTAGAATAGTTTCTTTTATGTTAATAACAAGCTCCAACAAGTTTTGTGGCATTCTGATAGTCAAAAGATACAAAACTAGCAAGATCCTCCCAAAATTGGCAAAATTGAAGATTAATTGCGGAGTTGACCGGCGTATCGGGAGCACACGGCATCGGATTGAGGTCAAAGAGGGGTCTTTTCTTACTCCTTTATATCTACTAAAGAGCTTAGGCTAGTTACTTTTCCTAAAAAAGTTGATCTCCAAAAGTTGGATTTTTATCAATTTTTGGTTATCCAATTAGTACTAGAAATCTTTGTGATTTTGACGTAGGAAAAAGGGGGGGATTGTGATAGACTAAAAATGGCCTTTTGAAGCCAATGGCACAATCCGTTTGTGATTTGGAGTCTTTCTCCAAAAGTTAGGAGTTTGGACCAACGTAGAAAGTCAAAATTGATGAATTTAGATAAAAGACTTAGTAAATAGAATTACCTTATAGGAACTTGGACGGGAGTGAGGCCCTTGGAAAAGTATACAAGGACTCTCATTTCTCTCTCAAACCACCCCTTTGTTACTAATTGGTGACCATTTTGGCACCAAATACACATTAGTCCATTTTGTTGGACTATTGGGCCAATTTTTGGTTCCAAATTGTATACGTGTGTGTTTCCGGGCACTTTTGTTGTTATTTTTCAAGCTTTGAAGGACTTGAGGGATCCCTTCAAATCTTGGCTTCATCTTAAGTTATTTTTGTTGTTAAAACTTAGATTTTGGTTGTTATTGTTGGATTTCTTGGCCTGTACTAATCCTAAAGAGAAACCCCACTCCGTACCTTAGCAATGCCGCTTTGTGGAGGTCTCTAGAGTCAATATGTGCTGTACTAACCATCCTTGTTGCAAAAGATCTTGTTCTTTGTTCGAATTTGTGTTGCACTAATCCATTGTCTTAAAAGGTTATACTAACACATGTGTAGAAACTCGTACTAATTTCTAGTAGGAGTGGAAGTTCTTTTGTTTTAAAATTCTTGTCCCATTCAGGACGGCGAAGCCTTGACTTTGCTCGTCTAGAGGTTATAGTAGTTGTTTTGGTAATTTGGCAAAATCACGGCGAAGCTTTGGCTTGGGGAAAAATTAGCCAAATCATAGAGATTAGAAAGTATTCCAAACCATAGCGGAAGCGACTACAAAATTTCCTTAGAAATTCTCCATACTTAGAATCAACGACGAAGCTTTGAACCTAGATGGTCCTTAAAATTCCCAAACTAGTTATCTTGCCATTCCCAACAAGTTAATCTCAGCATATCAGATTCTTCCTTTGAATGTGAACATAGATTTACAATAGGAATTGTGCCTCCCTTAGTAAATTACATCATTCTAGAAAATATCCATGCTTAGATTTCAAAATTGTGCTTCATATTAGGATAAATTGTATCATTTAAGACACCAAGTGGTAGCCAGAAAGGAAAGAATCTAGCCAGTATACCAGCCAGCCCAGAACGAACAGTCGAATATCCAACCAATATACCAGCGAGCCCGGAAACGAGTAGTCGAGAACCCCGGGTACGAGCAGCGGGAACCCCCGGGAACATGTAGTCGGGAACCCCCGGGTACAAGCAGTTGAGAACCTCCAATAAGGACTATCTGCGGCCTTAACCGGTTTCGTCTAGTTGCGACAGGTTGGTCTGGATTGAACAGGCCATACAACCTTATAAAAAAATAAAATAAAAATCAAAGTAGATCTAGAATGATAGAAGAGAGGTAGGTTAGAAAATAATAGAATAGGGAAGTCTAGGACATTAGAAGCTTGCTCACAACTTCTCACTCTTAGGAACGCAATAGAAGAAGGAAACGCAAACAAAAGATAGAATAGGCTTAGGATTCTGTCACCTTTCAAATCACTCAAATTAGTTCAAGTTGCACAAAACTCATAGAAGAAGTGAGGAATTGTAGTTTAGAATGAAGGTTTGAAGTAGCAATTAGAAGATGGGGAGTTGAAAGGATTAGTTAGAAATCTTAGGGAAGCAATTTAGACCATTAGAAGTTGGATAGAATAATAATTGAATGGAAGGAGAATAGTGTGGAAAAGAAAGAAGAAGAGTTAAAGAAAAGGAAAGAGGAAGTTGAGGGAATTAGAGTTTAATCTTGTATTTAGCACCTCTTTTTAAGCCGTGGACAAAATTATCAAACGAGTTTTGAAGATGGTGGATGATGGAGCATTCCAAGATGCCTACAATTACCTCAACATTGAACCCGACTTTGAGGTAAAACATGAATTTCTTCCCTTCCTTTTGAATTATTGAAAATAGGATAAAATACCATAGGGCCGAACTACAAATAGGATTCAGAGTGTCAAGACTCTTCAAGTATAATCAGATTAGATAGTAGATCTTGCTTAGAGGTTTCCAAAAACATCTCACACTTAGAATTCCGACTTAAAACAAGGAAGTTAGGGAAGGATGAAGTTTAGGGCCCAATTTGGATGAAAATTAGATAGAATTGCCAAAATTAGACCAAACTTTAGATGTAAGTAGAGAAAATTACTTTAAGTACATCCTAAAAATTTCAAAGTCTTTTGAATTAGGAACCCAACCAAAAATTGTGGATGAAGTTTTAGAAGACCATTTAGTGGTCAAACTTCATCCATCTGTATCTTTTGATAGGAATGACCGATTCAAGATATTTTTATAGTTTTGGAAAGGGGAATTAGTCCTTTACAAGATGGAATGCTTAGTTGATGTCTGACTCATCTTTCATGGAATAACTACAGCGGTTCATTAGAATTAGGAATTACCAAACAATTAATAGTATAAAACTTGTTTTGATTGGGTTTTCGCATACTTGAAACATACTTAGGAATTGGAAAAGATTTATTTCTTGGAAGGCACAATGGACCAACATTAGAACACCCATAGGATAGGACCGATTAAAAGAACCTGGTTGTATTTGCTGATTTACCAAGGGTGGGTAAATAAGTGCTCACAATGATTTCGAACAAAAAGTTTAATTACTATTATAGGGAAGATAGAACAAAAAAACACTAAGTGAAAAAGTGATACATTTTTACAAAACGAACGGTAGCACACAAAATTGCATATTGTGAATCTCATTTTTTTTATAAATTTGAAATTTGAGGATTATACATCTTTTTAAATGTGTATTTGGTCCACTTTGGTATCGTTGAAACCGTAATATTGATTGGTCCTTCAATAAAACTTTTCCTTATTATTGGCCTTTACATCCGTAGTATTTTAATTATTTTTAATAGAAAAACCATGTAATGATCAGAAACCTATGCGTTCATTTTATCTTGTATTTCAAACATGTGTATGTCTTTATATTTATGTATGTAGTTTTGGAATATGAAAAATGTAGATTTAGTGAATTAATTGAAGTTGAAGCAAAACTACCTTATTTCTATGTAACAAGAGATGTAATAAAAATGATTTCCTTTTAAAACGGTAATTGGATGTAGTGACTAAAAAAAGATTTTTTTTTTCTATTCATTTTAGAGAATCCTTAAGAAACATGTACTGTAAGCACAATGTTTGTATCCTTTTTGGTTGACTTAAAACTTGAAGTGAGAAGTAGCTCTTCTTTTAGAAACTTTATAATTGCTTCTGTGAAATATATGATTAATTTTTTTCATTCAATTGAAGTCATTTTCATGTTTTTAACAAAAGTTTTTTTTTGTAAGGCATTATGGCACCTAAAGTTCATTCAAAGTGGTTGAAGCACGGTTGGTGGATTGTAGCAAACGATTCTGGAAAATGCACTCTCTAAATCACAGATTTTCCAATTGAAGAAGGGTGACATTGGATTGCGTTGGGTACCTCATATGGAGTAATTGAGAGCCTAACTGACACCGCAAAAAGAGGGCTTACAGTGTCTATGAGCAACATGAAATCAGTACTTGAAAAATACAAATTGAGGAAGAAGCTCATGCTTTCATCGGTTCCAATAGAACTTCTTCTAGTTTTGTCTTCTATACATGGTTTGAAGACACTAGTGAAATTTTGGAGGACTATGCCTGAGGAATTGAAAAAAACAAAGAGAACAACATGTTCAAAGATTCAAGGAATTGACACTTGAACAACAGTTTGAAGCACGTGCTCGATATATGGAGATTTGAAGTTATGAAGACATTCAAATCAATGATTTTGTTGCAGCAACACAGCGAACTCCTCCAAGAGAACTAGAGGATACAAATGAAGTTTATTGGCTTCTTCCAGTTCCTATAAAAGATAATTGGATTCCTATGTCTGAACGGATTAGAAAACGTGCTACTATGGAAGTACAAAATACAATGGATTTGGACGAGGGAGGTGTTTTAGGAAGACAGAGAACACATCGTCAGTGTCTTCTATCTATGACAACAGATGATGTAGTTGAACATGGTGTTGATAGTGAAATGCAAGGGCATGAAGAGGTTGGAATACCAAGAAACGGACAATCTTTGACATCCTCAGAGAACATGGAGGTTGATAGGGAATCATACCAAACTCAGCATCGTGCATTTGAAACAACTTTACATGATGAAGAAGCGTTTCTTTTTCCTGAACTTCATAATACAGTTGGAGTTCGAACTATAGTATAAGAAATTGGATCTGCATCAAGACCTGCAAGAGTTGGATCTGGGAGTTGTACGTACAAGTCACAAGTTGTTTTGTCAAAAAACAATGCTACGAGATCAAGTGGAGTTTTGAGACGGGGTGTTCGTAGAGGAAGTGTTAGACGTTTAGCACAAAGCCATTCTACAATGGAAGATGTCACTGAAGAACAAAGAAAACATGGAACACCAGAAGAAAGAACTGAGGAAGATCAAAGCATGCATACACGTTCAACTATTTGAAGACATTGTCAAAGATTGGCCATGCAAGGTCCTCTTCCACAAGGTAATGATGGCAAAGATGTTTTTTTGTAAGAGGAAGAATTTGAGTGGAAACCTAGAAGTGTATCGATAAGAGATAAAACAAAAGCGCTATGGTGTTTCCAACTGAGACTCAGTATAAAGAAGGATATATATGGGGATATGATTGTATATTTCATGTGAACATTGATATATAGCATTCGAGATGTAGTGAATGCGGAGACAAATCACCGGGTGCTCATGGATTGGCAAGCAAACAAAATGTATGAGCATTTGAAAGGATCAGAAGTTGATGGCGTCAGTGCATTTATACTTCGTCCAATTGCATATGTATATGACAGTACCAATGACAAGGGAAAGAAAGAGTTGGTGGAAGTTGCTTTCAGCCATAAAAGTGCTGCTGAGAAATTCAAGTTTGCCTTTGTGAAGCACAATCCAGAGAATCCATCTACTTCAATGAATGCAATGAAAACCCAATGGTTGCAAAAAAATATTGTGTGGGAACCTGTGGATGGGCAACATATTGTAACTGCTTGTAAATAAATTCAAAGGGAGAACAAAGAAGGGAAGATGTCAGATAAAGAATACAAGAAGTACTTTGTAAGGCGGAAAACAAAGTTTGTAGTATATAACAATCTACAATTCTATATCGAAGCATCAATCAAAATAAATGCAAGGGAGTTTGATAGGACATTCTTCATGACATATTATGAAAATATTGTAAAATTTCGAGATATATAGAAAGTTTGTGGCAGATCCAGTGCAGCTTCTCGAATTGATGATGCTTATAGAATGAAAGCGTTAATAATGGCAACTAGTGCGTTGCATTGGAGCCAAAATTTAGCGAAAAGTATGTCACTTGGGGAGTTGTCGAAGAAAATGATCAACTACACATGACATGCTTGAAATGAAGATGAGGAGTCTTACGAAGCAATATTGAAAGTGTGCAAAGATTATGAGGAAGGGAAGTTGTTTTTCAGCAAAAAGGCAAAGGACAAATGGAAGAAAATGGCAAGGGAGAGAAATCTTGATGTCACAGTGGATGCAGATCCGAAGAGGAAGAGGATGGAGAAAACGTGATTGAGGCCTTTGACTAGAGTTTCGAAGGACACTTATAAACATATAATGAAAGGAATGGCAGCTAAAGATGTGATCCATGGGAAGTGAGGTCAGCAACAGTATTATTTTGATCATGCTACTTCTCCTAATCCTTCCAAAAGTATTGTAGCGTATGTAGTTGATGGTTTGCAAAAGAAGGATGTAGTAAAGAACCAAGTTCGTTTTTTGATGGTTCAAGCAGGGGATGAGAATCCGCTGACTATGGATGAATTCTTTGCTATAGATGCAAGCAAGTATGGAGATGAGCGTGGAAAGCGGTTTACTTTAATGGGCAAAACTTTGGATAATGCAATGAAGACTTTATGTAGTTCGCCAACTATGAAGACTGTTCAATCGTTGAACAGTTTTGAAAATCTAATTCTACTTTTTGTAAGACAACATTTTACAAATATTAGGGCGGGCCAAAGAGGTTATGCTGGCTATGGTCGAGACATAAATGATGTATCCAATGCACGATGGGAACTAGCAAGTTGTATTTTCCAAAGTTCAACACCAAGAGAGACAAACATTAATTCACATAAGGTGTAGAGGAGGCTTTTTTGACAACGAATATGTTGAACTTAGCAAACCTTGTCTGTGGGTTTTTGATTGTAGACATGGAGGTTCAGCAGATGTGGATGAAGCATGGTCAGATGAAGGCTACAACAAGGTTTTGCAGAAAATTGAGAATTGGATGTCTTTAATTCTATGATGGACTGCCATATTTTTGTTTCCACTAGGCATATACTTTGACAAAACAATGCAATCAAAGATGGCCTTGCCAGAAAGTCTACATAGTTTGTGGAGTTTTTGGATATTCAAACCAGAAATCATTCATTCATATGTTCATGATCTACGTCATGGTGAGTGTGATGTATGAAAGGTGCAAGTGGTGGGAGGCATTGCCATCATCATAAAATATCCCATGGAATTTGGTCCTATGGAAAGTTTTACAAGGAGCAAGGACTATTTGGATGTAGTCTTCCAAGATTCTTGGAGTGTGGAAGTAATGCCACGAGCTGAGGACAAGTTAGAGAGGACACCCATGGAATTAAAGAGGATGGTACAAATGTATATACCACAGAATTGGGAATTGGTAACATTAGATATTATAATGGCTATGCGTGGAATTTTAGAGACAGGTTTTGTGGGAGATGAAATTATCATTTTAGAAGGTGGAATAGCACGTACTCAATTTGTATACAATACATTGTAGATCACATATGGAGATAAGATGGTGATGGTAAACAATGAAAGAACAACATATGCACCCAGATCCTCTAAATTATTGAATAGAGGGAACGAATCGTTTAGTGATAGACCTTCCAAAACAGATGCCAGTGTACCCCGTGGGAGGTTGGAGAGGATAATACAGTCTTCAAGCCATTCATCAAATGATGAAGAGAGATCTGAAGTGATTCGACGAGAAAAGGAGAAGGAAAAAATAACTGCAATTGATTCAAGAGCTTCATCATCGAGCAATGGTGGTAGTGATTTAGATCAAATAGTGTCGGACAATTTACCAAGTGGTGGTCGAAGTTTAGATTCTACTGACACCGATATTGTAAGCGATGCCTAAGGAGATGAAACTAATTTGCATGAAGTGGAAGCAAACCCTGATTATGTGCCAGTAGGAATTACAAATGATGAAAACGAAGAAGAGGTCGAAGGTGTTCAGACTAACATAGAAGAAATTGCAATTATACCAGCAACAACAGAATCTATGTCAACATTGGCACCATACAACTTTTTGGATTCTATGAGCTTGTTTTCAGACAAAGATGGATACTTTTATGATAGAGAACACATACGATATGTTCGGATTGGTAATGAGGGACATTATACTTATAAACAAGTGAACTCCGTTTTGGAAGTATCTACTACATCACCGACTTTAACAGAGGAAGTTTCAACACCAATTGCAAGTGCAATGGTGGACAGGGCATTGCAATATGCCTCACCGCCGCCATTGAGTCCAATAGGTAGAACAAGTGTTAACGAATTAATCGAGGCGGGTGTTGAAGGAGAAGCAAAAGATTTGACAGAAACATGTGCACGAGTACTAAAGACACTAGATGAAGTAAAGTAGTCATTGAAGGCAAATTATTATGGTGTATTTGATTGTAGTGTAGGGTCACTATAAGAAACCAAAATTTATTGATGTCAAAAGGAACGGATTTTAGGTGATATTGAAAAAAACAAACCCACGTTTTTATGTCAACAATGATGTCCAATATAACATCAATGGACATCGTTGTTGACATAAAAACATAGGTTTGTTTTTTGATGTCACCTAAAATCCGTTCCTTTTGATGTCAATCCGTCACATAAAACAAGGTTTTCTTATAGTGGGTGTGTGGAAGTGTGGAGATCATGTTTGGTTTTTCCAAGCTTATGTAGATGTTGGAGTGAATTTTCTTTGAATTCTGTGAACCATAAATTTGAAATGAAGAGGTACCTGATAGGCCTTCAATTTCAAATTTATTTTATGAATAAACTTTCTAATCATTACAATCATTTCAAGTTGTACATACGATATTGGCACAAGAATAATATCATATTACAGTTATTGCAAAGTACGCTATAATGACAATAAAATGTTTTTAAAAAAAAGAAATATTGAGATGAGAAATGAGTTTATTTCTTAAATGTTGAATGTAAAAATGCATCTTTATACAGAAATTACATGTACAAGTGAAGTACATGATGATAAAATGAAAGAGAGGTATTCTTGAAAAAGGTAGTGGTATCCAACTTTTTTTAAAAACATTTTAAATGAATAGTATGGCTTACAATCATTGTACTTTGCTAAGTGCAAGCATGTCTAATTCATTGTTTATAGAAAATCCTCTAATTTGTTAAAAGCATTAGGCATAATGATATGCAATAAGGAACATACTCTTGAACTATTCAAAACAAGCCAATCTTCAAATCATATAATTGAAATAGATTTAGGTGAAATCAAAATCATATACTTGAGCACAATATATAATGCATCACTACTTCAAATCCTCCAAAGCTCACAATGTGGTATTCCTCCACGCATATTCAAAGTGACATAGCCCACCCCACCCATGCATCATAGACTAATCATGATTCACACAATGCAATAAGTCATGAAAGAGTGAGAATCCAAGAACCCAAAGAAAGAAATTGATGAATGGTTTGCAAGAATAAAGTGCATTAATGGTGCGACAAGTCGCCACTATTACAAACATAGTCTAAAACTTTCTTCAAGAAGTTAGAGCTAAAAGAAAGCTTCTTGAGATGCTTCTCAAACTAGAGAAGGTTTTAGAAGAATGTCCAAGTAGGATGGAAGCTTCTTGAAGAAGATTCAAACTAAATGAAGCTTCTTGAGAAGTAGGTCAAGTAGCAGAAGCTTCTTAAAAAGCTCACCAAGTAGTGGAAGCTTCTAGAAGATCTTTCTAGTTAATAGTATATATAGAAGTCAAGGTTGAAGTAGTCCTCAGTCTTGACAATACATCTCTTGAGTGTTAGTTCCTTGATTCAAGCTCCAACTTTATACTTCTCTTGACTTTATTAGCAATTTTGTTCCTAGAAACTTGTTTTTGTCTTATTTCTCTTGCGTTTGTTACAGTTGCAGACAAGTGTTTTGCTTAACTACTGATGCTTTGGTCAAAACATGAACGTCAAGCACATCGTATATATACATCATATAACATGTATGCGATGTTTTTTTGTCCTTCTCTAGCTTGATACAATACAAACTTTATATACTTAGGTTCTATCACCCATCTTCACTCACAATTTTTTTGCAAGAATAGAGATCCCTTAGATCAGATTATGATTGTTGGACTGTATGGCACATTTGCAAACTCTTGTTGTGTAAAAATTCCACTCCCCAAAGATGTATTTGATCTAGAGTTACCAAATGATGATTGTACAACAATCATAATCTGATATGTCATTCTTACAACATCCCAAAGAGATTAAGTGGTTAGTGAAGATATTTGGAATACACATAGTTAAAGCAATTTGCCAAATTCTATAATAATCTTTTATTATTAAATCTCAAAATCTCAAACTAAATAAAAAATTCAATGTCAAAAGTTTATCAGCTTCAATTGGGTAGGAAGGTACATTTAGGATTGCATCCTATTTTTTCATAAATAAATTTTGATGAGTTTTTTTAAACTTCTAGCCATAATCTTTTTCTTGTAGCACTATATTTGTGATACATAAAGTTGTCATTTTTGTGACAGGAATGTGTTAGTTTGATGGAAAGTAGGACAACACTCTTTTGTGTGGTGAATATTTGAAGTTTTATAAAAAAAAAAAAATCAAATATTTTTATCAAAGAAAAGTGTATGCTCATGCTCCTATACTCTCAATCTCTCTTCCTAGCTTCATTTTGTAGCATATTGTTTGGGTTCATTTGAAATGTAACAAAAAACAGTAAAATGAGGGCCACTTTACACCTAAAGGCTAGCCCCAATTTTTTTTGTAATAGGCCCCAAATCCTCACTTGTGATTGGATAAAAGGTTGAAATTGATCCAATTTCCTTTACACTTAGAAACTACATCAATTTGGTAGAATGAATTTTTATTCATTCTACCAAGTACATGATTTTACATGGCTCAAGCTCGATGAATTGAAGTCACCAAGAATGGGAGGCTAATTTTTACTTTTCAATTAAAAGAATATTTTATAAAATAATATTTTTTTCAACAAATAAATCCATTGTATTTTGTACAATAGGCCTCTAGGGAAATTGGCCTAGCCTTTAGGTGCAAAATGGTCCTAAAAAAGAGAGAAAGGGGGGGCTGAAATTTTTTAGGTTTGATTGAATTGGCTTGACTTCTTGGCCTTAAGGCCTTTACAAATGGGAAGATTGACCCCATTATAATCTTATTCTAATGAGTAGTTGAAGACAGCCTTCATCCTAAAAAGGGCTGAAATTTTGTGCAATTGGATTCAAGGGGAATTGGCCTGGCCTATAGGTGTAAAGCATCCCTTGGTAGTAGTAGACTATTGCATCCAACCCTTCAATGTAGGAAGGATAATTAGAAAGAAGCATGTACCCAAAATTGTGTTCATCCAAATATAAACAAAAAATACAAACATACCTATTAATTTTCGATTGATAGACATAGATACTTGGACACTCATTCAAAAAAATCTATTTAATTTTAACATCTTATAATTTTTTATATTATATTCAAATTTCATTATTAAACTTCACCTTAGTTTAGTTTCAATTTGCCTATATGTAATTTAAAATGAAAATCTCATTGTCAATTAATCACAATTGTTTGACAATTTTTTTTGTTCTATTCCCCAAATGCATCCTAGCACTTTTAGGTCACCAAAATGCGGGTTTCTAATTTGAATTAAGGTGAATTGTTTTTTAGTTTTATTTTGAATATTGTTTACAATTTTAGAGATGTGAAGGATATAGATCCTCAAATTGGAAGATATGCAAGCATACAAATCAGCTTATAAGATATTATCCTTATTTAATCCCTAAATGCCCAAGCCTTTTCAAGTGTGTTTTGACTATGAAAAAAGAGCATGGGCTTATAGTTAACCCTAATGAAGCAAATTGTGTTTTTTTCAAAATCTAACTATATAGATGTTTAAAGAGCTTGCTTATTAGTATGTTCACCAATTTTGAGTGAAAAATTGCATAGGAGTTGTGAGATTATAACAAGAGAAATGTTCATTTTTTAATTTTAGTATGTTGTCCCTTCCTACAATGTTTCAGAAATTTGCACATAAATTTATTTTGGAATTGGAGGTGATATGAACAACTACAAATTGTGTTAGCACACTAAAATGCACTTTCAAAAAAATTAATTTCACATGAAAACCTATCAAATTCACTACACAATCCACCTTGCAATTGTTGAAATGTAATTTTTTTTATAAGTATGAATTGCAAATAACTCCAAATCAACACTTGCATGTTTAAATTTTCAATGGTGAAAATCATGAAAACACTAAGCTCTTTCCATTGGGACCGTTTTCAAATCAAATGGATAAGTACAATTTTTTAGATCTCAAGTCAAGTGAAATTGGCAAAGTTGGGATAATGAAGTAAAATTAGCAAGCTTTACTCTACCACTAATGGACAACATGGCTTTAAGGACCTCTCAAAAATCAAATGTTCAACTTTTTCAGTGAAAAATGAAAGTTTTCAATAGTTAACCCTAAAAACTGCCCCCCAAAATTTTTATAACAATCATATGAATTTAACTGCCCATCCCAAACTGAGCCTGAAATTTCAGATTGACCATATATGGTCGATCAGGCAGTTAGGGGTTAACAAGAGAATCTCTATAGAACCAAAATCCAGTACAATACTAAGGGGCGCTTCACACTATGGCCGTCGGTCGAGAGGCCGTCGATTTCAACCAATCAGATTCTAGAAACCCGCTTGGACGGCCTCTCGAGCCTTCACACTATGAGGCACAGCCCAAAGCCCGTCACCCTCAAAACTGATAGATTGTCAGGGAAATTTGTGAAATTCGACGGCCTCTCGGTTGGAGTTTGGGTTGAGCTTTTTGCTCGACCCAAATTCCAGCCGAGAGGCCGTCGAATTTCGAAGAAAATAAAAATAAAAAAAATAAAAAAAAATAAAAAAACTGACAAGATCTGAGCCATTGGATCTCGATGGAGTAACGGACTGGTTTTGCAAGGCAAAAAGTCGGAAGCAACTTCTTCTTCTTTCTCTCTTGTGCATCTTGATAGAAATCGCTCCAATTTTGGGCAGCTCTTTGTTGTTAGTTTGCTCTCTCATTTTTTTGCAAGTAGAGAAGATGGAAAATTTCTCTCAAAACCCTTTCTTTTGCAGCCAACAGCATTTGGTAGGGGCAGAAAAAAAATTTCACTCCAAATCCTGATGCAGCATTTCAGCCCTTTTCAACTGAAATCAGAGAGAGTAGAATAGAAGAGAGTCAAGAGATAAATGTTGAAAGGGTTGTTAAGGGAGGCGATTGTGAGATTATAGGATCCTCCAAAAAGAGAGTGGGTTCCAAGCAAAAGGCTATTCCAAAGAAAAGAGCAGCTCCTAAAAAGAAGGCGGTAGTGAAAATTGAAGGAGAAGGTGAAGGTGAAGGCGAAGAGGCAACTCGAAAGTGGGAAGATTCGGAGGTGCTTCAATTGATTGCATTGAAGGGGGAGATGGAGCCGGAATTCATCAGAAACGGCAAAAAACAAGGTATAATTTTTTTACCCTGCATTTTAAATTTTTTGCAAAATGATTCGGATTGAGGATTGGGGCCAATTGGGGGCCTGAAGGCCTCAGGCTTCCCCGCGAGCCCGTGCCCGGCCACCACGGCCCCTAAATTTGCCCCCCTTTCCCCCCATTAGCTTCGCAAATGGGTGATGCCGGTGGGATTTGAACCCTAGTCTCCACCATCACAATGGGGAGACTTGGCATGGTATCCACCTAATTCCCACCTACTTCCTTTCCTTGATGAAGGTCACCTTCTTTTCTCATTTATATCCTACATAGTCTTCTTTCATAGTGAGCACATGTGCTGTAATTGTTCTTCCAATGCCATTTTTGACTATTTCTTCATGTTTTTTGTTCATTTTTTTTCTAGGGATTGATACTTGGGTGAGGCTTCATGCTAGAATGGTTGTCATGCTACCAAAATTCAACCATACTGCTGTAGCATGCCGTAAGAAATTCAAGGTCATTTTTGATGCTTACAAAGAAGACAAAATGGCTAATGGCATTTCTGGCAATAATCGACAAGAGAGCAAATTCTATGATGCTTTGGATGAGTGGTATCACCAAGTTGGGCAGATCATGAAGCATGTCTCGGCAACAACCACTGATCATCTACAAAATCAAGACAATTCAGCCCCAAATGATGTAGAAGGTGCACCAACTCCAACAACGATTGCTACACCACCGTCAAAAGGTAAACAAAGCTTCCATGATAGAGCTATTGATATCTTTGAGAAAATGGCAGAAACTAGCACAAGTTTGATGAAAAACTTTGAGAGAACAAATGAACTCCTAGAAAGAGTAGACCACCAATTTGATCGTTTGATCAATAAGCTCTAGAGTATGCTACTCTTCATCTAGGCTACAATCATCATCATCATCATCATGTGCACAGTTTTCAAATTGAATGGCTGAATTTCTAGACAAATGACTTTTGTAAAAACTCTCTGCTAGCAATAGATGAACTCGAGTTGAATCAGCCAACATGTTCTTCATTTTCTCTTGTCGTTTTGCCTTTGTTTCTTTAGATGCTGAATTTTCTTCATTCTTAATTTGTTCTTCTTCTTCCGGTTCTATGAATGGAGTTTCTTCACCTTGTGGATTTCTGGCTTGGAGATCCCTCATTTCCCGCAATGATGCTTCCAAAGAGTGAAACATATCAATTTTGTGCATGTTTCCAAATGTCATATTTGCTTCACCTTGCAGCTTCTTTGGCCCAATCCATGCAAAATTCATCATTTTCTAGAATGCATAGATTGTGAAGACATAGAGATGCTGTAACAATGTTAGGCACATTTTGAAGTGGCATGTCTATTCTTTTCAGTAATATGCGCCATCTTCCTTTCAACATTCCAAATGCTCTTTCCACAGCCATACAGGTGCTTGATTGGATAAAATTCCAATGTGCTTTACTCCTAGGCAACCCTTCTCTTTCTCCTTTGAATGGTGAGTAAAACCAAGGCCTCATAGGATATGCTGCATCACCTATGAATTTATAAGGTAGAAATGCACCTCTCATAGTCTTCTTCCCAATTTCAGATTTCTGAAATAAGGCCCAATCATGAATCCGGCCAGCCCATCCAAAATCATAGTCCCAAAACTTGCAATCAGCATCTACAACTCATTGTAGTAAACATGAATAATATCCCTTTCGGCAATAGTATGCTGTAGGATCATGGGACAGTGCTAGAATAGGAATGTGGATACCATCTATTGCCCCTAGAATAAGCGGAATACCATGTAGGGCTTCAAAACCATTTGCTATTTTTTTCATCCAAGCAAGATTTGGTTTCTTAAAAACCAATGGTCTCAAATGAATCCTAATAGCTTCGCAGCAATCTCTCACTATGATAGAAGTTGTACTCAATCCCACACCAAATAAATCACCAATCATTTGCAATGAATTACCTGTAGCTAAACGTGAAAGAGTTATGGCAATCCTCCGCTCCACACTTATACTTTCTCTGAAATATGTATCCTTTTTCTTCAAAGCAAGCCCTAAAAGAGTGCATAGATATTGAAATGTAGATTGACTCACCCTCATCCGCTTTCGAAAATCACCATCTGAAAATGACCCCATCAATTCATGCTCCAAAAAACCTCCATATCTTGGAATTTGCCAATGCCTCCTTTGAACATTCACTCTTCGTCCTTGGGCAATAAAAATTTCCATCATCATCATTTGGACATTTTGCTCAAAAATTGCAAGTTTTTGCAATGCCAAAATGCCCACAATAACACACTTCATGACCATGAAAACCGAAAGTAGAACAAGAATGCGTTCCTTTCTAGAATCCATGGTTAAAGAATATGAGAGGAAAATTTCAGAAATTGGATGGATTTTTCATGTGAAGAGACATGGATACAAGCCAAACAAATGATATGGGTTCGGCCTTGACCTTGGCCTTTTGAGGCTTCACACTATGACCATCGAAGTTGAGAGGCCATGGGAATTCATTGCCAAGGGTTTGGACTTTGGACTTGGCCTTTGGAGGCTTCACACTTATGGCCGGCCGAAGGCTCCAAATCCTATCATTTATTGCTCATTTCTTTGGCCTCTCACCAAAAGTTTGGCCACTCAATTCCACGGCCACTCAATTCCACGGCCTCTCAACTTGGTCGGCCATAGTGTGAAGCGCCCCTAAACATGCTCCTAATTGATATTTTACTACTTTTTAAACCTAGATTTTGACTTTGTGGTTGAGTTAGTGGTTAATATAGTGGCTTTAAATTTAAAGAAAGGAGGACTTTGAACAAATATAAGCTACATATGAAGAAATTTGAATTGGTCCCTATTCATGTTGTGGTTGCATTTATTTATCAAATTGCCAACAATAATTTTTTTTAAATAATAAATCAAACAAAAATTCATTCTTATCAAAGTTTGTGTATAACTTTAGTTTGATTCTCTAGTCTAACTAAGGTCTATCTGACATTTGTTAACATAGGAAATATTTGTCGAAAAAATTGAGTAATTTGAAGGTAAAATAATTTGACAAAAAAAAAATATTCTCAATAGATTCATCTAGCTTTATAGTCTAACAATAATGTTAAAAAATTTAATGTAATTGGGCCTTTAGAAAGAAAACCGGTGTTATACGGATAAAGCATCTCTTAACATATTTGCTTGTTTTGTAAGCCATCACTAGGAGATTTCCAAAGAGATTTTTGTAAAAAGCTCCTAGAGGATTTTGGATTGCAATTAGAGTTTGGATAAGCATATGTCTATATAATTTGACGTTTGGTGTTTTTCATTCTTCTGACAAAATTCATCATTCATTAAAAAAATTGATTGGTGGTTTATGCCTTACAATGCCTCCAAATTAGGAATTATGAGGTGGAAAGCTATATCATAGATTCTATCTTCTTCTTCAACAATTTTTTTCTATAATTTTTTATTTGTAGAACATTGCCCTCATATTTGGAAGCATCTTAGTTGGAAGATGGAATGAGATTTTCAAAATTCAATTTTGTCTTTCTTTCAAGAGAAAAAAACACATCAAAAAGTAGATTCTTCAAATTTTAGTTATTTACAAAATTGTCTTAAAGTTGATTTTTTAAATCACTGGGATTTTGGGAATTAATTTTTTTATGTGCCTTGTTTTCTTTAAAGCATCTTTAATCTAGCCGACAGGTTAACAAATTAGACTTGCAATAACAAGGAACAAAACCTATTCATGGATGGGAGGTTAGTGGTGTGGGACAACATTTGGAAGAAAGTTGGAGTGGTCGAAAGCTTCAATATTTCAACTTGATCAATTTTGTAGTTTGGACCATCAATCAAGGCATGACATGTGGAGTGTGGTGTATAATAGTTGGTTCAATGGATAGGATTATTGGGCTAAGGGGACTAAGTCAACAACTTAGTTGCACCTACAAACCTTGGCTTGTTCAAATGCAAAGACAAACAACCTTCATCATGTTTGTATAGTGTTGGTGTGACTATTTGAGTAGAAATGCTCATAGAGCATCTTTTATTGTCTTCTTAATTTTTGGTGCTCAATATTTGTTTGAGAGGTCTTTTTTAATAGATAAGTGATTTTGTGATTGGAAGATCCCCTATTATGCAACTTGAAGGGCACTTCACATCTATTTCAAAAGCTAAAATTGAATGAACTAAAAAAATTATTCTTGCCTTCTACAACAAATTCTAAAAGGGTAGGAATTGAAAGGCCATTAAAAAAGAATCAAAAGTGAAATGATAGGAATGTTTGTACGTTGTCGTTTTCCTTTGTCTTTTTTCTTCTATAGAAAGTCCATATATTTAGCAAAAAGAGAGTTCAAAACTTAAAGGGGCTAACTCATATAGTATGCCAATTAGTAAGAGGCATATGATCCCAAATCCATAAGGAAAGCAAGGGATTGCCAAGTAAGTGTTTATAGATGCCAAAGAAAAAGAGGATTAACTTGGATTTTCAAAACCCCATTTCATCATCCAATGCAAGCACCCACTATTCATTCAACATCCAGTACAAAGTTCCACACATCAAGAAAGTACCTCCATTGCAACAATATTGTTTCAATGCTTGAACAATCATACTACTAAAATCATAAGTCCCTTTGTAATATCACAAATACTACCATTAATACTAAAGGCTTTTACTTGCTATGCTACACATTCATTGTATCACATATTAGTAAAAATTTGATATATTTGAATAGAATGCATGATGATGATTTCGATAAGTCTTTAAAATAATTATTTTAATTATTTTATAAAAATATTTTCAATCATGCATACATAGAAATCATATTTTCACACAATGTGATATTACTGAAATAAAGTAGCAATTCACAATCACCTTTGTAATATCACTTTTTACAAATGGTGATATTATAGAAATAATATAGTTGTTGCAATTGAGGTGATATTAAAGAGGATCAATATGATGATATTATAAAGGTAGCAATTCCATTGCTTTTCTTGGCTTTATACTTCTTTTGCATTTCTATGATTTTGTGCTTTTGTGAGCTTTGAGCTTCTAATTTCAATTTTCTATTGCTACTACCAAATGATTTGAGAAATTTATTAGATTGAACTGATTTTGAATTTCACAACAATTAAATTGTTCACAAAGCTTTTGAGATTTACAAGTTTTTCCTTTAAATTCTTCTATTTGGGTTGCCATTGTTTGTAACAATTGAGTCAAATTTCTAATGCATTCTAATGTATGTGTATCTTTTACCATATTCATCATTACATGTATTTCATTCATCATTCATTAAATTTCTATTATTTACTTCAGTATATGCTTATTTATTAAAAAAATTATATGAAGATTTTAGTAATTTTTATTTGAAGATTTTTTAAAGTTCTTGCTTTGCATTCTATTCAATACATAAAAATTCTTATAAAATTTTAATGGTGAATGCGTAGCATAGCAAGTGCCAAACGCTAGTAGAGTACTAAAAACATACTATTGCAATACTACTGCTTTCAATGGATAGAGTACACCCCATTGAAATTGTATTGCAACAATGTGTTTTTGTTCTCTACTGCAATGGAGGCGATGCAGGCAACAAACTTTGAGTGTCACCCTTCATCGAGATCTACAAAGGGTGTAGATTCTCCCTATCCAAATTTATTAACAGCAACCTCGCGCTGACGCCGTTGACAATTATGAACCCGCTGACTATCATTCCCCCCGAAGACCTTCTTCCAGACGTGTCCATAGTAGGATGACACCTCACTTGAGCATCTTGGACCGTTCGATGGCTACAACACAGAATCCGTCGGTCCCAGCGTAACGCCAAGATAAAGATATCTTTCCGTCGTCTCTCCTTCATGGGAAGGGAACTAAACCGGGATCCTCTATTCTCGCGACCAAGTTTCACTGCGATGGAGCCTTGGATTGTGCTGCTCCTTGTTGCCCTCGCAGCGATTGCTGCACGAGGTAGTCACGCGCTTGTTCTCACCGTTCAGAACACGGAGTGTGTCTGGGAGGATGTAGAGCACGACAATGACGTTGTCAGCGGCAACTTTGTCCTTTTGGACCATGAGGTTTTCTGGGGGTCCGATCATCCTGGCATCGAGCTTCTCGTATGAGAATCTGAAACCCTATCTTGAAACGATTGATTAGTTCGTCTTTCGTTTGAAGAGATTTTCTTTTCTTTTCATTTTCTTTTTTTCGGTTTGAAATTGATTTCTTTGTTGGGGATTTTGTAGTGAAGGTGTTGATTAGTGGAGTGGCTATCATCGTGTGAGAGATAGAAAGCCTTTCTGTCACCGGTTTTTTTTAATTTCTTGAAGAGATTTGATGTCTTTCGATTTGAATTTTTGATTTTGAACTGGTTGATTCTGTTGTTGGGGATGTCATATAAATGGCGTTATCTTCTTGGGCATTGTGTGGTGCTTGTGTTTCTGAACGACTCGGTTTAGGTTCATTTCAACGTAGGTTGTGGTGAAGTGTTCACTCCAAGGATGCGAGCTGAGGAAGGGTTCATGATCGCAATCTGTTTTCAGGATTCACGATTCTGAGATAACTTTTATTCCCTTCCTGTTTATTGTTCGATCAGCGTTTGATGATGATTTTTTTTTTTTTTCTGTTTTGCGAAAAGTAGACCACGATTCTTGAGGAGTTGGGTGCTGTATCACAATATTGTACCGGGGTTTGTTTCTGAGGGTTTAGGGTTTTGGATATTAGTATTGGCGTGCATACTTTGCGTCAAATTTCTGACATGACTGTCTTTGTTTTCTACAATTCGTTTGCTGACTGTATTCTCTTGCTCTGCTGTTCTTAGAAGTCATGTCTGTTTGGTTGCTGGAAGTTTATGGAGGATCGAACATTCTTTTGACGAGTTTAATTGCCTTTGTTTCTAAGAATATATAAGAATGTATTGCTTGTTTTGATTCAGGTTTACGGGCCAGATGGACATTCGGTTCATAATTCCAACACAATCGATGGAGAGAAATTTGAGTTTATAGCTCATCACAAGGGGCGGTACAAGTTTTGTTTTCATAATCCTTTGTCTGCACCAGAGCAGGTCACTTTCTACATTCATGTTGGCCACGTGCCTGGCATCGAAGATTTGGCGAAGGATGGTGAGATTCATACATACTCTGAGCTCAATGGTTTAACACTTCTTGAGACTGTACTGTACAGTACAGTACTTGTTTTAGCCAGGTGACTTCTCTAGTTGGTGCGGGAAAACGTGAATTTGTTGCTGGATATTTAACCGGTGGGCTATAGTTGAATTGCCTGTCGATCAAGTTGGTCTGTATTTAAATTATACGTAGAGGTTAACGATGACTTTAACCCTAAAGAAACATAGATTCGTGGTTTAAAATAACCAATTCAATTGATCGTATTGATGAATATATAATTCAGATGATTCAAAGTTTCATATCACCAGAGTCGGTGAAAAATATTTCATGTACTGGTCAATTAGTAAGTAAAATTGGACCTAGAAAAAGTTCCCATATGACATATTCAAAGATGCTAAAACCAACATGAGGCTCAATTTGGGATTTGGTCTTTGAGTGTTTTTCTTACACAATGACACCAAGATATATTGAATCATTATCAGAAAAGAAACGACATGTTTTTTCTGTCTATTTTTTTCGTGATCATCCTGGAATGCAAACAGTATACTTAGTTTGTCCTCATCGATTGCTTGGGTGCAGAGCATTTGAAGCCCGTTGATGTGAAAATTGCTCAGCTTGGTGAAGCCCTGGAGTCCGTGAGTGCCGAGATTCGATATTTGCAGAACCGGGACCTGCGCCACAGAAAAAGTAAGTACCCAAAAGAATTTTAACTTGGTATCAACTTATCTGAAAACAGTCAAATAGAAGTCGTACTGCTCATTTTTCAAAGGCATTATATGAGCTTAAGTGTGGTGATTTGATGTCACGGAGTGGTTCCGTCGCACTATGCATTTTATGTGGGCAAATTTATTTTCCTTGGGTGAGTCTGGGTACATCTTTGCCTTACGGTATAGGTTTGGCGAGTTTAACAATTTCTTTGTCCTGTTGTCATATAATTTTCATCCTGTTAGGCTTCGTCTGTATTGAGCCTGTGGTGCAACATTTGTATGGCAGCGAATGAGAGCACCCAGAGGCGGCTGATTTTTTATACAGTTAGTGAGTACCTACTTCTGATTGGAGCGAGCGTTGGTCAAGTATACATGATCCGCCACCTCTTCAGCAAGCGCGTTGGTTATAATCGAGTGTGAGGTTTGGTCAGTGGACACAGAAACTCATGTATTCTGGCTAGAAATAGGAGGGAAGGTGGAATTACGACCATGTCACACTGAATGTAGGAGCGATTAGGTTTGCACGACATGGAGATCTCTTGTGAGCGCTTTCCCGTTGACTTTTTTTGTGAGGTGGGAGGATGACACTCAGTACAGTTGTAGGAATATATACAAGACTTCAAGCAGAAAAGTCCTGCGTTGTGTGTAAAGCTCAAGTATCACTGCGGGAGAAGATTCTAAGAATCGTCCAAATTTTAATACTAGTGTGGGATTCATTGTTTACTTGTGGCATATTTGGGTTTTTTTGGATCAACCGGCTCACCGATACGATTTTGTGCTGTGTCTCTACCCAGTATCACGATTTCATCCAAACTTCGGAAGCACTCGAGTTCAAAATCTAGCTCTGGCATACTATAGAATTTAGTGTGTTTCTTATGCAACGGTGTGGTTCCAAAAGGTGCAATGAATGTATAAGTTAGTTAAAACGTTGGAAGTTTCAAGAGGTTGGCTCTTTTAATTCTAGGCACCTGTCTGGAATCTCAATCTTTGTCAGATTTAGCTTTTTGAGCAAGCCTGATGCTTTGGAAACATGCAAATTTAACTAACCCTGTGTTGTTGCCACAATATAATAAAAGCAAAGTAATGTAATTTTCTAATTTTTTAATACATAAAAACTTTGAAATTCAATATCTTATTTGTAATGAGTCAAAACACCACGAAATAGAGTTTGTACACCCCCATAGTGCCTTGTGTTGTTGTCATAATATATGAAAATAAAAGTAAAAGTAATTTTAAATTTTTTTTAAACCCCTAAAGGACTAGCTTACAAAATTTGGCAACATAGCAATTTTGGGCAAGCACATGTAATTGGAGATTTTCATGTTTTCGGCCCAAATTTTAATAGAAGGTGTGGACAAGGAATATCTTTTATGTGCACTAAAATTCAGGACATTTGGAAATATGAGTCAAAACTTATGATCTAATATGTTACTTTTTTTAGTAAATGGATAGTTTGAGAAAATAAAATAAAAATCATTTTTTTTTAAAACTAAAATTTGAAATTGGTTGTCTAGATTTATATATATGTGGGCAACATTAAATCATTCCATTTTGATCAATGAGTCAAAAAATATGAAGAATTTTAGTTTGTAGGTAGTTATGGATTAGTACTTTAAAATAAACTTTGAAGTCCTTTAATTTACTCAATTTTTAATATTTAAATTTAAAAAATCTTAGGATGTAGATTGTTTATTACAACATTACAACCATTGGTATTGGCATTTTTCAATTCCATAACTAAATTCTTGACAATTTAGTATTTTGAATCATTTTCTACTTCTTTCTACTTTTTATTTTTTTCCTATATGTTGTACAATCCCAAACGTTTTGAAATTTTTTCAAGCATGTAGCCAACTTATCTTAAAGAGTGAATCCAAAGAAGTACCACCACTTTAGACATTTTTACATATAAATGTGAGCTTGTGAATTGCAATCGCTTGATTTTTTATAGGGCCAAAGAAAGGATTTCTATGAATTCGAAAGCTCATATCTTGCAATCTACGCGGTGGAAATTTCTGAATTTCTTTTACATGTTTATACTACAAGATTTTACAATTACATGTGTCCAATTTATTTATTTTTTATAAATTTGGTACTTATACTAGATATGGCAGTTTTGGAACATTTTGGGTGAAAACATAATCAAGGATCTTTAGAAGTTAATTCATAAAAACTTCAAAATTCAATAACTTTCACACTGTGGATCTAATTGCCTAAGGATGCATGGCCAGGGAGATCTCACTACCGCAAACAAATAAACAAACACCCTAACTCAAGGTATGGATGACCCATATTAGTCATTGCCTTGTGTTTGTCAAAATGTTGTCATTGTGAATGAGAAACTTTTTAGGTACAAACCAACCCTGAGAAAGGCATAATTCTTGCTCTCGTATCTCTAGCATGGAGCTCTAAACACTGACCCTATCTACAACAATTGTAGTGGGGACGATTTTGTAGTTCACTTACAGTTTATCTGATAAAACTCTCGTAAGTCTTTGCAAGTGGGCCTCTTCACCTTTTAATTTCTAACATGGGCAACTTTTGGGTATAAAACTCAAGTTGAAAAGTTTAAGCAATTAGTTATGGCATAGCTCACTTCTAGCTTAAAATTCAAATTATCCACTCACTAAGTTCTAAGTGATTGGCAAAATCAATTTACAAAACAATTCCTCACATATAACATGCCAACCATCTATATTTGTATAGCCCTATCCTTTACAGGATGGTCGAAAAATTATGCAAGTGGGAATGACAATTTACAGGTGTCTCAGATACCGGTTCACTAGCATCCCTCTCTCCATGATTAGTGATAAACAAATAAAAATAAGCAATAAGATTAAGGCAAGCAAACAAAGGCCAGAAAAAGACCCAAACCCCAACAATACAACGACAAAGGCCAGAAAAAGACCCACATCCAAACAATACAACGACAAGGGCCCCCAAAAGACCCACATCCAAGCAATACAACGACAAGGGCCCCCAAAAGATCCACATCCAAGCAATACAACGACAAGGGCCCCCAAAAGACCCACATCCAAGCAATACAATGACCAGGGCCGGAAGAAGACCCAAACCCAAAAAATACAACGACAAAGGCCAGAAAAAGATCCAAGCAATACAACGATAGCTAGATACAAAAAGATGAAAATAAACAATAAGATGAAGGCAAGCAAACAAAGGCCAGAAAAAGAACCAAGCAATACAACGACAACCACATATAGCTATACAAGGTTACAAAATAGGGAGATTAGAGGCTTGGTGAACCGATTTGTTTCAGTAAAAGCCAAATAGATGTCAGGGCTTATTGAATTTCATCATAGACGTCAGGTCCTACATAATGCACACTTCACACAAGTTAATCTTCCTTCCTCACTGAATTCTTCCACTCATCATAAACAATGTCGTAGGGGAAGTCATCAAGCCCATAAAACTCCTGAGCGTGCATCCCCACCACGAGGGGCAAGTGCGTAGACAATCAATTACGAAGTTTATTCTTCATGAAGCTCAAAGTCGAGAACGTCCGCTCATCATCCACACTCCCAAGAACAGTCACCACGGCCAGCTCCACCACTTTCATGTACTCCGACAACTTATATCGAAGCAGGCTATTGGCTTCAATGCGACGCCACAGACGAGTCAGTGGATTCAACGAAAGATCCCCTTGTATGGCAGCATGGCAATTGCCCTTCATGGCAATCTTGAACATGCAAGCTTGCTCGTCCAGCTTCTAGATGGAAAGAATGGGAACAGCCTCAGCCATGGATGCCTTCTTCGCCTTCTGCGACAGGGGAGCGACATCATCCGACTCTTCCGATAAGTTGGTTTCGGAGCCCCCTCCCTTCTATATTGTGTCGAAAGACTTCGGGAGCCCGTAGTGCTCTTTTATGACAACGATGTGCTTCTCAAAGTTTGCCTCAGCGTGCTCCCCTAGCCAATATTGGGGGTATACGAATTTGAAAGCATCTATAACGTTAGAGGAAGGAAACCGCCCCTCCAATTCAGCAATTAGCTTCTCATCTGCCTTTGTTACAGCAAACGCATGCAAGAAGTTTAGGAACACGGTAGTATATAGAAAACCAAACAAGAAGCACCAGAAAATCAAGTAAACCAAACAGCAGGCATTGAATGATGTACCTCTGTACAACTTCTTCACATCATGTACAATACTTGCATACACCTTCTTTGTCACCGGCACAACCAAGTCTTTCCCACCTTCTCTGTAGGTAGCTAGGATGATGTGACCTGTTGGCGTGAAGTGCAAGACTTCCGCAGCGTCCTCGTTCAGATCGAAAGCGCTCTACACCCAACTCATCGGGATGGCATCATGCTTCACATGCATGAGTCCCTTGAAGTCCCAAAAAACATCTTGTGTGAAGGTTGTTTGGTCATGTAGATAGAAAGAAAAGACCTCAGCGATGCACATTTGAATTACAGACACGTAGTCACAAACGAAAACATTTCGTCCTTGCGCAAATTGCATCAAGTTATGTACAGACTTCAGCAAAGGCAACAAGCCCGACAATCTGAGAAGAATCTAGATGTCCGTCAGGTGCTCGAGATTCTTCCTCGCAATCTCCATCAATTTCTTATCGACTTTGACTTTGGTGCCCACTGTGTGTTGCACAAGTCATTCAGAATCCAACGACATCTTTACTATGAGCACCCAGTATTCACTCATCACACGCACGGCAGGTGACATCATGCTAATCCATCTTGTTTTAACGTTCTTAAGTATCTTTAAGCCTTTCGACTGCATCAACTCCGCAAGCTTCATGAACTCCAAGTGCCGCTTGGGCGATTTGGCAAGAACGCATGGAACGATGTCAACATGTCCTCAATTCTCTCCACCACGGGCAAGGCACTCAAAGTGCGTACTGCTAGTTTTGTTCTATGAGCTTGGGTACACCAATGAACTTGTATTTAGATGTTACAATAGATTTGCATTCCACAAAACAAAAAAGTTGCAGAAATAGACGACCTAAGTATTAAACAATCAAAGGAGAAGGCATTGACCTTACCATGCAATGTATGCCAAGCATTCGAGGTGCAAAGTAGGTCTTCAGTTGATTTACAACTCCACTTTTCTTGCCCTAGAACGTACTCACCCCATCTGCAAACACAACCCGAAATCTGATTTTCAACATGCAACGAACATGCACGAAACAACTACAGAAAGGAAGGTATTACTGTTTGCGTACCTGCTCCAAAAGAGGCAAATCGTGTTGCCAGGTCCGCTTCCTTGATGCCGGCGTTGTTCTTCACCGCCCCAACTATCACATTAGTGAGGTTGTCGCTACCACCACCGTCCATTACATGCTCTAAAGACAAGAGCATTGGCTTCCTCTCCCAATTCTCACAAACATACCCATGAATGGATATCCAACTCTAGTTATCCAAAGTAGTTACCTCATCGCAGGTTATGGAGAAGAAGCGTGCTTTTGACATGACATCCTTCGTCTTCAGTTGAACTTGATGGTACAAACACTCGGCCAAAGCCCACCCTGCGTTGTCAGACCAATGCCGTCTGGGCAACTTCGGGACGCCCAAGAAGATGAGCAACGGGAGCAACGCTGCATACTCTAACATCGGTCGGCCTTCTTGCAGAAGATGGAGAATCGTTGCGAACTGGAGTTTCTTTCTTGCTCGCTCTCCTTTCACCACGGCCATTTGTTGTGCCACAATGACAGTGTTCCTTGCCGCATACAGCCTCTCGTACCTCAAGTGCTTACAATTCTTAGCCATATACCATTGTCCTTTTTTCATGCCCTGCGCCATGTTCTTTGTTGCCTTGCGCTTGCCGCTATGCTTGACCAAAGTGTCCCACTTCGGTCCAAAAATCTTCGGCTTCTCTGTTATTTGAGAACATACAATACACTTCACAGACTCATATAGGCCATCAGAACCTCGGAAGAGCTCCGCCCAAGGCAATCTCGCCGCCCATGTGTCCTGGAACTTCCTCGTGGCGTCATAATTTTTCTTTGGCACCGTCTCTTTTACATCAGGAACAAACTTGATCATCGTCAGGTAGGTCGTCCAGTTCCTCAACAATAGGCAACTTACCCTTACCTTTGCAAGCAGTAGCCACATCAATGGTCTCGGCAATCTGCACTGTTCCAGTGGATCCATCTGATGATATTGAAATGATCTCAACAACGGAACCTGATCCTATTGGCGTACACAAAACATCAAGAGCAGGAACATGTGCATCCAACAAAGCAACAACGGGATTTGACCTACGACATTTCGTTTTACATGGACTTGTCTTTCTCTTCCTCGGATTTTTACATACAGAGAAGCCTCCACTCTGATTGGAACATCTAGTATGTGCACTCTTAGGAGAAGGTGCAACAGACTTAGACATACTCGAAGCATTCAATGCAGAGAAAAGCGCAATTGGGGTGAGCCTGGATGACGAAGATGACAAGCCTGTGCTAGGAATACGATTGTAGTAGCGGAACAAGGCGGACCCTAATTTCACCATTGCACATAGATTGGCAGAGAAGTTGCAATATAAGGACTGTGGAATCCAAGGACGACAACAGACAAAGATGAAAGCAAATCAAGAAGACAACAAAGGTGGGTGATACCACAAACCCGAAACTGTAATCTGCAACCACCAAGCAAGCTTTGATCCACAAGCCTAAACCGGTTTGCTTGTCGAAACTTGGACGCACGTCGAGACTCCAGATTGCGATCGCTGAAGCTATTCACCGATAGGAAGAAAACAACAGCAACAGGGAGATCAATGCGAACTCAAGCAAGGTCTTAGCAATAACAACTTCCGCAAGGGCATCTTGCAAGCTGGATCGTTGAAGTGTGAAGGTGAGCCAAGAAAGTAGTAAACGACGGCTCCAAGCCTCCATCGCCAAGTATCCTCAATCGCAGCACAAGAAATTGGCTTCCACTCCCAGTCATCATTCCAAAATCTAAACTGCATAGAAAATTCACTACCCCCCCCCCCAAGTCCCGCTCATCAGTACAACCAACTTCTGGCGACAAGCACAACATAGTGGAAGACATGTCATGGCGAATATTGTTGGAGCGCTCCAACTTGGAACCTTGATTTCTGCAATGCATGAGGCACCACGATGTCAAGCTGATGATGTTTTTTGTCGCCTGCAGGCACCATCAGCTGCGAGGAGGGCGATCATGACAACTTGTTGCCGGCGACAGGACGGTATGCGAAGATCGAATGGTGGCGATCGGCCCGATTGAGCAGGTAAATTTTTGGCACCAGGTAAGTAATCCTAAACCCAAAAGAGTTACTTTTTGGTACATTTAGTAAAAAAATTTGCCATCTGGCATTTTTTCGCCCCCCCCAAAAAAACGGTGGACCCATTGTGGGTTTTTTCTCAGGATGTGGGATGTGAGCAACAATGCATGTCTTACATGATAGCAATGGAGTGAACATTGACCTCATTAGGAACTTTTGAGTTTTCAATGTGAAATCCATTGTAAAAATTGACTTTTTTGGCCTTCTGTAATAGAAAATATTTTGACTGCATTAGGCAATGAGATGAGCATTACAGATTCAGATTTTGTTGGTCTTAAGGTAGTCTATAGACTCTTTGGGGCTCAATGCTTCAGAAATTCCTAGCAAATTCATACTTTGTAAAAAAAAAAAAAATTCAATTGCACTTGCACTTGCTGTTTCTCACACTTGTACTAATGTGGGAAAAAAATTGAAAAATTGAAAGAATTTCAGCAACAAGATGATGCCAAAACCCTCATTCTGACCACAATGGGCTGGTTTACCTTGGTGCCCAAGCAAAAAGACCCAAGCTATGCTTAAAAGTAATGGGTGGCAATCCCCCCAAATTGGTAGTTGGAAGTGATATCCAGGAATCTAGGACTTTGAGAGATAGAAAAAAATACTTATCAGCTCCATACTCATCTATGACCTGATTAACACACAACACATGCTGGTGACATTTGAGGCCGGGAGACACTTTAGCCAATTCCAGCCTTGATTCTTTCTCAAAGCTCTTCGATTTCATGTAAACAACAGGATCTGGGGGAACTCAGAAATCACAAATCCTATGGAGCAAACCGAGAAGGGTCTGTCATAAGGCTGGAATGGATGTGTAGACATCTAGACCATCCTACTTACGGTCCAACAGTTAATTTATTTTTGAAATGCATCAAGAGATGTCCTAGGGTTTGATCTCAAACATTAGGTTTATAAAAAATAGACTAGGGTCCTCATAAGTAAGATCCTCCCAAACAATGGTCATGTAAGGTGAAGGTACTCAAAACTGTCAAAATAAGGAATTCAACATAGTTGGAGGCCTATTTTCTTAAAACTAATATTTTGTAGTATTAGCAAAAAAAAATCATGAATATTAAAAAAATAGATTTTTTCGATGTGATATATAATTTTTATGATTTTTTAAAGTGACAGGTCTCTAGACTACTAGAACTATCTCATAGGTGCACCCAAATCTGAACTACACAAAAGTCAACTATCAGCAAATCAGAGTTTAGTATGTGTCGTTTAAGTGCGTCAACAAATCAAAGTTAAACATGTATAAGACATATTAATGAAACTCTAAGGACATTTTAAGGGCACTCTATGAAACAAGGATTAGATACAAGGACAAAATAAGATGTTTCTACTTTACATAAGTAACCGGGTAAACAAATCGTACTTACTAGAGTTGATAGGACAGTAATTTTACATAACTCCTTGCACGAATTATCTAAACTAGTTTCTGTTTGAGCTCTCACTAAGGACCAGCGCTTGAGAATCCCCCCCACCTCTGTTGTACAGAATTTATCCAAGCTGTATGAACATTCCCTATCAATTACACTGCTCAACAATCTATTACTTCGAGAAAGGCTGTAATGTACACCTCAGTTTTTCATCACGCAGTCAAACATCAGTTCATCTAAGAACTGACGTGTAGACTCATTAGCACAAGTGGAGCTTGCATCATGGCAGAGTATGTTCCTAACCCAAAATGCTGGAATAAAAATTAGTCGAAACCAGGTAGCCTCACAATTGCAGAGGGACAAGGAAATAGGCCTAGTTCATCACAACTTATTCGTCGATGGGTCCTTCTGGTCAACTAGAACCATCAAGGAATCTCAGTAAGATCATTAGAGAATTGACTTGTGTAAGCCCATCCAAAGCATTCCACTCTCTTGATTCGTCTGCATGCAACAAGTCATCCAAGGTCCAGTGACATTTTGCTTCGCTATGATCCAATTCTTTCACTTCCAAAGAGTCCAAAACTTTTCCTATCTGATGAACATCAGCTTTCAGTACGCTCACATCTGTTTTTCCATTCTCCAGCACCTTGTCTGTGCCATCAATTCCAACACCAGATCTCATTTGAGGTATAATAGATGGGCTTGTTGGTACATCCTCATCATTCTTAAGCTTTGAGGTCTCTGACAGAGTATCTGTATCAGTTGCAGGGCCCAAGTAAAGACACACAACAGCACAATCATCTACTTTGGGTGACAGGTATTTGAGATGCCACATCTGGATTGCAGACTTCACTAGGGACTGAGCAATTGTTGCACAGCTAGGTGCAGGCACTGCAATTGGTAAGGTAGGAGCACCCAATGGCGCAAGTGTACTCAATGGCGTCACTTTTGTAGGTAAGGTAATGATTCTAGAATGTACATGTAGGTCAGTTATAGATAACTTATTACTTCAGTCAATCAAAATAAGCTATCTACAATTTATTTGCATTTAAGTTCTAAAATGACATTCAAAACTAATGTGTTGGAAAATCAAGGATATAATTGTATGGTTATAAATCAACGGTCAACTCAACAGCTTTCCAAGGACCCTTTTCATCCCAAGTTTCCATGATTGCTTGCAAATCCCCCACATTGCCAATTACAAGATGTCGCCCCTGCAGACAACTCTGTTCTGGCCATGCAATACACAAATAACATAGTAAACCCGGAGACATTTTGCTGTGAGTAGGACATGTAGAGGCCAAAAATTGAGCAAATGTTATTGACAAGAACATATTTAGAATCTAGTGAATATGCTAATGTCCCAAAGTTGAAGAGTCAAAGCTTACCGATAGTTTTAGTCACCCTACGAACGGAATTCTAAAACTTCATGGCTCATAATTCAATATGTAGCCAAATAATATATACCTTAGTGCATTGAAATTCTCTCAACAAGAACCACCTCAGAATAATTCCATTCTAACAAGAGAAATCGTTCTGAACACAGCTGAAAGCCATAGGTTATTTACCTGAAACCTAATCCTTCACCATTCTTCAGTTAACATGTGTCAGATGTCAAAAACCTAGAAATGACTCAAAATTCAACTCTAAGCCCTAGAATGATTGACACTCAGACCTCTTCAATACGACCTTCTCAAAAATGACATTCTAGAATATCCTGCACATTTGCCACACCCTCCTGGACTGTAGCACAATTGTCACACATTCAAACTATTTTGTACTGAAAAAGTTGAGACCTCGAGGGTAAATTTAGGAGGTTTGATTGTATATGAGAAAGGAATGACTCCAACCTGCTTTAGAACTGTGACCGTGGTCAACCCATTGCAAAAGCAATTGATGGCAGGATGTGTGCACAGCTCTTGGCCCATCTCTTTGAATGCCAACAGATGGGACTCCCTCCAGGGCCAAACATGGGCAGAGGCTCTTGGTTGGCGGGCTCCTCTACCAAGTCCTCTGCATTGGACACCGCACTTTCATAGGTAGTGATCACATTCAAGCTGTACTCAGTGTGTTTGCTATCTCCAATGCTGCCAAGCTGCAGCTTGGCCTTTGCAACTTCGTTTGGTTACATCCTCTCTAGATTCCAACTTATCATGCCACAAAGCCACCAACTTTGACAGCAGGGAATCCCCCACTCATCTCAATACTAAATGACGAAACGGACCATGTCCATCAAATACTCTGTAAAACACTGTGTCCTCCATTGACCCAAACCTCTGAAACACCCCACAACACACTTTGTCCTCCAACAACACACTTTGTCCTCCATCAACACAAACCTCTCCCTGTACAAATAACATGTCAAAATCATATTGCATAAAAAAAAGGGTAATGGAGTACTAAATTGTAGTATGAATTTGACCCAAACCCTATTTCAATCCTATGCACATGAACACAATACAAACCCTAATTCAGATCAAGATGTTACTGTTGTTACCTCTCAAACCAACATGGCATCTTGATTGGTTCCCTTTTGGCCCTACTGTGTGAATATGCAAGCTGAGTTGTTGGACACCAATACAAAACATGCACCCCGGTGTTGCTAGCAGCAAATCTCAGCAACCCTCGTTGGTCAAGGCTTCCATGGTCCACTTCTTCAGCTCCCACTTTTGTTGCTTCCTTCCCGCATGGGTCACCTCCATCTCTGTGGTTGACATACACATCTCCATGATGGAGAACAATGATCACACTTCCAGATGATTCTTACAATCTAAACCTCATCACTGTCATGGGAAATGGCTAGCTCAACAAGCAGTTACTGAGCTCTTTTACCTCATATGTCAAACAATTGCCTAATCTCCTCTCATAAACATCCAATAATTCTGGAATTGCACCCTAATTCACATTTTCAACTGTTAAAAAACATGTTCATCTTGGGTTGTCATGTACCAGGATCTCCCTGACTCATTTCTAACCGCCCAACAAGTACTATGATAGAACTACCCATTAGCATACAGATTTGCTATCTAGGTACTTTGGAGAAGCTATTTATGAGCTCTCATAGATTGAATTGTTTGAGAGAAGTCAATTGCAAAAAAAATGAAAACATTCTGACAAGAATTGAATTTTTTGTGATTTTTCAAAGCTGAAATGTAAAACTGTGAGTAGACCCTTGGTAAAGCATGACCAGACCATTGTTGAAGTGTAGGCTGATGTGTCCGCTCCCCAGTGCATTGCCATCATGATCATGGATGAGTAAGATTATGATAATAAGATGGGCCAGTGACAAAAATGGGAGGAACCTGTAGGTGGGGGAATTGGGTATATGGTGGTAATGGGTAGTTCTACCTTATTGCAAATCTAATGACTGTCCTTTGCTCCACTTGTACTAAAGGAGTTTCTGATAGTTCTTTCTCATGGGGCATGGGTCGACTCATGCAACTTCACTCTAAATTATGCCATTCCTTCTGCCATTCCTTAATTGCACCTCTGCCTCCTTCATCAAGGGTACAATGCACGATTCCAAGATTCTTGATCCTCCCACCCATCTTTCTGATTGACAAAAGAATAATACAAAGTTTCTTGACACTTCCACAAGGAGCTTGGAAATTGAATTGAATATCTTAATTTGGTTACTCGTCCACACTAAGAGAGAGACTCTGTCCCCTTCGACCTGCAACCTCACAAACTAACTCGGGCAATTCCCAGCAACCTTGAAATTGCCAAAAACAATACTATTAAGAGCCCTGCCTCGCACCCTTCAACAAACCTACGCACGGTCTTCTCGTCATTCACTGACTAATGTACCACCACAAGCATCCCCATCATTGACCCCACAAGTAATTGCCACCTGCTCCACTAGTCCACTCACATGCCAAGACCATGAGGAGTTGCCCAACCACTTCAAGAGACTGCTCAAACTTACCCACAATTGAAAGCAAACCTAAATCCCATCACCACTGTTCCACCCACCCGCATAAAGCTCCACCCATGTACCACAACAAACTTCAATTCCCAAGATACCAAACCCAAATTCAACAGAAAGAAACCACCTGAACAGAGAGACTACCGATCATCTTACAACACACAACATAGACTCTATGCTGGAGCCATGATAAATTGGCAAAAGCAGTGGCACCACTCATGTGATCCACAAGGGCATCGTAAAGGACTGAAGGAAACTAAGTTAAGAACATAAGAGCTGCCTGGTGATAAATGAGACAATGATGGAAGCACACCTGATGACAAAAAATGACGAGTCAATGAATTCCGGTCTTAGGCTTGGTTAGCCTGCACTCTCCTTCTAACAAGAAATTCTAACTCCTTTCATGTGCAACAAAAATGATTTTTAAGAAAAAAGTTGATGATGATCGTGGCTAACTCTTGTAATCAACATGCAACTGAGTGAGCCACCAACGGTTTCTGAGCTTATTGTTGTGATGATGGTGATTCTGTTTCTTATTAGCTCAAAGCAGTGGGTTTTTTCTTAGATATTTGGCATAAAATTGCACCAAATTTTTTTGGCTGGCACCATGTCCATAGAACAAAAACAGGAAAAATGAACAGTAAATCGCCTGGTAGAGTGCGTGGTGTGAGGCCCCAGCATTGTTTCTGCACAAAAGCATGAGGATTAGGGTGATGGTATCACTTTTGCCTTTTTTGAGTTCGAGCCGGCTACACTCCAATCTGTCTTCTCAAATTGGTTAGGTACACCCAAAACTGCCACTTTTTGTTACTGAGCCTATTTTCTATTATTAGACTGGTCAAATTTTCATATGTACTTGTTGGCAAGTGAAAGGAGGTTCCAATGCACCAGAGAACGTGGCATTTGAGTATTGTATGCAAAAGTTATTAAGGAACAAAGTTTAGTTCTAAAAGCGTTTCTTCCACATAGGTACAGAACTGATTTTGGAGATGTACATATGGTATAGATGGCAGTTTAAGGTCAATGGCACATTTGGGTGTACCTACCTTACAATTTTGGAGCCAGTTTCTCTCTAAAATTGATCTCTCTTAGCTCCACCTCACATTGAAGTCTCTGAACACAATTGCCCCAATGAATTTTTTGTAGCCCCCATTTACAGCTAGTGCTCAGGTCAATTTTGACACTTTGGTGCCAAATTAATTTAATTTTGGAATTTAGACAATTTGGCAACATGATCTACTTTTCTTGATTTTCAGCACTTTGCTCTTACTACTTTTTCAACACTCCCAATTTTGAATTGATTTTTTTTATTCATGTGCAAATGTATTTCTTTTTCTAAATTTTCTTAAGAATGATTTTTTAATATTCAAAATTAACAACAATGAATTTTTTTTTTGAGATTTTCAGAAATAGTTGTACAATTTTTAAAATTTCAGACAAGATTCAAATTTTCCTACTTATTTCCAAAATAGACCTATACATGGTATACTTAGTTACGTTAGTGTCGCCACATTCATTTCCACTTTCTTTAAGCTGTAGTTGTATTTTTTATATGTAACTGGAATTATAGATTGCATATTGTCAAAATGTGTGTAGTCTAAAAATTTTCCCATATGATGATTGTTTCAAGAAGTGGATGTTGGCCATTGAGCAGCAACGTTATGAAGTGACTGCATGACACCCACTCTAAGGGAGGCGACCCATTCCCAACCAGGGACTCATTCCCGTCATATAGACTACACTTTTTCCAATTGGTAGAAGAAAGCAGGACATTAATTGTGGCATAATCTCCAATGCAGTCGTGGCACATTATGATTGGTTGTAGTCTTGGTTGATTTTACAACCAACCTATGGTTGGAAATAGGAGGACCTATATGACAAGAATGTGTTGGACAGAATCTTCAACTAAAAAATTTGTAGTAATTATGTTTTGAAAAATAAAATTCTGGAAAAATATGGAATCCTTCGAAACTCTATTTCTGTACATGGAAAATTTTCTCCACTCAAGAAAACAACACTCTAGATATGCAAAATTACTTAATTGGTCAGAAATGGGTCGGCTCCCTTAGATCGAGGAGGTAATGTAGGGTTGCCACTTGCAACTAGTACTTGTAAGTTGAGTCATTGAGCAGGCAAGTGAGTGTCATCAAATTCAATGACAAAATTTTACTATGAAGCCAGTAACTTGTGGAAAAAATTGACAAATCAGTATTAAAAAAAAGCTACATGGCCTGTCCATATTTGGTCTCAGGCAAGAAAGAAGCACCCTGCACTAAACGAAAAAAACAAACAAACAAAAACGCTGGTTCAGAGTGTCAGTGATTGAGTCCTCATCTTTGGCAAGGGATCACTGCTGGCTGGTCAAAACTCTTCAATTTTCTTTCCATGGAGACATCAGGTGACAGATAACAGATGCCATTGCAGATTTGATTCAGATTAATAAGCCTTTTAGCACCCTCATTTGCAATCTGAATATCTTGGGGCCAATTTCAAGAGGGGCACATATTTCATTACGAAAAATCTGAATCATGCAAAAAGCCACGAGTTTGCAAGGTAGCAGTGCAATTACAACAAAAAAATATCATTATTTTTTAAGCACTTGTTTCATGAATCAAATTGAAGTGGAATTATAATATTTCATTTAATTTTGAGAGTTTTGTAAATTTCTGAAGTAGTTTGCCCTAGAATTACAAAATTGCCTATAGAATGGAATCATAAACATCTAATAAACAACCTATAACTTTCTTTCCATGTATGTATTGGCACTTAACTCCTAAATGCCCCAAGGATTTTTTTGAGCTTCTAGCAATTTGCTTTAAATTGAACTTAATACCAACATTTTGATAGGTTGAATCAATTTTTTTTAATTGCAACCATACAAGTTCAAATTAGACATATTAGAGATCACATAGGAAAAAAATATCACTTATGGATTGAAAGATTATAATCTTTTATCATAAAGGTGTAAAAACTACAAAAGTGATTTGAAGTCTTTTAGTCCTCTTTTCACATGTCAAATTTAAAAAGTTGGTTGCCAAAAAAATATGCTAACATGCATAACTCCAATCAATTTATGGCTTCTCAAAATCTACTCTACAATTTTTTTAAATGAATTTTTAGTGTGATTTTTTCTCCAAGATGTAGAGTATTTGAGACTCATTTCCAAAAGCCCTCCATACTACGAAACGTCAAGATTGCAATGAACACCCTTGCACAAAATCTTGAATAAAAAAATCATAATCAATCATTTCCAAAATTGGAATTTTGATTCTAAAATTAGACTTAAAAAAGAACTTTTCAAAAATATAAAATATTAAAAAGAACAACTTGAGTAAATTTTATTTAATTTCAAAGCATTGTCAACACTAAATTTGGTACCTCGAGCATTTAAGGGTTAAGTATTCACCAATAAAGGATTGACACATTACCCCTTGTTGGCATTAATGCATTGATTTTGTTATAAAATGAAATAGATTTGGATGAGTTTGGCAGTGGAATTGGAACAAAAAGTAGGATGATGAAATTGGTGGAAATTGGAGGCAATTGGCGGAAATGGATTGGTCTACCTCGAATGGACTCAATATAGTTTTATTAGATCAATTTTCCCTTTGAAAACAACAAAAAGAAATGGCTATGACAAAAGATGCGTATACTATCCTTCAGAACATCTACACTAGCACACATTAGAAGTTCACATTTATTTTTGACGAGCCTTCAAGATCCTTGTCCCCACCTATGCTCATCAAATGTGCATAAATAATCAATTATTTTTTCTTTATATATATAGGATAAAGTTCACTAAATATAGGATGAATAGTGATTTCAAGCCCAACCATTGTTTGACTTGCTAAGATTGAGTGTCATGATAATATTTTAAGGGCCCCTAAAGGATTTGTCAACCAAGATTGGCGTGTGTAAAACCTTTGACATGAGCTTGTGCAAGTGCTCTTAGCACTAGTTTTTGGAAAAAAAAATAGTGATTCTAATTTCTTTAGGATATTACTCATCCCATGTGGTCTGGAGCCAACAAGTAGCTACACTAGGAGACTTTTGGATTTGCAATTACACAAAGCATATACTACCCCATGTATTCAAGTTGTGTAGGTTTGTCAATTCTTATAGTCAATTACAACTCTTACATACACTAGCACACGTGCTTGGAGTACATATTCAAAAGAAAATTTCAAAAGAGACTCTATCCCTTAGTACAAATTTGTTTTTTGAACATCTCCAAGCTATTCAAATATCTTCATGGTAGTTGTTATTTCATTATAAAGCCTCCGCCCTTTGGATCTATAGCCAATAAGCAACTACCCTACAAGTGACTTTGTACTTAGGCATCCATTCACTTTTTGAATAAAATAGTTACTTAAACTTCTCAAATTAGTCACTTGCTTTTAGTTCACAATCCAAAAACATTTGAGATATTGTTTGGCAAGATACTTTCCCTTATTCAATGGAAGAAATTATTGAATTGAGTACTTTATGAATGGTGCACTTTTGAAGGAATAGAACAAGGATAGAAAGGTAAATATGATTTTTCTATTCTACATAATTTACGTGAAAATAGGGTTTTAGGAAGTCAACTAAACTTAAAATCATTTTTCATAAGCTTTGCATGACATTAGACATGCAATAGAAATTTAGTAAAGATTTTTTAGGATTTGGCATATTTTATTTGAAGCACAATGCAAGTGTATGTGATATTTTAAGAAGCACAACATCACAAAGTTTAGACCCTATGGTTTGTCAACAATTATCATGTGGTTATCATTGTTTCATGGGTTTGCACCTTAATTACAATTTATCGCATTATTACAATGCATTACTTTGTATCATTATCGCATCATTACAATGCATTACTTGCAACAGTATGGTAATGATGCAAAATAATACATTTTAATGATGCAAAATAATACATTTTAATGATGCGATAAATTGTAATTAACGTGCGAACTCATGAAATAACAATAATCACATGATAACTATTGGCAAACTATAGGGTTTAAACTTTGTGATGAATGAGTTGATTAAAATTTCAAAGGTGAAGGTTGTAAAAGACTATATCTATAACTAGATGAATTCAACATCTATTTGGTAAGCGCTCGGAAATATACATATGTCAACAAAACATTTTGCAAGAAGTTAAATTGAAATAATTTTACTAAAAAAATTTCTTTTGTAAAGTCACGACCTCTGTAATATCTTAAATTGATCCTATCATTGCCACAAAAGTTTCTCCAACTCTATTCTATTCTCACCCTTCTACTAATTATCATTTTTAGTATTGTGCTTTTTTTTTCTTGTATAAAAATGTACGTGTCAAGATTTTGAAGGGGCTACCTTATGAGAAATAACAAGCTTTGGCATACTAGGAGAAATGAGAGGCATTTTACTTAAATAACATTCAAGGATGAAAAAGTTTTATGTTATGTGACATCAATTGTTGTTTTTTCATTTTGTATGAAGTGCCAAAGGGGCGATATTAAATGTTATATTGGTGCTCCAAATTTCAACATTCATTCACATATTAGATAGAAAATATCATATTTGTGCTTATGACATATTCATAATTGTATTTTCATCCACAATTTAGCAATTTCGTCCAAGGGTTCTTTTTAGTTTGAAGTTTTCTAGCAATTTTCTACTCTTTCAATACCATTTTGTTTGGTAAGGGCTTGGTATTGGACCTATTACTTTGGTGCAAATGGTCAATAAATCACCAAAAAAAACTTAATGCAAAACATATCTCAATGTTTGAATCCTATTCAATTGTATTTGACCAAGGGTTATGAAAGGCCTTCACATTATTTGAAGAAAATGTTAAGTTTTAAATTTTGAAGTTCTTGATTTGACAAGATTGCAAGTACATTATACAAGGGTTTTTTTGCCACAATGCACTAGAAGGTGTTATTTTGATAAACATACCAAAATCTTTTGGTAAATCTACATTGAACTTGCAGTGAAGGAATATTTTTGGAAAATAAGACTACATGAGCTACATGACTAACAAAAAAATTAAAAATCTCTAAGTGCTCACAATTGAAAATTTTATACCAAAAAGAGTATATGTCATACTATTTTATGCATGGTAAAATAAAATATCTCATTGATAGCAATTGAGATAATGTACAAATCTTTTGAATCACAATTTGAATTTTTTAAACTCAAACCATTTAAATTTTTTTTCATTTTTGTTTAATATGTTGGTACTCAAAGTCTTAAATTAATTTTCAAGGGTTTAAATATTTATATTTTGCAGTATTTTTTTTAAATGTACATTTGATTTAACTTAATTGTTGACACTTTTTTTTTATTAACTACAAGTCTTTTAAAACAATAACAAGTCATCATAGTTTTGTACTTTTGGCCCATTATCCCTTTAAGAACCAAGTGGTCAAGTTTCAAACTATAGATCAACACAAACACATTCCAAGCATACAAAATGCATTTCTTTATTCAATGATTTTTTGAAAGATTCTTGTGTTAAGTTCTTTAACATTTATTTGGTATAGATTATGGAAAATTTGATTTTCCAAAATATTTTATGATGTAGAGGGTATTAGTATATTTGGCCAAAAAATGACCCTTCAAAAATGAATTGAATAAAAGAAATTAGTCTTCAAAAAAATCTTCAAAAATCTCTATGATTAGAATTTTAAATTTTGAACTTAATGGAAAAAAATTCATGTGAAAATCACAAATATTCAATGTACAATCAATTTTAGAAAGAATATCCAATTTTTGGCTCCAAATATTATTGAAAAATATTGGTTGGTGAACTAGTTGATCCAACCATATAGATGTGATCTATAAATCATATTTTTCAACTATTGTTAACCCTGGAGTGTTTGGACTCTTCTCCAGAATTGACGATTTGGAAAAAATCATTATAAAATGCTATTTGGAAAAATATTTTAGAAGTGATATACAAAAGAAAGTTGTAGATTTTGAGTTTTACATTCCATCTGTATGGTTAGATTCACCAATGCAATCACCAATAATTTTCTATAAATTTTGACAGGGAAATTTCAAAATTCCTTCAAAATTTGATTACAAGTAAAATATTATCATTTTTTGAGTAAAATTTGTTGGAATGGATTTGAAATGGGTTCTCTTCACATGATGATTTTTTGAAATTTTTGTATTCTTTACATCTATGACCTCATTTTTGCAAATCTAGTTTTGAACTAGAGTCAATGTAGTTTGACCACTTGATATACTTCCACATTTGTAATCTTAGAAAAATTTGTAATCTAGCAAGACCAAATCCAACCATTAGATAAGACAAGAACTTGATAAAGTATCACCAAAAATTAGGATGACTTTCATCCAAGCAAGAATGAGACAGAAACAAGAACTTCAATATGGTCATTACACTAGAAGAAAAAGCAGGGTTTTGCGACTGCGGTTTGCGACTGGTTTGTAGTCGTATCGGACATTTGCGACTTGGTGATATTCTGGAGTCCACAGTCGCAGTGGACAAGTCGCATGAGTTGCACTGCAGTCGCGAGGTTGTTTGTCATTCGATAGGCAATGGAGAACTTCGTCGATGAACTGCTGTGACGTGGTTGCTGATGTGAAAGTTATTTCACTTATTTGTGTGCAACTGGTTTGCGACTAATGTGCAACTGGTTTGCGATTGACATACAACTGGTGTGCAACTCGTTTGCGATTGATGTGCAACTCGTTTGCGACTAGAGTGCAACTGGTTTGCGATTGACATACAACTAGTTTGCAACTAGTGTGCAACTAGTTTGCGATTGATGTGCAACTCGTTTGCGACTAGTGTACAACTAGTTTGCGATTGACATACAACTGGTTTGCAACTAGTTTGCGATTGATGTGCAACTCGTTTGCGATTGACATACAACTGGTTTGCAACTAGTTTGCGACTTGGTTATAATTTATAGAGTTGTAGATTATAGAAATCTACAAATTGTAGAAATCTACAAAGTATAAAAATCTATAAAATTTATAAATATTAGAATTTCACTATCAAAATTCATTACACAAGAATGCTATAACTTACCATTCTTATCTGTTCAAGCTGATGGTATTCTTGACAATCGATATGGGACAATTAAATCGATTTTCAGTCATGTTCTAGTTGCATTGCACTTGTTCTCTAGTTGCATTTGAATCGTTTTTTAGTTGCACTGTAGTCGGGCTCTAGTTGCGTTATAGTTGATTTCTAGTTGCATTTGAGTCATTTCTAAGTTGCAATCTTCTAGTTTTTAGTTGTAGCCTGTAATCAGAGCGATTTCATTTTTCCACGGTGGACTCTACTTCGCGGATAGCTGTCCACATGGACAACTGCGATGAATGCTGGATGTAGAATACCTCATGTCAGTTCTTCTGTTACAATATCGTAACCCTATTCTTCATTTTCCGACTACTTTGCGACTACAACTACATACACGTGAAATTTGGTGCAAATACAGAGGGCTACAGTCGCATCTTAGTTGTATAGGACACATAGTCGCATCTCAGTGGGTTGCAACAGACACGTTTTTCTTCTAGTGTTGTCCAAAAAATGGACGTCAGAGAGCTCCAGGGTTAAAGTCATCATTATACCATTATACTATATTATATTTTATAATACATCTTTATAATTTAGGAATTTTGAACTACCTCTGGTTCTTAAGAGATTAAGTAAAAAAAACATCCACAAGTTTGAAGCGGGGGATATTTTCCTTGGAGAGCAAGGTTGTCTTATCAGACATAATTTTGGATTTTGACATCTAATAGATATCTGACATTGCATGTCGCATATGACAAATGTCCAATATACATGACATTTTTGGCTTCGATTGTTAATTTGAACATTTGAAATTTTGCTTTTAATTACAAGATTAAAGTTAGAATATAATAAATATTAGCTAGCCATCAACACTTCAATCAAATGTGACTTTAATATGCCAAAATTGTAAATGGGGGGTAATCTATTTGAAAATAAGCCTAACAATTGTCTCTACTAGACATATTAGGGGTCTACTAAACATCTTGGACGTGTTTGTTGTGTTGTTGTCTTCTTTGGGAAGAAATCCTTGTTAGAAAAGGGGCACTACCATTGTTGGGCATGGATTTGGTTTTGGAGATACCAAATGAATGATGATATTCATATTCAAAGGATATCATTGAGCTTGAGGTTATTGTTTCTAGAGTATACTTGATAAAAGAAATAAAGATATCAATAAAATTAGTAATGCCTTGTGGACATTGATGTATTATTATGAGTTTCAATTTTTGGAAATGCATACCATATTTGTATGTCTAATAGTACTAGCCAAGATTGTCTAATTATTGAACAACTGATGGTTATTTTAATTCATGTGTGCTAGCACTCAAGCTAGCACATAAACAAATTGCAAAAAAAATCTAGTCGATATAGATATAGGTACATATATAAGTATAAATATAGGTATAAATATAGATATAAATATAGATCACAAATCTAATATAATACTACAAAAAGGAATGAACTTCATTGATCTTGTACTTTTTCAAAACCTCAAGCGGTTTGTGACTAAGTTGTGGCAAATTTAGATACAATTATCAAAATTTGAAAGCAAATCTAGTGTTAAGTGAGCATTTCTATGCACCTTAAGTGCATGTTGAGACATTGTGTACATCAATATACAATTTCCCTTTGGTTAAGAGGAGAGTTTTTTTCAAATGAACAACAAAAAATCCACCTTTGCTAGGTGATGTTTTACAATAGTTTTAACCCCTAAAGGACCATTGTCCTTTCGGGGGACAAATTGGATTTCGGGCAGGTACCTATGGGCTGAAATTTTGTCATGATTTTTTGAAACTTTTTTTGAAGATAGAAAAACTGATGAGCTTTGTGGGAATATAATTTTTTTCACATTTGGTGCCTGGAAACAAAAGTTATGACCAAATAAGCTCAAAATAGGGGATGGGGGCAGTCCGGGCAGCAAAAAAAATTTGAAAAAATTTGAATTTTTCTTTTTTGGATTTTTTTCTTGTAGATTATATTTTTGTCTGCATGGGAAGCTTTGATTCATTCTATTCGGACTTATTATGAGAAAGCTATGGACAATCTTGTTTATCGGGTAGTTAGAACATCTTCTTGAAAAAATAACTTATAGAATTCATTTCTGAATGCAATTTTTACAATTTTTCTGGAAAAAAAAATTTACATAATTTTGTTTGCTTGCTAGAACAATCTCACCATTGGGATTAGTGCATTTTAATTCCATCTTAAAGATATTAATAATTTAGATTTTCCTTCATTCTCATACCTACTTCTACTTAACAATTTTTTTAAGCATGAATTTTTTTTTTTTTTTTTAATTTCTTTTTTCCTAGACTCTCAACTCATTTTCCCACAATAATTATTTAAAGCTCAAAACTCTGTAGTGCAAAAAATTTAAGTTAAAAAAGTTCAAAGTCAAATAATCTAGTCCCACAAGGTGCTGAAAAAAATTGTTTTTTTCACTTTAAACGCAAATATTTTTTAATCTATGTGGTCAAAATTTCTGAAATTTTTTCCACACATTTTCATACTAGTAAGGTATAAGATCCTACAGTTGGATGTGTAGAAAAAATAATTTTCAATTTTTTTTACTTTTTGCTACAGAAATGGGAGTTTTGAGTGTTTTTTGGCAAAAATAAGGCCTTGGTCCTTTAGGGGTTAATGTAATTTATCTACATGCAAATGAAGTTTTAATTAAAAAATAGCATTAAAATTAATACAAAAAATAATTTGATATTGAAGGATTTTTCTATTAGACCATGTATCCAATATTTCATTGCAAGATTACAGTAACACATATAACCTTAAAAATTTATTTGTGAGCATATTGATTATGTTCCATAATTAGCTTGAAGAGGTGAAGGATTTCTTGCTCAAAATGAACCCAAATTAAATTGGAACTTAGTCAATCTAGTACCAAATTTGAGCTTCTATGAAAATAGAATAATTGGGAAGTCCTAAAGTTTTTACCTATTGAAGCATTTCCAAATATTTAACACTTTATAGATTCATAAGTGACTCTAAATCTTCTTTCGTAACTAAAAATAATCTGAAAATATCATTAGGGCCATTATTTTCAATATGCCATTTAATATCTAATGTCAATAAATAAGTTTTTACTAAATTTTTTAACACGTGTTTATTTTTGAATGTATATGATATTCATTGAATTTAATTCAAAAATTATTTTTGTAAAAGTACAAGACCTATGTCATCTTACCAACATTTATACTAGCTATGCAATGGATGGCTTCCAAATCCAAAAATCTAATGAATCAAACATATAAATGTTTTTTTTTGCTATTGTTAAGTTAAAAATCATGTATTATCAATATAAAGACATCTATAACCTCGTAAAGACTTGTAGCATGCTTTCATCCTTTGTCCTTTAAAATATAGGATTATAGTACTTAAAATTGATGGCTTGTATTCTTTAGGAATTATATGTTAACATTAGAGAAACTTTGGGCCTCAAGAAGGCCACTAGGCTTTAGATTAGTGCCTCCAAACATCCAAATAAAAGATTAATATTTTCATAACAAATATATTTTCAATTGGATTGTTGGTCTGGCTTGTGCAACCCTCTTGATGCCTCATCTTTCTAATGCTAGACATGCCTCATAAATTTTACTACCAACTTATTGGAAGGTAGTATTGATTTTAAATTAGAGTAAGCTATTCTATAATCAAGAGATTAATTTTCTTACTTTGAACTTAACAACTTCTTGACTAAAGATGAATTTATTTTAAAAAAGAGGCAAAATAATCCATTTCAAAAACATGGTTGTTAGATAAAACAATATTAGTTGTCCATGTAGAATCAAGACTTGTTCTATATTTTATTGAAGATTTTACATTACATATTAAAGGCAATGATATGAAATCCTATCATGATCTAATACATGTTCACATATTCATAATTGATTCATATAGAATCCAAAGAATAGTTGTTAATATGCAATCGAATCCATTTCCATTATCATTGAATGCACAATACCTCAACTTCCATTGTGATTTTTGATCAAGTAACCCTAAAATCTAATATTAAGGTCAATTTCAAATTGAATCTAAGAAATTGCCTCCATTAGATTTAGGGTTCAGAACTTCGTCACGTAAATAGTTGCGACCTTGTGGCTCACATGCCATCGTTGTTGTCATCTCCATTTCTGTCATGTATCCTTATAGATTCCAAATGATACATGTTGGATTATAAAGGTGTTATTGTAAACGATGCGTGCTTTAGTCTGTAAAGTGACACAGTTAAGTAATGCCATGCAAGTATTCTGTCACAACATCTAGCAAAAGTCATGCTAATTACTCATGGCCAATAATTCAAGCTCAAGAGTCTGTATGTAGATTCAAACCTTAGATAAAATTCTTGAATTTCTCCAAGCCTCAATAAACTCTCATTTAGAACTAATTAGGTATGCCAATGGTCTTCATTTGAAACAACTTAGGAGTGGTTTTTGACTTGCATTTGTTTTTGCTATGACAAGAAGATAGTTACTTTGACTAGTCTACAAGAGGAGGAAGAAGTAGAGGTAGAGGCTCCATTATTGAACAAAGAGGACTACATGATTGCTATGTCTTTGAGGAAGGTCAATAGGGAGGGAAAGGGAAGAATTTTACAAGATGAAGAGGAGAGACAATTATCTCATAGTGTGCTTAGCATATCTCAGGATCTAATTATGGAGAGAGGACAAAAAGGTTCAACGTATTGGAAAAGAATTTTTCATCATTACAATGATTGTTGTCTATTTCAATGTAGACAAAGTGTCCGCTCGTTAGAGTCAAAGTGGGGATTGATAAAGCACAATGTAGGTAAATTTATTGGCGTTCTTCAACAGTGTACTAACTTGAATATTAGTGGTGCCAATGTAGGTGACGTTTTGAAGCATACCTTGGAGTTGTACAAATTGAAATCAATTAAGAATATTGAATTCCAGTATTTACATGTGTGGAAAATTGTGAAGCATGTTCCACGGTGGTATTTAGGTAGTTCGTAGGAGAAAATGAATGTGCTTATTATGAAGAGGAAATAAGTGTCGAATGACTCGAACTCCCCTTTCTTGCCATCAAGAAATACTGATCATGGACACAAAGTGTCTACTTCCAGCAGAGTTAGACCATAGGGGCCAAGAGTACAAAAGAAGCGCGTTGATTAATAGCGGTGAAGGAGACTGTTTCATCAGCACAAGCAACAACAATGAAGGCTATGGCTGCTGTTACTCTTAAGAAAAATCAAATCATGGAGGATTCCAATTTGTTTCTCTTGATGACTCATTCTATAAAAGGAAGCATATTGGATTGTGTAGTATGTTACTTGAAGCTACACCAGGAGGAGGAGTTAGACAAATTGGAAAGTCGTTTGTTGGAGGCTTGACCCAAAAAAACAAGATAGCAACAACCTCTTCCACGACTTGGGAAGGTGAGCACTTAGATACAGAAGTTGTAAGGTTTAGTAATAGCCTCGAGGGAGCTAGTGGAGGAGACAACTTACAATGATGGAAACAACAACCGTTGAGCTGTATGAACCAAGACATTCATAGGGGCAACGTTGAACGTGTCTCTTCACATAATGTTTTCAATTTTGGCCATGGAATCTTTTTTCCTGATGACGTTGAAAACTTCCCTCAGCGCATCCTTTTGAAAAATCTTATACAATAACCCTGTTGGGACAACGTCGTGGCATGACGATGAAGAAGATGATGCAAATGAGGAGTGCGGCAAAGAAAATGAGTTTTGCATCCCTGAATCAATTTTTGAAGATTCGCAAGTCAAGGAAGACAATAGCAATGCACCAACATATTTTGATTTGAATGCATAGTCTTCTATTTGGTGTAAACTTTATATGTATTGATTGGCACCTTCATGTTTAGAAATCATTTACTCATAGGTGGACTTTGTATAAACATGGCCTAAGTTTAAGTTAGATTTTATTATATGAATGAAGGATTTTTTATTACGTGTTTTTTTTGTATTGATATTATGTGCTTCTTTTATGTTCATATTATGTATTTCTTTTATGTTAATAGTTTTGGTATTGCAATTCATGGATTGAGCTGTTCATAGATTGAGTAGGTGAAGCTCTATGAAATTTGTGTTTTAAGGTGCTGAACTAAGCAATTGGGAAAATAGCTACTAAAATTGTTATTTGAGTATATTTCTTTTTTACCTGTGTTTTTGCTCAAAAAATTTTATGTTCTTAATTTCCAATTCCGTTGCTTATAGTTGTATTGAAAGTTGATGTATCTCTCAATTCTGTATGTTTTTTGGATAGTTCCAAGGGAGAGCCTCTCTTGGTTGTTTGATTAAGTAAGAAATGCATGGTATATATTTACACTATGGACAATAATGAAAATTATATATATAGATTATATGATATATAATTTCAGTTCTGAACTTTTGCTCTTTTTAGTGCCCCTGGGTGTTCCACTTGGTCACCTCGTAGACTGTAATAGTTGTTTAGGTTTTCTATCTACACTATCCCTAGGACCTAATCTTTGTAAGACAAATCCCGATGCACTAGTACCACATCATTAAGAGGGAACGAAAAATCTAGACTGGCATCTTCTTCGTCCTCTAAGATCATATTGTACAAAATACAACATGTGAACATGATTTCTTTAATATAGTCAGGGCTCCACTAGCTACATGGATTCTTGATGATGGTGAATTGTACCTGTAGAATCCCCAAACACCTTTCCACGTCTTTGCGGGCACTTTCTTGTTGCTTCTCATCATTAGGTGCATGCATCGTTTGTACAAAACACATCCACGATGGATAAATCCCATCTATAAATAACTAGTACCGATCGTATAGAACACCATTAATAGAAAAATTCATATCCTAACCTTCACCACTAAGCATATTCTAGATGAGTGGGCTTTGGTCGAACACATTTAGGTCATTGTTTGCCCCTAGCAAACCAAAAAAAATATGCCAAATATATAGCCCTTGGTTTGCAATGGCTTTAAGTATAATGGATCGATCTCCATTTCTATAATCTCCTTGCTACACCACAGGGCAATTCTTCCATATGTAATGTATACAGTCAATTGAAGCAAACATCCTAGACTAGCCATGCTCAACATTTATGGCCAACTGCTTCTCAATATCAACTTTTATTGGTTGCCTCAGTACTACTTGCTAAACTTGGTATGAGCAACTTGACAAAATGTCTTCATGGCCTCCATAATTGCAGATTTAGCTATGCAGCAATACTCATTAGTGGCATCTACTGTTATGCCATATGCAAGCATTCGAATCGCGGCAATGCACTTTTGAAGTGATGAGAGGCCTAATTTCCCTACTACATCACGCTTCTATAAAAAATAACTATCTTGAGTACATATCCTAGACGTAATTAATAAAAATAGCGGCCTCCGCATACGAAAGCGCTGACGGAAATACAATGGTCCATAAATAGGTGTCTCCGCAAAATAATTAGAGAAAATTCTCTCATGTCCATCTAGTCTCTCTCTCTCTAAACTTCCACATCATTTAGGCCTTAACCCTCCTGCTTGTACCATTGGCTCAAAAATGGAATCATCACAAACTTGATCTAGAAAATTGGTGAAGATGATGTCATCTACTTTGTTGTCCTCACACATCTCTTGCAAATGTGCTGCAACTCTTGCTCTCCAAGTCTCTATAGTTGCACAACAACTTTCAAAATAGCTTCAAGCCCACAAATGTCACCCTTCCACCCTCCCTCACCCTTGCACACAATTCTCAAAGTACTCAGGAAATTCAAACTGGAAGAAGATGAATTCCTGGTCGTCTCCTATAATGAAGCAGCCACAAAAATCAATCAAACTTGTGAACCCTCATGAACCTCCACTTGGCCCTGACAAAGGTGGTGTTCTTCATGAGGTGGCAATTTACTTCCTTGGGGGATGTGCTTGGCAAGTGAGCTTCTACTCCACCGATGAGTACCCTTCCAATGAAACCCTCGATTGGTTCATGAACCCACGCCAAAACCTTCTTTGAAGAGCCTTGGTGCCCCTATTTGAAGAGCCCAACCTGGGGATGCTCTAATGACTTGGTTTTGATGTTGTGAAAAGAAGATGAAATTCATTACAATTCATTGATTATGTTTCTAAAATCAAATTAACCCCTAAAGGATATTGTCCCCTCTTGAGATAAGATGGATTTTGGGTAGGCTCATATGACCTCAATTTTTGACATGATTTTTTGAAATTCTTTTTTAGGTTATAAAAAAATACATAAGCTTTGTGGGAATGCAAATTTTATTTCAATGCCTTGGAGCAAAAGTTATTCTACAATAAGCCTTTTTTTTAAGTTCATTGAGAAGCAGAACAAAACCACAAAAACTTGAGCAAATTTTTTTTAAAATGGAATTGAAAGACACTAATGCTTCTTGTTTTTTGGGCAATTAGAGCATCTTCTTCAAAAATTAGCTTATATGATTCATTTCTAAACTCTATTTTCATAATTTGAAAAAGAAAACTTTTGGAAAATTCAATATATTTGCTAAAACAATCTCACCATTGGCATTAGTGTCTTTCAATTCCATTTTAAAGCTATTAACAATTTAGTTTTTCTACTATCCTTCTACCTATTCTACTTAACAATATTTTAAAGAATAAAAAGTTCTTTTTATGATTTTTCTCCCTAGATTATAAACTCAATTCTTCAACATAAATATTTTAAGTTCCAACAGAAGATTCAAAGTCTTCTATTTTAACCCCAAACGATTTTGATTGTTTTCACCAAAAATGCTCCAAAATTGCCATCTCTAGTACAAGTACCAATTTTTTGAAAAAAATCATTTTTGGACACATCTAACTATAGGATCTTATATTCATTTGGCTCGAGGAGATGTGGAAAAAATTTCAAAAATTTCCACCATGTAGAGTGCAAGATATTAGTGTTTGAAGTAACAAAAATCCTTTTTTTATCCCTGCAAAAAACTAGGCAGTTGTACTTCACAAGGTCAGATCACTATGAAAAAATGTCCAAAATGGTGGTTATTCTTTGGATTCATTCTTCAAAGCAAGTTTGCTACATGTTTGAAAATTTTCAAATCATTTGGAATTGTACAACATATAGGGAAAAAATAGAAAGTAGAAAGAAGTAGAAAATGATTCAAAATACTAAATTGTTAACAATTTATTTATGGAATTGAAAAATCCCAATCCCAATGGTTGTAATGTTGTAATAAACCATATATGCCTAATGTTTTTAATTTTTTTCAAAAATATTGAAAATTGAGTTAAATAAAGGACTTCAAAGTTTATTTTAGAATATAGATTCCATAACTATCCGCAAACTACCCACAACTAAAACTCCTCATAACTTTCATCTCATTAATCAAAATGGAATGATTCAAAGATTTCCACCTATATATAAATCTAGAGAACCAATTTCAAATTTTTATTTTTTTTAAAAGTGTTTTTTAAAGAAGTTTTTTTTCTGCCCAAATTGCTTGCTAAATGTTGAAAATTTCATATCGTACAATAACTTTTTAACCATGAAGTCAAAAGTTATGAAAATTCTTGGACCTTAAAGCTACTCCTTGGACACATGTTGTGTGAAAATTTCAATGAAAAAAAATTCCATTTGTAGTGAGTTGCCCAAATTTGCCATGTTGTCAAAAAACACCGATTGGTTCTTTAGGGTTTAATCACACAAAGTGCAAAAAAGCTTGTTTTCTTTATTTTAAGTACACATGTCTTGTAACTTGCATAGTCAAAGTTTATAAAAAAAATTCTACACATTCTTATAAATTTTTTGTTCTTTACAATAGAAATAGCAGTTTTGAGTGTTTTTTGACCAAAAAACATCATGTTCCTTTAGGAGTTAAAACATTGATCCTAGAGTTACAATTGAAAACAACAATAATTTCTTTCTAACTTATCTTTCCTTTGTAAATTAGTAGGATTAAAAGACTAAGGTTGTTATGATAAGAACCATGTCTATTTGATTTTGATGATTTTGATTATATAGGCAATGTATTTACTAAGGTAAAACTATATGCAATTGATCATTCAAATTGATACAATTAAATTCCTTTGAACACCTTTATGTAAAATTTAGTTTAGGCATTGACATATAAAGGTTAATTTGTTAATTTCTAAGCAACAATGAGGTCCTTTCAAGGTTAATGTGCATGACATTTTGGGGGGAGGCCAACTAGTTGAAGCTACAAACTTTGAAGCCAATTGAAACCATTAAAATGTTGAATTGACCATGTTCAACTAGTTTGACACTTTTCAAGACATGTAGTGTGAAACAATAATAATTTTGAATTGACCATATTCAACTAGTTTGACACTTTTCAAGACATGTAGTATGAAATCTAAATTCAAACATATCTTATTTTATACAAATTTGTATAGATGTCCGTAGAATTGACAATTTCACAATTTTGGCACTTTGATACTTCATTGTCATTGTGAACGATGATTTAAGTTATAAAATTATTATTCCTTTTGGATTTTATATTTTGATTTTTGGTTTCTACTTGCATCCAAAACTTGATAATTTAAAAAATTAGAAAACATTCCAAAAATAGAATCCTCTTATGTCTTGTCACAATTATTTTAATGCATAAATGCACTAAGAAATCATATTTCCTTTTATTGTTTAATGCTAAAAATTAACTCTTCTTTACTTGAAGGGACATGAAACTATTTCTTTAATTTGAAATTTTAAAAAATTAATATATATTTTATATATATTTAGAATGAAAAAAATCAAAAAATATTTTTAACACTTTGAATCTATATTTATTTTTTCCAAAAAATTAATGAAAATTGAAAAATGAATCTAATAACATAAAGACTTTATGGAAGAAAATCCATAAATATATATATATTTTTTATTTATTTGTGATTTAATTCATTTTCAATTCTAGCCTAAAACTAATATCAAACAATTTTGAAAGAGGTTTTTTAAATCCCTAAATCTTTGCTATGCGATTCGTTTTTAATTTTAAAAACATATATAGATTATATACATTAAAGTTTTGATAAGTGAATTTACATAATTTTAATTTCATAAGAACTCATTACAAAAATCGCTTCAAAATCATTATTTATGTAATGATTTCTCTATTTGCATGATGTGCATTAAAAATGCAATTCTAGTTCCAAAGCCATAATTGGAGTGCACTAAGCATAAAAATGTCCTACAATTTTTGGTGCCAAAATCACTTCAATTTAACAAAATTCATGACAAGACTGTTTTTGAATTTTGTTCATACTTTCATGTATCCTCTCATCTACAATGCATTAGATTGCTATCCATTTGAACTCCTTTGTTTTTATCTAAGATATATTAGGTCTTGAAAAATCCATTTGAAGTTTGCCCCATTTAGTTAAGCCCTCTCCTTTTGCATAGTTCTAAGTTTGTAAATTCAAATTGAATATATTATTATTATTAATTTTAATGCATCAAATTTTAAACAAAAGAAATTTAGAATCTATAAACCTAAAAAAAAAATCTAAAATTTTAATTCTAGAAATACAAGATTTTGAATCTAGAAGTGATAAGTTTAAGTTTTATAATTTACAAATTAATAAATCACAAGTTTACAATACTTTAATATACCACAATTTTGATGAGCATAGGTGGGGACATTAGCTCCTATGTCCATATTGTTTGCTTTAGACCAAAGAAAAGGAGGTTTTGCATTGATAGAGCTTATAGAAGCTATAGTTTGAGAAGAACCTTATTTAAAAAGCAAGCCAATACTACTAGAATAAAGCTTCTTTAGAATAAACTAGTTTAAAGCATCCCATATGGTCCTCCAAATGGCTACTTAGAACACCAATTTCAAGATTTGATAGATTTTGCCAAAAAATGAAACCCATGTCCCTCACTATCAAGTATGCCATTCTTGCGGGCCCATTGAATGAATTCTGATGATTGTTGAACTACATGGACTTTCTTTGACGAGCTCTTCAAAAGGCAAAGAGAGGGTAAAATTTTGTCATGTTTTCACATTGATTCTCTTTCATTGTAGAATTGATCCTCCTACATTCATTTGTTTCCATTATATCGGATGTGGTGTCACAACCTTGAGTTGCACTGCAGAGGTTTTCAAGCATGTCTTGTATGCCAATTAGTTTGAAGAGCCACTTTTTGTCATTTTGGAGAGCTAAAAGTTTAAGGACCACAGGAGACGATCTTAGTTTGTCTCATTGGTGACGGTTCAAAACTAGTGTTACTTCCAATAATCCAATGTAGTGTCAACCTAAAGAATTCTATTTGTTGGAAATTGGTGCAGTACGAGAATATTCAGCCTACACCAACTGAATCATTTTATAAATAGTGTGAGTGGGTCTCGTGGAGAGCGAGGGCAAACCGGTCGACAAATCTGTTGTGGCTGCTTGTTGTTGTTTAAGTTAACTTCGTTGTTACTGTACTGCGAAGTGGGGGTTCAGTGTAACTTAATGGCTGGGGACGCCACTGTAGAGATGAGGATGGATCTGCAGAAATACCGGGAGCCCTTGCCAAGCCACTCAAGCTGTCAAGCATTGAAGGTAGGGCGATAGCGAAGATTCTCGCAGGACTATTACACCAGAAATCCTATTTTCATACAAGTCTTGTGAGGGCCAGTGTCGTCAGCCATGCACCAACTAGCAAGACTTTCTGTGCAAGCAGTAGCTCGACGGCTGCGTCGTGGTGAGCTTGGGATCATGTGCCGGCTTGCTTGCCGTGTGTGCACCACATTGCTGGATTGCTGGGCAGCTTCTTCGTACGCTGCAGGAACTGACGAGTTCCTCCATAATATTGTTTACCCGTGAGGCAGGGGTCCCTGTTCGCATCCTTGAAAAGAGGATCCGTAGAGCAAACAAAATTGTCTTCCGTGGCTCCTCAGTCATCCCCAATCCTTGAATTACTTCGTCAATCCCTCTCCAATATCTAACTTAGCAAAGCATAAAAAACTTACCTTCTCAACATGGGAGGACTATTGCCTGCTTATACAATATTGTGTTGGCTATTGTAATAGCAACATCTCCACCAATGTGGTAAAAGGTTGCTATGCCCAAACAACAGGGCACATGTTTGGACTCCTTGGAGCATCATCAATTCAACATTGAAAAAAAACCAATGTTCATATAAACCCTAGTGTTGGCATGGCCCTATACAATTCATCTTGACTAGTGGGTTTGTTTTTTTGCGATTTGGCGGCCATTTGTACCCAAGTAATGGGCTGAGCACCATGCCTTTGGAACAAAATGGTATTGAAAGGGTGGAAAATTGCTAGAAAACTTCGAATTAAGAAAAAATCTTAGATGAAATTGGTAGATTGTGGATGAAAATATAATTATAGATATGTGATATGTACTAATGTAATATTTTCTATCCAATATGTGGATGAATGTTGAAATTTGGAGCAATACTATAAAATATAATATTGCCACTTTGCCACTTTATAAAAAATGAAACAAAAAACCTTGATCTTGACATAACTTAGCATTGATTCCTTGCAATTTTCCACAAGTGTAGTGAAGACAAACAAAATGCCATTTTTCTTTAGTTTACTAATAATACATGGTGGATATACAAAATATTTTTACTAGCAATTTTCTCTCCCTATGTTGGAAACTTGTTGTGTGATCTAGGCCCCTAGGGCCCTTTGTTGATTGCTTCTCCTTTTTTTCTAAATTCAAAGCTTCCTTCAAATTTAAAAAAATAAATTTTCATTACATTTTCATGATTTTTATTTCTTAGATAATTGCCAAGTACTCCAATATATATTAACAACTACTCTAATTGGTTGAAAAGTATTCTAGGTCCCTCTGAATAATCTCCAAGCACCCCCACCCTATTATGTGAAGGATATGTCTACATGCCCAATCTAAGTTATGTTGGTTTTCTGTTCTACACCACTTGTCATTGGTCAATTGATTTGTTGTGCACAAACACACCATGCTAAGATCATAACATGCCAATATGTGACAAACAACAATAATGAGCGATAGTGACTCCACAAGTGTTTAAGTATGGTCATTGTTACATTCAAATACATGAATGAGGTGAAACTCACTTCCAATCAATACCAATGTGACAAGATGAAAATACACCTTGCATTAAACTCAATTAAGGTAGAAGTACCTATTTCGGATAACTTAAGCATTTTAGTGTATATTTTTTGGGAAAGTCATGTAGCGTGTTATTTCAGGGTGTGCAAAAACAAGGTTGCCAAAAAATTCCCCCCCCAAAACAAAATTTTTTCTCCTAAAATGAATATTTCATTGAATATGAAAATGGATTTTTCATCCGGATCCATTCTGGTTTTATAGACTCACCTATTGTGGTTCTATTTGGCACTTTTCCCTAAGCCAAGAAAGAAGAGAGATAATTGGGCAAGAAAGTACCAATAGAGAATCTTTTGCAATAACCAATGCATTTAATTGATATCCAGAATAGGAGAGTCTACGAAACCAAAATGGAGGGCCTGTCCGAAATAGGTTCCTCTACCTTAAGTGGTTTGCAAGACAATGCACAACTCTCAATGCAACTAATACTAATGCATATTTGCATATAGACAAACTTAAAAATATTCAAGAGACTTTATCCTAAGTAATGCACGTGATTAATATATTGATCACCACTAGTTGCCACAAGGTACACTAGGTGTTAATTTAAACTTTGATACACATCTTTTGTTTTACCATGAAAGCCAATAATGCATTTGAAATGATATAGGAGATACTTCATTTCATGCGATCTTCAAAGTGAACTCCTCAAACAAAATTAATCAACCAAGTAGGCAAGTCTAGGAGAGATTTATTTTTAAAATGCCATTATAGATCACATTTTGCATTATTGACTATCAATGAAGAATTCCAAACAGTATCAATATAAATACTAATGGTTTTCATCAACATAAATACTAATATTATCTGGGCAAAAATTAAATACTTAGTATCTAATCTCAATAAAGTTTTAAAGACCAATTGTCCATCTTCATCAACAAGTATTGTTACTAAATGTATGGACTTTTAATTTCTATTGTCAAAGGGTTGCAAACCTATAAATGGGGCCTCAAATCTTTCAATCATGTGTCACTTATAGCATGGAAAGCGACAAATCCCTAGTAATAATTTTGAATTTTTTTTCTATTGTAAATAATAGAATAGAATAAAAATTCACTTACATTCCTTTGTACAATAGTCCATAGCAACTTCACCATCACTCAAGACAATCTTTCCAAGATATTTTATATAAGAAATTATATCATATAGGGAGGCTACAAGTTTCTTATGTGTAAAAATCATAATTTATTGTGCTTTGCAAGGGATTTAAAGTCTCTTCTTGTGCAAAAATGATTTGAGGCCAAAATGAAAGACTTCAAGGTATTTTGTATGTTTTTTTGGGGGGGATTTTTCTTAATGTTATATGTTCAAGGTGTCTATGACCTCAAAATCAATGCAATTTTGCAAAATCCATTCTTTTAGAATGTAGATTTTTTATTTTCAAATATAGTTTTATGTAGATTTTAGCATACATAATTAAAATGATTCATAGATTTTTGAGGCACAAATCTATATAGTTTTATAAATCTTTCTAATTTTGTAGATTTTGAAATATCATAGATTCTATAATTATTGAATTCTATTAATAGAATTCAATATTTCAATACGTGATACTTGCAACCTTATGGTACCTTTGACAATTAATATTAGAACAATTTATCTTTTAATATCTACCATAGTTTTTGGGTAGAGACAACATTGAATTTTTTTTTACTTATCCACCCAAAAGCAAAAGTTTTGTTACCCTAAGCTCAAAACAAAGTTTGTTGGACAATACACAAAAAATCACAAACACTCAAAATACTTGGAAACTCAAAATTGTTTCTTATAGAAAATACTTTGTCTCCATGTATAGATTTGATTCAAAATACTTAGAGTTATGATGAAAAATTTGTGGTGATTGTTGATTTTTGGGCAATCAAAGCATCTTTTTAAAAAAAAATTTAATTCAATTTTTACAATTAAAAAAATTTCCACATGTTTAAATTTATTTCTAAAACAATCTGATTTCTGGGATAGTGTATTTCAATTCCATTGTAAAGTTGTTACTGATTTAGATTTTCATTGTATTTCATACCAACTCCTACTTTACAATTCTTAAAAAGAATAAAAATCAGGTTGTTGTTTTTATATTAAAAGTCTTATAATCTAGTCTTGTAATCACAAAGTAGAAAAGTAGGTGTCCCTCTACTTTTACAATTTGAATTTATGTAACCTCCTTGTGCATAACTTTTAAGCCACACTATACATGCTTTTGATGTGTCTTTCACTTTTTTATGTGTATTTTAATTGATAATGCATTTGGTTGTTAATCATAGAACTTAGTCACTTTCATGTAGAAGAAAATTGGGTTGCAAATTGTTTTTTCTTTTGCAAAATTGCTCTAAAAATTCTTTCCAAACATTTGATTATTCAACACTCCAAATATGAAATCTTGAAGCATATTTGAAGGTGCTAGTTGTGCAAAGAAGAGTGGAGTTTTAGATTGCATATGTTGTACATATTTTATAGATTGAAACTATTACTCACAAAAAACAACTTGAATGCAAGTCATGAATGGACAAGTCATGTATTAATAATATCATGTAGTGAATAATAGAATACTCAATGACATCCATTTTAGGGTGATTTAAAGAAACACTTGTCCTGTGTTTTGTCCCCATGGCCTAAGACATGATTTTTTTGCTCATAACATTTGCATTGTACATTAATTTTACATGAAATTTGAAATGAAGGTACATGGGTGATTGCAGACATTGAATCATTTTTGCATTAAAAAAATGTATTTTACTATTTTTAAACACCCCCCAATTGAATGTCTACCTTGGCTATTTTGGATTTTTAGTACTATTTTGATTCAAAAATGAAAATTTGAGGCTCAAAATTGGGATGTAAGGACTTTTACTAAAGTCATACAAGCCCATAAAGAGATTTTCTAAAAATAGTAAACCGTCCATCTTCCACATGTGTTCAAAGTGCATTGCCTTTGCACAAGTGCAAAGAACACAATGTTTTTTTTTCCAAAGATGAAAATATTTGAGAAGGAACATCTTCAAGTTAGGAAGAAATGGATTTTTAATTTTTAATTTAATTTTTTATTATTTTAAAAAATCAAACATCAAAGTGTCCATTTTCTTAGTATTTTCTATCATGTTTGTTTTGTTCATAACTTTTAGAGATAAATTTTTTAGGTCTTTTAAAAGGAAATAATTTTTTTGTATTGACCCTCCCAAATTATGACCCTTGCAAAACTAGTGCCACAAGACAACTTCATACGTGCCACATGAAAATTATAAAAAGTTACTAATATAATCTAAAAATGAATTAATTCATAAATAACACCTTCAAACAGGAATTGTGTACAATTTATACTCATACCACAATTTGGTAATGCAAAATGATATTTGTAAAATATTACACTTTGGACAAACCCAAAAAGAACTCATTGGAGTTGATGTAAATGTCCTAAGATCACACAATATGAATTTTTGGAAATTTTAGGGCATAAGAAATGGTAACGAAGTGGATGTGGAGTTCATGTTAAAAGATAATTCATTTCCTACTTAATGCAATGAAAATAATTGGTGAAGAATACTACAAATACAATTCGTGTTACTTATTCATTTCTTTCCATATTTGGGGCATTCCTTTGACCATCTAGTGCCCTCGTATAACCCCTAAAGTCCCAAGGTCCCTACGGAGAACTCTTGGGATTTTGGGTAGGCTCATGTGATCTCAATTTTTGACATGATTTTTTGAAATTTTTTTACTAATGATTTGATTCATTCTATTTGAACTAGTGATGAGAAAGTAATGAACCGAATCTTATTTATTTGGGTAATCTAAGCATCTTCTTGAAAAAAATAACTCATTGAATTCATTTTTTAATGCAATTTTTATTATTTTTCAAAAAAAATTGTTAGTGAGGGTTAACTTTACTTGCTAGAACAATCTCACAATTGGGATTGATGTCTTTCAATTCCATCTTAGAGCTATCAACAATTTAGTTATCCCTTCAATCTTGAACCAACTTCTACTTAACAATTTTTTAATGATTGAAAATTAAGTGTTTTTAAATTTATTTTTTCCCCTAGATTCTCAACTCAATTCTCAACTCAATTCTCCTAACATAAAAATCTCCCATCTCTTCACTGAATAGGCTTATTGTAACATAATCTTCGCCTCGCCCCGCACCACAGTACAGTATACTGTTCATCCGGAGAATGTAGAATCTGGCATCAGGAAAAAGCCCCCCCATTGCTTTAGTATTGCTGCAGTATTGTTTCAATGGGTTTAACAGTATAGTACTCAAAGCATATTGTTGCAGTATTGCAAAAAGTATTGCAACAATATATTTTCAATATGTGCACTGTAAATTTATTGAAACAATATTGTTTACAGTATTGCAACAATATACTTTGAGTACTATACTATTAACCCAATGAAACAATACTGCAGCAGTACTGCAACAATGGGGGGGGGGGGGTTTCCCGATGGGATGGTAGAACAGTAGACCGTTCTGGGAATCTGTGCAGAGCCGTAGTCGACAACCGAAATCAAGGCCACAAAAATACTCTTTCAAGTATGGGCAAGTCCCGACAACAAGGGCTGGAAATTCTAGGTTGGAACAGGCAACTCGTTTAAAATTCACTTCCCTTTCGTTTCTAGTGCAGATTTTGTCAATTGTGTGGAACCAATGTTTCCTGGAATTTAGAAATAGCAGCATGTGTGCGGCGCTACAATACAAACATGCTATTCTCGCCGCACAACTCAACGACATTCTCCTCTCCACCATAGGCCCGGCGTAGCTAGATGGGCTAGGGAGAACCCATGGGAACGTATAAGAACTTCTCGGGAACGGACGAGAAACACCCGAGAAACACACAAGGAACATCCGGAACTGCACTTGGAGTGACGACGGTGAAACCAGAATTAGGCGAACTGGTGTAGGCGGGCAACGGGCAGTCGAAGGGGGAAAATGGGCCTGTGATGTCCTACAAATCGGCGTAGCGTGTGCTCATTCCGCCATTGCCATTGAGTTCACTGCTTGTGTCAATCAGTTGCTTGTTTGTGTTGTCTAGATTGGCTTTGCAACCAAGTCTAGTTTGGATTTGAAGCTTAGTTCGTGATCGATCGATATCGTGGTGATCAAGCTAGGCGCACCATGTCTTGCGGAAATGGTTGCGGCTGCTGCTCCAAGTGCGGTTGTCGCGCTACTTGCACGTAAGTTGTTGGGGCTTTGAAGCTTTGAATCTTGGAATACTGTATCTGATCAGTGCTGGGAGATCATGGACAGTGAAAATTTTCCTCCGGCAGGGATGGATGTGGAGGGTGAGCTATCTAGTGTGAGAGACACGGTGAGGGTCGAGTCTTGGTTAGAGCAAGTTTGATTTGGACTGCATTCAATAATCATGGTTGTGAGCGGTCTACTTGACTACGAAATTTGTGAATTCTGATGATAATTGTGTTTTTGGTTACAACAGGTGCAATCAAAGCATGTGGTTCAACGAGACCATAGATGACTTCAGGTACTGGAACATCCACTACGACGTGGAAGCTTCATGATGTCTGGTTTGAAATGTATCATTCCTTGGAGTGTTAGTAACATCATTTACGTGGTTGCCACATTCGTTGAATGTCAAAATTTCGCCAACTTGGGATCACCAGTCGGGAATCTTCTCAGATCTATGCCTCTACAACTTAGTGTACTTCTTCAGGTGACAATATGGCGCTCTGAACACGCCGTCATCACGAATATAACCTATCAAATCAAACTTGACGGTTCCTAAAATTGAAAGATGTGTTATTGGGGCTGGCTGTGATGATGCCTGTGGTGGGGTTGTGCAGGAGCTATAGTGTGATCCTCATGGCGGGCGAGACTGGAAAATCGGATGCCTTCATCGCGTGCCCCGCCGGCACTTGCGCTTCCGAGGGCAGCTTCTCCACCGATTTCTACTTCGGGGAAAACGATGCTCATAGGAACTGAGAGATGCTCTGTTCATGGCTTAGTTGTCACGTACCAGGCGAAGTTTAGATTTCCTATACCACAATTACAGGGAGAGTGTGCATTGTTATTACAGTAGCTAGGTAGCATTGAATGATGTTTCATTTTCGCCATATTATATGAATCAGTGTATATATATCTCGAACTACCTCTGTTTAGACTAGTAGAGTCTACAGTAGACTAGTAGAACTGAGATGATCTTGCTAGAGCAACAGTTAATGAACTTTTGTAACAGTCCGTTTGATATTATATAGGGGGCCATCCAATGTGCCGACGACTCGGGCTGATATGTGATCAATATTAGACTAGGTGTACTTCATGTGCCACTTCACAGACCGCATTTCTAAGCGAGCGCATGCTGTGCTACCAAGATTCACATGGTGTAGTACTGTACGTGCCTCGTTGACTGTAACCTCACCTGAGTTTTGCTTTTAAAATTATGGTACTGACTTACTGTCTCTAGACTTATCCTCTGATCAATTCTTGGAGTGCATGAAATGTCAGTATGAAGTTGTCACAGAGAGGCTTCGCTTCGGATTTGCCACACTTTCTTGATCCCAAGAGGAATGTGCAACCATCGAGGATTTGCGACTCTTCCACTGTAATCACAGGAGAATATTATGTACACCAATTTTCATACAAGAAATACCAATTTCAGTGTCTCCCTTTCCCATGCATGACTTTCTTGTGTGTCATAACCTGCTTCAAATTGTATTGAGATGTATTTCTGCATTTAGATTCTCGCTTTTCTTGACAGCAGCCACCTGCGAGTGCGAATCTGTGACCCATGTGGAATTTTTCAACTAACAGCAGTGTGAACAGTGAATAGAAGGATCGGATTCTTACTGTACAGTAGAGTTGTGGTCTAGTTTCGAGGTGGATCTTCTGTCGTTATTGCAACTTTATTGATTGATACATATCTGTAGCCTATCCAATTCTGATAGAGATAACTAATTACCATTCCAGACTTTGAAGTAATTTCAAAATGGTCAATAAGCTCCCAATAAGCCAGATATTTGAGGCGGTGGAGTTCAGCCATTGTACATGAGTAAGGTTTTAACTAACTTCGTTTTGTTTCCCGACACTTGGTTCAGCACATCATAAACGCTCCCCTTTCTTCACCATTGATATACCTCAATCATAGGGTTCTCATTCATATTGTACTATGTAACGCAAATGAAGAGTGCAGTGTTGGAAAACCGTATTGCTCGGACTCATCAGCATGCCCAAAACTGCTTCATGGGAATTTCATTAAAATGGCAAATATTCTGTGACTTTGACATCCCAGAGTTCAGACCGGGCGGTCTGAAATCTACTACACTAATAGATTTCAGATCGCCCGGTCTGAACTGTGGGAGTGGCACAGTGTGAAAATGGCACATGGAATATCGCCATTTTAATGAAATTCCCCATCTTCACAGATCTTCAATATCGATAAAATGAAAAATTACACGACTTTGGCACTTGTCAGGGAGCCTGGCCTCAAAACGTAAATCTATACCAGTCCTTGTTCTTAGAGCTTACGCAGACAAACATAATATCACATTCTTTTGCCCTCAGAATTGCGCCAATTTCACAAGGACTCCTCACTCAAGTTACCTAGTGCTACTCCATATAGAATTTAATAGCCCTTGATGTAGACCCACCATTCACCAAATTTTGACTGCACATCGCCACCAATATTCCTGTCACGTGAAAGCATTTTGTCTTTTCTCACTAAATGCATAAAAGTTGTAACTTGTTAGTTTAAATGCTTAAAAGGTGTAGCTTGTTGGTCCCAGTGCCAGACCAATGAAGCACACTAGGAGGGCTTATTTTTCGTTGGACTCGACCTGACCGCCGAGGTGGCTTTCATACATGTGAACTGTACACAGCTTAGAGATGATTGCGCTAGCGAATCGTTGCTTCGCTTCGGCTCCTGCTAGACGTCCAGTTCTGGAGCAGAAGCAAGCAGAAGCCTAGATCAACCATGCTTTCTAAATTGGGCTTCACGACAGAGATTTTGTCTCCCCAGTTGGACACGATCTCCAACGACGTTTCTAAGAGATTCTGCAGTGTCCACTTGGTGGTAATAAGAACTGAGAAATAGGTTCGATACATATACTTTGCATGGATGTATGCGTTTGTGAACAACACTAGTACGTTACTATTTTGCGCTGTTTCATTCCTCAATTATTTAGTTTTATATTTGTAACGGACTTTCAGGAAACATCAATTCCAAGTAAAAAGAATAATTTGTCACGAACGACAATCAACAAGAATTATTAATTAATTAAATGATTATTCACTCAGGGAGCGAAGTGGAGTGAATACCGGTTATCGACTATTGTACAGCACTTCCAGTTTATCGGTCTTAACGAGGAATAGAATATCATGCAACAAAGAGTTCAAATCTGCATTTTCCTGTTAATATTCGCCTCATGGATTTCTGCTTAGAGTCCCGTCCATTGCATGAATAGTGGGTTAAAATACAATGAATCTCATTCAAATTCGGAGAGTGGCACAAAGTTAGTGGTAAATCAATGAATAGAACAAAATAATGGAAACAAAACACCGGTAGAGGCCAAACTCCTGCGTCAATTGAGCCTCAAATGTGGATCGGTTGTTGTTTCCCTTGTACTGTAATTACTCTGTTTTTGCAATGGAATCTCCATTTGTGTCAAAATTTATTAAGTTTCTTTTACTAACCAATAAAAATAGTCTATAACTAACAAACAACTCTCAGCGATAACCTGTTGCCTGCTGGCCTTGGCGTTGGGGAACCAGAGAACCCGATGAGTTCTCTAAACTTACCGGCAGTGTGTTTTCAATGTCAAATCATACTACAAGAATCCACATCACTAACTGAACATCTTAACATTCAGTACTATAGCCTTCATGCCCACTGCTCATCACATTGAGCCTCAACTTGTTCTTTCACTGAGCTACTGAAGGGTATAGAAGAATTCACACCATCTACTGTAGAGCCAAGCCGGTGACAGGGCATGCTACAGAAAATTATGATGCAGCCAATTAGCGATGGAACTCATGGAAGGCAAAAAAAAATAGTCTTTTGTTTAACACAAGTTGAGAGTCCAATTGTTGGGTTATCATTTTCAGCAGTTAGTTTGAAGCAACCATTGCTTGTGGATTGCGTCTTGTACTCTTGTCCATTCCACTCTTATGCAGATATTCCCATTTCTTGTCTCTAGCAAACGGAAGTAGAGTAGGCTTTATAAATTAAATGTGCAATTCGGCATTTAAAAACTCTGACCACGATGGTGCAAATTCTATCCCTTTGCCATCCAGACGTGTAATATACATACGAGTTTGATATCTTTTCCGCTCATGCAGACAACTTAAAGGGAAATTGCTCCCTACAAGCCAATATTGTTCATTGTTGACTAATGCTCGATAGGTTTTCAAAGAAGTTTGAATTTTGTACTTAGTTAAAGATTTCAACTTTGACACGCAAAAGACTAATAGTATTCTATGGAAAAATGTGTCCTATGAATGATTTTTTAATAAATTCTTGAGACAAATTATGCAACTAAAGTAGGGACGCCCCAAATTGCCTCATTTTGGCTTTTTCTATTGAGAATAGTATTTATTTTTAAATTAGTGATAATTATATATTTTGTGGTTGAAAAACCACATGAGATTTCAATGCACCAAGGAACACATCATTTGAATATTGTATGCAAAAGTTGTAAAGGGTCAAAATTTTATTGGATAGATGTTCTGAAATTGATTCTTCAAGAAGTGAGACAATAAAACATGAGCATTCTTTTTAGAATTATCTAATGAGGATCATCACTATAAATATTATAGAATTAGTTTCAAAAAATTGCCTTAAATAATATTGATTACATGATCATATTGATCTTGTTGATCATCGATTCTAATTGGAAATCAACATATTCTATGAGAGCATTTATCATGGAGTTGCAAATTCTAATCCAAGGGCCCCACTTTATTAAAAATTTATAGGAAAAGAGTGTATGTTCAACAAAAATATATTTCAAGAATGAACATTCAATGTGACCAATTCAAGATAATATTTAACCCCCAAATTCCAAGGTCTTTTTCTCAATATAAACCATTCAAAAATTCATTTTATTGCAAAGAGCAAAAAGTATATAAATTTTTTATTTTTGCAAATTTAACCATAGGATCTTACACCAAACTAGTATAAAAATGTGTAGAAGAAGTTTCAGAAACTTTGATCTCTAAGATAAAATTGAAACACATTGATCCCAATGGTGTGATTGTTTTACCAATAGCCTGTAGAAAGCAATGAAGATCTAATTTTTTCTTAAAATTTACGTGATAATTATATTTAGAATTTTACAATTACAAACCTATTATATAAAAAATGTACTATAGAATTTTCAATAGTTACTCAAGATGTAATTATAATAGTTGTAAAGGGAATTTTGGATTTGAAGTTTCAAATTTTATTTATAAATATTGGTGGTAGCAACTATCAGTCTAAAAATACTCAAAATCTACAAATTTTGTTTAGGAATCAGTGAGCAATTTATTTCTTTAAGTTGTTCTTTGTGATGCATCCTTATAATACTTTAAATAATTAAGAGATAAGTGATGCATTTAAGGGTTAATTTAATTTATGTACTTGACTCAAAGTCAACAAGACAAAATAGATTTTAGTAGAAGTATTAGGTATATCAATATTTTATTAAATCACACCCTTTTATATTCAATGTTTAGTTACCACTTCTTTAGAATTGGGCTCCATGGATGTGAACCACCATATTGATTCACATTGATGATAATTGAAAATATAAAAATTAGGTGTTAGTTTTTAAATTTAAAAATGTTAATATCCTAAAGTAAGCTACAACCATTAGGTTGAAGACTTTGTAGTTCATAGAAAATGAACCTAGATCAAATTATTAACTAAAAAATATAAAAACTAAAAATACAAAACATCAAGTGGAAACCAAGCGTAGAATTAGAAAATGAATCTAATGTGAATGGAAAACTATGAGTAAAGAAGAAACATAAAAATACCAAAAAAATTATTGAATTGAAAACTATTAGGAAAATACTTACATAGTCATAGGAGCACTAATTTAGACAAAATAGTAATTTAAAGACATTTTCAGTAAATGAAGGATGGATGAAGGTAAGTAGGAGTTAGGAACTTGGGAAAATGGGGAAAAAGTCGAATTAGGGTTGGGAGCTCTCTTCTTCTCTTGCTTTTTGTTCTCTTGTTTTTTTTTTGTGTGTGTGTGTGTTTGGGGGGGGGGGACAATGAGTGCAAGGAGTTGAATTAGGATCATAGGCAATTAGTCAAGTAGGTTTTCACTAAATAGAAGTGACAATTGGGTGAAAAATGGAGGTGGTTGAAGTCAGATGAAAGGTTGAATGAGAAAACATGACGAGAGGTTAGGTTTTGAGAATTGCCATCAGAACTGTCAACTTGAGGAGCAATTACGGGCGGAAAGTACAAGGGATGGAGCTGAAATTTGGAGGATGAGTGCACCTTGAAGTTACCTTTTCAAAAAGGTATGGCTCAGCTCATTTGGAGCTAAAATGAAGAATTGGCAGCCGTTTTTGTGCCAGGTGGTCTGCTACCGCAGCAAATCAAAGTCACCAACTTTGGCAAATTATTGCGGAGGTATGGAAGGTTGATTGAGGTTGAATTTTAAGGAGAAGTTGCATCATCAAGTGGGATTTCTATAAAGACCAAGATCGCCCAATTTGGAGTAACAATGAAGAAATGGTGTCTATTTTTGTGGAGGGAGGTCAGCTGCCGCCTTCAAATGGAGTTACAACTTTGAGGAGCAATTGCAGAATATTGGCAAGGTTTGTTGAAGTGAAATTTGGAGGGAGAATGAATCGTGAAGTTAGCTTTCCAAAGTACTAAATCTCATTGGATTTGAAGCAAGAAAAAAGAAATGGAAGCCATTTTGGTGGAGAGAGTCCAGTTGCCTTATGGGTGGCAATTCGGATTGTTCTCCTCCTTGTTTTGTGACTTCAACTAAGTTTAAATGTAATTTTTATCAAAATTACATTTGTAATCAAAATTGTAATTTTGTAATCAAAATTTGTAATTTGGCTTGAGGGAAGCGTGTTGTCATGGTTTTTTAGAGTCCCATTTAGCTCATTTAGGGTTCAAATTGGGCATTCTAGTGAGATTTTGGTACAATAAAAGACCCTAACTTCCCTAAGCTTGAATTAGGATGGTGTAGGGATTTTGAGACATGTATGGAGATCATTTAGAAGGATCGTCCCTCTTTCACTAAAAGTTAGTTGAATGCAATTTACTAAAAAGAAAACACCCATTGTATAAGTCTATTGCTTGGAAGGCATTTAGACTAGGGTCCCTCTACTCCTCTTCCAGCCCAATTTTGTGAATGAGTTTTACCTTAAGGTGAAATTCACTCACAATGGAGTTCATATTTCAACTACAAAGTAGACCTTTTGTTCTTATTCACAAAATAAATTCCTAATGGGTATTCAAAGCAATATAGAGTAATGGTACATGACTACCCTAACTATTAATAAACCTTTGACATTAAAATCTATATGAAGCCTTCAACATTGAACTTAAAAGAGATTTTTGTCAAGAATTAATTGGTTTGGATTGCTAGACACTATAATTGTATTCTACAAGGAAAATGTGGCGTGGTTTATGCCACAATTTCATCCATCAAAGATATATACTATTGTTCATCCAAGATTCAATCTTAAAATTAACATCTATAATATCCTAAAAGAGTGTTTATCATGGTGTTGCAAATTTTAGGGTCAAGACCCCCTCTTTAATGAAAGGTGAAAGATAATGTGATCATTCAACAAGAATAAATTTTTTTAAATGCATTTTTATTGTAGCCAATTAATGATGATATGTAAAAATTGATATACAAATGAAATAGGGCCACGTTCCTTTTTTTCTAAGATAATCATTTTAAAGCAATTCATAGAGCAATTGCAAGAAACACACTACCCTATTTTCTATCATGCATTCACTATAGAAGTTGTTTTGTGCCATAAGTATTGCAAAAATTATTGAATGAATATGAAATTCAGGATTAAGTTGTCTATAGCAATAGAAAATGTAAATGAATTGTTTCAATTTTTTCAAATTTAATTCAATAGGTGAGATTGAATTTTGAATACATGTTATATCTATAGTTCTAGTGGTTTTTAGTACTATCCACTGCCTTTTTTGAAAAATTACATTGTTAGTTTGGATAGGCTAGCTTTTCTAATAGAAATACACCTTCTATAAAGAGGGATTTTGAAAACATGTTCTACATGTGTTTTGCATTGGCTTAAAATGTGCTATATTTAAATTGAATTCATGATGAATATAAAAAAGATTTTTTAGTTTTAGCTTTGATTTTTTTAGAGGCTAATTGACAAAAATGTCCACTTTTAAAATAAAAAATTAAGTGCATTTTTAATTTTAAAAATAGAAATATAGAAGTCTCATTACCAAGCATAAATTTGAGTCTATGGCTCAGAATAATACTTTAGTATACACAAAAAGACTCAATAGTGTTGCTAAAGGCCTATAATCAATGACACTAGCATATGTGCTTAGAAATGTGAGTTTAAATGTCAGTAGGTACTTTACAACTATTGAAGGTGCTTATAATATACATACCCATGATATAAATATCCTATAACCATGGAAGGTACTTATAACATAGGTACCTATAATATAGACACTTATAATATAAATATCCTATAACCATGGAAGGTACTTATAACATAGGTTCCTATAATATAGACACTTATAATATAAATATCCTATAACCATGGAAGGTACTTATAACATAGGTACCTATAATATAGACACTTATAATATAAATATCCTATAACCATAGAAAGTGTCTATAATATAGGTATCTATAATATAGGAGCCTAAGCCCATGGGCTCAAGATCCTAGGATCATATGCTAGCAACTATGGGCCTGTAGTGCCTCCAATATATCAATGTGGATTAATTTTTATGGTGAATTAAGTATTGCCATCCATTCTTCCCCTCATTGATGAACATCGCAAGTTGTCACAATACTAGATTTGAAATCCAATCAACTATTCAGATTTCATATTTTATGCCCCTAATAATATTGAAGGTGATTTGTAATACCAAAAGTACATAATGTTGAAAATAAAAAACACAACAAATAGTACAAGTATTTCTTGCAATCATCCTATATAGAATTGCACCACTTTAATAGAATTAGGAAAAAATTTTGACTTTTTTTAATCCTATAAGTAGCATCCAAATTCAATGACTTTTGATATAACATATGGCAAGCTAAAATCACCATTGAATGGCTAAATGGAACCTTTTTCTATGGAAATTCACCACTCTTTTACATTCTATGTTTTTTAGTTAAAAATGGTGAAGATTAAAAAATGATTAATTGAGCCTCCTCTTCTATCTAACTATTAGTAATGGCAAATTTAAAATTTTTAGATTTTGAATTGTTGGATTTTCAAAGTTTAAAGTCTTGAAATCCGCAAATATGTTAATTTTTAAAGTTTCATGATTAAATTTTACCAAAATACACTCCAAACTACAATTTCTATTGCAAAGAGAATTTTTTTAAATATTTTTTTTGGCACATTGAACTTTAAGAACTTATGCTAGACAACATGATTGCTAGAATTATATGAGCAATGAGAAATAATATTTTTTGTAGGATTTTTGCTTCTTCTAATTGTGAATTTAGGATTTGGGGTTTTCAATTGAAGATTGAAGTATAGCAAATCTCATATTGGAATTGTCTCTAATTTTGAACATTTCATCTGAAATTTAGTAAAAAAATGAATTCCAAGAAGATAAATATTTTATAGATGAATGTAAATGGATGAAACAATCAATAATATGGATGATTGTAGAAGAATAAGGATGAAAGTGCAAAATAGTCAAATTATAATTTGAGTGTCTAGTGCTCTTCTAATTCTAAGACTTGGATGACCAAGCATAGCTAAATCATAAAATAACACTGAATAGATGGATTAAAATAGAACTACCTTTTCACTTTAAAATTTTAGAGCTTCCAATTAAACAATGGACAGAAAATAATGAACAAAAATGGAGGCCTTTTTAGTCTCACCATATGGCACTACATTAATATCAATGGGTATGAGTGTTTTCAATTAGTAATGGTAAAAAATCCCTAAAGAATGGGTGGGTGGAGAGGAAATCCCTATAACACTTCAAGCAACGAACTTCTTAAGCTAAGCATTATAAATTACTATATTTAGATGTTATCTTTATAGGTTTCTACAACAATTTGCATTTCAATTGGGAACTTAACCATGTATAGCCATTCTTTACTAATTTTTTAAATGTTACAAAACACTAATAAGAACCTTTAAGAAACATATCAATGTGATTAAAACCACACAAATAAGGTAAGATCATTATGTTCCTATGCTTACTCAATTACAAAGTGGGTAGTCTACTAATGCAATCCTAGTTGTCTCGTTGAACACTACAACATGACATTTAACATTCTAACACCATGTCCATGACGTCTAGTAGACCTCCCCGTCTATCTAATAGGTAGATTTTTAGAATATATCAAGAATATTTGGGAATAAATTCTAAATTCTAAATCTAATTCAAACAAATACGTCATGTTTACTTCACACTTGTTGAACACAACATGCAACATTAGATGTCCAATACTACAACTATTACATTTTTTGTCTAACAAGACAACCCTTAGTGCATTTGCTCAAGTGTACAAATCTATAATACATGCATCCACCTCTCTCTAATTGCTACATTAATGTCAACACCAACAATTTTACCAATCTAGAAGGAAAAAAGAAAGAATACAAACCACCATCACCAATTGTTGGTCCTCTACAACAATTGACTTCTTGGTGCTAAAACAATCACAATAATCTTATCCAAGATCTTCTTCAAGCAAACTTAGGCTTTTGGAAAGTATAACTTGGTGAGATATCATCTCCCAAAAACTTAATTCCTAATTCTTCATGGTTCATCTAATCTCGTCTTCTAAAGTTGGCATATGTAATCTGTCCTAAATCTTGAAGGAGTTGATTTCTTGGTGCTAAAATAGTTGCCACCTCCTTGTCCAAGATTTCAATCAAGTAGGCTTAGATTTTTGGAAACTTCTAGTAAGACACCGTGCTCCAAAAATTCAAACTCCTAATTCTTTCTATATAATAGATTATAGACCTCTAAAATTTCCGTCTTCATATAGTATTCCAAGGCAACGAACTTCCTCACTTATTTGAGTGTCACTACTTCATACTTTCTCCAGATGAGGCAAATTACCTTTTTAGAAAGTTTACTATTAGATCTACAACTCCTCTAATTTTCAAAATTTAAATATGTTTCTACTAAAATCTACATGTAAGAAAGTTCAATCTACAACTAAGTGGTTGGAAAAAAAAACTCAACCAAAAAGAAGCCCCCAAAAAACAAAAGAAGAGAGCTAGGAAGAGAGAGCTTCCAAATACTAATTTCATTTGCTAATACCCATTGGATTTGTATTTCCCATTTCCAGTTTCACTTCTCAATGCTAATTCCTAAACCTAGCATTTTTCTCCTAAATTCTATTAATTCCACCATTTGTCTAATTTTTCTAATTTTCCATTTACTACTTAACTTCTTAGGCTTCAAAATTCAAATTTTTTCTACAGAAATTTCCAATCATTCATCACATGATTGTATCAAATTAATTATCTTCCATACCATTGTCCTACAATTCTCATAACTCTGGGTGAAATTTGGAGCATAGGGAAGGACTAGTATCCCTCTCCGTTTGGATGACATTCATGTTTGGAGATAGGGATAGGGAAGTTGCTGGTGGGATGCTCTAAACCTTTGGTCTCCAAAAGCATTTCATGAAGTTTGACAACGACACCAAAATTCAACTTGACTTTCTCCACCTAACGAAGCGCACTCTGATGCTTCGCACATCTAGAATCCCACACTTCATCATGTAGATGGTGTCGGAGATTTTTATTTGAGCGTGATCTCCACTCTCTTTGAGGGCTAAGTCAAAGTCTGTTTGAAGCTCCTGGATTAACTTGCAGGTCACGGTTCAGATGCGAATCATGTCGTGGAGGTTGGTGGGTTGGTCTTGTGTAGCTTGAGGTTTTACAGTAGCGGATAAATTCAGCTAGATGTTGCACTTCTTACACTTGGAGAGTATGTCCGAGATTCAGGTGACGGCGGAATTGTAGGATCTATGGGGTGTCACTGGAACGAGAGACCTCTGCTTGCAGTTCGAACTTCGGCGAGCCAAGAGGATCGATGTATTTGATCTCCTGTTAAAAAACTTACACCATATTGCATTTCAGGGAAGTCGAAGCTTGAAGATCCCATTGCTGCAACGACAGCCAGAGCTTACGGTGAGTAGCTTACTGCCTCACATGATTCGGAGCGTACAGAAGGGGATTTGGATTGTTCAGGTGAAGGTACTCATTGATGCAAGTTTGAGATGTTGCTTGAACATCTGTTGAAATTTGATGAATTTCCAATCACAAGACTTTTCACAGAGAAAATTTGAGAAAACTTTGGCAGCTGACGTTTACTTCGCCTGCATTGGATATCACCTTAGCTAGCTAATTGTGTCGCTTCCTCACAAAGTAATTGCCAATGCAGGTAACCTGAAGGAATTCGTAAAGGCTGGCTAACTAGAGGAACTTCAGTTTTAAGACAACAGTCTCGATGGCACCACGCATTGCCATCATTGGAGGCGGGCCTGCAGGGCTCACCTGTGCTCGCATCCTCCAGCTCCACGGCCTCCACGCAACCATCTACGAGTACGAAAAATCTACAGCGTCGCGGTCACAAGGAGGTTCCCTGGACCTTCACGCAAACTTAGGAATGCTAGCCCTAATCGCATCTGGTTTGGAGGAGCAGTTCAAGGCGAAAGCGCGCCCAGAGGGCGACCAAGTGCGTATCCTGGATAAGGACGGGCAAGTCTTTCTCGACACGAAGCCGGATGACAAAGCCGAGGGCGAAGAGCAGCGGCCGGAGATTGACCGCGCGCAGCTGCGGGAAATTTTCCTGGAGTCTCTCGATGAAGGCACAATCCAGTGGGGCAGGAAGCTCGTAAAAGTGGAAACAACCGGCGATGGCGATGGTAATGAATCAGTACATTCAGGGACACACACGCTGGTCTTCGAGGATGGTGTGACGGAGCAAGCGGATCTAGTCATCGGCGCCGACGGTGCATGGTCGAAGGTGCGCCCACTCCTCTCTGACAAAACCCCAACTTACACTGGCGTCACCTTTGTCGAATGCGTCATCGAAAACGTGGACAACCGTTTCCCGAACCTGGCTTCCCTTTGTGGCCATGGCGTCTGCATGATGTTATCCTTCGAGCGTGGACTGATGGCGCAACGAAACTCGGGAGGCAAGATTCGCATCTACGTTACACTGAAGGTGGAGGAAGGGTGGGCGAAGAAGGAGTTTGCTGAAGCTGCTTCCAGGGGGGGATCCGAGAGCGTCCGACGATTGTTGTTGAGCTTCTTTCAGGGGTGGAACCCGGAGCTTCTGGACTTCATCGTCCACTGCGACGAGGAGCCTGCCTTCTGGGCGCGCCCCATCTACGCGCTGCCGGTGGACCACGAGTGGAGGTCCAAGCCTGGCGTCACGCTGGTGGGAGACGCCGCGCATGTCTCGACCCCGTTCGCGGGCGAAGGGGTGAACATCGCCATGCTTGATGCGCTCGAGCTCGCCATGGCGATTGCAGATGCTTGGAAAGTGAACTCATCGGTTGAATCCATCTGGGCCGCCATTCCGTCTTTCGAACGAACCATGTTTCACCGTGCAAAACGATCCTGTATTTTTTCTGCGAATAACCAGATTCTGGCGTTCAATGAGCGAGCGCCGCACGATTTTTTGGAAATGCTGGTTGCCATGATGGCCGGAGAAGGACCTCCTCAATAAAAGCCAACTTCCATGCTATGTCGGAATCAGAAATGAATGAATTTTCCAAGTTTTCCAAAGTTGAATTGCCTTCACCAAGTTTTATGATGCTTTCTCTTCCATACCACTAGGTTTGGCTAATTCTAGGTGCATGGAAGTCCACCTTAAGACTTATAATCAAGTGCAAATTGAATCCCACAAGGACAACAGGCACAATTTTGATAGCAAATTTGTCAAATGTGCACTATTCATTTAAAGTTTTGGTTGGAAGACTCCTACAATTTTGGTTGAAAATTCTCACATGCAATTGCCCATCGCATTTTTGTGTACTTGGGATGTGTTTGTATTCATTTGTTGTTCAAAATTTGAACATCTAGTAATAGTGGTAGAGTCATTTCATGGTTTGGAGATGATAATGAGTTGTATTGAGATTAGAAGCATTTTTTCATCCATTTATTTCTTGTTGACTTTTCATGAAGAGTATCCAATTGAGTTTGTAGTCTTGCAATTGTTTGTCTTCACATAAATGAGAAGTTTGTAAAAAAAACAGATCACAAAATATACTAAATTAGTGTATTTTGGAAAGTTGTCGCTCCCTTCTTTAAAATCTGAAATTTCCTCACAAAAATGATGTTTTTTGAGTTTGAGCCCAACTAACAAAATGAAGGTCATCTATTCTAGTTTCTACTACAATTTGAATTTTGAAAAATATTCCTATATCTAAGGCAATTAAAAGTGATGCATTTGGATGTATTTTTAATGTCTATTGAATTCTAATTGTAGAATGGCATGGAAGTTCAATTTACTCCATGATGTTCATCACTATAATGTACACACATGGTTAAATTTTCCTATTTTTTGAAATAATTTTCTATTCAATATGATATTTCTTTACCTTTTCTTCAAAAATTCTCAAAAAAACCAATTTTCTACAAAAAAAAAATCTAAAAAATTTGTGACATAAAGAAGTCATGTAATTTCATCTTTGAAAAACAAACATAAAATTTTTCATTCATATCTATTTATAAATTGACAACAAACTAAGTGATGGGCATTGAGGCTTGAAATCAATGGTCATAGGTCCATCATTAAGGGTCAAGGGGTTAAACAACAAAGCTAACAATGTTTTCAAGCTTTTCATTATGTTTGAAGTGAGTGCCCCTCGGATCAAGTTTTTAAGTTAATACTTATGTTAAGAAGCTTTAAATACTTGTGTAATACTTTTAATACTTATGTAAATTTATGAGGCAGTTACTACCTCATTGTCATTTTGATAAACTATCACAATGGGATCATAAAAAAAAAATTAAATCAATTTTTTTTGATACCCCTAGTAAGCTCAAAAAATTTCATTTGATTAAATTTTTTTGGTAGTCCTTCATCCACTCTTTTGTAGTTTTCAAGTGGGGTGGGGTGGCATTCAATATGCGATATCATTCCTATATCTCATATTTCTTACCCATATCATATCTCATATTCATATCATATCCATACCGTATCGACATCCATATCTGTATCTATATTGTATCTATACCATATTCATATTCGTATCATACTCATACATGTATCCAAAGTTATTTTTCAAGATCAATGGCAAGGGGGAGGGGAGTATTTTTTTTTTTTTTAAACCAACAGTTCTTAAAATTTTTAGGTGGCAGGGGGTTGGTTTTCACCGACCCAGGCATGGTTCCCTCTTTTGGGTACATTGTTAATAAGCTTTCACATTATTATGTCGGATATTGTTACCAAATGAAAATTCAGAAAGTAATTGCGGTAGCTTGGTTGTTCTACAGTAGTTGAATGTGACGCCTGCGTTGAATTGTGATTATTCAAGGAAGGCTCTCAATAAAGCACACTCCAGTAATAAGATAGTGAAAATTGATGAAAATTAGCCGATTTACACGCACTAGAGACTTAATGAAGTGAATATAATGCAGCATGATCAAGTGAAGCAAACCAGAATAACCGACGAAATTCTTGGACCGAGAACACCAGACGCGAAACATGCACCGGTGCGAATTATAACAAGACGAAGATAAAAATATCCTCTCAATCACCACGTCTCATTAAAATACTGAAAACAACGTGCCAAACCACGTGCTGGCTTCGCAAATTGCATACAAAAAGTCTCGAAGTAGACACAGAAAAAAACAACCAGTAAACCTCTTAAGTTTCTGAAAGAGATGATCTCTGTATCGAGCTAGATGACAGTACCAGCAAGTGTTGAAGTTTCCCATCAAGAAACCTCAACCTCTGGTCCCTGAATTCAAATGGCTCTTGTGATACCTCCACCACAATCCTTTGGCAGTACACACCTGACAAAAATCGAATGCTGTTTCAAGCATACACTGAAAGAGTAGACACGTCAGACCCTCCGATGGCTCCCAACCACAAACAGCAGTTGGTACAAGATACACGTCATTCAGGAAGCTCCCAACGGCCCCATTACACAAGAGTGAGTTGGTTTCATAAAGTAGAGGATACTTTCGGTCACTTGAGCATTTTAACCAATATGCAGAAGAGCGAATCATTGGAATATCAGTAAAGAGAGGTCACTTCAGGTACAAGAGTCAAATCTGTCGAGATCCAATTTCTCACTATGAATTTCTTATGGTATCATTCTAAAGTGGAAGTGGGAGGTCGTAGATCACTATTGAAAGGACAGCAAGTCCATTCCCAGTCAAAGATAAGTGACCATAGACATTGAGCCGATTCATGCTTGAACCTAACTTGCTACTTGAAGACCAACCAAGTGTATGAATAGATGAGTTGCAGTAGGTGTTGCAGTAGGTAACAGGGTCCGGGATTAGTATCCTCTATCTCATTGTAATTTCAGCCCAGATGCCTTGTTTTTTGTCTGGAACTAATCTTGAACTTGATTGAACATGCTTGGCGGATGAAACAGGGTTTGCTTCTCTTAGTGCCAACTGGAGCAGTTGTGGAACTGGAAACCCGATTGATGATTGTTGGCGCTGTGACAAGGATTGGGAGTCTAACCGCCAAGCTTTGGCTTCCTGTGCCATGAGGTTTGGACGAGATGCCATCGGAGGAAGGGATGGGCAGATTTACTCGGTCACTTCCAATGACGATGACAATGTTGCCGATCCTCAACCTGGACTCTCCGTCACGCAGCCACCCGAGAGGAGCCCCTGTGGATCGTATTCGTCCGGAGCATGACAATTTACCTCCACCAAGAGCTGATCTTCACGAGCTTCACAACCATTGACGGCCGTAGTGTCGACGTGCACATCGCTGGTGGAGCTGTCCTCACCCTGCAGAGAATTTCAAATGTCATCGTTCATGGGACTCACATCCACGACATCAAAGTCACCGGTCCTGCGAGGATCATGAGCAACGAGACACGCGGGACAAAGGGGAGTAACTGACGGGGATGCCATCAATAACTCAGAGCAAATTTGGATCGATCATAGCTCATTTGTTAACTCGGCAGACGGATTGATTGATGCCATCCATGGATCCTCTATGATTACTGTCTCTAATAATCAGTTCGCCAATCAAAACAAGGTACTAACACGATGCCTATCTCTGTCAAATTCTTACCAATTTGCGGACAATCTGTCTGATCCCAAGATAATGTCTGCCAATAGCATCACCTGAAAATCAAATCAATTGTCAACATCGAGCTTGTGAGTAATCTCGAAGGTGATCTCAGTAAACAATTGTTCTGGTGTTCAGGTGAAGCTATTTGGAGCCCATTCCGCTGATACAGAAGACAGGGAAATGCAAGTAACAGTTGCGTTCAATAAATTTGGAGCAGGACTAACGCAGCGAATGCCCAGGTTTGTCACGACAACCAGAATGATACTGTAATGATTTTTTAACTGTTTGCAGCAAGTCGATCTAATCTATTTCCACTGCGGTTGTAGATGCCGTTTTGGAACCTTCCACGTAGTCAATAACTACTACCCAGCAGGTTGGGACATTTATGCCATTGGAGCCAGTGAGGACCCAACGATTCTAAGCGAAGGGAACCATGTCGTTGCTTCGGTTACACGAGGTATGATCTCATCACAAAGTCTAAAATCTGCCACAATCTCGTTTGCTTGAACTCATCATTGACTCCTGATAATTATGCAGGTAACAAAGCGTATCGACGATGGCGGAGATACAAATGAAGGACACCAAAGATGGAACTGGAAGTCTACCGGGGAACTTTTCGAAAATGGTGCCTACTTTACAAGCTCTGGGGACAGTTCTACATCCTCACCTGTGTATCCAAAAGCTTTCAACTTAACTGCTCACCAAGCGTGCTACACACAATCATTGACGGCTAGCTCTGGACCGCTTAGCTACACAACTGGTCAGATGTGCTGAGGAACAATCTTCGTAAACGGATTCACCCATGAGTGACGTTGAACTTCAATCCGTTCTATTCGCCTTGCCATGTATATTAACAGATGCCTGTCACCAGCGACAACCTGCAAAAACACAACCGAGAGTATTCCCAATAATGACAGCATTAGCGGTTGAAGCCCACAAGGTGTTTACGAATTCTATGCCCATTAGATACTGATTATATCAGGTGAAGCTGCAAACACCTGGTCGCAGTTCAATGTATCACTAAAGCATGAGAATACTACAGAATGCTATATTACTAGCACATATAGAACCTGGATTGTTTCTTTACTTTGCAAAAGCATGTTCAAACTGGATGAACATAATGCGACCACTAGCATTGAATTTTAATTAAAAATGATACCAGGAACATATATTCCGATAACCAGTAGAATTACTTGTACATGTATCCATTTTAGAGTTAACGATATTCTTACAAAGTTGATCTGGCGCTCCACCCACCAAAAAGCGTAGTAATTAGTTACTGTTCTCCTATGGTTCGGACATTCTCAGCTGCTAATTTACGTTATGTAGATGTTAAGAACCCACCTCTCCTGCAATGCTCCAAGTGCTGAGAAATGAAGGCCACAACGGCGTAGTATTAGTCCTGAATAAACGCAGGTAGATCTGAAAGAAGATGACCAGACTGCAAAATCTTGGACAAAATTCTCCCATTGACACCATCTTGGTACCTAGGTTGTTCAATGCACATCAAATACAGACGCATAGTAGCACATGACTCAAAGTCCTATCTTCGAATATTCACATTGACTAGTATGCCCTGTGCCGTTGCCACGGTCAAAATTAAAGTAAAAGTAATTTTCTAATTTTTTAATTCATAAAAACTTTGAAATTCAATAACTTTCCCACCGTGAGTTGGAATCACACAAAACCAATCCGGTGCACCCCTCCTCACCGAGGGCTTTCCAACAGTATCGGGAGCACGCAAGCAATCGGGGGTCGCACGGTCCGGGAGATCTCAACGTAACAAACAAAACAAACAAAACAAACAGCCAAATTTAAGGTATGGATTGCTTATACAGCAGAAAACGAAACGTCAATCAATCTAAAACCTAGACCAGTTTAAGTATTACTTTGCCAAACATTCCACAGGATACAGGAACGCACACTAAAGGACTTCATCTAGTGAATTAACAGAAAAAATATTTTTAAAAATGTTCGACATATGCTTAAAATAAATATTTAGAAAACCTTCAGAGCATCCTGGCATATAAGTTTGATATAATACACAGAAGGATGTTCACCTTCTGAATCTATCTGAACTGAAGTAGGTTGCTGTATCACCGACACTTGCTCTAAATCGCCTATATGAAGCCGTCAGTATCTAGATAAGATGGGAAATCTAACTAGCCATCCTAAGTCATGAATCGCTAGAAGTGCTGGTGATAGGACAACCTACCGCTCTCCATTCTCAAAATATTGGACCAAAGTATTTCGCCCAAAGCTATTGGTCACGAAACACTTACTCAAAGAAGAGGACTACTTGATGCATGTGAAGGCTAGGGTTGTCTCTGCCCGAGCGGCCAATTCTTCCAGAACGTCCTGGTGGCTTCTTGTCCATTCAGAGCCAGCTTCTTTGTTCTGACAGGTCTTCCACTTGAGTTCCTGCAGCCGCCGAACACTAACAGTATCGCCATGGCCAGATGCGACGATGAGCAAAGTATTAGGGTCTAATGCGTCGTGCACCTTTCTGAAGCGACCATCCAATCTTGCTAATACTGTTTTCAGTCCTTCAGGTAACACCAACCCACAAGCTCCCTCGGCATCTCTGTCCTCATTAGAGCTGTTCTCCAATTTCGACGGTTCAGTGCAAGTCATCATGGCTGCCAATTCAGCCATACGGGTAGACCAATTAGAAGTAGCTCGCGCTTGTTCTTCATACCACGCATTCAGGTCCGTGAATTGAGCCCACACAAAATCCACAGCAGGTTTCTTCACTTCTTTCACTGCTTTAGCACAAACATCGTCGTCTGAATTCGCAATGATTGCATTGCACGACCCTACAGCATACTGGTGCAGCGTGGGCCTTCTATCTATCAATGAGCTACGATGACCATGGCGACCCAACAGTCCAATCAAGCTTTCAAAATTTGGTTTCATTCTCTTCCCAAAAGCAGGACCTTTGTTAATCTTCAAAAGCACCAAATCCATGGCCGCACGCGCATCTTCCACACTATCATGACCGGCTTTGTCACCCTGGATTTTCCGTTTCAGGTACCTTCCAGACAACATCCGCAAAGCCGGCTTGCACATGGGCCCCCTTGTAGGATGGTGATACAGCAACGCCGTATCAATCACCAACGAGTGCAGAAGCTTCAATGCCATCAAGTCATTCTCCACCGAATGCCCAACCAATACCGTCTCCGCTTGCACCAGTTTCAAAACTTCTTCTTGTACATCGGCCAGCGTCGTTGTCACATCCGCCATCATGGCCGCAGTAATCCCACTGTACTGAGTAACGTAATTTGTAATAGGATTCTCAGGCTTTACCAGCTTGTCTAATAAAACTTCCCCTTTCGAGTCCACTATTGATACCCTTGTCAGCTCTAACCCTAGTTTTGTGTGACACATTTCACAATCCACAGCAGCCATCTCCAAGGGTGTCGTATTTTCTGCAGCAGGAAGACTTCTCACAAAACCAGGTTGCATGTCCTCCCCTAGAGAATATTTGGGGTATCCATTCTCATGCATCTGTCGTGCCGTCAAAGTATAATAAGAAGCAGGAAAAGACGGTTGATTCTCACCACTTAGTTTCTGTCCTTCGTCATTCTCCAACTTCCTCCGCTTGAGTCCACCCTCTGTAACGGATGGTTTAGGGTTCAAGGTCACCTGGTCGTCTTCTTCGCTGTCTGAACTTGAACTCCCAGGATGCTCCCTCTTCAGACCTAGAATTTTGTTTTGCTTAGTCCGCGGCTTCACACAACTAAAGAGGGCCTCGACTGTCTGTGCAGGAGTGGCCACGGGACTGAGGCCGACAGCGGCACGCGGCACCCCGCAACACTGCGTGAGGCTCTTGAAGAGAGCAGGATGCTCCATGTAGAGCGCCGCGTCCAATCCGGGTATGTGGAGCATGACCACCTTCGTCACGAGCGGCTTGTTCTTCACGAACACCCACTTGGGATTCTCGCCGTCGGCAAGGATCCATGTCACCAACCCTTGCAAGTCCTGGAGCTTCAATCGCGAATTCGGTGCCGGAGGTTGCAAAACAAGCTCCGCTTTCGCTTCGGCGCCGTAGACGTCGAAGTAATCACTCTTGCTACCCCTCCCTTTCGTTAAGAGCTGCTTTTTCTTTTTGAGCAAGCGTCGGTTTAATACCGCAATACCCCCGGTTAATTGCTCTGTGGAATTACCTCCCTCAGGCTGCACCTCACCTGCTTCTAACACCGCCATAGCGCCTCCTCCACTCATCCCAATCACTACATAACCAATCCTTAGCAAGATCCTGTTTACCTCATAATTCTCTAGAAAAAATAAACAAAATTATACCCTTTTGAGAGTTTCAAAACCTCTCACTGTCAATCTCTCCTCACACGCTGACAGACGAACTCTCGAAACCCTAAACCAAAACCCTAATAAAAATCCAGCAGCACGATTTCGAGACTCTCTGTCGAATGTTCACAATACTACGAATGCAGAAAATTCCAGACAACCATAATCTCTTCCGACCAACAGTACTATTTCCACCACAATCTCACACAAAGAGTGCTAAACGTTCCGTCAAATCTTGGAACTAGCCAATTACAACCGAAATTTTTCATTCAACCTCGAAACAATCAGGCCTCAAGAGAATAACTTATGGCCCAGGGACAGTCCGTGACGAAGATGGCATGTCTTGGCCACACTAAGTAGTACATTATATGCTTCCCTGGGTATACTTTTCCTTTATTTGTTGTCTCTGCTAGCCGCACGGACTCTGTTAGCACATCCTTGAACTTGAATTGAGTTAGGGTTCGGTGCTTCCTTCATCTGAACTAGTGTGCCTGTGCCGCCTTGCAACAGCCAAAATAAAAGTTAAAGTACTTTTTTACTTTTTTAATTCATAAAAGCTTTGAAACTCAGTAACTTTCACACCGTAAGTCTAAGAGCATGCCCACCTGCAAAAATGTGGCTGGCAAAATGCCAAGCTTTCCATTTTGCAGGCTTGGGAGCAATGAGCCTCACTACATTAAAATTGGAAAATAGTGTTGGCAACACTAATTGGCAACATTAATTGGCAATAATAACACTAATTGTGATTTGCAAGGTTAGTGTTAGATGGGAATTTACCCATTCTAACACTATTTTAGCTCTACACTAAAATTTGGTCATTTCAACATTTCTACAAGAGTGCATTTAGTGTTAGATGGGAATAAAATATAGAAGTTGGAATGGTGGAAAAAAAGCAATGTATGAAATGCTGAAATAAGCAATGAAATGCTGAAAGCATGTATGAAATGCTGAAATAGACAATGAAATGCTAAAATAGATAATGAAATGCTAAAATAGACAATGAAATGTTCAAATAAACAATGAAATATTGAAATGCTGAAATTTTTCATAGTATATGTGTAAATTGCTAAATATAGCAACAACCAAAAATATAACATAATAATCCTAACTGTAAGCCAAATTTTTTTTTAAAAATATAGTAAAATATCAAAAAAGATTTTTAAACTGCCCTATTGAAATTGGACAGTTCTTGCCCATGGAAGTATTGCAAATGTTTTGCAATTATCTTTTGGAGATGTGAAAACAATTGTCCTACACTCCAAGATCCATCCAATCCTAATGCTAAGCCAGAACAAATCATTGCTTTTCTAGCATAGGATATGTTGTCACAATCCACCTCTCGATTAACATCTTCTACACTATCAGCAGCCAATTGTAGAAAAAAAGTTTTCTAGGATTTGTCAACTTTCCTAACTATTGTCCATCTGCACGAGGTGCATTTTGCCAAGTATTTTGTTGTATCACCTCAATTTTCTTGGCTTCCCACCGTCTTGTCTATGCATCTTTGATTTTTGAAATGAAGAATGTATCTGCTGGTTGGCAAAGGTGAGTAGAACATGGAAGTAAAAACCTGAAAATTGTATTTTTGGCTGCTAGAATAGCAACCAATCTAAGGGTCACAATATGGCCACAACAATTATTAAACCATATGATCTTCATGTGTTGATTAAGATCGGCTTGATATGCACGAGGTTCTAAAAAATATTCGAGGAAGATGGTTTGATCCATCCAACCTTTAGGACCCACTCTATAAGAAATCCCTGGAATATTATCAATCAACCCCCATATAGGATAGCTTTTATTTTCATTTGAGAAAATGAGCATAGGAGCTTCTATTGTGGCATGATGGCCTCCTAAAATGCGAACCACCATAGTCATGGACTTCCCACCCAAGACAACTTTAGCGTATTTGACAGTTGTATCTCCCCTAAATCCTAAAGTTCAGCCATTGTCAAGATTGACAACGAAATGCTATTCATCCAGGTTTTCTATAAAATTTTCATCAAATTCCTCAAATGAAAATCCCCTTTGCAAGCCCCCCCAAATAGTAGGCAGTTTCCATTTCGATTTGAAACTCCTTTTCAGGGCTATAAGTCAAACACCCACGTTGGGATAAAAGGACTATATTGTGGTTATCCATGAACTGATTGACCCAATTTGTTGTGGTTTTATAGACCAACAGAACATTGTCTTTGGGATCGACAGAAAGGGCTATGAAAATGAATTTCAGAGCTACAAAAATAGAAAGAGTCAATTCACGAAGGAGGTGAGAGGAAAATTTGATACCTGCTTTGCGAAGGCGGTTGAATTCTTCAAGTAATAGAGGGTGCAAATATTGCACCCATTCGCTCTTCCTTTTACCTTGACCCAATTTGGCCTTTGGAAGATGGTGCTTTTTTTTGCCCAAATGGCTTCTGCTACAAAAGAATGGAGTGATGGGACTAAGAAGATCTTCAAGGAATTGGTTATGTTGTTGCCACCATTGGCTAACTTTAATGAAGTTTGGCGGGGCATTGGCCATGAAAGTGTTTTGGAAATGCTTGAATGACTCGAGCATTGAGGCCCACCAAGCTGTGAACAACAATGTTTTCAATCATCCAAGAAGTGACAGATTGGCGAGTGGCAAGGCTGAAAACTTATTGAAGACAGCAAGGAGGGGCATTGGGAGGAATTGCAGCAAGCAAGAGGCAGTCTATGGTCAGCTATAAAAAAAACAGTAAAAATGTGACTTTAAAAAAAATGGCAACAAAAAAAAACTTTTTTTAGAGGAAATAGAGGAAAGAAAGACAAATCCAATGGTGTAATCCAATCTTCAATCACATACCTCAATTAAAAGTTATAGTTGTTGCAAGTTTGAATTAGAGCGGCGGGAATTCAAGCGACAGGAAACCGTGGAGTATAACCCCCCCTCGGTAGAAAGTTCTTCACTTCTCTTCTCTTCTCAATGTCTCCAAGGCCACCACCGGGGAGCTCTCCACTTCTCCGCTCAAACTCTCCAAGGTGGTCACCAAGCAAGTAGGGCAAGCAAAAAAGAAAGTTTTCCATAGGAGGCAAAAATTGGAGTTTCCCAGGGAAGGGCCGGAATGTGACGGCAATCAGCGGAAATTTTAGTTTCCCAAGAAAGGACCAGAAATTGTCGGCGAAAATTAGAGCATTCTAGGGAAGGACCAGATTTTGACAGCGGAAGTGAAGTGCCCAACACTATTTACACATAAGTTGGAAAATAGTATTGAGGATAAAAAAACTAGGAACAACACTAGTTATCACCAAACACTATTTACCAATTTTAGTGTAGTTGCAAGCCAAGAGGTCAACCAGGCCTTCCATTTTGCAAGCTGGGGGAACAATGAGCCTCATTGGTTGCAAGCTAGGAGGCCAACGAGTGAGGTTATGTGTGGTTAAATTATTTTTGTAGTGGTCATTTTTAGCTTTGATAATATTAAAAGTTTTTATGATTGGGTGAGAGGTGTGGTCAATTTTGGTTTTGACAATATTAAAAGTTTTATGATTGGGTGAGAGGTTTTGGGAGGGGGACCACTTTTTGTCCTCTATTGTTTTGCAAGACAGGTGGGGAATTTTGCAAACCACTCTTAAGAAGTCATCTGTTTTGTAAGACAAGTAGGGATGCTGAAAACCCCACAAAACAAAGTCCATGCACTTCTCATCATAAAGAATTTTCCAATGGTACCAAGAACGTGACCGAGGGACGCACGTTGGCTCAAGGATCTCAAGATTTCTAAGACCAAATCTCAAGTTCAAATGTCACTTCACCTTTCCTTGATGGTGATGCATACAAATTTGTTATAGAGAAGCACTTTACCTACATGGAAAGGCTATTTGTTCAATTCATGTTCATCTCTATTGAGAAAAATTAAAGAAATGTTTATATGGAAACCAATAGTTGATTCAAAGTACATTGTCTACATCTAATCCACAACTACCAACAGTTGACTCAAACTACATCCAATCCATGACCGCCAACAATTGACCTAAAGTGCACTATCTACATCCAATCCACAATTGCCAACAATTGACTCAAAGTACATTGTCTACATCCAATTCACAGCCACAATGTAACAAACAAAACTAACAAAACCAACAACCTAATTTAAAGTATGGACTAATGTGCCGTATGCCATTGCCACTAACAATCAAAAGAAAAGAAAGGATAATTTTTTATTTTTTTAACTCATTAAAACTTCAAAATTCAAAATCATTTTTGTCATGAGTCAAAACACTACGAAAAAAAACCCATATATCCTTCTCCACTAAGGATTTTTCCACAATACTAAAAACATGACCAGGAGACGCATAGTTCTAGAGATCTCAATGTAACAAACAAAATTAAAGAAAATAAGTAGTCTAATTTAAGGTATGGATCCTTTGGTCCCACTAATCACATTAATAACTTCAATGAGATTAACTCCTAAATGTGCAAAGCACCATATTTGGTGCCAACTAAACTTTGAAGTTATATAAAATATTACCCAAGTATTGTCTTTGGTAGTTTTTTTCTACTTGAATGCTCCTTAAAGTCTATTTTAAGTATCAAAAATTCAATTTTGAAAAAAATTGTTCATGATTTTTCTATAAAGATTTTGGACAAGGGTGTCCATTGCAATTCTTGATTTTTTAATCTTAAAGGCTCACGGAGATGAGCTTCACATACACTAGATCTTGAGGGAAAATTACATTGAAAATTCATTTAAAAAAATTATAGAGTAGATTTTGAGAAGTTGTAAATTAATTATGGTTATACGTGTTACATCCTTCAACCTCAGATTTTTTTCATGATGTGAATTTTAGATTTAACATGTGAAAAGTAGATTGAAAGACTTTAAAATCAAACATTATAATCTTTCAATCTATAAGTAATATTGATGTATTTTCTTTCTTATGTAATCTATAATACATCTAGTTTGAATTCATATAGTTATAAATATTCTTAAATGGATAAAGATTATCAAAATTAAAATTTTTTGTTTAGTTTGGAGCAAACTCCAAGAAGTTTTTAGAAGACCTTGGGCATTTCAAGGATTGAGGGAGTTGAAGGAAGCCTTACTTACCCTTAGTTCCATACAAGATTCTTCAAAGGATTCTTGGTTATCGACTCATCTCCTTCTATGTTTGTATAACTTGTACTACATATAATGCAATTCAACATTACAAGAGAAATGGGTGTTTTAAGTGAGTTTTTAAGTATAGTCTTAAAAATAAAATTTAAAGTATTGACCTGTAAGGAGATTTTTAGTAAAAATTTATTAGAAATAGAAATACATGTGTTTTTAGTAAAATTTTACTAAGAATCCCTAAAAGTTCATTACTTATAATATTATATCTAGGACTATACTTTAAAACTTATTTAAAATACCTCTTTCTCTTGTAGTGTGAACACTTTAACCAAAAAGGACACCAAAAATTAAAGTATTAAATAGGCTTCTTATTATTGAAAATTTGTTTATACAATAAATTTTTATATTATAATTTACCTCTTTTCTAAAATTTTAGATTTTTTAAGACTATTTTGTATTGAAATGAAGTTTCTTCTCATTTCCTGTGATGACATATATTAAACGTATGAATTCAATTTTTTTTAAATCACTCATAAATAGTAGCAAAATGGAAAAGTGAAGAAATTGCACTACATTGTAATTACTATGAATTTTAGTAATGTAATTTTGTTTTGCCAAACTACACTATAACAATGCTAATATGTGACTATAGAAATGTGAGTATATCTTGGGGGTGCACTTAGTTGTACTACAACAAACCACGTGCAAATAAGTGATTTCTAATAAATTATAATTTTAACTTCAAATTTTGAGCATTGTTTACTAATGACTATAGGATTCTACTCTCAAAATTTTAAACTCAAATAAAATATGGAATGATTTTTAGAAGAGGTTAAAAATGCACTAAAATGGCATGTTTTCTTAACTCAAATATTTTTAGAGAACACATTTAGATGACCATTGCATCAATATTCAACTCAAAATGAGCTTTTAATAGAGAATTATTTTTAGGAATTTTTTATTCATTGTTTAGACAATTTTTTCTTATATAATATAGGGGTGTGAAAGTTGTTTTTTAGTTCTACAGTGTATCTTTTTACTTCAAAAATTTGTAACTAATTATTATTAACAAATAAAAATATCAACAATTCAAAACGTAAACTTTCAAAGTAGGAAAATTTATTCATATTTTTTCATTTAATTTTATTTAAAACTCAAAAAGTATATAGGGGGTCCAAAGTTTTGTTTGCACGTGGTTTCTAATAGACACTCTAAGTGACCCCCCCGAGGAACATATGAGCCTTTAATATATGTATAAGTAAGAATCCTAAAACCATTGAAGGTACTTATAACATAAACACCCATAATTGCTAGGTATTTTTAACATATAATCTATATTTATGGAAGATTTCTATATATAGATACCTATGCTCACGAGCTAATGATCCTAAGCTCACACAACAACAACCGTGAAATACATTCTATGGTAATCCACAGATTAAATTCTAGAACAATGTTGAAGATGCAAAATGTCCTTTGGATGATTTCACCTTAGACTATAGGATGAAAAAAGAACAATTTTTTATCCAATTTTTTTAGAAAAGTTGCTTCAATACATTTTCAAAGAATAGTATTGTAAATTTCCTCAATATGGTATTAATGACTTTTTTGAAGAAGAAGATGTTGAATCTCAGGATTACTCTGTATTTTGGCCATTTTTTGTTATTTACTCTTGATGTAAGTTTTAGTCATTAAAATGATATTTTTGAATTTGAGTTTGATAAACGAAATGAAGTTTATAAAGTACAGTTTCTATTTCAATTGGAAAATTTGGAAAATTTGGAAATTTCAATATTTTATAGCAATATAAACTTTGGGCCTATACCATGATATGTTGATTTTTTAATTTTAGATTGACATGATAACCTTGTTTTTTATCATGATATTATACACTATAACGTACATCTAAGGTAAAAAATTTAGCTTTTTCATGTATATTCAGTATTTGATATATTTTATTTATTTATTTTTTAAATTATGAGAAAAATTCATAATTTTTTCAAATATTCCCCCCTCCCTAATTAAATTTTTTAATGATTTATAGTAAATATACAACTTCATTTCTAAAAAATAAATATCAAATTTTTTAGTCATATCTAGTTGTAAAATGGCAACGAACAAAGTGAATGATGAACAATGAGGTTTGAAATTAGTGGTTATAGGCCCGTCCTTTTAGAGTCAAAGACCTCCATTGAATCATCTAGAGGACACATAAGGTAGACTAATCCAATTCCATCCCTTACTTTTTGCCCTTAAACTATTCAAAAAAACATTCAAATTTGTTCAAGATTTGAACAAAATCACCTAAAGTGTGGAGTTGTAAATGTGAATTTACAATCACTTCAAAAATTCACAAAAATTACAATTTCAATCAAAAAAGTGACAAATCAACTTAAGCTTAATCCATGAAACAAGCGCACACCTCTAAAAAATATATGCCCTTTTTGGAATTGGCCCCAAAATATTGACATTCCAAATGAGGGTAGTAATAGGCTTGTCTACTTTAACCCCAAAATGACCCTGGAATTTCCCGAACTGAAGAAGTATATCAAACAGGTAAATAAATTTGTTTTTTTTGTTGTCAACACTATGAAGAGTGGGGAGGGGCGTGAGCACCCCCTTCAAATAAAAAGCCCCAAAAAAGAGAATAGAGGAACGAGTGAGGTACAGAGAAGTGCCAAGTCCTGTTCTCGTGAGCACATAACAGCAGATTCAATGCTTTCTAATTTTTCCCTATTCCTTATCATTGAGTGAACATGGCACTAAATTGCTATTCCTGTGTGAAGGGTGGCGACCCATGTCGCCCCTAACATGTGTTTGTTGCTAACTTGGTTCTGTCCATATCTATCTTGTGTTGCATCCATCAGTCCACAGGTACCAAAGTAGAAAAGTACACATTAAATTCCATGCTTGGTGAATGTAAATAGATTTTCCCAATCTGTCTTTCCTTGGTGTCCCTGGAAGGTCTTCTTGAAGTGAGGAAATGGTTGGGGTGTTATTTGCCAAGGTGAGTATGTTATATTTTTGTTATAACTCCCAATTGATTTAGCAAGTCCAGAACAAGTAAGGAGTAGTTTCCATATTACAAAGGCACATAGAGCACCAAGTGTGTGCAGAGGGTATACACCAAGACAACCACTTGTTGGTGACCACGCCACAATTCAAAACAAGCCACACAAATGTGGCTTGTTTTTTTGGCCTCATGTTGTGCCACAAGAGTTGGTAAGTCTTAGTTTGTCAATTCTTGAACATCTATGAGTGCTTATTTATCCACCCATAGAAAATAGTTTTTACAACGTTTTTTTGTTTTTTTATTTTAGTTTTAATTGCTAGCGGGTGTCTAAACGTTGTCCATTGAGCCTTTCAAGCAATGAACTCTTCTCTAAATGCCTAAGTGTACTCAATGTGACATATCAACCAATAAATACAATTTTGAAATGCAAATGGTTTGGTAATTTGACAATGGACTAGGCCACTATGGTTTTTTCATGTAAGTGAAGTCAAAACAAAACTAATGAAATCAAGTAACAAAAAATTTATTGCCCATTCTAAAACTATAAATCTTGTTCCAATCTGACCTTCTTAGCAAAAGTTATGGGCGAATGAAGTTTGACCACTAATCGGTATATTAAACTTCATCCACAATTTTAACCTAGTTCCCTAATTCAAACTAATTTGAAACTTTTAAGATGTGTTTGAGATGATTGTTTCTATCTAAATCTGAAGTTTTGTTTTAATTGGATATTTCTATTGAGATTTCATCCAAACTTAGTCTAAAACTTCATCTTTTTATATCTTATGGGTTTTTTAGTCTTTTCTCAAGTGTAAAGTACCTATGGGCTCTACTGCTCTTTTTCTAAAAATCTATAGGACTAATTTCCTATTCTAATCTAACTTTTAAATTCTTGCTTAAGCTTCCTTGATTTTTAAAGTCTCGGTTTAGCTTCTATCAATTTATTATTTTTAGTAGTTTGGTATTTTTTTTCTTGTAGACACTAATTCTAGCTTTTTAAATTGATAAGACACTTACTAATCGGTCCTTCTTACTAAAAATTATTGATGGATGAAGTTTGACTACTAATTGGTTCATCAAACTTCATCTACTAATTTCTCCTAATCTACAATTTGAAATTGACTTTTTTTTCACTTATGAATTCTAAGTTTTGACCTCTTCCCAATTTTCTTAATTTGTTCAAGAGTTTGAGGTTCTAACTAACTTTCATCTAGTTTCAGCTCTAAACTTCATTCATTGATAACTTCTTTGTTTTCAATTGAATTCCTAAGTGTGAGATACTTCCAAAAATCTCTAGACTAATTCTACAACATTTTTATCCTACAATATTTTTAATTTAAAACTTGAAAGAAAAATATCCTTGCTACTTTGACTTGAGGTTATAGTTCGGCCACTATGTTTTAACAATCTAACTTTGGAAATTAATAGCAATAGGTAATATTATGTGCTTACTTCATGAGGGACATTATTTTGTAGGTTGTTTATGATATCTTTTCATTACACAATGTTTGCCATGGTTTAAGTGGTTTTACAATTTTTGCTCACCGCTTGAAAGTTGTTGTTTAATACAAGTAATATGTGGATTCCTAACTACTTCCTTCTTTCTCTTTTATTTCCTTTCTTTCTCTTCAACACTATTCCTCTCAATTATTTTAGTGTCAAGGATTGAATTTGAACTACTAAATAATTACACCAACTTCTAAATAATAATTTACTTTTGATATCCTATGAGTCAATTATTATTCTATCCAAGGTTTTAATGGATTTAAGTGGATTTCAAAGATTTCCACCTAATCCTCTCTAATTTGTTAATTCTTCAACCATTACAACAAGTCTTCACTTCCAACTCTCTCTCTCTCCTAGTATGAGTTCTAAGTGTTTCTATTCTACTTGTGATTTTTGTTGCAATGGAAAGTTGTTCTAACTAGGCTCTATTTCTACTTCATGTCTCTTGCCTTTCTATCTACTTTCTCCTTCTCTACTCTTTTATTTCCCAAGAAACACTCTCTTACTTCTAAAATTGTATTCCTTCTCTTAATTTATTTTTCTTTAATTTTTGATTTGAGATTTTTTCCAAAGGAAATCCAAATTTTTTAGCCAAGACCACAGCTTAGACTTGCACAACCAGTTCGGAAGCACAGATAGTTAGAAACACAAACTAGTTTAGATACGGCCTTTACTTCTGCGTGTTGTGACCCAAATAACATCTTAGAGCTTCTAATGGACTCACCAAGTTCCATTTTCAATGTTACTTGAATTTCAACTCATTAATACTACACATGCCAAACACTCATAGTGTTAATTCTTATTTTCCAACTCTTATTATCAAGTTCCAGTCCTCGGAACTGCTAACACACACTCCTCTCATGACATTAGGTATGTCACTTGGTGATATGGGATGGAATTTCCATTGATGTCCAAGCATTGAATGGATGCACTACTCCTCACTAGTACTAACCGCCCTTGAATATCACCCCAACTCTATTCTAGGCCCATGAGTATTTGTTACTTGCCTTTTGTTACTAATCAAAACTTATACTTCAGGACACATGGGAATTGGCCTAGCAAGGAGTGGGACTCCATCCATTCGGTGTCATAGGACACTTATACTAGTGTCTCATGGTGCCTTAGACCCAGTAGTAAACTTGTATCACAGGGACTCACTAAGGCTCTAAGAAGGAGTGAAGAGGGAGACCAAACCCTCCTATAGTATTCTTTATAGTATTTGGCAGACCCCCCGTCCTAAGTTGAAGGAGAACCCAAAATACATTTGAGTTGTGGAAGACCACCCGATTCCAACCGAAATCGTGATGTTATACCACCGTTTAGGCTCCCGAACTTTCAAACGGCATAACTTTGCAATCCTATCTCCAAATACCACGTGTAAGCCCATTTTGAATATCTATGTGATGAATAGATGCCAATAGACTTCTCACTTGTCCCATTTGAACAAGTTCTTGCAAAATTATGGCCCTCCAAAGATTCGGATTTACTAGGAGAGGCATTCCACCTTCGCCACAACCCTTCTCTTAGCCATTACTTTTGACTTATAGCTTAGAACCTTGTAATGCTTGTCACTCTAACTTCCTTATGTTCTAAGCTTTCCAATTATATGCTATATGACATATTTCCATAAAGGATTCATTGGGAAACTCTCACTCCTAGCCCTTAAGTGTCTTGGCACTACTAAAACACCACCAACTTTGAATGGCCATAACTTTTAGCTCACAAGTTCAAATCACGTGTTTTTTAGACGGTTGGATGTGTATTTTCAAGGGCTTTTCAGGAATGTATGATATAATATCATACCTTTCAAATCTAAAGCACTATTGCGCCCTGTTTGCTTAGGAGACACCCATTTCTTCCTTCTTAGACTTTTGCAAGGCTTGGGAAGTCACCTCCAAGGTCCCCCTTGCTCACTAAGGTACTTTGGGCACCCCAAGGAAATAGGGATGTGACATCGTGGCTTTCTTGACTCGTGTCGTCTAGTCATTCGTCGAACCCCTTCCGGCTGCGGTTGTGTGGCAACAACGTGGCAATAGGGTATGGATTGGACCTATACATGGCTTGGTTAGGCAATTTAGTCCTCAAATAGTTTGGTTCAGGCAGGCAACCTTTCGTAGTGATCTAGACAGTTGAGCCTTTACGGGCTCTAGCTCACTTCTCTTGTCTAATTTTTTAAAATCTAAACAAAAAAAACTTCTTTGAACCAATTGGATTTTTTACTGTTCTACAACTCTTCTAAGAATTTTTGGAATCCTTTCACCATCTTTTGGACACTAAATTTGGAATTCAAAAACCATGTTTTGGATCCTAAACTTGGTAGTTAATTGGGAAAACTCTCTTGTTGGCAAAATAATTGATTTTTATGATATTTCTCTATAAGACTTAAAATCAAAGCTTTGCCATATTTTGTAAAATATACTAAATTCTATTGATACCCATCTACTACAAGTAAAAGCTTTGCCATGTTTTGGGAATTTTGACAAAATACTATAAAGTTCCTAAAACTTAAGATTAAAGCTCCACCGAATTTTGGAATCATTCTAAAAGTCTAAGAAAAAGTCTAATACATGAAGTCAAGGCTTTGTTGTCCCAAATGGGATGTCAGAAACTAGGGACAAAAACTCAATAAGACCCTTTTTAGCATGATCACACAAGAACATAGACGGGGTTAGTACAACATGAAAACAACTAACATATATATAAGTACAAAACATAGAAACCATTTAAACACAACTAGTGTTAATATAAATGAGTTAGTAAACCAAAACACTTAAAACAAAATACTAGAAGTCTTCCTTGAGTAGCATTACTAGTCATAAGGGAAAAATTCTCTAAGATTAATACTAGTGTTAGAAGAATACACAAAACTTCAACAAAAACAAATAAACTAGTAGACCAAAACTTCAATAATACACACAAAAAGTTAGTAAGCTTTGAAGGGATTCCAAAGTCCTTAATAACTCAAACAAAGACACAAATGGGAGCTTAAAATGCTCCAAAAACACATGTTTGCAACTTTGGCTTAAACTTGGCCAAAAAATTCACGTTAATGAACCAATGTGTTGATGAGCCAAAATTATGGCTATAAGGGGTGAGAAGAGAGGAGAATGGGTGTCCATTTATACCCTTCCAAGGGCACTCACCTCCTCTCATTTCGTTGAGGTAAACTTATCAATTAAGGTTTTCATCCTAATTCTACCAATTTTAATTTTCAACACTGATTCATTTTCTAAATTTTGGAGATTAATTCCAAACCACAAAAGGATTGCACCATTGGCTTCAAAAGAACATTTTCAGTCAAAAAAAACCCACTCCTTTTTCATGCGCTAAAAACTCAACAAATCCTAGCACCAACTTAACAACTAGAAAGGGTAAAAACCCAACTTTTGGAGATTGACTTTTATGAAAAACGTAACTAGCTTAAGGTCTTTAGTAGGTGTATAGGAGTAAGAAAAGACCTAACTTGGACCTCATTCCAATGTCGTATGCTCCCAAATTGCCAATCAACTCTACTGTAAAATTTTAATTTTGCCAATTTCGAGGAATCCTTTTAATTTGGGCACTTCTAGCTATCAAAATGTCTTGAAATTTGTTGAAGTGTTTTATTAACATAAAACAAACTATTCTAATTTTTAGTGAGATTTTATTGCAACCTTAATAATTTCTATAAATTTCCCATCATAGGTTAGTGCAATTGACCATTCAGAAAGGCATCTTTAAAGCATTAGAAAATTCCGAAACTTTTTGTGGAACCTCCTATGGAATTCCAAAAAAGATGTGTAAACCCATCTCCAGACTCTACCCAATTGTCAAAGGAGAATAAAATCCTGTACCATCCTTTAATTATCGAGTTCTAGAGAATCTTTTATACAGAGAGAAATCTTGGCAAAGCAACTTCACCATTGAGTTACTAGTGCAATTTCAACCTTGAATCGTGTATTTTTCCCAACCTGCAGGTTAACAATTGGGGGTTCTATGAAAAATAGAAATTGAATGAGAACTTGAAACTTATCTGTGAAGCTGAGCTCTAGGATTCTTCCCAAGTTCTCTTGGACCAATTTTAGCCATTTACTATCACATGCATGGTAGGTTAGGCTATTTTGGGCAATTCTACTAAAAGTTGATAAATACCATGATTTTGTAGTTTCTAACCTATTTACAAGTGGGATTGGGATCTATTTAGATAAAAATACTCACAATATGACAAAATATTATATTGGCATGTAACATACCTATTTTGGGTTTACACGTTTTTTGGGGCTTTTTGTACTATTTTCTACACTATATTCTGCAAAAAATCGAAAAAAAGAATAGTGAGTCCTAGGTGACAAAATCGAAACTCACAATGCCAATAGGTATTTCTATTTTGCCGATTAGTGCATGTATGTATCCTCTCTGAGAAATATATTTAAAAAACAATATCTTAAGAAACTTTTTTGTTTGAGCCCAACTCCATTCTCTAGAGTCCTAGAGAAGGTTTTGGATAGTCTCCCTACTCATCGCCCAGGTCGTATCTAATCAATTTGGTTCTCTTTTAGAGTTAGAACCCCCAAAAGATTTATACTGTGTCTTCCAGAGAACTACCCTAGCCAATTGTAGGCTTTCTTTAGGGAGGTTGTGTGAATTTTTTTGTAACATTAAAAGCCCGTTGTTTTTGTTCCATTGATATTTGCTCACCATGCTAGTCTAGAATTTTGTGAAAGCATAATAATAAAAATAAAGACTTCTAAATGCGTGGAGCCAGTCTGTTTGTTTTCTATACAAAAATGCCCACAAGTCCTATAGTATATAGAAAATGATTTTTAAGGATCTACTTCTCTCTTTTTTAGAAACTGTTCTTTTCTTAGGCAGTTTTTTTTTCTAAATTTTGTTAGTAGAGAGCCAGTTTGTTGTCTTGGTATCCTATACATTTTCAACTTTTGTGATCCTTGCATACACTTCTAGATGAAGACCAAAATTGTCTCCCATTCCCACCAAGGTAGCCTTGTCCTTCAAGATCGACTTGTTGAATAGAAGTTGCTTCAAAAATTTTCCTCTCAAATTTGGCATTTTCTAAACAAAGTAGCCTTTGGCTACGAGGAACACTTTGAAGTAAGCAACCATAAGCAAAGAAAAGTTGACTTTGCGAACACCTTTACTAAAGAATAATTAGTTCAGAAATGGGTGCCATTTGGCATCATCAATAGGGTGGCCCATTTCAATTTTGTAATATATGAATTTTTTCCAAGGCTCATTACTAGGGGCTAGTCCTTAATCTACAAGCTTAGCTAATAATTCATGGGTTTGTAGGTAGAAGTCAATGAACTTAATACTTCCCTCCAACTATGGTAGGAAGCATGCATTCCACTTCACTCAGGTAGCGCATTGCCCCTTTTCTTTGCTTGTCTATAGATATTTGATTACTAGACCCCAAATTATGTTGTAGCTTTTTATTAACAGCCCACAATAGGCTACCATGTTACATCCCTATCTCTTTAGAGTGCCTGAAGTGCCTTAGTGAGCAAGGGGGACCTTGGGAGTGACTTCCCAAGCCTTGCAAAAGTCTAAGAAGGGAGAAATGGGTGTCTCCCGAGAAAACAAGGCACAATAGCGCCCTAAATTTGAAAGGTATGATAGTGTATCATACATTCCTGAAAAGCCCTTGAGAATACACATTCAACTGTCCAAAGAATGCGTGATTTGGACTTGTGAGCTAAAAATTATGGCCATTCAAAGTTGGTGGTGTCCTAGTGATGTTATGACACTTAAGGGCTAAGAGTGAGAGGTTCCCAATGAATCCTTTATGGAAATATGTCATGTAGCATATAGTTGAAAAGAAAAAAACACAGGGAAGTTAAAATGACAAGAGTTACGAGGTTCTAAGCTATGAGCCAAAAGTTATGGTCGAGAGAAAAGATGTGGTGAAGGCATGATACCTCTCCTAGTGAACCAGAATCTTTGGAGGGCCATAACTTTGTGAGAACTTATTCCAATGAAACGAGTGAGAATTCCATCAATATCTACTTGTTATGTAAATATCCAAAATGGGTTTGCATGTGGGATTTGGAATTGTGACCACAAAATTACGCCATTTGGAAGTTCGAGAGTCTAAACGGGAGCGTAATGTTGAGATTTTGGTTGGAATTGAATGGTCTTCCAAAATCAAAGTGTATTTGGGGACTTCCTTTAACCTAGAATAGGACAAGGCTTTTATTTTCACTTTTTATAAATGAACGAAAAGGTTATATAAATTTTTTTGTAAATGCTCCAATGGCAATTTCAAAGAAAAAAAGAAGCTGGGAGGTAGCAACATAGATCACTTGGTAGAAAGATAAGTGGGCAAATTCTTTATATGATTGAAATTTTTTTTTGGCGATCACAAGTGATTGTGAAAAGTATTACTAGCGGCTTCACCAGTCCTGGGTAAGTACAATGGCAACATGAGAAAAAAACTTGGTATCATTGTGGCGATAACCTTTGGGATGGCTTGGATTCACATGGCGAGTTGCAAATACAAGGTTCAAGATTCTAATGTAAGGAACTAATTGAACATGTGATTAACGAAGAAAATTAAACATGCAATTAACAAATGAAAATTTGAAAGCCCAAGTATACATCCCAGATATTGATCATGATTCATGAACGGTGGCCATCACAGTATATTGAACTTGGATTTGCGCCCAACCAAACACCCCTCTAACGCCTAAGTCAATGAAGTGATTACACAAATAGCAAAAATTCAAGTCATTTGTAACATGAGTTAGACCCCATAGTGACTTACAGCCCTACACCTATTCCACCCCTCTCCGATGCCAAAGATAGTTGTGAGAAAAGAAGCATCTAAATTGCCAAGTAAAGAGAACTAAACATATTGGAAAGATTGTCAATGTGGATAATAAGCCCATCATAGTTAGCTATATAGTTCTTGAACTCATGAAACAACATTTGTAGAACATCCTTGCAATCCACGGCAGTCCAAGCGTCATGCACTTGAGGTCACCAAAACAATTGATATGAAGTGGAAGAGCTAACCTTCACATTGCTAATATCTAAAACACTAAGTACTTGCCAGTCACCAACTATTGCTGCTAGAAACTTTGCGCTATTTCTCGATTGGTTTCCAAACTACACTGTAAGTACTTGCTAGATATCTGCCTCGTCCACCTAAGACAAACCATTCATTAAACATAGCTTGGTAAAGGAAGTTCTCCAAGTTGTAGATATGCTAAAAAAACATTCCAAGAACAACTTGGATGTGTTTGTGTAGATTGTTTCTTAATTCCGACTTAAAGAAGCCAATGCTAGAAAAAATGTGTTCATCTTCAACAGAGTCAATGACATGGACGATTGCCATTTCTGCTAGTTTCAGGAACTCGCCAAAGTTTTGTGTCAGATTATTGTTGCTATCAAGTACCTCCTATACTTTTGTCAAAGAATTGATATCGTATGGAGGGAGCATGGCAGGACTTGAGTTTGATTTCATACACGTTTTGAACAAGGCATGTTGAGAGATCAGTGCTTCTCGGTCAATGAGTGGAAGAATTAGCATATTTTTGTCACCTTTGCCTAGAATTTTTCCATGACCATAAGCATCCATAAGAGTGCAGAAATGTTTGTCAAACATCTCCTTAGCGCTCCCCTGGCACCAATATTGTGGATACAATATTTTGAATGTGTTCATGATATGGTGTTGCGGAAATCTGTCATCCAACTCTTCCACGAGCATTTTTGTCACATTTGCAAAAATCCAAGTCACTACACAGCCAAATCAAAATGCATGAAGACAATGTGAATAAGTGTGTATAGAACTAGAACATGAAAAACAATGCATTTGAAATAGTATACAGCCTACAAACAATGATTGTGATTTATGAAGAAATTGTAATGAGTAGGGATTTACTATTCAAAATCCGTGTGTCTTCCGAACCAAAATCAAAATAGTATCACTAGACACTGTATTGTATTCCGCTCGTGCTCTCTGTTGGCCACTATCATCGCTACTAGGATACTCCTCAATAAAAGGAGCCTCCGTTCTAGGCAACTTCAGGAGCAATTCATTGTCGTATTGTAAATACCCACTGTATAAATGTGTGCCTATTTTTGTAATAAGAAGAGATTATATGTTCTGAATAATAAACTTCTTGGTGACATTTCTAATGACTTTAAGATTATGCTTTGAACAAATTCAAGGTGAAGTTTATTGCTAAAGAAGTTGTTTAAAGGGCGAAACCTTTAGACAAGTTTCAAAACCTTGGAGTATCTATGAGTTCATAGAATCTATATTTGGATTGAAGTTTGACTTTATAATGTCAAATTAGAGGATTTTTATGGAGTCACAAGATCTTGAGCCTCAACCGGAAGTTGAACTAGAGGTTTTTTTTGTCACAATTGCCCAAGCAACTATCCAACCGACAATTTCTGAATCATTGTCAATTCATTTGCAAGGCAAGTTTGGATTTTTTTGTTCAGTAAAGCAACTTCATGTGGAACAACGTTGGCATGGTAATCTTCAAAAGGACGCTCATGCTTTGGTGATTCTACTTCAAGTAGGGCATATTGAAAAAGGGACTCGAGAAGTGACATTTGAAAGAAGCTTTAAAGGTCTGAACAACAATCAATATTATTGTATAGTTAAGCCAATCAAGGGAAGTGTTGGTCATCAACATTAATTAAAAGGGCTAGTAAATCCTTTAACAAAAGCCGAATGAGCAACTTATGTTGCAAACATAGTTGAGCACATTATCAAGTTCTTACAAATGAAGTAGTGCTCTTCTTTAGCTTCAATTTTTGCCTCCTTGTGGATTTGATTGAAGTTCTATAGCTAACACTTTGTATGTAAGAAATTGAGAATTAGGAGGATAAAGGTAGTTTACCTCGTGATTTTGACCTTTGAGGTTCCTTGACTTTAAAAAGTGAATAGAAACTTACCTTTGGATATTTTCTTTGAACCAATGGATGTTTAGAGGCCCATGTGATGTGTACATGGATTGATCCTATCTACCTTCGGGGTCTAGAAACTAGATAAGCATCTTCTTTTCCTTTTCTAATCGAAAGTTTGGTTATTTTTTTCAGAGTGTGGATGTACAAGGGTTTGGGAAGCTATTTATTTGAGTAGTCATAAAATTAAGGTCTGTTGTCTTTAAAATATGTAAGGTCAAAGCTTCCTTGCTCATAACATTTGCACCAAAATTTAATTTAAGTTGAAATTTAGAGAAGTTATAGAAGTGTAGCAGTTCTATTTAGCAGTAAAATTTTTGTTTTTGGTGTGTATTGGTGTGTGTTTTTGTTTCTTTTGTTGGTTAATTTTGATGTTTGTGATACAATTTGGTAGTTTTGGGAATTAGTTGTCCATTTGGAAGTTCACTGTTGGAATTTTATTTTTGAAATTAGGATGGTGCGTATTACCAATTGGGCTGGATTTTGTCGTTTAAGAATGTATGGTACTAGATCTTAAGTCCGATTTGGTTTTGTAATGTTTGGTTAGGTGATAGGGATATCAGTTCAATCGGGCTGGAGTCAAATTGGTTGTTGCAATTAGATGCTGGGGTTCTTATTTGGTAGTTATGCGGTGTTTTAGGTCCCAGTCCAAGTTGGTTAGGGAACTGTCAGGTTCCAAGTTTAAGAGAGATGTTTGCAATTTGGAAAGGACCCACTGTTTGAGAGAGTCCAGTGCGAGTTCTAGTCCAAGTTGGCTGCGTATTTGATGTTTTTGTTTGTGTGTGTGTGTGATTAAGAGGACGGATGGTCCTAGTTGATGTGTGTGTGTTTCCAAGTTGGTTGCTTGGTGAGAGTATGTTCTAATTGGTGCTGTGAATGTCAGCATGTGTGCTTGGAATGGTTAAATTCCAAGTTGGAGAAGTGTGCAGATGAGATGAAATTTGAAGTTGAAGCAATTTGGTGATGTGGAGTTAAGTGAAGAAGTTGTGTAAGGAGATAATGCTAATGAGGAGGTTAATGATATGTGCACATAAGCAATTTGGAAACATGTTTTCCAAGTTGGATGATGTAGCTGTAGTTGTTGATTAGCAAGTAAAAATATTGACAAGTGTTCTGTCAAATGTGGGAGACAATTATATAGCTGTAAACGGTGATTTAATCGCCAATTCGGACTAATAAAAGAAATATTTTTGTCGAATTGGTGTCCTGTGTGGTGTATTACTGTTTGTTTTTAAGAGTGAACAATTGAGGAATTATGGAGTTGAGTCCAAATTGGTTGAGGAGGAGGCAGTGATTAATTTAATGCAGCAATGAAAGTACATGTGGTGAATTTAATTGGAAGTTTAAGGAAGTATGTTAACAAATTGGTTGCATGTGAGTATGTATGAATGGGAGATGTTTTGATGTATGTGAGTTAAGTTAAGCCTGCATTCAAGTTGGAAATTCTGCATGTCAAAGAGTGAATGGCAGTATGCCCAAGTTGGGTACGTATGAGGTCTTTATTTCACAACAGTCCAACTTGGAGTTTATATAAAGTTTGAATGTTGTTTTATTGGAATTTCCTATTGGGTTTGTTTATGAATGTATGCTTGTGGTCAAGTCAATGTGAGTTGCATGAGAAACTTTTAGAGTGGTAATGGAAATTATTTTATGAGAGAATCAAATGAGGAATGGGAGATTAAAAGTATAAATTGTAGTTCCAAGTTGGTCCTTGATTCTCTGTGAGGAGCCAATCAATCAGGATTTTGGAGTGATATGTTGAGCAATGTTGTGTGTGAAGGAGCAATTTGATGTTTAGTTATAGCAATCAGTTGAAAAGAGTACAAATATCAATTTGGTGAAGTTGTGCTGGATACCAAGTGGGAGACAAGATGGTGGCTACCCAACAACCTGTGCAATTGGGAAGATGAAGAGCCTTGGCTGAGCTTGATTGAAAGTGGTTAAGTTGGAGGTGAAGAATGAAGGGAGGCTGTACCAGTGCTTTCCGATTGAGAGTAAAGAGCAAAGGAACCTGCTTAGCTGTCAAGTGAAGATCAAGGAACTATTTGGGGTGATATTGAACCTTGTTGGTTTAAGAGTGAAATGAAATTAAGTAATTGAGTATGCAAACTGTGAGGGATTAACTTAATTCTAATTGGAAGTTTATCATTCTTTGGGTGTTTAATTTCCTAATTAGTTGTCTTTTGTCGTTGTAGAAGTAATCCTATTAGAAAGACCTCCCTAGGAACGGACTTTACTATTGATTTAGAAATTCTCAATTAGGATCTAAATCTTATCTACAAGAAGGTGTTAACAACTTTTTGAAAAGATATCATTCAAAGCATTTGAAGTTGTATAGAAAAAGTTATGAACAAGAATGTAGAGAGAGATATATTGTCTTAAGGTTATGAAAGGTCGAAACTTCTTTACTCATAACTTTTTAGTCACAATTTAGCTTGAATCATGGTTGTCATAATGGACGGACGTCCGGTTCGCCCGTCCGTTAGAGGGCTCGCCCGTCCGATACAGTCAACACAAAGTTGACTTTATGAAAATGGAATAATAGGCCATGTGGATGCCACTGGGATGCCACTGGGATGCCATGTGGATTCTGGAACATGCAGGGCGCGGACGCCATCGTCAGGGCGCGGACGGGATTTAATAAATATACTAAATTAATATGCTTTTTACATATTTCCATTTCATATTCCATATTCCAAGTCACTACAACAGTCCATATTTTTATTTAATGTTAGATCATATCACTGTAACACCCAAATAAATTCCATATCCTAATCAATCCATCATTCCATATTTTTGCAGGGTGTTAAATTACCTCATTATAAGTTTGTAACACCCAAACCACTTCCACGTCCAAATCACTCCACCAATCCACCATTCCATAAATTTTTTGGGTGTTACATTATATTACACTGACACCCAAAGCATTTCCATATTCGAAAGCACTCCACCATTCATATTTCTTTTAATGTTAGATTATATAACTCCTTCAAAATAATTGGCCACCCTAAAATAAATTGGTATGCTTTTCAAAAGCTTTGGTCACCCCATCTCCCCTTTTGGACATAGATTTTTAAAGCACACTTCCATTCCAAGTGACTGCCATTATTTTTTGGGCGAAATCATTCTCTTTCCTATTTTTTTGGCATCATTACCATAAGTCTTTTATTTGAATTCAATGCCACTTGTGTAGGGTGGAATGACTTTTTTTTCCTATTTTATTTTCCGTGATTAGCAAAATTGTTCCATCCCAAGCCGAGGCCATTTCTTTTTCGTTGATCATTCCCATTCCTTTCATTTTTTGCTCCATAGCAAAACTCTTTCATCCCAAGTGAATTCCATTTATTTTTTGTGGTATCCCAACTCTATTTGAACTAAATGGTAATTTTTTGGGGTGTTAGTTGAAATCACTTTGACACACTATTTTTTGTGGGCTTCTCTCTCTCACAAAATTGTTCCAACCCAAGCCCAATCCATTTTGTATTTGTTCCATCATTTCCTTTCCTATTTTTTTTCCATTAATGAACAAAGCTCTTCCCATCCCAACTCTATGCCATTCTTTTCGGTTCGGATCATTCTCTCTCTTTTTTTTCTTCATTCCTAAAACTCTCCCATCCCAACTCATAGTTATTCTTTTCTTTTCGAACATTTTTTTTTGAAAGAAATGGACAATTTTCATGTTCTAACATTCCAAATTTCCAATTTCTATTTTTTTTTTGTTCATTAATTAGGAAGACTATTTTATTCGAACTCATAGTTCTGCTTTATTTGTTCAATATTTCCCTTCCCTATTTTATTTTTCTGATTCACTAAAGTTATTCCATTTGAACTCAAAGCCATTATTCTTATTTTTTTGTTCCATCATTCTCTGTCCTTTTATTTATTTTTTTCATTACTAAAATTATTCCAATCTACTTCAATTTCATTCTTTTTTTTGGTGGATCAATTACTTTCTTTTGGAGGGGGGGCTTCATTAACTTCTAGAATATAGACCTGTTCTTTTAATGCATTGTTTTTTCTATTTGTTCAAAAAAACAAAAAAATAAACATAGACCTACTGAAAAAATACAGTGTATGTATTTTTATACCAAACTACTGCATTCACTTTTTTTGTAGAGGTTTTACCATCAACTCATAGAATTCATAAAAAATAAAAATGCAATGAGAAAGAACAACGATATGACATATTAATATATTATGACATTTTGAGTGGAGAATACATCCGATTTTATATATATTTGAGATGTTTCGCAATTGCCAAGTATGTACACATGGTCCTCTACAAGGATGGTTTACCTTCTATGCCTGAACTATATGGTAAACTACAAAAATTAAAAAAACTAAATACTATGTACGATAACAACAATCTGGCATAGTCCAACAGTGGGGGGCCTTCTTCAATGTGTCTAGAACATCTTGCACTGTCGCCCTTTCACTCACATCATCTTTCATGAGGCTTCTCAATTTGATCCTGAGGTTCACATATTGCTCTGGATTCTTCGTTGTAAAGTATTTGGGGTCCTACCCCTCTTGCCAAATTGCAGCTGCTATCCATCCCACCGCATATGCATCAGCTGCCATGGAGTACAAATGCGTTTTCTGCATGGCCTCAATTGAATTAGCTGAACCTTGCTCTTTGTATACATAAAACAACTCAGGGGCTGCAAACTTTCGCTTTTTCTTTTCCTTCGCTAGGGTCTCCATGTTGAGAAAGCCATACCTTGATGGCTCCTTCTCTACAACTCGACTAGAAAGTCCCCAATCACATATCCCTATGTACACCCTGTACTCTTTCCAATCATCAAAATGGAGCAAAACATTGGATGGAGTTATGTCGTTGTGCATGTACTGTGCATCGTGGCATTTCCCCACAATGACAAGCAAGGAGAGTGCCAAGTTCACTCGGTTTATTCGGTAAGTTGCAACCCATGCAAGCTCTTCTTTTGTCAGTAGCGTACCTTGTTCACGCTCAATATCATCCACATCCACTGATTCGTTCACTTTCGAATTGTACTTGGATAAGAAAGAAATTAGAGATCCTCCATTCCACCATAGGGTATAGCCTTCCATCGTTTTAGGGTGGATGTACGCAATTCGAATGATGCCAGAATGTATCACTGGACACCCTCCCGCCTCATTGATGATTCCTTGGCGCTTCTCCTTCTCATTTGTGGTTTTCAAGCTCTTCCCAGCAAAAAATATCCAACTAGGAATGCTCTCAAGTTTTGTAAGCATCACCTTCCTCACGGTCCCATATGAACCAACCGCACTATTGTCCGGCATGGGGATGACTTTCACTGTACTTTCAAGCCACTTGAATGTTCCACTCACACAATGAGCCGTTATGGCGTCTTCTATTGTCGCTTTCCATGGTGCTTGTTTTTTCTTACGCGATGAAGAAAATTGTTGAGCAAAGTTTTGAATGATTTTCAACTTTGCAACCACCTCTTTATTCTGCGTGTTCCAATCGCTACCATCTTCTTTCTTCCCCGTGTGGTAACACCAATTTGACATTATATTGGTTGTGAAGGCAACCACCTGTTTATCCAGCCAGTCTTGGTGCAACCAATAATCAGAGAAATTGTTGAATTTCTCTGATGATTCAAATTTGGACTCCAGCTCCCTTCGCAGGTCCCTCGTCAGTTTATGGTATCCTTCTTCGTTGTGCGCCACATACTTCCTGGTCAACATAGTTGTACTTCGACAAGTGTAGAACACCACAACTACTGCTCTCCCTTCAACTATGAATTCGTGTGGAGGCATATGGGGATTGGGTGCTTTCTTGCGCTTCTTTTGGCCCGATGAAGAAGGATTCGATGAACTTGAGGCCACTAATGTATTCGTGGATGGAATTACCATCTCACCGACGTCATCCAAATCTATGAACATGGGACGTTTCTTCGCCGATCTACTCCCTTCCCCTATCATAATGAAGAATATTTTATACGATGGGCCTCCGTATCTCTCCCAAGCACGGAAGTTCAAAAAAAATTTAAAAAAACCGGGTCACATATGCGGGCCAAGCCCACCACCCACCAAACTCACTCACATAGGCCGTTAGAACTAGCGTGTGAGGCATAGGGCGCGGACTTGGCAAAAAAATGAGGGTGGGGACTCGCTTTATATAGTCCCCTCCTCACGTCCACGCCCCATCCTCTTGCGTTCTTGCCCCATCTCTTCACGTCCCCGCCCCGTTCCCACACGTCCGCGCCCCAACCGCGATGATGTCCGCGCCCTGGCACGTGGCGTCCACGCCCTCACTTCACGTCCGCGCCCCCACATCAATGGCGTCCACGCCCTGGTTTGACATCCGCGCCCCGGCTCGATGGCGTCCGCGCCCCCACTCGATGGTGTCCACGCCCTGCCTTCACGTCCGCGCCCCCGCATCGATGGCGTCCGCGCCCTGGCGTACCCCACCTCCCGCTATATAAAGCCGTCCCCGCCCCATTCGTCCCCGCCTTGCATACTTTCAGCCTTCCACCTCTTCATTGAGTTGGTTGTGAGCGTTGTGCGGGGTCCTCTTGATTGCCACGTGGGAGATTTTCGATTTTTTCTGCAAAAATGGCTACGCCACCAAGAATGAGCAAGGAGGAACGAGACAAGACCCGACTTCGACCAGGAAATAAACATCATAAGCGACTGCATGTTCTACGTAACCCAGCCAAGCTTGCATTCAAGGGGTGGGAGGACGTGCCTGATCCATGGACCTTTGATGATTGCGCCAATTACATCGAGTGGTGCCACATTGACAAGGTCTTCCTAGAAGAGCGCCACAACTTCCACAGACGCTTCCACAAGGCAAATTTGAAACATTGCCTTGACGAGGAGTTCACGACCCGATGCATTGAGGTGGTCCAAGTGTTGTATGATGTCACGACTGTCCCGCGCAATGAAGTGCATCTTTTCATTGCACGAGGGGTCCATGCAGAGGTGAAGTTGAACAAGAGAGTGGATTGGTCAACTTTGAAGACAATGGGAAAAGATGTCAATATTCCTACCCCAGCAAATGGATTCATTCCAAGGGGGTAAAAAGATACCCGGAAGGTGGTTTAGGGAAAACAACTACACAAGTTCAACCACCAACAACATATGAGACTCCGGACTCATCTGCGGACAGCGACTCTGATGGATCTTGTGTGGTAGTTCTAGTCAGCCATAGAACACAACAACAACATGCTAAAAGGAGAAGGGCTGCGCGTGCAACTGCTGAGGTTTTACCTGAAAATGTTGTGGAGGAACAAGTGCCACCTACGAACGAACCAGTAGTAGGAGTTGTCGATGTTACAACTGCTGCAAACCGAATTCAGAGTTTGCTGTCTGAAGTGAATGACAAGAATGCGGAATTGCGTTCTTTGTATAATGATGTTAACAAATTGAGGGAAAAAATCCAAGAGAAGGACAACATCATCAATCAACAACAACGTGACATGGAGGCACTTCGACACACTCTCTAGGCAGCAACAATGGCCAATGCTGGTCAAGATCCACGAGGGGAAGCACAAGGGCCTTTGAATACTTCTCAAATTCCATTGGAACATGCAGAAGTTGGTGCAACAATGAATACTCAAGATGATTCATTGTCCTTCGGAGAATTACCCACGAATGAAGTTGCAGCAATGCCTGTTGACCAAAGCACCCAACTGACGGACGCGCTTGCAAAGAATTTGAGATTGAAAAATCAATTGCATGCGTTGATGGAGCAGTATTATCAATGGAAGATGGCATGCGTCTTCAGTGTTGACAAGACTAGGCAAATGGTGGAAGAATTCAAAAAAAATGACCACAATTACGGCGCACACAATCAGAAGAGGGTTTTGGGATTGACATCGTGGGCCCTGGTGGATGATCATTTCAACATGGATGAAATGGCGACCATCGACAGTACTGGTCAACCAACAACCATTGATTGGTCCAAGTGGGGAACAGACTTGGTATGGAGCTGGAAACTGAACATCCATTTGTTGGGCAAACAACACCTTTGTACCGAATGGGGTTGGGAAACAGATCCATCTAAAATTGTCGAGGTGTGCCACCACTTGGTTCCACTAAAGGACAACTTCAGCCAAGGACGACGGAATTTCTTTTTCCAATGCTTCAATGGGCATTGGAATGAGGCTGGACAATACTTCCAATTTGGCCCTCATCCTCGTGGATGGTTGTGGGGCGTTGATGGACGTCGCATTACTGATGACTAAGGCATGCGTATCGGGGGAGACATTGACATGCCAGACCCAGCTGAACTTGTACTACTATCAGAGTCAGAGTGGAGAGAAACCTTTCAAGATGAAGGGATGGACTATTTGATGAAACAACATAGCCCAGGAACTCTGCAATGTCTTGAGAGCCTCAAACAATCACAAATATTGAGGGCTATATTAGAGGAAGACGGACCAGCAAGGAGAACCCGATCCGCAGTTCATAGACTTCGTTTGGGCTTAGATGAAGACCTTCCAGTCCGCGCCAGGACACATGACAATGAGGCTGGACCAAGTGGCAATGCAAACAGTCCAATGAACATGGACTGAGTACAGTTTAGAGTGTTTTAGCTAGTGAGCTTAGGTTTTCTTAGAAGACTTACTTTCCTAGCATTATATAGGCTTATATACTTTCCTACTTTGTATTACACTATGCATATGAAATATATATGATTTTGTTTTGAATGGTTTTGCCCAAAGTGACTTCGTTCATTTTTTGCACGTACTCATTTGTCCACTTCATACATATTAAAATTATTTATACCATGAAATTAAATGTCATTGAATTGAAGTACAATTCATTCCCAAACACAAATCAATGAATAAAATTAGAAAACGACCACAAATGTCATTTACTAGGAAAAAACGCTTTTGAAATGTTGTTAATAGAAATATATATATATATATATATATATATATATATATGCAAAGGAAATAAAGAATGATGGAACCCAAAAAAAAAATGGGATGAAAATAGTCAAATAGGTACGTATTTAATTGCAAAATAGGCAAAGGAATGATGGATAAAAGCCAAAAATTGGGAAGGAATGGTATACAAGAAAATGAATGGCATTCGGTTGGGATAGAATAATCTTGCAAATCAAGGCCCAAAAATAAAGAATGGGTTTAGGGAATACAAAAATTAAATGGCCTTGGGTTGAGATGGATCTATTTCGCTAATCAATGATTTACAAAAAAAAATGAATGATTTACAAAAAAAATTAATAGCATTGAAGTGAGATGAAAGAGTTTTAGGAATGAAGCAAAAACAAAAAAAGAAAGAGAATGATGGAACAAAAAAATAATGGCTTTGAGTTGGGGTGGAAGAACTTTGGGAAATAAGCAAAAATAAATTAATGGCTTCGGGAGAACTTCAGGAAATAAGCAAAAATAAAATAAGGGCTTTGAGTTGGGAATTTTGGAATTGGGATCAATGGGATGGGAGAATTTTAAGAAATAAGAAAAAACAAAATAGAGAAGGGAATGATTCAACAAAAAAAAAGATGAACTATGAAATGGGATGGGAGAGTTTTAGGAACAAAATAGAAAAAAGAATTATTCAACCAAAAGAAAAAAAATTAGTATAAGTTGCCATGGGAGAGTTTTAGGAATGAAGCATCTATAGAAAAAGGAGAGGGAATGATCCACCCCAAAAAGAATGGCATAGAGTTGGGATGGGAGAGCTTTCCTAATTCATGGAAAAAATAGGAAAGGGAATGATGAAATAAATAAAAAATGGCATTGACTTAGGATGGAAGAGTTTTAGGAATATAGCCAAAAAAAATAGGATAGGGAATGATTCACCAAAAAGAAAAATGACAATGAGTTGGAATAAAAGAATTTTAGGATTGGAGTAAAAAAATAGAAAAATTTCTCTAATTAATGAAGCAAGAAAAATAGGAAAATAATGATTTTATCGAATACAATACATTTTCAAAATATTGCCTAAACATTTCCAAAACATTTCCAAAATATTTCCTCAAAGTGTTCTAATCATTTCCTAAATCAAAGAATTTAGAGTCTTTGTTTTACACCCTAAAGTATATGTTGGTTCAAAGTAGTTTGAAGTGTTAGAAGAAGTAAGGAGAAACATTATCCACCACAACGATGGGACATGCTCTTCCATGAAGTTTCTTCCAAATCTTAGTCCGTGGAGCTCTTAATTTGGTCTCTTGCTTTCATTGACTTGTCGGAATCCAAAACAAGTTGTTGAGGTTGAAATTAATGGTTCACCCGCTCCAAGAATAGGACGGATTGAAGGATGTTAAGCCCAAGCGCATTTCAAAGTCATGCCTCCTGTGCTGGACGACCACGTCCACGCCCTGGAGTCCGCGCCCTGACTTCAAGTCCACGTCCTAGAGTCCGCGCCATGACTTCAAGTCCACGTCCTAGAGTCCGCGCCATGACTTCAAGTCCGCGTCCTAGAGTCCGCGCCCTGACTTGCAGTCCGCGCCCTGACTTGAAGTCCACGCCCTGACTTGAAGTTCACGCCCTGGAGTCCATGCCCTGACTTAAAGTCCGCGCCCTGACACTGCCCATTTGGTGAAAACATATGTTCAATTTTGCCAACTTCTCTCCCCACAAATATGAAGAATCTAAAACAAGGTGTATCAGCATTTAATGTTTCCCTTTTTCCATGAAAAGGAGTGACACCATCTTCCAAGACTATTAAATAGGAAGAAGGAGGGATCCCATGCCGGAGGTCAATCTACTTTTCATTGCATCCCCAAGTGCGCACCTCCATTTCTGTAGTGGAGTCACACCCTGAAGTCCGCGCCTTGGAGTCCACGCCCTCTAATGACGTCCACGCCCTGGAGTCTGCGCCCTGACTTCTAGTCCACACCCTCACTTGAAGTCCAGGCCTTGGAGTCCACGCCCTCTAATGACGTCCACGCCCTGGAGTCTGCGCCCTGACTTCTAGTCCACACCCTCACTTGAAGTCCAGGCCTTGGAGTCCACGCCCTCACTAGAAGTCCACGCCCTGGAGTCCACGCCCTATGATGACGTCCGCGCCCTAAGTAGCGCCAGCGCGGTGAAGTTGCAGCCTCCAACTTCTTGAATTATCGTGGGCAAGGTTTTCAAGAGTACAGCATTAGGGTTTAGAGTTTAGGGTTTGAGTTAATGGCTTAGGGTAGACAAAATAACAAATCGATGTAGCAATTACCTTTAGAAAAGAACCTTTCTCATGCATCGAAATCAATTTAACTTGTAAGTTCATGTGAAAATGAATTTCTTGTAGTAATGATTCATAATTGCGGATTGGCATTCAGAATCACTCTATTTCAATTTCACTTGTATGTTTAATTAAGAAAGAGTCCCTTGTGCCAAGTATTAAAAAAAAGAATCCCTTTACGTTTAGAACAAAATATAACTTGTAATTTCTCGTTTCCCAAATAAATTTATTGTAGTTAATATGCCTAAAATTGAATCCTTAATTATGAATAATGGATTTGAAAAAATAAAACCTATGGGTTCATTAATAAAATTCAATCTATCAATTACTTTTGAGAATTGGCTCCCTTCCATGTGAATCTAAGTAAACAAAACTTTGAAGTTCTTAAAAAAACAACTTGTAACAAGCATGAAGTATCTACAAAAATGAATCTCTTTACGTGAATCCAAAATAATGTAAGCTCTAAGTTCTCATTCAGAAACAATCTCTATTAGTGAAATTGTTCAAGAATGAATCCCTTTTTAAGAATAACGAATTCAAAAGAATGAAACGTACAGATTACATTAAAAAACAACCCTCGTACGAAGCATTTTCAAATATTAGTCCCTTCACGTGAATCCAAAAAAATGGAAGATCTAAGTTTCAATTCAAAAACAATCCCTTCTAGCTATTTTTTTAGAAATGGGTTAAATTTTTGTATGGAAGATTTAATGCAAAGTATCCATTGTCATTCTTGATTTTCTAATGCATGTGATGGCCTTTAACTTCATTTTTTTTATTATCTATTTTTTTATGACATGTGAAGAGAATGGAAAGGTATTGTAAAATTTTTTTTTATCATTGAGTTGGAATGGAGTTGGGATGGAGTGAGTGAGTGAACCTAAATCTAAACCCTCAACCCTACCCCTTAAATAGTTAAATTTGGCTTTGAGGTGATTGCTAGACTAACTTCATATTTTTTTGATGTTCTATTTTTTTATGACATGTGAAGAGAAAAAAATGGCATTGAGACATTGAGTTAAATGGAAGAGTTTTTCTTGTGAAGAAAAAAAGAAAAAAAGATGCTTTTGCCCCCTAATTAAATGTCCCATATACCATACATGGAACGGAAAGGAATGTCAATCCATTGGAGTGTAAGTGCATTTTAAATGTTGTTAATCAAAGCAAACAAATGTGAAAAAATTATGAAACAAATCTTGTTTTTCATTACCTATTTTTTATATGAGAAATGGGAAATGAATGCAAAGACTCCAATTTGGTACCATAAAAAAATTTATGTTTGAGTTGGGATGCAAGAGTTTGGTATTAGTGAAGCAAAAGAGATAAGAAAGGGAATGATTCAACAAATAAAGAATGGCAATGAATTAAGATGGTAGATTTTTTGGAATGAAGCAAAGAAAAAAAATAGAAAAGGGAATGACAAAACCAAAAAAAATTGGCATGGAGTTGGAATAAAAGAGTTTTAGAAATTAATGAAGAAAAAAAAATAGGAAAACAAAAAAAATAGGGAAGCAAATGATTCAACATATAAATATTGGCATGGAGTTGGAATACAAGAGTTTTAGGAATTTATGAAGCCCCAAAAAATAGGAAAGGGAATGGTGGAATCAAAAACAAATGGCATTGACTTGAAATGGAAGTGTTTAAGACTTTAAGGAGTTGATGAATCCAAAAAAAATGGCATGGAGATGGGATGCAAGAGTTTTAGGAATGAAGCAGAAACCAAAAAAAAGAGGAAAGAGAATGATGGAACAAAAAAATGATGGCTTTGTCTTTGGGTGGGAGAACTTTAGGAAATCAGCAAAAATAAAATAGGAAAGGAGATGATTCAAGCCCAAATAAAAGAACTATAAATTGGGATGGGAGAGTTTCAAGAATAATCCAAAAAATTGGGAAAGGAATGATAGAACCAAAACAGAACATTTGGCTTTGAGTTGGGATGGAAGAGTTTTAGAAATGAAGCCCGAAAAAAAAGGAAAGGGAATGAATTTAGGGAAAAAAAAGGAACTATGAATTGGGATGGGAGAGTTTTAGGAACAAAATAGAAAAAAGAATTATTCAACCAAAAGAAAAAAAATTAGTATAAGTTGCCATGGGAGAGTTTTAGGAATGAAGCATCTATAGAAAAAGGAGAGGGAATGATCCACCCCAAAAAGAATGGCATAGAGTTGGGATGGGAGAGCTTTCCTAATTCATGGAAAAAATAGGAAAGGGAATGATGAAATAAATAAAAAATGGCATTGACTTAGGATGGAAGAGTTTTAGGAATATAGCCAAAAAAAATAGGATAGGGAATGATTCACCAAAAAGAAAAATGACAATGAGTTGGAATAAAAGAATTTTAGGATTGGAGTAAAAAAATAGAAAAATTTCTCTAATTAATGAAGCAAGAAAAATAGGAAAATAATGATTTTATCGAATACAATACATTTTCAAAATATTGCCTAAACATTTCCAAAACATTTCCAAAATATTTCCTCAAAGTGTTCTAACCATTTCCAAAATCAAAGAATTTAGAGTCTTTGTTTTATACCCTAAAGTATATGTTGGTTCAAAGTAGTTTGAAGTGTTAGAAGAAGTAAGGAGAAACATTATCCACCACAACGATGGGACATGCTCTTCCATGAAGTTTCTTCCAAATCTTAGTCCGTGGAGCTCTTAATTTGGTCTCTTGCTTTCATTGACTTGTCGGAATCCAAAACAAGTTGTTGAGGTTGAAATTAATGGTTCACCCGCTCCAAGAATAGGACGGATTGAAGGATGTTAAGCCCAAGCGCATTTCAAAGTCATGCCTCCTGTGCTGGACGACCACGTTGCCGTGTAGAGAGGAGCACGTCTAGAGAACATACGAGGTGTCTGGCTGCAGGTTGATGAGCGATGGAAGGAAAGTGACAAAATTGAATCTTCTCTTCTATCTGTTGTTGAATCTTCAGTTGCCCTACCTGTATTGGCTCTACAAGGTCAGGGTTCTATGGGTGGGTAATAAGAAACCACGATCCTCGGACAGGTAGATTGGGACGGCCAGACCACGAGCTGAAACCGTCCGGGGCTGGGCTCCTGAACTTCAAACCCACGGTGACTAGGAAGCGCCTTTCACTAGTGAAAACAACATATAAAATCGTCCATGTGGGCCATTAACCCCACTTCGCCGCCATAAACACAAAATGGAGCCAATACTGTCATTAAGACTACATGGCCCACAACAGATGTACAATACAGAATTGAAATAACAACGAGCCTCCAAATCCGGCTGGGAATAACAAAAAAAACCCAAAAAAAACATCAACTCTACCGAACCACAAGCCACATCACACAAGAATACCTCATAGGTATCTCTATCTTCAAGTCTTGTATCCTTCTCCACCCAAACTTCAAGAAACTTGAAGTAGTTTCAAAAGAAACTCTTTTAAAGTGAGCTGCTGCCTTCAAACTCGTGTTTAGGAAGTTCTACAAGTCCAATTCCTAAGTACTATAGCATTTTAGAAAGCTAAAAATATAAATTAACTACCCTATAAATTTCAATGGAATTGAAACTACTGTCTAAGAGTTATAGAGGAACAAAATTGGTGTTCTCTTCCTCCTTTACATCTAAACACCGTCTTTTTGAATGTCAATAACTTCTAGTATAGGACTTCAAATAGCATGTGTGAGAGCAATTCAGAAAGCTCTCTTCACCATCTACAACACCTAAAAATTTCACTACAATCAAAACTACTGTCCCAATGTTGTGAACCAAGAGGTCACGACTTCCCCAATGAAGAAGGTAAGAACTACCCGAAACTTCAACACTCCATAACTCCTTGCTCAAAACTTCAAATCATAAGTATGATACTTTTTTAGAAAGCTATCAGTAAGATCTATGCACTCCTTAAGTTTCAAGTCAAGTTAAGTTGTAGTACAAAAGTTATGGTTGGTCGAAACCTCTGCCCACTCAATGGAAGGCCTTGGGTCTTCACAACTTCGCCTCTTAATAACTTTTGACTCACAATACCAAATCAAGCAAGAAAGGTATCAAAAGAAGCGCAATTTCACAAAGAGTAAACCTTCCAAATTTCATTATCAAAATCCTTATACAACAAGAACTGTCTCCGATCAAAGTTTCGGCTTCCAACTCCTACACTCCAACAACCACACACACACACACAGCATCCCCTTTTCCAAGGTGAGAGGTGGGGCACTTCAGCCCATACCTCTACCTTGCCCCCACCTAAGATTCCTAACCACTTCCCCCATTCACACTCATTCCAAACCTCAAACCCTTTAACTATACTTCCACTACTAATTTCTCCTTCACTAAAAACCATACCTTATAATTTTCTTGAAGAAAATTTAAAATAAAATTAGGAAACTAACATCTAGCAAACATCTAGTGAAGGTAAAAAACTAGAGTCTCAATCAAAGCTTCACTCCATCTGTAGAAAATCGAGGATGCGTTTGATGGTGGCAGCAACATAACTTGAACGCTCAGCCTTTGTAAGTGGGTTGACTGGTCCTTCCAACCAACGTCGGTGTCCAGGACTACCCTCTACTGGTCGAGCGTATTGGTCCTTATTTGTTCCTTCATAGGTCGCCTCAAATGTCACATCACGAGTACCCGGCTCAACGCATCCAGTTTGAAGTAAGATTACTAAAGCACGAGCATTAGCATCGAGATTACCGTGCCATCGCCGCTCCACGCAAGGTTGCTTTAGCGGTTGAGAAGGTTCAGCTTCATCTCGAGGATGCCCAAGTGGCAAAGTAAGATCTCGATGCAAAAGTGGTTGGTCCGGCAGTTGTGACAATGACAGTTCAAATTCAGCTTCCGGTTGAGGCTCTTCATCTTGAGACTCAGAAAAAACCCTCCAGTTCAACATTCTAAAAGTATAGTAGAAAACTAGAAATCATCAATAAATTTCAATGAAGCTCTAAGGCAAACTGTTCACTTATAAGGATGTCTTGCTCTTCACTGAGACAGCGTCACCTTCAAGCTTCTTCGTAAAGTAGCGTCACCTTGAAACTACACAATAAAATATATAACAATATATTTTTATACTATATATAGATTTACAGCAGGACAATGTCCACGCCCTGGAGTCCGCGCCCTGACTTTAACTCCAAGCCATGGAGTCTGTGATTTAGCTGCACTCTTTCAAGTTCCGCCTCTGTGAATTGTCCGCTTAGGAGTCTGCACCCTGCGTCCGCGCCCTGACACAGCCCATTCAGCGAAAACATATGTTTAACTTTGCCAACTTCTCTCCCCACAAATATGAGGAATCCAAAACAAGGTGTGTCAGCATTTAATGTTTCCCTTTTTCCATGAAAAGGAGGGACACCATCTTCCAAGACCATTAAATAGGAAGAAGGAGGGATCCCATGCCGGAGGTCAACCTACTTTTCAGTGCATCCCCATGTGCGCACCCCATTTTTGTTATGGTGTCACTCCTTGGAGTCTGCGCCCTGAAGTTCACGCCCTAGAGTCCGCGCCCTGTTCTGAAGTCCGCGCCCTGGAGTCTGCGCCCTGTTCTGGAGTCCGCGCCCTAAAGTCCACGCCCTGAAGTCCGCGCCCTACCTTCCTGTACCCGCCCTGATGCCAAGAATTCAGGTGTGCGTTGTGAACGTCCTTCACAAATTCTCAGAGTGTGCATCCACGCCCTGTTGGCACGCACAACGATGAAGTCCATGCCCCTGCATTCCCTAAGTATATATAGAAAAGGAAGACCGAGCATTCCCCACATTTGTCACCTGGCCTCTATCTCTTGGACTTCAATTCATTTTGAGCTCCTTGTGAGTCTACTTGGATGGCAGATGGCCCTAGTTTGCTGTTGAGGTGATGTTAAAATCAGTTCAAGCAGTGGATTAGCGCTAACTGTTGTTACTGATACTTTGTTCGATATATCTTTGGTCTTTTTAACTTCAATACAAAGGAGGAGGAAGACATTTGGAATTATTTGTGAACGGCTGAACGCAATGGCAAGTCAAAGGAAGCAGACCAAGGAATGGGAACTGTGGCTAAACTTTGCGGAGAATGGGACGAAGGTGACTTGTGTTTTTTGTGCTGGGACCTTCAGTTACAAATGTGAATGTGCTTTTGCACATTTCGGATATGGCTCAAAATCGGAGAGGTCAATTTGTCGAAGTATGCCTCGTGCAGTGTACCATAGATTTTCCAATTGTGCAGGTTTTGTCCCGCTACGAATGGATCCTGGGGACATGTATGAAGGAGAACCAATTCAAAATGCGCCATCTAGAACAACTCCACTTGCAAGTTCAAGTGAAGCCACAGAAAATGAGGTGACGGGTGGGGTCAATGGTGGGAGAGCGGAAGAAGGGGCAAACATTTCAGAAGGAAATGAAACCCTACAAACGTCCAATAGCCTTACTGCATCAAATTCTACGAGATCTGGATCATTACGTCAGCAGCGCATGGTGGACGCATTCAACATTGTAAAGAGGAAGGAGTTGGATGAGAAGTGGGCAAGTTATTTCTATGAAGTGAATGTGCCATTTAATGTGGCAAGGCATCCAGACTTCTTCGAGGCTGTGAGGGCAACTTCATTGGCGAGGTTTGAATATAGTCCACCTTCTTACCATCAGTTCAGGACTAATTTAATTGAACCGAGGAGGTTGCAAATTGAGAAGTAGATTGAGGAGAAGGTTGGTTTTGCTGTGAAGCACTACGGGGTGACGATATGCAGCGATGGTTGGGATGATGTCAATCGGAGGCCTCTCATGAATGTGATGATGTCATGCCCCGCAGGTGATGTATTTTTGGGGTCGATTGATACTACCTCACAAAAGAAAACCATGTGCTATATAGTGGACCAAATGAAAGTGTACATTGAGAAGGTGGGTTCCAAATATGTGACACAAGTGTGCACAGATAATGCAGCAAACATGCTTGGGGCATTGCAAAACATCACTCGAACATACCTGCACATTTTTGTGCAAGGCTGCATGGCACATGTATTGGATCTCATGTTGGAAGATTGGGCCAAAATACAGGAATTTGCCGATTTGATTGTTAGGGCAAAAAGATTGTGCCAATACATTCGAAACCATCATGCGACCATGTCGGTTTCCCGTGAGTTGAGTCCGAATCTGCAACTCGTAGTGCCTACTGAAACCCGCTTTGCTTGTAATTTCCTCATGTTGCAACGCCTGGTGAGACTTAGAGCAGTCTTGGAGCGGTTGAATAACCACTCACGTGTTCTAAATTACTTTGATACCTTACGGAACGAACAAAATGGCCCGCAGTCAGCTACCACTGCACGTAATGTCAGAAACACCATTCAAGATGTGGCCTTCTGGCAACGATGTGTGAATTACGTGTACATGACTGAAGACGTATTGAAGGCTTTGCGTGTGTTTGATGGACGAGAACCAGCCATGGGTCGGGCGTGGCTCATAATGCACAATTTGCGAGGGCACGTGTATTCTTTAAGAGAACCACCTTTCAGCTTACGTGATGACATAGCGGTCACTTTGGAAGAATCTTTCAATGAAAGGTGGGAGATGGCTTTTGAAGATACACACTACGCTGCGACCCTTTTGAATCCATACCTCTTGGATAATGTGGCGTTGTCGTGCTGGAAATGTTCACATTATATAAAAAATGTATATGCATATGATTTAGATAGATTTAAATGTTTATAAGATTATAAAGAAGATGACGTCAGTTGAGGTGAATTCAAGGTGACGCCTTCTCTCTCCGACTATATAGAGAAGGATTCACTTGAAAGGTTCATCTCATTTGATATTTTTCTTCTTCGTGTTTATTTTAGATTGTATCATGTCGAACTGGAGGGTTTTTTCTGAGTCTTAAGATGAAGGATCTCAACCGGAGCGTGAGTTTGCAATCCTCAAATTCTTGCAGATGGAGTGATATTTTGATTGGAACTCTAAGTTTTTTACCTCTATTAGATGTGTATTGGATTTTAGTTCTTCATTCCATATTTGGAATGAATTTCTATTATAGTCTTATGTTTGTGGAATAGTATGAGGGAAATATTCTAATAGTTTGCCTTCTAAGTAAACTTGAAGAGAATTTCCTTTAAAGATAAAGATAAAGAGACAGTTGTAGAGAGAGAAATAGAAGCTTTGGGAGTGAGTTAGGGGCTAACCCCACTTGTTTGGGGATTAGAATGAAGATAGAAGGAAGCTAGAGTGAAGATAAAGGGAAGTTAGAGTGAAGATAGAGTGAAGAAAAAGGGGGGGTACTTTTCTTTTTCTCTCCCATTGGGATTTAAAGAAGGCTCTGAATGTTGGGAGGCTTATGGTTTTTTTGGTTTGGAAGGAGTTTTTCAATGAAATTTAGAGAAGTTATGTATCATGGTATGTAGTTTCAAAAAAGATCTCACTTTCTTGATTTGAAGTTGTAAATCAAAAGTTGTGCTAGTTTGAGTGGAGGGGAATTTGTTGCCTTTGAAATTACGAGGCAGAGATTTTGACCAGCCATAAAAGACGGACAGGTTCTTGGTTTGCAATGAAAATTAGAGGGTGTTTAGGAAATTGTGTTAGCTTTCTATAAAGCTATCATTAGTTTTATTTGAAGCATGTATGAGTGAGTTATGAGTGTGAGAGTGAAAGATGGTCTGCTGCCTTTTTTTTCTCAAGACCAAAACTTTGGATGGACGTAGAAGTTGGACAGAGTCTTAGAATTGTTTGAAAATTGGAGAAGAGGTAGAAGTTTGTATTAGCTTTCCGAAAAGCTATCACTCATTTGATTTGGAGTTGTGAAGCAACGGTGGCACTTACCCAAAAGTTCAGCTTGGAGTTTGGAGGAGTGTTGGAGTCTGGAAGAGTATTGAAGACTTGTGTATGTGTGTGTGTGTGGCTTGTGGCTTTGTAAACTTTGTTGTTGCGGGCGGCTTGGGTAACACCAACGCTAGCCTCATTTTGTGTTGTGGGTGACGAAGTGGGGTTAATGGCCCACATGGTCGAAACTTGCTTGTTCTCACGGTGAAAGCTTGTTTCTTAAAGCTGGTCACCGGGAGTTTGAAAGTTTAGGAGCCCATCATTCGGACGGTTCAGCTCGTGATCTGGCCATCCCGTTTTACCCGTCCGAAGACTTGTTTCTTATTACACTACCCTTACCTTGGCCCATATAGAGCCAGCCATACAGGATAGGCCAACGGGGACCAGTTTGAAGACGAAGTAGAAGATTCGACGCGACAACAATTTTCTTATTTCCTAGACCATTTCTGGTTGCAGCCAAAATCCACGTGACTTCCCGAGGCAAACCGCTCTCTACACGACAGCGCTCAGGGTGGATGGAATTGCCCTACGTGCATTGTACAAAGTCATTCGTAAGATGGCAGATTCAGTGGGTGTGGATTTCGATGATGTGCTGGCGGAATTAACACAATTTGAGGAGGGTACTGGACCGTACAGTGCAGCTGAGACACCCAACATCCGTGTGACACAAATGCTTCCCCACCAATGGTGGCACAGGGTTGGAGATCGGGCTCTTTCTAAAATTGCCGTGCGTCTTTTATCCCTCACATGTTCCGCAAGCTCTTGTGAAAGGAATTGGAGTAACTATTCATTTGTTCACAATAAGGTCCGAAATTGATTAGCCTCCGAAAAGGCAGAGTCATTGGTATATATTTATACCAATAGCCGTGTACTTCAGCAGCGACCAGGAGCCGATCCAGTTCGTTGGTATGATGCAAATATATACTCGGAGGATTCCGATCCAGATGCCCTTGGTCCAATCCAGGTGAATGAATGCAATCGGGAATTCGACGCAATGCAAGCAGAGGAAGAAGAAGAGGTTGATGGAGAAGCCAATCTAAACCCTCAAGAGTATCTGACAAACCTAGATCTTTGGAGGCGAGGAGCCGATCACCTCGAGGAAGCGAGGAACTACTATGGAGATGATGACGATGGAGAGGAGGAACTCCTTCATGGTCGTTGGGGTCCTTGGGGGCCACCCATTCCACCCAATCCACGTCGCCATCCTTCACCTCCACTTCCTCAAAATGAAGGGAATGTTGAAGTCCAAGCTTTGTCGTCTTCTTTAGAGACCGACAATCCAAATGACGATAACGTCGATGATGGTATTTCCTATAACAACAACGACGATGATGACAACCTCCCTCCAAGAAATGGCAGTGGAAATGGAAATGGTGGTGGAAATGAAGATGGCGACGGAAACAGGGGGAGGAATGCAAATCCAAATCGTGGAGGATCTTCTCACAATCAAGATGGCAATACACGGCTTATAGGAGTGAGGTCATCAACTCGTAACATTAGAACTATTCAAGGACACCATGACAGAAACGTTAGAAATGCAAGAGTGGCACGCCCTATTGCAAGAAATCAACCGGATGGTAATGTGAGAAGGCCTTTTGATCCAGAGCGTGTGGACCCTAATGATGTTTTTGCATTTGTGGACCTTGTAGAAGACCTTGCCCGTGTACCTGCTCCAATTGCGGGCTATCCTACTATTTCAGAGCAAGGTACACAAACGCCACATTCCATAGACCCATCTTCAATAACAACTTCCAATGCCATCCGAAGACCTTCTCAAGAAGGGTTAGGCTCAGTGGGGAATGTTCATTTGACTCCTCAAAGCGTTTCACGTGGTACTACTGGGGGTAGACCACATTTAGCTCCTCGGCCCCCCGTTCGTCATGAAGTAAGGCAATATCAATAAGGCCGTGGAAGGGCTAGAGGCCGTGGGGGGACTGGAGGGACTGGAGGCCGTGGAGGGACTAGAGGCCGTGGACAAACAGAAGGTCAACAAATTGGAGAAGCATCATCATCAAGGCCTACTAATCGTCCACTTCTCGGAATTGGGGCAAGAGATCCAAATAGGGTGGTAGAACCGTTCCTAAGTACATACGTACCAGGACCTAGTGGGTCAACCCCGGCATTTGTTGTTCCAACAATTACAATTCCAGGTGGGCCCACTATAAATTCAGATGCAGAAGATCCCCATGCACAACGACATAAGAGGTTGAAGCGCAAACGTAGTCAAGGTCAAACTACTATAGAACTTCGAAATGAAAACTCGGAAGTTGAAGGACATTGGACCACAGACAGTGGTGAAGTAAAAGATGAATATGATAGCAACGAAGATGCCCATGACGAGGCACCTGAGGATGATGATGTTGTCATTTGAGATGCTAATGCAGCGGATCCAGGTGCCCAAAAAGTTCGTAGGTCAAGTCGTTTGAATAATTGAGGTTATAGAGTTGCATCGATGGTAGATCTCGGGTCTTTAAGAGTTGAAGAGAATTGTAGCAATTGGAAAAAAGATGGACGAGAAGCCAAAGGATTGTCTTAGATAACCTATGAGAAAGTGGGCGTATTTTGGAAGTATAGATTCATTGTATTGTTATTGTACTTTGCAATGCATGAATTTTATAAACATTTTTGGTTATCACAAACATTGCAGCCTACTATTATTTTTTTGCATTTTTGTATTTGACGTGCATGTTGGAAACATTGGTGAGTGCAATCATGTAAAATATATTGTAGTTACTGGTTCTTTTAAATGCAGTGGGGTCATTACCTTGTTCAAAAGAAAATATGTATATATATATTACATATATTGTAGAACACATAAATAAAATCCACCATTACCTGATTACCCGTCCGCGCCCTGTCTATGACATTGAGGTCTGCGCCCTCACACTCACGGTGAAGTCCGCTGTCGTGTTGTAAATAGGTGTGGTGTTTAAAAATTACGAAAAGAACTCTTTAAAACGTCAATGGAGTATAAGGATTGAGTTAGAAAAGGTGGGGTCATGGAGAAATCCACGGTTTGGATTTTGTACTGCATCTTGTCGCTTAGCTCAGGGGAAGTAGGAGGCTGGCTGGCTGGTTATTTCCTGCTTTCACTAGCGGTGCCAAGTTGCCGCTGCTCAGATTGATTCAACGGGCCCGATGGTATTCGAACCCGGAACCAGTCGACAACTAACGGGGACTTCAACAACCAGCCAAGTCCGCAACTTGGCGTTGATTGTTAGCCCCACAACGGTTTTATACCGTTGATGATTGCATCGTGTGGTATTAGATGAACGAAGCAGTGTACCTTGATTCATTTCTACATAGGTTTTCTTTTGAGACAAAAACATATACCTATAAATATTTGACTTGGGATTGGTTAATTGGAATTAGCTTCTCAATGAAGCTATTAGTTTTGTATAAAGGGAATGGATTACATTCCTTGGTTTAGAAGAACTTGTTTAGGCTTTGATTTTGGATTCAATTATTTGTAGTGATGGATTCGCAGAATCTTGAGGATTGGGAGCTACCATTATCTCAACCGCTGTTTGATCCTGATTTGCCTTCTACTTCAAGACGTCGTGTACGCGATGAAGTTGAGCCTTCTGAGCGTTGTGTTCAACCGCGAACAGATCCAGACCCAAGTACTTTTCAATTTGCAGCTGCAAGTATTCAACTTGATACCAGGGCCTTGGTTATTGTTTTGGAGGCTGAATCTACGCTTTCTGGAGATCATCAAATGATATTTGAAGGACATTTTGAGAATAACGCTGAAAGGCAGATGATTAGTCGCATTTCAAGTGAAGTTGGGCATCGCCTTTGGCTTCAAGGGCAACTCAGTCATTTGAGTAGTCAATGGAGGGCTAGTTTCATTTCCGAAGTAGTTCTTCAAATCCTTGAGTTTTTACATGTTTAGTCATTTATTTCCTCTTAAAATACCTTTAAGAGCGGTTGATTTGTATTCCAATGTTTTTTTATGTTGAGTTTAGAGGAACCTTAACTTGTTCTAAAGTTCCTACAATAAGTTGTGAGAAGGGTTTTTTTCCTACTTGGTTTTTCCCTTCTGGTTGAATTTCTAAACTTTTAGTAAATGAATAGAAGATGTAGTGGAGATAAGAGGGAGTAGTACCTCAACCAATGGGCTTCTAGATGCCTTATGGGTCAAGTCATGGGCTGATGTGGTCCTTAGGAGAGGAGATAAGGAAGGAAGGAGCTTCCTCCTCCGCTTTTTTTTTTTTTGTTGTTGTGTGTTGTTATGGAAAAAAGAAAAAAGTTTTTTTTGCATACTGTGATTTCGAGCGACTATGGCTTTGTGTAGGAGACGAATTTTGATTTGAGATTTGGCAGAGTTGCACATCTTGTTCTTGCGCTTCTTTTGGCACTAGTTTCACTTGATTTGGAGTTGTTATGAGAAAGTTATGAGTAAAAGAGTGAGGGAAGGTCTGCTGCTATCCGATTAGAGAAGTGGAGACTTCGAGCCTCTCCTGCAGACTCAATATTTCTTGTATTCAAGTGAAATTTAAAGTAAGTGTAGGTCTTATTGTTAGCTTTTCAAAAAGCTATCACACTTGTAAATTGAGTTTGTGAAACAAAAGTTATAGACGGAAATGTGAAGGAGTGATAGGAAGAAGGAGATGAAGTTAGAGACTGCTTCTACAAACTTTAGCTTTGAATTTGGAGTGTCATAGAACTTAGGTAGGGTGGAATTTGGACTTGAAAATTTGGTGTAGAGTTTTAAGGCAAGTTAGGATTCCAACCTTTTAAGTTTCAAGAGTTTTAGAGTATTATTGAACATTTTGTGGCCGAAACTAGCACATGCACATTCAGTTGCCAAGCAAATTTGAAGTGCCTAAGTTTGGAGTGCTATAGAAGGAGGAGTATTTGGAATTTTGAGTTCAGTTTTGGAGGAGATCTTTATGATACTTTAAGCTTTTCAAAGACTCAAATATCAAGCAATTTGGAGCGTTTTTGAGCATTTTATGTCTCACAAGGTGTATGCATGTTCGGTTGCCAAGGGATTTTGGAGCACCAACTTTGAAAGACTAAAACTTATGACTTGTAAGTTCGATTCTGTTGAAATTTGGAGGAAGAGTAGATGGTGTTGTTAGCTTTTCAAAAACTTATAACACACTTCATTTGAGATTATGATGTGTTTGGAGCATCTATTTTAGTGTTGCTGCTTTCTTTAAGAGGTTTCACTAGAAGAAAAAAGGGGGTTCTGCGACTACGCTACGCAACTGGTTTTTCAGTTGCATCGGACATTTGCGATTGGATTGCAACTAGTGATAATTTGGAATTTTGTAGTCGCAGTGGACACTCTAGAATCTAGGAAACGTTTGTAGCAATACACCTTGTCTGTGACTCATTTGCAACTTGTTTGCAACTTGTAAATTTGTAGATTATTAAAACACTAGTCTTGATGATTTGTAGATTTCAAAATTCCAAATCTACCTTTTTCTAGATTTTAGGATTTTAAATCTACTTTTTTTTCTAGATTTCTAAATTTCAGATCTACTTTTTTCAAGATTTTAGAATTTCAAATCTACCTTTTTCTAGATTTCAGAACTTTTGAACTACCTTCTTCCTAGATTTCAAAAATTCAAAAATTGGTATTTAATAGATTTCATTAGTTTAGGAAACTTTACAATCTTATAGATTTTAAAATTTCTTAATTTTCAATTTTTTAAAAATTTCTATTGGTTGTAGAATTTTGTATTCTATAGAATTCTAAATATTGTAGAAATCTACAAACTATAGAAATCTTAGAATTCTACCAACACAATTCATTGCATAAGACAACAATAGCTTACAAGTCTTATATGTCCAACTTTAAGGTACTCTTGACAATAGATATGGGACAACTGAGATACTAAAAAATGACTAAGAAGCAACTAAGATATTGAAAAACAACTAAGAAACAACTAATGTATGACTTAACAATGACTAGGAAGCAACTAAGACTAATGTATGACTTAAAAGTGACTAGGAAACAACTAGTTTTACTACTACAAAACTCAATTTTTAGTAGATAAGTGAAACAAATCTATATAGTCAAATCAACAAAATAGCTAAATTTTCTAAGAGTGTAAAATGACTAAAAACCAAATGGGCAATTTCATTAAAATGGAGACATTCCATTATTTGGCACTTTTAACAGTTTAGACTGTGCAATCTGAAATCTATATCCATCCTAGATTTCTAAAATCTATAAAAGTCCTAGATATCTAAAATCTAGATTTTTACTAATTTTTTAAAATCCCGTAGTCTAAAATCTCTATGAATCCTAGATTTTTGAAATCTATAAATGTTCTAGATGTACATAATCTATATTAGTCTTAGATGTCATTTTGCAATTGAAACCCCGTAGATTGAAAAATTGCATAGAGAAATATAGAATGCTACCATTTTAATGAAATTTGCCATACAACTAAAGTACAACTAGAAAGCAACTAGGAAACAACTAGAAAATGACTAAGAAATAACTTTGGTCATTTTATAGTTGCAATTTTTCTCTAGTTGTTTCCTAGTCATTTTTACAACTATAGATTGACTGCTTTGCGATAAAAACAATAATATAAAACAATTAAATTAAATTTGGTGCAAATAGAGAGGATTTCAGTCGCAAGATAGTTGCATAGGACACTAGTCGCAGAACGGCCGGTTGTGGCGGACACGTTTTTCTTCTAGTGTTTCAAGGCTTGCGGTTTTGATTCCTACTTCATTTAGAACCACACAAACACTTGTATTAATATTTATATGGTGTATATACGGTCTACTATATACGTATTCTACATATTTATATACACATATTTATATGTATATACGTACACAAATTTTATGTGTATTTTATACTTGTATTGTACGACTATACGTACATGACTTTATACATATTGTATATTTGGTATAAAAACGTTTGTATTTGAATACAAGTATTTCTACCTATACTTGTATACATACTCTTGCGTATTCAAGTTATTCTTTTACCTTGATGGTTCATCCATTTATTTACAGACAGCTTTAGTTCCCTCCACTTGAAGTATTATCTTCTATTGTATTCTCTTAGTTTGGTGTTATAAATCAAAGACCTGACTTTGTTTTCACTTGCTCCCAAACCTAATCACTTCTAGTTGCAGCAAAAAACCCTGTGTTTCCCCTAAGCAAACTCTTATTACCCGACACCACGCCCTCACACTTACGGTGAAGTCCGCGCCCTCACACTCACGGTGAAGTCTGCGCCCTAAGTGTATGAGTCCGCGCCCTCACGCTGAAGTCCGCGACTTGACAGCACAAGTCCACGCCCTGACGCTGAAGTCCGCGCCCTGACAACACAAGTCCGCGCCCTGACTCTGAAGTCCACGCCCTGATGTTCACGTTGAAGTCCGCGCCCTGACTGCACAAGTCCGCGCCCTGACGCTCACGTTGAAATCCGCGCCCTGACTTCACGAGTCCACGCCCTGACGGTGGCACGGTGACGTCCGCGCCCTGGATTCGCTATTTGAGGTGACGTGTCATTCAAAAAAATTCCACAACTTTGAAAAATTAAAGCCGTCCAATTGGTCCGGATCGTCCGTCCGTCCGGTCTAGTTTGCCCGTCCGTTCGAGATGTCCGACGACCCTAACTCGCCCGTTATGACAACCCTGGCTTGAATTGAAGTTTGAAGAAAATATTAGAACTTTAATTTAGTTTTCCAAAATGCTAAGACACTTAGCATTTGGAGCTTTGAATCACCTAAGACATTAAATTGAAAGTAGCAATTAGAGTAGAATTCGGTTTTGAATTCATTTTTTTAGAATTTTGAAGACTTCAAAGTATAAAAGAGTAGAAGACTTAAAGATTTGAAAATTTGAAGACTTAAAGATTTGAAGATTTGAAGATTTGAAGATTTGAAGACATGAAGACTTAAAGACTCGTTTGTTGTAGCTTGTAGTTTGTTAATCCTAGCTAGTTTTGGAGGCTCGTTGTCATTTCTTTGTTATTTATAGCCAGTTTAGGAGGCTTGTTTTTTTTCATTTCTATACTGTAAACTAGTTGTGAGCTCTGTGGTATTCTCATGATGAAGCTTGCTTGTTGGTCATCGAAGGTTTAAAATTTAAGAGTCTTTCGAACAGTTCAGCTTGTGGTTTAGCCATCCCGTTTTATCCATCCAAAGCTTGTGGTTTTTTATCACCTACCCTTACCTTTGAATCTATTTAGAGCCACTACATGATAGACCAAGGAGGAGGGGTTTGAAGACTTAAAGATTGAAAGACTAAAAGATTTGATTTAGCTTCTCAACAAATTATTTCCAATCGTAGCCAAATATCATGCATATTCCTAAAGAGTTCTTTTCTCTATCCGACACCGTCGAAGACCATCGCCAATGGTTGGCCCCTCCAACACCACAATTTAATTGAAAATAAGACTACATTGTCTTCTTTGCAGTCTCAGCCTGTCTTAGATTGACAATCTTTTTTTTTGGCCTCCTTTGTGAGATTGGCATCATGTACCACCTTGTCAACAATATTTTCTGTAAAGTCTTCATCCCCAAATTCCATCGTCCAAAACTATGAGTGAAAGCAAATTGAATGAGAGATTGCACACTGCAAAATACACTTCAGAAAGCAACCCTAAATTGTCTACAAATTCATGCACTAATACAACCAACAACATCGGTGGATGCAAAAACCACAGCAATGAGGCTCTTTTAAGCTTTACTCAACATCCAAAAATTACACAAAATTCATCAAAGCACAATGCCTCCATTCCACTTAACTCCTTAGCAATGAACATTTAATTTCAGAAACATTCAAATTGACAAATCACAGATACTACAAAGAAAATAGTGAATAAATGACTGCGATAAATGATTGTTTTGGAGTCATTTAGGGCATTTACGACTACTGGGTGACTTGGGGCTTGGAAGTCATTGTGGACAAGTCACAGCATCAAATGACTTAGATTGTATTATCACCATCCATTTGGAAGGTGGATGAAAGAAAGATGGGAAAGTCTATGTGGCACTTGGGATTTGGAGGCAAATTTTTCAGAAAAGGTAGACAGCTACCCATTTCAAACAAAATTTCTACAAATTTTGGATGACGTCGCCAATTTTGGAGTCATTTTGGAGTCACGGTCAAGTCATAGGGATGTTGACATGGACGTCCACGTCATCTATATCCGCAGTTATTCCACAGTCATTTTTTAGTTGCAAAAAATTTCCTAACTACTGCCCGTGGCAAGTTCAAGAGTCATTTACAAGTCATTTTTTAGAAGCTGGTGTGTCACAACTTCAATTCTTATATCAGTTATTCTAGAGTCATGGCAGTCATTTCCAAGTTATATTTGAGAAATTGTAGCATCTCGTTTGGGGTCTTGCTCAGGTCATTTTAAAGTCACTCATGCATGAAATAAGCATATTCAACGCATACACTTACATGACCTGGATGTGACTCATCCAATTTTAGACCACGCAGCATTCGCATAGCATGACTAAGTGCAACAGGTAAGCATGCTTGTCTAGCAGCGTGACTACGACTGTACAAACACTCTACCACGCCATTGGAAGGACTACCACCTTTGCCATAACATGCTGAAGTACAATGGATTAAGACGCTGCAACATACATTTAGTTGATGCAATATGAAAACGGTCCCCAAGACAAGGATCATCATGACTGCATAAAGGCAATTGCATATACAGTAGCGCTTCCTTGACAAGAAGAATCTATATTAAGCCTCTAGGCACGCAATGTGAAGAAACACGCTACGGGAGTTCACCTCACACTGTCATCTTTATATACTTCTTGTTCCACACTGTACACGTCCCCCTCACGTAATCGATCACATTTTGATCATTGGTATCCCACGGAAATATGAGCGGCACCCCCTTCTACAGAATTTCTTGAACGTCCATCTTGAACTACGTCTCTAGAATGTCTTGAAAGTGGAATTTATGTTTCCTTGGCAAACTGTTGATCTTACCTACCACCATTTTCTGCCTGATTGCCAAGAGGTTCATGAGGAATACTTCGTCCCTGCATTGGTATTGTAAGGGGGCCACCGATTAGGGAACATGCAAAAAGGCCACGTTCATTTTAAACATTCACCCCAAATTGACTCCATACCAATTTCCTTATGACTTACACATGACTAAAACGTGACTAGAAGGTTACTGAACAGTCACTTGACAATATGCCTACTTCTTTTTCACTTCCTTGTGGTTTGGACATGAGAATACATGCTTGATGGAGGTCCTCATGGATTTAGGGTGGGATAGATCGCCTACGCTTCTACTTCTACAAAAGACGTGAAGGGTACTCAAGCCAAAATAAAATGTCCTACGTTAGGGTGAAGGTTGACCTTACCGACTTCGGCATATTGTCAGTGACTGCTTACAAAAAGCTTCTTGGGCGCCGCTAGCATAATCCTCGGCTTTACCGACTGCCTTTGTCCCTTGCCTTGCAGTCACAGCATGAGCCTATCAGAAGAGAAGATCAAGGGAAGGTAAGGGATGAGCTTGGATGTTTGGAAAACCGTGGTTAGCTAGTCCCTTCATCTTCCACAATGTCCAAGAACTCATAAGCATGCCCAGTTCAACGTCTATACAGCATTTGTGACATGGACTCATTTATGATTTCTAGAAATTTGGATCTAAAACCAGCCACGTTTGCGCATGAATGCAAAGCCTCCAGCAGCGGCCATAGGTACCGTTTCAAATATTCTTTGTCATCTACCAAGTTACACATTCACTTCATGTAGAATGGGGTACTGATGATTACATTACCGTCGGGATTGCACTAGACCCTACTTGGCTTACAATTATTAGAAACCACTTATTTGCACATGGTTTGTTGTAGTAGAACTAAGTGCACCTCCCGAGTATATATTGTGAAAAACTATGCCTAATCTTCTATGCTATTGAAGTTGGAGAAGGTAATTGGAGGAGGTTCAACAGACAACATTACAAAGGTCATCATCAACATTCTAATGAACATAGGCAACCTTTTGAAGACAACTTTGTTGTCTAAGCTTGTGTATTTGGAGGTTGATGGGGTGAATGTATTTCAAAGGTGCAGAAATGGTATCACTAAGCAACTATAGAGAAGTGTGACTTTTCATATGATAGTCATTCATTGTATTGCTCATTGTGCCAACTTGGCAATAAAGGCCCTTTCAAACTTCGCGTTTGTGATTCAAATTGAAGACTTATTGAAGGCAATTTATGGATACTTCAAGACTTCTTCAAAAAGACAATTGAAATTCACGACCCTAGCTAAGATCACGGAGACAAAAGGTGCAAAGATAATCAAGCACGTCGCAATACAGCCATATAGTGGATTAGTCTTCTAGATCCTTGTAAGAGGATTTTGGCTAAATACCGCACATTGATTGTAAAAATGGCATTGGATTCAAAAGCTAATGAGCCATCCAAGAACTTGTATCATCATTTGTGTGATTTGGAGTCCCTCTTTGGGTTGGCTTCCATTGTGCCACTTATAGAGGCTGCCTAATACCTTATGAAGTTTATTGTAGTCTTAGCTTGCTAAAAGGAGATCCAAGCTATGTATTTAGATCTATACACTTGCTTTTGCTCTAATGCTTTTTGTTTGTTTTGAGATTTGTGTGACCAAACCTTTGAGTCCATTAAAATGAAGTGAGTCATTGATTCCAATACGGGAGTGGAGCATTTGTGCTTCAACAGTTCATTGGTTTCTTCCAATATCACGTGCACTACATATGACATCTTTGATCCATCTGTACTGCGAGCTCTAGTCACCAAAGACTTGTTGGAACAAACTGTACTTTCTATCAAAAGCTCCGTGATAGGTATGTCTTGTCATTTTTATTTTTGTGCTTTTTCTAATTCTTGGCAATTTTGTAGTAAATATTATTGCTTCTTTATTCACTTATTAGTTTTGTCATTACCTTTGAAGGTTATTGTGATTTCTTATTTATTCAATCATAATTTGACATTGATGAAGCACGTAGGGATTTGGTCATTTGGATGATTTGGATTCTCAAGTACTCTTTTTCAAATAGACCATGATGCACAATTCAAAAGAAATCATGCAGCCACCTTATATTGTGCATCCCCTCATTCATTTGTGGCAAATCCTTGGTGAAAATTCAGTATTGAAGACTTCAACTTTTCCTAAATACTTCAAGTTCTTTAAATTAACTACCATCATGGTTGTGGGATTTATGGAAGATGAATGAGTATTCTCGACAGTGAATTTTGTGAATAGAAAAGGTCAAAACAAACTTTCAAAGCACTTGGATGTATGTGTGGGGACCTTTATCCAAAGGTTTTTTACACTTCAAATTTTCCCTTTGAAAAAAGTATCCTTTATTGGAAGGACATGTGATGATGCAATAGAAGTGTGGTTTAATTGGTGCATAAATATGGGATTTTTTGCATTTAGGGAGTTGTTTTATAATGCTTCATTGTCTCCATGAGCTCAAATATTATCATAGGCTTCAAAGTTCAATAAATGCTTGTTGATGACAACAATAGTTATTCCACTTCCATGTTTTGATTTGTTTGATTGAATAAAAAAATTCCTCTCCCTTGATTTTTTTTAATCACTTGAAAAAAAAATGTTTGTTCATTTTTTTTTTGAATTTGTCTTCATATTGGCTCCTAAATCACAAATTCATATAGTCACTTTATGAACTTGGAAAAACATGTATAGCCTCACGGTTGAATTATTTTTTTGACAATTAGTTGGAAAGCTAAAATTGAATGCATGCTATAGCCCTAACAATTGAAAATGGCTAAGATAGAATAACAAATCTCTAATTGCATCCTAAATATATTGCTTTTATTGAAATCAAATTCCAAATACTGAAATCAAATTATGGAGAATTTCATTAAAATGATGATATTTTGCATGCCATTTATGTGAGTAGGACAATTTTGCCCGTTTTTTAGAGTGCATGTGGACTACTGCCATTATAACGGAATTGCCTAGAAGTACTAGAGTGCCAAATATTTATGAAGGATTCTAGTGATCGAGTTGTGAGCTACACTCCCCCCTTCCCCCAATTCAAATTAGAGGGCTTTGCATTCGGTCAGTGTTTACAATGGACAATAGTTAGAGTATTTTCATAGGTAGCATTCTTGATGGTAGGTGGTCAACAAATGAAAATATAAAAGCTTACATTTCAAGATGAATAAAATAGTTTGTACATATATGGTAAAGGTGGAAGTACATGCTTCCTAAATTCTGCCTTAGAACTTGGTAATCCAAAAAAGTAGTCAAACAATAGTCAAACTATGAAAAGCAACGCATAGTCACATTGCGTGCATGTGAAATCTTCCATCTAGAGGTGCTTCCAAAAGCATTCAATTTGATTTGTGTTGTTGTTGTTGTCTTTCGTAATTCAGTGTAAATTATCAACGGCAAAGCAAATTTATTGTTGTGGTGCGACAAAGCTAAGTTCATCATTCTTCTTTGGTTTCCAAGATGTCATAATGTTGTTCATTGAAACATAGTCAGTTTGGGGCACCATTCGATCGATCTTCCATCTAAAATTGGTCTTTGTATTCCACCGCGCATACAACTATCGCATGTCTTTGGACGTTCTACATGGTATGTACCATTGTACGAGGACTTCACGAAAGTGGTTTGCTTCTGGATCAAACTCTAGATTTGCGACAGTCCTACTAAGCCAAACGAGATCCTTGCAATTTAATGTTGGTCTCACAAATACGTAAAAGCCTTCATAAAGATTAGTGGCCACGTTGTATGCAAGGGTGGCCTCCCCTTCAATATATTGATGTAAGGATCTTCTGCCTCTAGCTCCTCTCGCGTGCTTCCATCTTGCATAAAGTCCGTCATAAAATCCCCTGATTGTTGAGTTTGAGGCCAAAATCCTTATTACAATTTATAAAAATGTGGGGTCTCTTACTGCTCTCTATTACGCATTGCATTTGTCACATTGGTCCAATATGTCATCAAGTATGACATGCGGGCCTTGTAATCTTTGGTACCACCCTCTTTTGATATGTTTGTCCAATGTTGGATGTATTCATCGAGTCCATGTAGAATCCCCGCTTCATGAATCATTTTCTAGGATTTTACGCATGGGGAATCACCTTCAAGAGGTTGAGGTTTGTGTTCAACATCTTCCTTCCATAACTTCAAGCTATCTTTGGGCAACCATTGAATATTGGTATATGCTAATTTGTATTGTATGATGGGCCGATTGTTGTCATCCATGAAGAATTTATATTGCCTTCTATTCAAGTAACCCACCAATCGTTTTTTGTTCATCCTAAAATAAGGTTTCACGTAAATTTTGAAATTAGACACCTCTTCTATAAGGTGTGGAATGAATGGAACCTCTTCCATTTCCATATACGATTGCATCAACAATGGCAATGTTGGATGGTCCTTTTTGTAGAGGGCCATGCTCCATCGCCCAAAAGATACGTCAATGTCGTTGTACATGTCCTATTATCATGAAGGATACCATCATTTCTTTTACAATCCATCTTGCAACCAAGATGGACCAAAAAACAAAAATGTACTTGATTTTGTTCTCCCTCCAAGAATTGTCCATTTGAATGTGAAGTATCGGTGGCAATAGTCGAGCCATGATTGGATTCGAAGGAATGTCTCCTAAGGAACTAATACAAATCTTGCTAACCTTTATCAACACTCAATACAACTCGGTGCTACCGGACCCTCGAAACAATGATCAAGGGATCTTCCAAATTTTGTAACAATTTTGCAATTGAGCCCATAGTGAAGTTGCTATCGCTTAGGAAAACACCTAGACTATAGTATGCGTATTTGTCATTGCCGTGACCATGTACAAACATTGCAATCACTTTGACAAGCAACTTCATAAATCCATCTAATGCTTTTGTTTTCCTTGCTAGTGCAGGATATATAGTTTTGGAATGGTCCATCTTGTCATGCATGATGGCTAAAAGTTGGGACAGGCGCAACTTGGATAGCCATCAACTACAGTAATATGCATGGCGACAAGCCTCTTGAAGAAACAAATACTTCTCAAAATGCCTTTGAATTTGATTGTAGTCATCAAATCCAAGTGCATGTGAGGCCCGCAATTGTTTCAAGTTGTCGCAAATGCTACATCTTGCAAAAGAATCTCCTCCTTTAGTCACGTATTTGTAAGAGTATTTTTGCCGAATCTTATTAAAACGATAGGATACAACCCCAGTGCCTTGAATTGTTTGCTTACAAGCAATGGAAAGTACATGGCCACTCTTTAGTATCCAAGCTCTTTGAGTAGTAATCCACATGTCCTAAGTGACTTCAATTCACTCATATAATTGATATGGTACCTCAACTATGTCACACTTCTAGTTATAGAACAAATCCAATGCAAAGACTACTATGCCCCTATGCTATATTCTAGTGATGATAAACCGCAAGGGCTTTATATTTGCAACACATACAGGAATTTGTACCCTTTGAATTTCTATTTCCAATGTAAGGCCTCAAATTCGATAGGATAGGTGTACTGTAGAATAACATCTAATAGAACACAAAATAGGGGACTTCCATTTCAAATTCAATTTGGGTTACATCACCACATTATGCTCGTTGTGTAACTACTAACACCTATATAATCCACGTTCACTATCTATTACCTTTACAAATAGGAAAATTGCAAATTTGTTGAGGAACATTGCATTCCCTTGAGAAATTCCCCAAAACACACTAATAAGTGTCCATTATTAACTGTTTGGAGACATTACAAACATTATGCCTCCTCCTTAATGATTTCACTTCAACAAGTGTTAGTTGGATTGAAGTAGAGCTATGAAAACATAAAGTTTTGATGGAATTGAATTAGATTCATCATATGTTATATAGATAATATTTAGGTTGGCATAAATAATATTGCATAAGCTCATACTATTTTCACCGTGAATTCATACAACTGTTGTTCCATTCAATTTCAATGTTGTAGAAGTATATATTATCCATGTAACTCTTTTAAAGTAAAAGTGTAGTATCAATATTAATGAGTGTTACAAGATCCTTTGCTCTTAAGTGTTAACAAATGTTGAAGGTAGAATGTATGTCTTTGTTATGTCAATGTGAAAATGTACAATGCAGTCTAACATGCGATCCTTACCTCATTGACAAAGGCTAATAACTAATTCTATTGGGTACCGACAAGGAGAACTTTCAGGCTAGTGTATGACAAGTAGAGCATGTGGTTTGCGCTTACTTCTAGCAATAAATACAAAGTTTGTATGGCCTAAACAATTGATGTCCTCCTCTTTGTTCTATTAAAGTTACCATGCGAAATATCTTGGATATCAGCCTTTGCTTTTCCCTTATATCTTTGAAAGGTCCAAAGCGAAACCTTATGAAGAATCCTCCAAGCAAGTGGATAGATGCTTATGCCTTCTATAGTAACAACTCTTTTGTGTATTGTCTGGTGGACGTCATCTTAGTGGACTTCACTTAAAATGTTTGAAAGTGCAACTCTATGCGGAGGGCACGAATGGTGGAAGGACAAAATTTCTTAGTGCATTCTTTATTACAATATCATTGCACAAAGACATCAGCAATGGATTCTGATGATAACAACTTTGCCTTTTTATTTAGCAATGCAGCAGTATGTACACTAGTAGAAAATTAGTGACCAAATCAACAAATAGTCAACAATTTTTTATTAACTTGGGTACTGTATTGTCCATTTTTACAATTTTTTGTTGATTTTGCCCAAATTAACAAAATGGTCACATTATTTTTGTTGATGTGGATAGTGCAACTAAAATCAACAAAATTTTGTTAAATTTTTTGGAATATTTTTGGAATCTTTTGGAATCTTTTAGAATCTCCTGAAAACTCTTGGAATCTCTTGGAATCTTAATTGTACAATGTAGATTTTTTTATTCGGTATTTCTTAAAGTTAGTATACTTCAGGGCCGGTTTTGACTTAGTAAATGACCTTTTTTCAAGAAACTTTGAACTAATAGAAGTTGGAAAATCAAGCCAAATTTCACCTCCAACAATCCGTTTGAGATTTTGATCCTCCAATCAAAAGTTATGGACAAAAATCAGAGAGGGGTGAAAATGAATCATTTTTTTACATTTTTAAAACCCCTCTCTGATTTTTGTCCATAACTTTTGATTGGAGGATCAAAATCTCAAACGGATTGTTGGAGGTGAAATTTGGCTTGATTTTCCAACTTCTATTAGTTCAAAGTTTCTTGAAAAAAGGTCATTTACTAAGTCAAAACCGGCCCTGAAGTATGCTGACTTTAAAAAACAATGGGAAAAAAATAAAAAAATAAACAATAAGATTTTATATACGCTTTAAACATGTATGTGTATAAGTGGTGCGTTGGTTTGAGTCTTGGGCCTCAACCATGAGGTTCAAGGTTCAATCCTTGATGGCAATACTTGCCAGGTGAATTGCCAATGTGGCATTTGGATTGTCCATGTGGCATTCAATTAGCTTGTGTGGCATGCCAAGTGGTTAGTTGGGGTCCCTACGTGGCATTGCCACATGTCACCTTCTTCTTTTTTTCCCAAAAAAAATAATTTAAAAAATTATGTGACCAAATTACCAAAAAAATTAACACTTTTTTGTTCTAAAACAACACTTTTTTGTTAGAAATTCAACACTTTTTTGTTCTTAAACAACATATTTTTGTTCAAAAATCAACACTTTTCTATTCAAAAGTGCCCAAATCAACACGTCCAAATCAACAAAAGAAATCAACACTTTTCTGTTGATTCTTGTTAATTTGGTCACTGTATTTTTCTACTAGTGGTATTGCTCGCTCATAGTGATATGGTCGTTTGCCTTTTTTTTATTGTACTTTAATTCTTTGTTAAGAGCTGCTTGATTCTAAGCATGATCATAGACACTAGCATAATCATTCTCTCCAAGATAAAACAATAGGCGAGTTGGCCAATGCAAACACATATCTTCAATACTTGGATCCCTATTGTAGACCTCCAATACGACGATACCAACATCACCATCACCCAACTGGTTGCACCTGTCAATACAAACTTCAAGATTTGTAGTGATTATAATTACTTCAGCAAAATCAGAACCATCAGCATGCCTTGCTAGTAGAGCCTTTCCAAACCACCGTCACGATCAATGCCTTCACAATTAGGGATGGGACTAGAATCTACAATTGCCGCGGCAAGATCCTTTAAAACATCTTCTTCCTTACATTCTTAAAATCCTTGTGCACGCAACAATCTAGGAGTCAAGACCATTACAAAATGGAATGTTTCATTTTGGGGTCCAAATATGGAGGAAAATAGAACAGTATGTAGAAAAGAAAACCTCATTGCTATCAGATTCACTTGACGAAATACGAATCAAAGTGCTGAAGGACCTACAGTACAATTACTACATAAATAAATTCCTCAAATTGTCGGAAGGATAGCAACCACACTTTAGGAAGATGTCAAAAAAGTCAAAAACATCCACTAGAAGAAAAACGTGCACTACAACTGACTGAAATGCAACTACGTGTCCTATGCAACTGTCCTGCAACTACAATCCTCTGTATTTGCACCAACTTTGACATATTTACACTGTAGTTGCAAAGTAGTCGCAAAATGTATTTACACTTACGGGAATGTAACAAAAGAGTTAATGTGAGGTATTTTACATCCAATATTCATCACAATTGATGATGTGGACAATTTTACATTTTGTAGAATCCAATGTGTCTATCTACAATTGCATATAATTTAAATTCGATAGCAATTCAACTAAAGTGCAATTAGATTGCAACTACAATGCAACTAGACTACAACTGCAATGCAACTAGACTGCAACTGAAATGCAACTGGACTGCAACTATAGTGCAACTAAACTACAAATTAGAGTGCAACTAGAGTGCAACTAGACTACAATTGCAACTACTATTAACTCTTTTATTAATTGTCCTATATCGATTGTCAAGAATACCATTGAGTTGGACATATAAGAATTGTAAGTTATAGCATTTTTGTGTTATGAATTTTGATAATGAAATTCTAATATTTATATATTTTGTAGATTTTTACACTTTGTAGATATCTACAACTTATAGATTTCTATAATTTGTAGACTTTAGATTTCTATAATTTGTAGACTTTTACAACTTATAGATTTCTATAATTTGTAGATTTTTACAATTTGTAGATTTCTATAATCTACAAAAATCTATAAATATTTAATATCTAAAATATTTCTAGATTTGGTGATCTAAAAAAAAGATAGATTTGAAATTCTAAATCTATAAATCTTTGAGGTTAAAATTTTAAAATCTACAAGTCTATGAATTATAGACAAGTCATAAATAAGTTGCAAACCAAGCACATTAGTTGCAAACTAGTTGCACATCAATTGCAAACTAGTTGTAAACTAGTTGCATACAAATGACTTCCACGTAAGCAACCATGTCAAAGAAGTTTATCAACGAACTTTCAAGTATACTGTCAAATGAAAAACAACTTTGAATTTTTTTGCAACTATTTTGCAACTAATGCAACTTGTCCACTGCAACTACGGACTCTAAATTGTCACTTAGTTGCAAACAGCCCATACAACTACAAAACCAATTGCAAATGGCCTATGCAACTACAAAACTAGTTGCAAACAATAGTTGTAGAACCCCTCATTTTCTCATTGTGATCCAATTTTGAAGACGTTTAGCCGACGCATCCTAAATCACACAAGACAGGGACTAAAAATAGTAGAAAGGAAACCAACCAACAACGATAGAAGAAATTGAAGCTGACCAGAGAGGGTCAGGTCTATAAGGTACTCCATTCTAAATGTACAATCCATGCTCATAACAAACTCAATGCCAAAGTTGGATTAGACAACTAGAATTTAGCAAAAGTAAACAAAAAAGCAAAGACTTTAGAGGAGCCTACACCACAAGCTCCGACCATAATCTCCAAATTGACAAAATTAAACTTCATTAAAGGAAGGTGCTACTACATATGGATCTATACTAGGTACCTATGTATTGATAGCAATCGAACATGCAGACGCATGTGATTCCAACTATGCGGTCTACACAGACAAGAGTCAAAGTCAAATCGCATGGTCTAAATAAAACAAACATCTTAACCAAAAATAAACTAACCACAGACCCATCCAATGTATAGTCTAAACTTACAACTACCGCTCTAGGAAATAACCGACATAAACAATTTCAAACTAAGCAATGAAAACTTGAGCTGACCACATTGGAAAATACAATTAGCATATATGCAGTCAAGCGGTGTGGTTGAAACCTACAGTTCCAACAGTGAAATATACAATCAACGTAAAGGACTTCAGACCACGCACTCTGAACCTAGAAGTACCACTCCCGAAAATGCAGTGACCGCAAGCACTTTTAGAATGCATAGTCTAAACCTAAAGTTCCCACTTTTGAAAATTTACTCAACACAAACGCTTTCAGAATGTGCAATCTAATCCCAGCAATACTTTTTCAAAAAATGAAGTCACTGTAGATGCATTCAGACCACGTGGTCTGAATCCAACAATGCATATTTAAGAAATTCAATAAACGCAGACGTTTTGAGACTGCGTGGTTTAAGTTCAAAGTCAATGCCTTGGAAAATAGACACCTCAGGCGATTTTAGACCGTGTAGTCTGAACCAACCAATTTAAATTTTAGAGACGATCATCATTGCCAGGAGTAACAGTTAATAAATTAGTTCAAACCACGCAGTCTAAAACATTGCACTAGCTAGTACTTGTCAAAAAGATCACACTAATTTCCATTATGGTAACACTATTTATCATAAACCACATTTGTTGACCTAACATGGATACGGAAGTGCATATATTCGACAAAGTGAATTGTTGAACTTATGGAGGCAACTAGCACATACAATGACATTATAGATAAGGTTGTCCCCGACGAACGTCCATCTGAAAATCGCGTCTAGAAATCAGACATCCAGTTTCAGAGGACGCTTCAGATGTAGACGAACGATGTCCGGTCGGCGTACGATGGTCAATAGAGTATGCGGACGACGCGGTTGGGTGATCAACGTGGACACATGGATGGTGCAGACGGTACGGTAGGTGCAGACGGTACGGTAGGCGTAGACGATGCGGATAGCAGCTGGGCGAATGGCCTCTTTCAAGTCGCAGAAAAATTCTTTTGTCATTTGTGACTTCATTTCTTGGATTTGGGGGCATGTATTATACCATTGGAAAGCTCTTGTGAATACCTTTCCAATGGTATATTACATGCCTCAAAACACCAAAAACTCAAGTCGCAAATAACAAACAAAATTTTGTGCTATTGAATGGGCGGACGGCCCCTTTCAAGTCACAAAAAACTTCTTTTGTCATTTGCGATTTCATTTCTTGGATTTTGAGGCATGTAATATACCGTTGGAAAGCTCTTGCAAATACCTTTCCAATGGTATATTACACACCCCGAAACACCAAAAACTCAAGTCGCAAATGACAAACAAAGTTTTGTGCTATTGAATGGGCGGACAGGCAAGCGGACAGGCCGACCGCCAACGCGGACGGGCGGGCAGCAATTAGGCGGACGACCCCTTTCAAGTCATAAAAACTTTTTTTGTCATTTGCGACTTCATTTCTTGGATTTTGGGGGCATGTAATGTACCGTTGGAAAGCTCTTGCAAATATCTTTCCAATGGTATATTACACGCCCCAAAACATCAAAAACTCAAGTCGCAAATGACAAAAAAAGTTTTGTGCGATTAAGTGGGCGGACAGGCAGGCGGGCCAACCGCCTTGACGGACGCATGAACGGGCAGACGACAGCTCATAATGGTTGCCTATGTAACATTCAAGGTTTCCACCTAACTATCCGCTAGAGAACTACTCATTTATTAAAACGTTGGATTCTGAAAGATATAAATGCTTCTTTAAAGACTTCTTTTCAATGTTGCAAACATAGAATGTAGCATTCATGTATGAAAATGAGATACAAATTATATTTGAACACATTGAAATCCTAAACCCTAAACCCTAACCCTACATTTAATATGAAGTTACTAAAAAATTGATGGGATGTGCGGAGTATGTTTAAACTTCAAATTCCTTTAAATGTGAATATGAAACTATAATACATATTTAAGCCACAATGAGTTGTTTATTTATGTTGTAAATGTGATAAGGGTTGTTTTTCTTCAATTATTATGTGACAATTCTAAAAATGTAAAACACACAATTATAACCTAGAGTGTTTTTTATGTTTGTAAAAAAATGCATTGATAGTTTGAGTTATTAAGGTATGCTTAATATAAACAATTATATTTTTTTGTTATTCTATCATAGGAATTCTTGTTATAAATACCAAGAGTCAATTATTATTCTTATTATCAATTATTATTCTTGTTGAGTCTATGATAGAATAAATTCTTAATATGCATTTTGAGTTTGGGCTTCTATCTATCGCGTTTTGAAAGGGTTGAGAGTTGAAAGTTCTTTTCTAATTGATGGCTAATTGTCTACTTAAGGTGTCTATTTTGTGTCCTACTACTTCGATGCTTTAATTTATACTCTTCAAATGTGACTTTTTATATCCAAATCCTTTGATAGTTTAAAAAGATTAGACTAGCCCTTCTGTCTGTATGGCTTGGAATTCTTCCACCGGTCTCAGGCCTCAAACCAGCCAACAGGCCCTAGTGTCTCCCTTCTCTACTGGCTTGGCCATCCAAACTGGCTCATTTACTAAACTCCTGAACTAACTCACGATTGCCACATGTTGGCTTGCCATTGGCAGAACCCCTTAATGGCTGGCTGCCACATGGCGGTTGTATATTGGCCGATTGGTGCTCAAGTCCTTCCTTGCTGCTGTGTTGCTTTGAATGCTAGTTCAAATTTCTAGAGTTGGGGACTTTTGGGTCTTTTAGGCTCTATTTAAGTTTTTATAAGATACCTATTCTCATAATTTTTGGAGGGAATTCTTTATGACACTATGAATGGACTTTTGGATATTTAAATTCAAAATGATTGTGGACAAAGACTTGAAGGGATATAGATTAAATTCTAACACTATTTTCACTACAAGGGAAATTTCTCACTAATCTTTTTGGGAACTAAAGTCAATGCACCAAAATCATGTTTTGAAAACTAAACTTAGTGAAATATTCTAAGACTTGGGATAATTTCTAGAACTTAAGATCAAAGCTTTGCCGTGATTTTGAAAACACCTAAATTCTAAAGACTTAGAGCCAAAACTTCGTCATAGATTGACAAATGTACAAAAATTTAAACAATCTCTCACTACACAAAGTCAAAGCTTTGTCGTATTTTATACAAGTATAAAAATACAGAACACTTTCAACAAGGTTACTCACACAGGGACATGTTAAAGTAAGGATGTTAGTACAAAACACTTGTTAGTACACAAAAAAACCACTATAACAAGCTAGTACGTACATACCACTCTAGGGGATTTCGCAATTAAGAAAATTTTCACTTTGAGGGTTAGAACTTTGCAATTACAAACTAGAGGTCCCTCCAAAGTGGCATCACCAATCATAAGGGAAGGAAACTCTCTTGGATTAGTACAATATTAGTACAAAACACCAAAACTTCAACAAAAACTCCAAAACTTCAACAAAGACATCAGAAATGCTCCAAAAACACGAGATTTTGGCAACATGGCCTAAAATAGCCTAAATTCAACTAAATGGATCCAAAATGAAACAAGGCGGTTCAAAATGAATCTAAGGGGTGATTTGAGAGAAAAATAAGATCCCTTATATACTTTTCCAAAGGCCTCACTCCCTCCCCTCAATTCCTACAAGGTAATCTCATCACCTAAGATTTTCATCCTAAACTTCAAGTTTTAACTTTCTACGTTGGTCCAAAACTCTAACTTTTGGAGAAAGACTCCAAATTGCAAACGGATTGTGCCATTGGCTTTAGAAGGTCATTTTTAGTTTAATGAACTTCCCTTCCCTTTTTCTTATGTCGAAACCACAAAGATTTCTAGTGCTAATTGAATGACTTAAAATGGATCAAAATCCAACTTTTAAAGATCAATTTTTTTATGAAAAATAACTAGCTTAGGATCATTAGTAGATGTAAGGGAGTAAAAAAAGACCCCACTTTGACCTCAATTCAATTTTGTATGCTCCTGATACATTGGTTAACTCCACATTTAATCTTCAATTTTGCCAATCTTAAAGAATTCTGTTAGTATTAAGTCTTTTAACTATTGAAATACCATGAAATTTGTTTAGAGATCATTATTAACATAAAAGAAGTTATACTAATTTTTAATGAGATTTTGCCGTGGCTTGGGTAATTTCTAGGAATTTTCCATCATGGCTTTCAGTGGTTGACCACTCGGAAAAAGATCTTTTGAAGATAAAAAAAAAACCCGAGAATTTTCATGGAACCTCTCATGGAATTCCACAAGGGATGTGCAAGTTCATATTTTTATTTTGCACATTTGAAAAAGGAGAATCAAATCCCGCTATCTCCTTTAACTTCCAGTAATCAGAGAACCTTTCAAATGGAAGGGAATCTTGGCGAACCAATTGCACTGTTGGACTCCTGACATGATTCCCACTTCAAATCACCATACTTAGATTGTAGATACTCTTCTCTGTTTCGTCTTGAGTTTTCTTCACCTGTAGGCTAATAATTGGGATTTTTACTATTTCATTGATGGAATGGGGATATTGAAATCTTTATTTGAGAATCTAAATTAGGATTTTCACATAGTTCCCTTAGACCAATTTAGCTAGGATTTGTCATAGAAAGGCAGGTTTATACAAGTTGGGCAATTTTTACTAAACATGCTTATTTTATACAATTTTTGGATTTCTACCCTATCTACATGCAGAATTTGGTTATAATTTAAAAAAATGCTCTATTTAGGACCAAATGCTATATTGGTATGTGACATCTCTATTTTGGTTATTCACTCTTTTTTGAGATTTTTGTATATAAAACTATACTCAAAACTAATAAAATCCAAAAAAATAATTTATGAGTTCTGAGTGACTAAATGGGCACTCATAGTCTCCCTAAATTGCCAGCTAAAACCAACTCGGTGATGTCCCAATGTCATGAAAAATTGGGACCTTAGAATATCCGCTTTTGCCTTCTTGCAAATTATTTCCTTTCCCCCCTCCAAACAAGTCCACCTTCTAATTTTTCAATCCTACTACCACGAGACTCCATAATCTTATCATTTTTTCTTATATGCCCTCTACGCCCTCCCTAACTGTCACTTTTTTATTTCTAGAGTGCTAGGAAATTATCTCTCTTTCCTCTATTGCCTCCACTACTATTGTACTCGTTACTGCCACATTTTTTTAATCATTCTTTTGAACCTCCCATTTCTTTTGGCTTTTACAATCTTCTGATTGTTTGTAGCAAAATTCTCTTTTGTGGCATTGTTGGCAAGAGCATTGACCGGTTGAAGCTATATTGTCGAGGGACTTTGAATGCGTGTGTCCTCCTTTGGCCCTAACAATAAGGGGATAGAAAACAGCTCCAACTTTCTATAATTTTTTGGAGGGAGGGATATTGCAAGCGATGCCATACTCTATCCCTCCTCTTATAAGCCCTTGCCTTGAATTGGTGGCATCTTCAAGCATTCTTGCTCCTATCACTTCACCCGTCACTTGCATGAAGGATATTACATGAACAGTTGGCCTTGCGGTGTAAAGCGGGCAACTTCTTTTGCTAATACATAATTGCTCATTCTCATCTAGCCAAATTCTCTCACTACCTAGAAAAGCACGTTTGTAAAATCAAGCCTTTTCTTTCATCCAAAAATGTATGCTACATTGCCATAAAACAAAATCCTCCAATGCATTACTCTCAACACCTCTAGTAGTTGTGTAATCTTAGATCTTTGAGAGAGCACAAGTAAGTATTGATTATCTAGACAATTGAGGATCTGTCTCTTCTGACTCTCAATTGCACCGATTTCCACAAGCCAAGTATGAGTAACATGTACCTACTCCCTTCAAAACTAAGGAAATAGGCAAATTCAGTCACTCCATAAATTTGCCATCTTGCTTGAGAATCAGCCATGAAGTGGAGGTACAGACAACGTTGAAACTGTGAGTATCACATAGTAGCCAAAATAAAAAGCGAAAGCAATTTAGCTGCTAAACCCACTACAAACTTCCATTATCCACAAGCAATCAAACTTGGGCATTAGATTGTGCCTTCACCACCTTCACCACTACATCTTGTCAACTGTCACCATTGCCACAACCACCCCGTCTCTCCCACCAAAATTCCATTCTTGCATTGGAGTGGTCCTTGCACGAATCCAAAGCCTCCCATAGTGACTACAAACAATCTACCACTCTAAATCCTAAGCCCTATCTTCGTCTTTGTAGTCCTATATTCTTTCTAAATTCCCCCTTGTGAGTGAGCAATACGAGAGTATTAAGAAAGTAAGGTATTTTGATGCATTAGGAAAAAATTGAACCCACAAAGAGGCCTTAAGTTTTTTTACTAATTTTTATACTAATTGAACAAATATGAAGGTAGCCATGTCCTCATTAGTACCACCACTTGGTGTGTGCTCCATTCTTCATGATGGAACCATCATGAGATTCATAAGATTATGGAGATGGATTAGGTAATGATTACAAATTTTTGAATTTATTGTGCAATTCATAGCCCAATTAGTGAGTTGAGAAGGCTCTTCCCACCTAAATTTATAAGATCATGGAGATAAATTGAATAATGATGATGAATTTTTGAAATCATCATGCAATTCTTGGCCCAATTAGTAAGTTGAGAAGGCTCTTCCCACCCAAGCTTTTGCATTACGAAGCACCTCTTTTGGGGTTCAATTTATCCCTAATGCTGGAAACGGCTATGTCACAAAGGACGGACTCACGTCCTACACCGGTCTTTCTCCAGGTGGGGGCCTCGTCACCTAAGCTATGCCATGCGTGTTGGCAGGATACCTGCCCTCCTGGCAATGGAGGGTGGCTTTGTTGTTCCAAGCTTTATAAATTGAAGGCCACGTCAGCTATCAAATCTGAAAGTTTCCCCCTTCTCAGCATTTGAAGCCTTCTAATTGTGTAGTTAACAATTTCACCTAATTCAACGTTGGTTCTGCATTTAGTCAGTTTGGAAAACTATGCGAGGACAGAATATGTCTTCAGGGTCATTTGGGGGTTAACGTCCTCTCCAGGCGTTTGGCCAATAGCATAAGGAAGGGAGCGGACCTGAATCTCCAAGCACGGTCCAAGACGCCCCTACGGCCAAGATACCCGGGTGGGCCAAGCCGGACCATCGAACCCTCCATCCCCCACGTCGCCCACCAGGCCACCACCGTGACCGCACAAAGCCAGCCATGCATGAACCGATGAACGCATGAATCAGAAAAGATCCACTGCCTGTTTTGTCAGATTCCCGCTACAGGACTCTACAGTGACTGCGGACAGCTGAAGGAATCTGATGATCCGATCATCTCGCTCAGCTGGACATGGCCCTGATGAGCTCACAAGCAGCATGGGTACAGTGCACGAATTTCCTGCACATGGCTCATCTCCAAAACCTGGCCTGGCGTATGGACAAAACCCATTTTCTCAGAGTACAAGAAAATACGTCTTAATCTCGGCGCGGTCGGGGGGGGAAGGCCCTGTTGTGGGACTGCAGTCACCTCTGTTAAGGTCGATCTTGTGCATGGTGAGCTCGCTAAGCTTCGGATCATGTGGGCGTTCGTTTTGGTGGTGCCGTAGCGCACGATGAGTGGGTTCAGCAGCAGCTTTCGTGGGGGCGGCAGTGGCGCCTTTTCGGCGTGTCCGCCGCCGCTCACGAGCTTGCTCACGTTGCTGGATTTCTCGATCCTGGATGTGGTGGAAGGCGAGGCCCGGCTGCTGGACGTGCCGCTGAAAGCGCCCTTCACGATCGCAGCCTCGAGGCTGGAGCGCGTGGCGAACGTGGCGATCCGGGTGGTGTTGGTGGACGGAAGCGTGGGCTGGGGCGAGGCGCCCACGCTGCCGACCGTGACGGCGGAGGATCAACCCACAGCGTTGCGGATGGCCGGGCAAGCCTGCGCCATGTTGGTGACTGCGCCCGCCATGAGCTGCCGGCACGCGCTCGAGAGCGTCGCGCTGCTCCTCCCGGGACATGACTTCGTGTCGGTACGTTCCATGTTGCTTTGATCGTGGCGCCCGCCCCTCTTTTGCACTGACGTTGCCCGTAAGCCCTAACGCACCAAGGATATATCGAAGTCACAGATGGCTCTTAAACTCGCCAAATCGAGGGATCGTCTTGTGAAAAATCAAGGCCGGCTTCTAGCTGATGAGGCCATGGTTTGTATCACCGGAATCAGTGAAGAACATTGCATGACTAGGTCAAAACATAACATGAAATTGGACAAGAATCAGTGAAGAGCACTGCATGACTAGGTCAAAACATAACATGAAATTGGAGAGGCGCATGTTTGGGCTTCTGGATGGAAGGTTCCATATCGGATCTCATGTTTTTCTTTCGCAGTTTTGATTAGGGCACATGGAGACTTTCTTTTGTTCTAGGGGGGAGGGGGGCTCGCACTTACAACTTTCTTCACTGTGATATCAAATTTTGGACCTATCTGAATTGTTGATATTACACAATATGATCAATTGGTCATTCTAGAACTATGAATCCTTCGTTGGTGCTTAGGGATTGTTTCGGTTCACCCTCGATCATTTGTCTTTCATATAAGCATTGCAAGACTGTCTGAGAAGGGCTGTGAACATGAATGAAGCAGGTACGTGCCGGTGTGGAGATGGCGATTCTCGATGCGTTAGCGCACAGTGTGGGTATGCCTCTGTGGTGGCTCTTTGGCGGCCAAGGGAATACGATTGTCACGGATATCACGGTAAGTGATCACAAGTATGTGTGTTTTTTAAGGAATAAAGTTTTTACACAGGAAAAGAATCATGTGAATTTTGAAATTATACCTTACAGTTCGAATCAATGTTTGTTCTGATGTAAACGTAGATTCCAGTGTGCTCGTCGAAGGAGGCGGGGTTGCTGGCAGTGGAGTACAAAAACCGTGGGTTTCAAACGATTAAGATGAAAGTGGGTGGTAGGAGCGTGAAAGATGACATTGACAGGCTGCGAGCTATCCGCCATAGCCATCCCTCCTGTTCACTTATCGTTGATGCAAACGAAGGTTACAAAGCCAACGAAGCTCTCGAGGTTCTCAAGCAACTCCACCGTATGTTTGATCCTCTAACTCTTATTTCAGCTGTATGATCAAGTTCTCACTTTCTAGAGTGTAAACGAGATCAGCTCTCCTTGATTTATTTCGTTGTTTCATATTGTTGTTTGGTTGCAGAATCAGATTTGACTCCAATTCTGTTTGAGCAACCAGTGGCACGTGACGACTGGGAAGGACTGCACCAAGTTGCAACCGAAGCTTTTGACCGATTCGGTGTACTCGTTGCTGCCGATGAGAGCTGCCGGAGCATGCAGGACGTGACTCGCATTGTCAAAGACAAGTTGGCACATGTTGTCAACATAAAACTGTGCAAGATGGGGATTCTGGTCTCACTGGAAGTACTGTCTCGAAACTGCAAACCTTGATATTTTCTGAATTCCAGTCTCATGCCCTCAATGGAGCCCATTTCTGTACAGATGGCAGTACTCGTTGCATTAGGAGCAGCACACTATTGTCCATAACCTAGGGCTGCTTTAGAGTTATGGTGTATTTCTTTTCTGACCCTCGATTGAGCTGATTGAGCACGTTCCAACCATTGGGTTATGTCCGGTAATGTGAAAGTAGAGTCTCGCTATAGGAAAACCTTCCCTCGCCACTCCGATGATTCAGCATGTTACTTCTCATAAAGAGGCTCTACTTCACGTTACCTAATCCGTATTATGCATCTTGACTTGTTTTGTATAGATGGAGGTTTCTGAATTGTTATTAACAAGCCCAATTATAACTCATAACCTCTTCCTTTGTGTTCATATCATCTACCTTCCTCAAGAACCGCGGTAGGTAGGAGACTCTCACTGCTATTTAAGTAATATTCCAGAATAAGAGGTATAAAAAATTATTGTACTATTAGAGACACGAGGAGATAAGTCTCATGAATTATGCTAGGTAATTGGATTTGGGAGGAGAGTTACAGCCTATAGTACCTACCTCAACACTCTGTGACTTGGTATCTAATATTTCTAATAACTCTCCTCCAAAATTGAATTACTTAGTACGTAGCAGTTGCCATAATCTAATTTAAAGGTATTATCGGATTGCACTGACTGTTGTAGATGGATGTCGAACAGGTGGTGGCCTTTGTGCAACAAGCAGGCCTGGGACTGATGATTGGAGGCATGGTGGAAACTCGCATTGCAATGGGATTTGCAGCTCACTTAGCTGCAGGCCTGAACTCCTTCAGGTAGATTGGGTTCAACAAATTGCCCCTCGCCCAAAGAATCAATCTTCAGTGCCCATCTGTTGGAAGCAGAACAATCAGCTCTTAAGCTTAAAACATTGGACGGTCTGTACCATCATTTACTCGTTAAAATTGGAGAGATCCTGCATTTATTAGTTTTTTTGTTGTGTTTTTATGCACAGATACATAGATTTGGATACTCCTCTACTCCTGGCAGAAGATCCCGTCCAGGGCGGATACAGTGGTAAGACTCAACCTGTGTTGCTTTCTAGTTCACAGAGTATATTCACTTTCGTAATACGTTCTCATCTTGTTCGTTTCTTTGCTTGCAGGGGATGGACCGGTGTACAGGTTGGGCAACACCCCAGGCCATGGCGGAAGTCTTCTTTGGCCTCAAGATTGATACTCTTAATTCTTATTCTTACGTGCAGCGTAGCTATCGATTATTTCAACTGTGCATTTACTATCTCTACCCATAAATAGAGATATAGCAATGGTGTGCAATGGTGTAAAAGTTCAAAAGTTAAAGTGAAACATGTATTAAAAGTAATAGCAACAAGTTGGGCCCCATCATTCTTAAGAATTCATTTCTTATGTATATTAGAATTGTGACATGTGGATATTTAGGAGTAGGAGTATACTACAATTGTCACATAGGGATTTTAATATAATAATCAAATAGAGGATTGTACTACAGAAAGTGATGTACAAAAGCAACACATATTTATTTGGATAGCACATGCTTGTTATTGTAATTGTTACCAATGATTGATTGCTTTCTAAGCTACGTTGTATTTATGAAAACTCTTTCCATGATTTATATATTCAAGTGCTACAAAGAGCAAGGGTTTTGAGTTTTGTATGTGTAGGGTCCAAAAAATGGACTCACAATTGCTGCAATATTTGTTATGTGTTGCCATCAACAAATAAAAAGACAAATATAAAGTTGGCAAGTTTTCAAGCATTGGAATTCTTGAAGGTAATAGACACTGAATGTGTTTGAATAAGCAATTTAGTATGGTTTTACATTATTATATTGAAAAAAGGTTTTGTGGATCTTATTGGTAGTCAAAAGGAGAGTTTTATTTTATTTTAAACAAATGGAAGAACCATTGCATTAAAAAAAGGCCGAACAATGAAGAAAAACGAGTACAAACAAGAAGGAAAACCAAAATGAACTACAAAAACGTGCTAGGAGGGGGAGGACTCTTGGTCCAACTAATTCCTATGAGCTAAGGTTAGAGAGAGGGTCCAAATGCTATCAAAGTCAAAAGGAGATTTCAACTTTTCAATAGAATGCATATTTGGGATATAGTATTAATAAATTATGAATTTTCAAAATGTTGAAAATAGGTGTATTCAAATGAGGCCCTAGACTCTCATAAATATAGGGCATATTGTACATGTTAGGCAAGAATGTGTTGGTTTTAAAAAGGGATCACAATTAGGTAATGTTAACTTAATATCAATTTGCATTCAAAAATGACAAACACCATAACATTACCTAATAAGGTACAATGCCCTTTAACCCCTAAAGTCCCATTGTCCCTACGAGGGACAAAATGGATTTTGGGCAAGCTCATATGATCTCAATTTTTATTGAAACTTTTTTAAACTTTTCCATAAGATAGAATAACTTATGAGCCTTTCTAGGAATATAATTTTTATTTCAAACAGTGCCCGGGAGCAAAAGTTATGCCACAATAACTTCAAAATGGGAGAGATCAAGTAGCAAAAAAATCCACAAAAAATTGAAATAAAAATTTTAATATTTTTTTCTTGTAGATCATATTTTTGTAAATGGGAAGCTTTGATTCATTCCATTTGGATTAGAGATGTGAAAGTTATGGAGCTTCTTGCTTTGTGGGCAATCATAGCAACTTCTTGAAAGAAATTTATTTCTTTCACTTTGAATGCTAATATCTTTCAATCTATAAGGTCAAAAATCACAAAAAATTATCATGTGATCTATGACAAGTGTAGAATAAGATCCTAAGGCCAGATTTTTAAAAATATTTTTAAACATTTATTTTGTAGATGAACATAGCAGAAGTTGTAGTTTAAAGTGGTTTTGATACAAAAATGGCCTTGGGACTTTAGGGGTTAATCCTTGAAAGGCCCTTGGGATCCCTCTATACAACCCGTATTTAGCCTTATAACTCTTTAATTGTGGTTTACTATATGAATTGTAATACATTGTTATTTATATACTACCATGATCATTAATTTAATTTTGTACTAAATAATATTAGGTCAATGTTTTTTTTAGTCAAATACCACTATATTCATGATATAATATGCATCTGCAAAGGGCTTTTAGACCCTTCTAGGATTAACCTTAGAAGGAAGGATGACAAGACCAAAAATTAGCCAATGGATGATTATTTCTTAATTTTTATTTTGAAATCCTAAATTTATTCTAAAAAAATAACCAAGAATAAATGGCGAAAAATCGAGGACAAAGCACTAGAAATAAACCAATGGATGGCTTTTAGGAAATTATAGACATAGAGGTGCACCTATTTATTTAATAATTTAGTTGACTACCTTAATCCATCACACATTTGAAGAGAATGTTAAACACACCTCTTCAATGAAGGAGCCTTTGCCACAAATTCAAAATGGTTTTCTTTTAACAACTATTTTCTCCATATCTTTTAATAAATTACCTTTTAATGCATTAACCCCACAAATAACTTATTGCCATTGTTGACTAGTGTTATTAGATCAATGTAAGAACCAAGTGGAAAAGTACTACAAATTCTCATTAATTATGCATATAAAGATTGCACATAACTTCATTTAGTAGCTTTGCATGTTCCCTTCAACCAACTCCAATAAGCAAAACCTTGTACCATTGTCAATTGGTGAAAATTTGATCCAAGAGGCCAAGACCAAAGGGAAAAAACAACATTGACAACATAATTAAGGAGGAGAGCTAGCATGTGAGCGTAAAATCTATAAGTCCATAAGCTTAAGAGAGTTTATATTATAAACACCGACTTTTTATAGTTATCAGTGTTTATTAATTATAGGTATCTATGTTATTGAATCTTTTCATATCATATTATACTTACATTATAGGTATATATGTTATAAACACCTTCAAATGATTGTAGGTTCAAGGCTTGTAGGCTCATGTCTCTACATTCACATGCTAGCATTGTTGCATAATGAAGAAAAAATACCAAAGAAATTACAATGGGCTTGAGAAAGGGACCCAACTCCAATGTTGTTTGACCAAAAGGGAATCTTTTCTTTGTGGAAATTATATTTTTGCTACATAAAGGCAATGAAATCCCACCTCCAAAGTTGAAAAACCATATAATATCTATTGAAGGCCACTGCTGTATAAGTCAAACCAAAAAAGAAACTTTCTTTCTGAGAGCCATCGAGGTTACCCCACGTTAGCCTTCAAAAGAAGACTCCTGATGATTCCTTCCTACACACTTGGCTCTCCTTGAACTTATGAAACGGGCCCTGCAACGTAATGATGCAACTACAGAGGGTGGACCAAAAGGAGAAGACGTGACCCACGTGACTCAGTTAATTTTCCTTGTCAGGACCTTTCTTTCCCATTTTTCATGAAGTGCCAAAGTGACAATATAAAATGTTAGGGTGGTGCTCCAAATTTCAGCATTCATTCACATATTAAGGTAACAGGTCCAGAAATCGCCCACGCAAGAGCTGAAACTGAATTGGGGATGAGAAGCTTCTTGAAATAATTTTTGGTAAATTTTCCTTGAGAGACAAGTGGAATTGGCATCTAACCCAAGTTGTTTCATATTTTTTGAAGCTTTGTGGAATTAGTTATAAAATTTTGAAGTTGAAATGGCATAGGGCTCTAAAATCGCCCAACTCCTAAAATGTACACAGTTTGTTCATTGTTAAAGGCTATGAGAAAGCAACATGTATGCATAGTGTACATTTTGAGGATGTGGGCGGTTTTAGAGCCTGTGCAATTTTAGAGCCTGTTACCTCAGATAGAAAATATCAAATTCATCACATACCATATGTCTCTGCTTTTATTTTCATCCACAATCTAGAAATTTCATCCATGTATTTTTTTAAATTTGAAGTTTTCTAGCAAAAAACTTCATGATTTTTTGGCAATTTTTGGTCAAATTATTTTTTTCTAGTGCAATCTAGCACCAAAAAGCCCCCAAAAAAACTTGAACCGGATCCTTCATTCACTTTGTCCCCTATTTTACCTTTCGAGGAAATGTTGGATTTTTTATTTGACACCCATGATAAAATTTGGAAAATTTGAATTTGTATTTGCAATCAGATGCTCCAAATTTGTTAGGTGAGTTGTAGTAGATAATTTAATTAAACACAAAATAGGAGGGATTTTTTTTTTTACATGCATCCCTGCAAAGACTTTGAGAAGACAAGTGGGAGTGGGGTTCACAAACCACAAGGTTGAAGTTTCTCAAGGTATTTTTCTAAAACACATGACGAAGACTTCAAAAGTTTAGGAATGAACAAATCTCAATTGTGTAGGAGCATCAAAAAAACTCTATTGTTATATTTCTCAATAAACTTGTATGGTTAGATTACAGTTTTTTGAATGAGGTTATTAGAGACCTTAAAACTATGAAATTGACCCCCAAAGAGATAGGTGGGAGGATGAATGTAGAAAAGAACATGGGCATAAGTGTTTAAGTCTTATAAGTATTTCTATCCTTCCCATTTCTATATGAACTAATTCAAAACCTTATATAAGAACCATGAAGATTCAAATGCCCAAGCTAAATCACATTTCAAAAGACTAAAAAAATTGCATTTTCAACATATGATGATGTACTTCATTTATTTTGTAAAGCCCCAATAATAAATTCTTCGAAACATTTCATCACAATCCATGTCCACTTTTTTAGAGATTAAGGATTATAGACCAAATTACACAATCTTCATGTGAAACAATAGGGGTCATCAAAGTTTGGATAGTAGAGAGGAAATTGAACTTCTTGCCAAGTTTGAGAATGTTTACTTGCTTTTTAAGGCTATCCCCACATCACCATAAATAGTTAATAGAAACGTGGTAGGCATTGATTTTAAATTTTTTAAATTTATAATTTTGTGAATCTCTTTTTATTTCTCCTTACTTCTCCTTTGGTTCCTCCTATTTTTTCCTCATGCAATAAAAAGGGCATCAAAGTTATTTCCAAGTCCTACTTTCTTGACATGACACATGTACTTACCTCTATATAACCAATTCCATTAGCCTTTTAAATCACACTCAAACTTCAATGTAATATTTTTGTTACATAAAAAAATGTATTGTCTATCAATGTGAAAAATCTTTGATAGTTTTGTAATATTGAACTCTTAGGTCAAGTTCAACACTTGTATGTCAAAATAGTTCAATTTTTAGTTTTCTAAATTAATCATTTTAAAACATTTGAATCACTTGGAAAATTCATAATTTAGCATTCTAGATTCCAAGAAGAACTAAAGACCTTCAAATAAAATTTTCTTTGTTTTTTATACTAATCAACAAATATATAAAATTTTAGACATGCTTCAAATTTTGCTCAATTATTTATGGAATTGACATTGATATAGGGTAAGTTATAATTTTTATGCATATTTAAATAATAACTGAAAATAAATTTTTGAACATAAATAAACAACCACATTTATTTGGATATTGTCCAAGAGGTTAAATTATTCATGAAGGACAGTGGGAAAACTTTTCAAGCAATTGTTTTCTTACATCCAAAATGCCCTTGGTAATGTCCTTGTTCAAATCACCATTATTGAGCCAAATTTAAATTTGATAAAATTAATCGATAAATTTTTTGATAATTATTGTGTTTGAAAAACATATTTTTTCTATAGGTGCTAATTTTATTAGAAATTTTGGTGGAAAATCAAATTGTTGAGATTTTCAAGTTTAATTTGTACATAAAATTCTATTGATTAGAATATACATTATAATTTTTTTACCAAAAATAAAGGTTAGAATGAGAAATAATATTTTGTAATTTAAATTTTAAAATTAATTTTAAAAAATAAAATATGAATGAAATACATACAATATTGTGTCAATTGCAATAACAGATTGAATTTTTATTTTTTTCAAAGTTTTGAATGGAGTACAAATAAAACTTATTAAGCTTTATTTTCTAATTTTAAATTTAAAAAAATTGAATAACATATGTTTCTAGTAAATCTTTACTAAAAATCTCTTAAAGATAATCACTTATAATCCTATGTTTAAGACAATACTTAAAAACTCACTTAAAATATTCTTTTCTCTTATAGTAATCAAAACATATCTATTCTTGAAGATTTTTTTAATCATCTATTAAAAAACCCATTGATTCTTCATCATTTTTACTTATGATATTCAAATGATGCTTTCTTTGTTGCATAGAAACCTCTTTTCACTTACCAATGAGAAAAACATACAAAAATCTAATTATTCAAAAAATATAACACCCCATAGTAGAAAAAGTGGTGGTTTTAGGTGTCCGTACCTTAAAATGCTCTACAAAGCTTATTATTTTGATGCGAGAAATAGTAGGAAGGTGTTTGTACAAATGTAAATGTTTGGGGCAATTTTGTCACCAAAAACTAACTTGGTCTAGAAGTAAATGATAAGGTTTTTTGGACAGTAGCTTTTTGCCCATTTGAACCAAGAATTCTCTAAATTATTTTTAACCCATAAAGTTCCTTGACTATATTTTCACCAAAAACACTCCAATACAATCATTTCTAATATAAATACCAAGTCTAAGAAAAAATACATTTTTGCACATATGTAACCATAGGATCATGTAGTACACTAGTTTGAAAACATGTGAAAAAATTCAGAAATTTTCATTACATGGATTGCAAGATACAAGCTTTTGAATTCATATAAATCCTTTGGGGGGCCTTACGATGAAACAGGCAGCTACACTTCAAAAGCTTACATTTGTATGAAAAAATGTTATAAATGGTGGTGCTTCTTTGGATTCATTTTTTGAGGCAATTTAACTACATGCTTGAAAATTTTCTAATCATTTAGAATTGTACAAACATATATGAAAAAATAGTAAGTAGAAAGAAGTAGAGAATGATCTAATATACAAAATTGTTAAGAATTTAGTTATAAAATTGAAAAATGCCAATCCCAATGGTTGCAATGTTGTAATAAACAATCTACATTCTATGATTTTTTTTTTCAAAAATATTGAAAATTGAGTTAAATAAAGGACATCAAAGTTTATTTTAGAGTAAATAATCCATAACTACTTGCAAACTAAAACTCCTCATAATTTTTGATTCATTGATCAAAATAGAATAATTCAAAGCTTTCCATGTATATATAAATCTAAAAAATTAATTTCAAATTAATTTTTATGAAAAAAGTGATTTTTAAAAATCTATCCAGATTGCCCATTTCTGAAAAAAGTAATGTATTTGGCCATAACTTTTTACTCATATTTCCAAAGGTCTTGAATTTTAGTGTATGCAAAAGATATTCCTTATCTACACCTTCTATTAAAATTTGGGACCAAATTATGGAAATCTTTAGTCACATGTATCTGCCAAAAAAATTTATGTTGCCAAATTGGTAGGCTGGTCCTTTAGAGGTTAATACGATAAATTATATAACTCAATAGCACCACTAGGAATAGATTAATCCATACCTTAAGTTAGATTGTTTGTTTTGGTTGTCACATTGAGATCTTTAGGGCCGTGCATCATGAGTTGTGCTCTTTGTATTGTTGGAAAGTTCTCTAGGCTCTCTGTGAGGAGCAAGGCAAAGACTTTGTTTTGTAGTATTCCAACTCTTGGCAAAAAAGATATTAAATTTTGAAGTTCTTACGAATTAAAAAATTAGAAAATTGCATACCTGAAGAGTTAATCATAGCCCAATGCCATTGGATTCCTCCCTTCCAGTTGATTGCCACATCGATGATATGGAAAACTCCCTCCCAACCACCACTAACTTAAGCTTATTATTTCACCAAGAAAATGCAATACCTCCTTGGCTACTAACTTGCCATTTGATTAGGCACAATACATAACTATAATTGTGAAGCAAAGCAAAAATCAAACATACTACTAATATTAAATCACCTTCACAATAGCTTACCTCCAACCAATCCCCAATCTAACTTAGTTATCCAATTTATTGAATTCACATATTGCGATGAAAGATTTTCACCAAATATCATTACACACAAAGAAACAAAATACAATATGCTACTAACCAACAACAAACACCTAGGATGGAATGTAGCACTACTCTTAACAATTATTGCTGGTGTTAGAGGAGCCATACACTCAAGATACAAAAAATTACTACACAAAGATCAAAACCTACAAATTAAAACAAGTTAATAAGACACTCCAAGATATTCATGAAAATGCAATAGAATACCTCATATATATCATCTTTACCAAACGCAAAATAGAAAATTACCACCCCCTACTTCCTGATCCTCTATAAAAACAAATCAAAAAATGTATATACTTATGCTATCCATCTTTATTTATATATAAATAAAATATAAAATACTAAAGTTATTATTATTATTATTATAAATTATAATTAAAATAAATGAATGAAATTTGAACTACATGATATGACTCAAAATTAGTAAATATGACTCAAAATTAGTAAAGTGCCAACGGCTTAATAGAATGCAAGTCAACAAGATTCAAACCTAGGCCAAAAATCACACAACTATCAATCTTTTATACCACCTCTTGCAGTATACCCTAACTCAATAGGATGACCAACTATTTAAGAAATACACATATTAATATGGGCTATTATTTATTGGTTATTATTTATGGGTTACTATTTACTGATTATAAGTTCATATCATAGAGTCTGCCTATAAAGGGAGGCACCAAGGATAGCACCCGCTACCTAAACATAGATAGTAGAACTATCCCCAAGAGACTCTTTATTCGCGCTGATCCACAAGTCACTCTTCTTCTTCTTACTTCTCTGCTTTGTACTACTTTACGTTCGTTTGAGAGCCCAGGGCCAAGCCGGCAAACAGAAAGCCTGGAGTCCGTCCTGGCCACCCAGTTCCCCATCCCCATGGAAGGAGCACCACGAATCCCACCCCAGATTGGTGACTGCAGTTAACTCACTTATAGCAAACTGAGGCCAGGAAAGCCGTAGGCACAGTCAGTGGCAGTCCCACTCCATCCAAAGAGCGCCTTTACAGCTGACCGTCCTCCACTGCAGACGGGGCCAGGACAACAGAGAAGTCCGAAATGACCTTTCTGCTTTCTCCACTGGCAGATCCAGAAAGGCCACAAGGCCAGACTACGGACTTGACTTGCTGTCTTGCTCCATGTGACCATGTGACCATGGTCCTCCGTGCAATTAGTGTGGGAGTCAAATTATTCTGACCACCAACCACCGTGGGAGTGTTTCGGGAAACACGAGAGGCATCCGTCACTGCAGTCAGTCTCAGCAGCAGGGGCCAATTGGGGGGAGACCAAGACGGAGAAGTCAGAAATCGGACCCTTTGCCACCAACTGGAGAGCCATCTGCAATGCTCAAGACGGATGAACCTTACTATTACTGTGACCACATGAACCTAACTATTAGGGAATTTGCTTTGGATCATTATCCAAGGCCTTTACCATTTTCTGCAAATGAAAATGGTAAAGGCCCCCCCAATTCATCCACCTGGTAGCAATCACCCAAGGTATGTGTACACTGTACAGTACAGCATGTCCTGGCATTCGCTTATACAATTCGAGAATCATACCCCTAACCAAGTAAGACAGGAAAGCGAAAACATCAAGGGAAATGTCGACCCCTCTAGATTTCCACGAGCCTTGCTGCCGGCTGCTCGCCGTGGTTGCCTCTCAAATTCCTCCTTTGTTCGCAGCTCCGCAATTCTCGTCCAATTTTGAGCTGATTCACTCTTGTTGATTCGCTCCTCAGATTCCTCACCCTTGATTAATGTAATCCACAGGGAACTTGGGCCGGTTCACTGGGTAGTGAATGGTACAAATATTGTGGTGAAATTGGGGTGAATACTTACTAAATAAGGATGTTGACCTTGACTAAATAAGTTAATCGTGATCTTGGGAATCCGCCAATCCTTGTATCCTCATCAGTTTACCGTCTTCAGGGTGAATTCAAACGCGATCCGAATCAGCGTGAGCGCCTTCATCTTTACGCAAAAATGGGCAGCCAACCCGCAACTCAATTCCCCGCAATTAAAATAAAAAATGAGGACACGCTCTCGAGGTTTGTCGATTTGCTGTGAGCTTTGGCGCCCTGGTTTCGTCTTCGTGAACCTCTTCCTTGTTCGAGCTTGCTGAATTTTGATTCTGTGCTGGATTATTGGTCACCGCTTCGTGGCCTTGTCGTTTAGCCTTCATCCTCCTCCCGTGTGCTGCCAAATTACGCCCTGCTGTCGATGCTGCTCCCTACCGTCGTGAATTTCAGATTGTCGACCTTGAGATTCCGTCGATGCTGGCCCAGATTCCTGAGCTGGTCCTTCATTTCTTCATCCTTGTGCTTCTCCGCTATCGTCATTGGCTGGCTAGTCGTGCGCCCTATCGCTGCTGATCAATTTTGACGGTTCGAGATTCCATCTCCTCTGCCCCCGCTCTCGGATTCCGATTTAATGGAAATTCCCTGTCACTAATTAATCCTCTCACTTGCTTGAAGAAACTGGTTCAATTGGGGAGTTGGCGGAAACAAGCCAGTAAAACTGGAAAACTTCCCGAACACTGCTCCTTGCCCCAGCTGGTCGATCCGCTCGATTCGTCGGTTACATTTTGTCTGGGCAATTCAAGAGCCCCGGGCCTAAGAGCCGTTTTCCATTGGGGAGCTGGACCTCCCGGGCCTGGAGGGGGAGCTGGAGGGAACCGGAGGGGGCCTGGAGGTCCGGTGGCTTCACGGAGCAACCTGGACCTCCAACTCAAGGACCTTCCGGGGACCTTCCAAAGAGCTCCCCAATGGAAAACGGCTCTACTTTTCTTACTTCTCTTTTCAAATAAGTTACACACAAATGTTTGTTTTGATAAAAAGAGAATTTATTTTCAGTTATTTAATTATTCAATAATACATGTTTAATAGTAATAATAAGAAAAATAATTTTTAATATTCATAACATACATAATTAAATGTTGATTTTTATATGACAAAATTTAAACAATTTCATTTATTATTTGAGATGGTTTAGGTAAGTTTTTTCACATTGCAAAAATTACCAACACTAATTGATAATCAAATGAAATAATTGACAAACCTTCTAATGTTAGGAAAAAAATTCAAACACACAAAATAACTTGCTTCACAAAATTTGTCCACACAATAGAAAACCATGTAAAACATGTCTTCATTGATGTGGAGGAGGATGTGCAATAGATTGCCCTAAAACAGTCATGGCATTTGCCATGGCATTTAAAGCCCCTACTAGTGCTTGAGAGGTTTCTATAGTAGCCTCCAATTTTCTGTTTTCTAGGTTTAGGAGCTCTCTATGTCTTGCATCTTCTCTGTCTTGAGTTCTATCAAGACTTTCTACAAGTTTTTCCCTATTAGAAATGAGAGCATCACGTAGAGCTTCTGAAGCACGAGGTAATGTTTTCCTTCTTTTTGCAGTATTTGAGCGAGAGCGGTTTCCTACATGATCATCTTCACTGTCCTCTCCTAGGTCACGCACATCTTCTCCACCTTGCTCTGACCCTGAACAAGAAATTAATTGTAATTGAATTTCAAAACATTTAAAACCTCTTCATTTATAGAAAGAGAAAAGAAACTACAACATGTAGAATTTCAGAAGACATACATGACCTCACATACCTGATGGATTGTTGAATAAGGTAGAATCCATCAAATGTTTAGGTTGGACATCTCGAGATGTTCCAGGCAACCAAGAGCAAATGTGGTCGTAGACTTCTTTCTTCATTATGGTTTTCAATTTAAATAGTCTTTTCACATCTGTTTCTGAATATGACCAGAAAGAGGGTCTTCCACTCGGAATGTTCGATTCATAATCATGTACTTTTTTAAAATCAGCTCTCGTTTGGTCCCACTTATTTTGACATTGATTAGGACTTCTATGACATCCTAATTCAAAACACCTATCTGATAACCTCTCCCACTTCTGGGTTTGGGTTTGATGCAATACATGTCTGTTCGTACTTAATGGACCGCTAATTTCAAACCACTCTTGGTAGGCAGTGCACAAAACCAACACTTCGTCAGTATTCCATGGTCCAGCAGAAAAGGGACGACCCGGACGCACACCTTGTATATCTCCCTCTATGACATCATCCTCCTGAAGTTGGGAATTCAAGTCAATAGCTTGAACTCTTGCTCTCACTGACCCAATGCTCGGAGATGCTTGACTATCCATTGTATTTTTCAAAGGTAAATCCTAAATACACACAATGTTCACAAGAATAAAGAAAAATAAATATATAAGCTTATAGAACAAAATTCCAATGCAAACTTGAAATCAAAATATGTGAAAAATGATGTTTGCGGTCTTCATTTCATTAATTTATAGTAGTGTGTACAAAAAAGTAAAAGACTATAAGACTTGTGAATTAAAAATAATCCTCTATGAACTTAAAAATAGAAATAGCACTTAAAAATAATAAATTGAATGTTATTTTTATGAGTACTCACATGACAATTGTGAACTCAAGTTTTTATAAATAATATATTTTATAAATATACACTACCAATGACTTGTAATTTTTTTTAAAAAGAACCCTAAATTTATATTTCACTGAATTTTTATTTTTATATTGTATTTGCAGTATATATAAAAAAATTCTCTAGATTATATATTCATATAGGTTCTTGTGTTGAATGCATTGCTTCAAGTTTACCATGGACACTAATAGCGTTTCAATATTAGACTTGTGGTCAACCTCTTGTACTGCCCTTGCTGTAGTTTTCTTAGAGAAGGATGATGGTTTTTTAGTGTCTAACAAAAGCATTTCATGGAGGGGAAAGAATTCCATGTCATCTGTAATGACTTCATTACGTTTTAGTGCAACACTAGCCTCTATTGAAGACGAAGACATAGTTGGCATGATAATGAATTCTCACTTACAACCGAAAGACATACTTGGGGTTCAATGGGGGCCATGGTATATAAAACCACGTTCATTGCATTGGTGGGACCTTTACCGTGAACAAATAATGCATGATGACCATGAACGATTTCGGAAGATGTTTCGAGTTTCTTTAAGGACTTTCAATTATCTATGTGAGTTGGTAGGTACTGACATGAAAAAAAAAAAACCCATCTTTTCATAGTATTAGAGGTCGAAATTTGGAGATAGAGAAACAAGTTGCCATGTCATTACGTAGATTGGCTAGTGGAGATTCTTTACTAAGCGTATCAGAGTTGTTTGGAGTTTCTCCGGCTACAGTATCAAAATCTGTTAGAAGGTTCATTATATCAATAATTTCATGAGGCAAGCGCCATTTGCAGTGGCCTACAATAGATGACCTAGAAAATGTGAAGAACAAATTTGAACATGTATGAGGAATACCACAAGTTTGTGGCGCCATTGACTGTACTCATGTAGAAATTGATTTGCCCCAAAATGCTAGATCGACAGACTTCTATGATAAAGACCATGATTACAGCTATATTGTTCAAGCAATTGTTGATTCAGAGATGCAATTTTTGGATGTATTTGCTGGATTCCCAGGAGTGGTGCATGATGCACGAGTTCTAAAAAATTCAGCATTCTATAAAGCTGTTGAAGACGGTCAACGTTTAAATGGACCGAAGCGACGAATTCAAGGTACATGGATTCTAGAGCTCATACTAGGGGATGCTGGATACACTCAATCAGAGTGGATGTTGGTTCCTCTTCCAGGGAGGAATTTACGTGGTGTGTATGAAAGCTATAATTACAAACAAAGTAGTACACATATCATAGTTGAACGCGCTTTTGGAAGGTTGAAAGGGGTGTGGAGAATTTTATATAAGCCTATTTGGAATCCTGATGAGGCTATGGTGCCAAAACTCATCTAAGCTTGTTGCATTTTACATAACATTCTTCTTCAACAGAATGAGACTATTGACGAGGATGTTCTACTTCCTGGCCATCATGATGAGGGCAAACGTCAACAAATATCTAGACAAGTCATAACAGATGAAGCTGAGATTATAAGGGAATCCATTGTTCAACATTTAGGTGTAGTTGAAGCACGCACAAACAGACCCTACTATGTGCCTCGCAGAGAAAGCTTTTAGTATTGAATCAGTAAACTCTTGCTGTAATTAAAAATTCCACTATGGATTTTTTTAATTACATCCATTAAGTTTGTTTGTGTTAATTTTTTAATAGAAACAATTATTTTGTGGACAAATTTTGTGAGACATGTTTTTCTATGTGTTTTCCTTCTTTTTCTAACATTAATAGGTTTGTCAATTATTTTATTTGATTATGAATTAGTGTTGGTAATGTTGACCACTTCTCTTTTAAAATAGCTTACAAAAATGTATGTTTTGATAAAAAAAAAATAACTTAGTTATTTTCAGTTATTCAAGTATTCAATAAAATATGCTTTAATAGGAATACCGTTTTTTACATTATGGATAAAGTTTGATTCACCCCTTGTTGCATAAAGTTTACGAATAATACGAAGAATGCCAAAGAAAAATGCACCATTCTAGAGATATATAATTTTTTAATATAATTTCAGCATTATGTATAATATTATTTAAGATTAAAAAATAATTAAAAAATTTCTAAACTTCCTTATCATAGGTTTAAACTCAAAACAATATGAAACAAGGCTTGGACACCCGAAGAAACGGGCAATTGTAAAATCAAAAGTTACTCATTTCGTAAATGAGCAATGAAAAACATCTCCCCGAGCAGTCCGCAAAAGCTCCGCTTTTCCTTTTCTGGGAGGGTCCAGGCCCCCCTCCAGGCCCTCCAGGTCTGTAAAGCCCGAAAACTCGGACTGGAGGCCTGGACGGGGAGCTGGACCTCCAGCCCGAGCTCCTGGACGGCCCGGACCCCGTGGGAAAGCCCCTGGACCTCCCGGGCCTGGAGGTCCAGGCCCCAATGGAAACTGGCTCTAAAACTTGGCAACGAAGCTCAATTCTAGAAAGTAGAAACCCCAGCATGCCCTAGCTTTCCTAACCTACAACCGACGCAACACCAAGAATCCCTAATTTTCCGTTGCTATCCCAAATCATCCCTCCTTCCCAGATTTTTGTTTTCCACTCAGAAGCGATGATTTTTTCCCAAAGGGAATATTTGGTGAAATATTCTTGCTCTTCAGTGGAAGAAATTGCTAATTTGCTATCAAATATTGGGACAATATCGTTCTATTTTAGGTGAATGTATATTGTTTTGGATGGATAAATGAATGTTCATCCATAAATTGCAAATTTAATTCATTTCTATGGATTTAAATAGCTTCATTCATCCTATGATTATTGCTTTTTGCACTACCTAGAATAAATGAAAAAACAACCTTGCCCTTTCATATACAATTTCAAGCCAAAACCTTGATTTTCTTTTGGAGATTGCCAAATCAAACCTCAATCTAACCTTAAAATTCCCATTCTTCACCCCAAAATCCTAATTTTCTTACTTAGCTTCCCAAATCAAATCTCAATTTGACCTCAAAAATCTCCATTTTCATCCATTTTTCACTTTAAAATGGTAAAAATCTACTCAACAAATTGTTCTACATAGTTTCTCTCCACAATCTCTCACAAATTCATACAATTTTGCACCACTTGATTTCTTTTACTTTCCATTTATTGACAAAATGAAAAGATCTTGTTCTAAACTCTAATTCTTCAAGATTCTAATGTTCATGGTCATAGATCCCATTGACATGGTCATATGTTTTCACTCTAAAAAATTATATGGTCACAAGCTTTTGCTCGCACATTTATAGAAAAACAACTCTCCTTCATTGCTTCAGCCATGGATAAATAGATGGAGTCATATTAGTGTTGTGAGTGTTGTGCTCCATTTTCCAAGACTACATTGATTTCCTCCATTTTAAATCCTAAAGTCCTAGGGCTACTTTTGCATCAAAAACATTCTAAATGGGTTGCCATTTTTATTACAAAGAGCAAAAGAAATTCAAATTTTTTTTAGTATATTTAATTAATCATAAGATCTTGCACAAGACTAGTACAACTTTGTGGAAGAAATTTCAAAAACTTTCACCACATAGATTGCAAGATGTATGTGCTTAAAATAAATCTTGAGTACATTCAATGACTAGATTCTATGATTTTGATTCTCTTAACTTTAAATTTTTACACTAAATACTTTGATTTAAAAAAAACTATGTTAAAGATTTGAGTTCAAAGTCTATTAAAAAAAATTGAAGGAAAAACTAAATCATCAATAGTTTTAAAATGGAATTAAAATACACTAATCTCAGCAATAATATTATTCTAGCAAGCTATAGTCAATTTTGTAGAACTTTTTTTTTAATTGTAAAAATTGAATTAAAAAACGAATCCAATATGTTCTTTTCTCTAGAAGTTTTTTTAAATGATTCCAAAACAAGTAATCCTATAACTTTCACATCACTAATCCTAATAGAATGGATCAAAACTTTTTGTGTAGACAAAAATATAATCTATAATTTTTTTGTAATGATTTTAAGTTTTTTGTAGAATTTTTTTGTTGCCCATTTTTCTTTCATTTTGAGTTTATTATCATATAAATTTTGAACCTAGGAACTGATTGAAATAAAATAAAATAAAATTTAAAGCTAATTTGTTTTTCTATTTTTAAAAAAAGTTTCAAAAAATCACCTTAGAAATTGAGGTTACACGAGCCTATTCAATAAGCTTGGAGAGTTTAATTGTGACTCTCCCTTTGAATATCAATTTTCTAATTTATAGTGGCTTATTTTGTATTGATCAATATGGATGAATATGAATATATAACATTCCGTAACAACCACCACATTTCTCCCACAATGGATGGTACCGTAAATGCAAGTCAGGGTTGATACCAAGGGTTGCTATTATGTGAGCCTAAAAGCATGAGTCTATGAGCCTAAAAGACTATGCACCTATGTTATAGGTGTCTATATTATAGAATCCTTCTATGATTATAGTTTAACTTTGATGTATGTACCTATATTATAGGTATTTACATTATAAGCACTTTCAATAGTTGCAATCTCTCTCTATATGCTCAAAGCTCATATGCTCGTATGTTCATGCTTACATACTAGCACCATTGGGTTGGCACCTCTATGTTGAGTTCTTTTTCTCAAAAAATAAGGTTCAATATGTCAGGATTCCTTCACACTGCTTCGTATTTTGTCGACACTCCGACGGGCAATCTCAGCGCTTAGGCATTCTCTTCGATGATATTGAGATTCGAGACTCATGCTGATTCCTACGTAATCAAGTCATCCTGACCGAAATCAAAAGGTAATTCCTCGGTTAGTGTTAACTCTCTGTTTAATCCAGTTTAGTATCTAAACTCGCAATGCAAGATGGAAGCAAGTGCGTACAAGCATGCTGGGTATTAACAGAATGTCGAGTGAGGGACATGGCTCCCCTCACTGAGCTTTAAAGGAACAATTGGACTCTCGAGGCATGCACCGTAACTGTCATGAAGATAACCGTCTCGAGTAACCTCCGTCCCAGGTAAGAGGTCTTCTTGCAACCGGTGATGAATACGTCTAGCTGTTACGACTGAGTCGTAACAATCCCCCCCCTCTAGCGTTCCATTTGCGAATTCAGGAGATGAAGGGTCAACATGAGATGGAGCCGGCGCTTGTGGGTGACGCTGGTGGAACTCTCTGACCACATCGGGTGCGTTTCGTAAATTTGAAGCGGGCTCCCAAGAGTTCTGTTCAGGACCGTAACCTTCCCATGATACCAAATAATGTAGCCTCCTGCCACGACCTGAGAATCGAGAGTCAAAGATATCGTGGACCTCCCACTCCATGTCCCCCTCCGGAGTTAGAACTGGTGGTGGTAGTCTTTGCCGACGGCCTGGAATGGTATCCTGCCGATATCTCTCAAGGAGTGCCACATGAAAAACATCATGTATCCGGAGCGTTCGAGGAAGCTTAAGTCGGTACACCAAGTCTGATATCTTGGCGGTAATCGAAAAGGGACCCAGGAACTTAGAAGCCAGCTTCTTCGAAGGAGCTGTTGTGGCTATGTTATTAGAGCGAAGCAAGACTTTGTCCCCCACTTGGAAACTTGGCTGCAAATGAACCCTGCGATCGTAATTCCGTTTAGCTCGATCCGCAGCAACCTGGATCATCACTTTAATTTCTTCGTGCACCTCTTGTAAATGTCTTACTCTTTCCTCCGCCGCCGGAACTGTGGACGAGGTCGGTGTAGTAAATGATAACTGGGGATGATACCCATAAGTCGCATAAAACGGAGAGAATCCAGTGGCGGAATGAAGAACATTATTATATGCAAACTCAGCTATTGGGAGTAATTCTGACCAATCATCTTGCCGGCGGGTTGTGAACATACGCAAAATTTGTTCAAGGACTTGATTCACGCGTTCCGTTTGCCCATCGGATTGCGGATGAAATGCCGTCGTTGGAGAAGGTTGAATCCGAAGAAGCTGACACAACCGTCTCATGAATTTTGAAATAAACACCGATCCCCTGTCTGATATGATTTCATCCGGTGTCCCATGGTGTTTCCAGACGTGTTGCAGATACAATGTTGCCGCCCCACTAGAATCAATTGATTCATTTGTCAGAATGAAGTGCGCTAATTTAGTGTTCTTGTCAACGACAACCATAATCGAATCAAAACCACCACTCTTTGGTAACTTAACTATGAAGTCGGTCGTGACCTGCTTCCAGGGAGTTTCAGCTGGTGGAATTGGCTGCAACAGGCCGTAGGGCGCATGGCGTGTGGATTTCGATCTTTGGCACAAATCGCACCCGTCGACATAGCGATGTACATATCGACTCATCGTGGGCCAATAAAACCTCCTTGACACTAGATCCAACGTTTTGGCGCGACCTGGATGACCCGCAGCTGGGGCGTCATGGCGGGATCTCAATATTTGCCGCCTCAGTTCCTCATTATCGGGGACAACTACTTTATCACGAAAATACAATATTCCATCAGTGAAGCGATAAGCTTGGAAACGTTGACGAATATCCCGTGGAGCTCAATCCGATCCATTGCTAAAAAATGACAATATTGGTTGAAGTGTTAAATCATCTAAACTAACGGCCTTGATGTGATCCATGAGTTGTGCGTCGCTAGAGACTAGTTGGCATGACTCCAATGCAGCCAGTCGAAGGAGGGGTTTCGAAATCCCCTCGTGGTCATGATTTCCTTCAGAACGCCTGGACAACATATCTGCTCGCCCATTGAGTATTCCCGGTCGATGCTGAATTGTGAAATTAAAAGCTGAAAGGAATTCAGACCATCGAGCTTGGCGCCTATTGAGCTGCTTGGTTGTGAGAAAGTGCTCCAGATTTTTATGATCTGAGATGATCCTTACTTGATGTGGGGACCCTTCCAGGTAAACACGCCAATCCTGCAATGCCAACACAATAGCTAACAACTCCTTATCATAAATGTTATAGTTCTGTTCTGCTAAGGACATTTTCGAACTTCTATAAGCGCAAGGGTGGAGATGTCCATCCTCCCCTTGTTGTGACAAAATACCTCCGGTTGCCGTATCCGAGGCATCCATCTCCACCACAAATGCTCGATCAAAATTAGGATGAATCAATACTGGCGCTTGAAGAAATCGAGACCGAAGTGCATTGAACGCCTCTTGTGTTTGGGGTGTCCACTCAAACTTACAATTCTTCTTTGTTAACGCAGTGAGGGGATTTGTTATCTTTGAATAATCAATAATGAACCGTCGATAAAAATTCGCGAATCCTAGAAAAGCTTGAACTTCTTTAAGTGTTTTTGGAATCGGCCAATCACGGATAGCTTGTACTTTGTCCTGGCACATCTCCAATCCCTTATCTGAAACCATCATTCCCAAGAATTCCACGGAGCTTCGATGGAATTCGCATTTTGATTCCTTGACATAGAGACCATTTTCTTTTAAACGGTTGAGAACTTCCCGTACTAATAATTGATGTTCTTTTAAATTCTTTGAAAAAATGAGAATATCATCTAAATAAATGACAACCGAGATATCCAACAAATCATTGAAGATACTCTGCATGTGTGCCTGAAATTGGGTCGGGGCGTTGGTTAATCCAAACGGCATTACCAAGTACTCAAATAGGCCATAACGAGTTTTAAAAGCCGTTTTAAACTCATGGCCATGAGCCATCCGTACCCGATGATATGCTTGTCGCACATCCAATTTTGTAAAAATTTTTGCACCCACTAATCGGTCGGTCAATTCCGGAATTAAAGGTAATGGGTATCGATTTCTTATTGTGACTTGATTCAAATTGCAGTAGTCCACGCAAACTCGTATCAAACCATCCTTCTTTTTAGCAAATACAATGGGGGCTGATACGGGGGACTTGGATTGTTTGATCCAACCCTTACCCAAATTTTCTTCGAGATAACGCCGCAGCTCCTCCAGCTCGACTGGTGACATTGGTCGTAACCCGGTATTGCGAGGTTCTTGGCCCTCCTTGAATTCGATCTTCATGTCAGATACTCCATGGTTCGGAAGTTCATTGGAGGCTGACTCACTAAAAGCTTCTCGTAGATCCTGATACTCCACGGGAATTGACGAATCCTTGGTTTCCTTGATTAACTCCGATACCTCCAACGCATATACCTCAGCATCTTTGGCCGAGAGACGGAAAGCAGCTGCTGAAACTACAGCGTGCTTTGGGGCCACTAATATGGACTGAGATTGCTTTTTTGAGGCACTGACCGGCGGATAGACCGCCTTTTTCTTCACATCAGATTTTTTCCGATGTTGAAGCTTCATTCCCCCCCGAACTCCACTGACTGTGGCGAGACCAATGCTTTCCTGTTCGCACTGATGAGCCACGCAAGTTTCCTGGCAATATTTTGAATCAAAAAGCACTTCCTTCCGTGCCCACCGAATGGTAGGGTCATGATGGACCAGCCAAGGAATTCCTAGAATACAAGCATAACGCCCCGTATTGGTGATATCTGCCACCAACGATTCTCGGTGGTCTCCCACGACCAACTCCACCATGGCCTCGTGGGTGATGAGACCAGAGTTTATCCGTCTGCCATCAATGACACGAACCTCCCTTGGTGTAGTTTTTTGTCTGACTGTAGCATGACACCATTGGGCAAATTGCGGGTGCATAAACACCCCGGTTGCTCCGGAATCAATGAGAGTGATAGCTGTCACCGAGTTGATGTCCGCATCTAACGTCAGATGTGTTCCCGAATCACTAGTTGCCCGCAAACATATCGGCATTATTGCTCCATCCCGGTCCTCAATGGAATCTTCGCAACCCTTATCCATTTCCCAATGTGGAATTGTGACCGATGCGGTCTGGCGCCGGCCCGGGTACTGAATCACCGTCCTCAGTCCCGGGCTTGGTCTTTTCCCGAACATTCTGCCTCCATTGCCGCAAATGATAGTGGCTTCGAAGGATTTGTTGGACATTTTGCCCGAACATGCCCCAACAACCCACAACCCCAACACTTCCCTTGTTTTTGGTACTCCATCCGCTCACTGGCCGTTTTTGCCAACGCAGTGGATCCATGAACCGCATCTAATTCCATAGGGGTGGGTCCTGATGACCCTGGAGCTGGATGGAATCATGCAACAGGCTCCTTGGGACTCGTAAATGGAATAGAAGCTCGTCGGTTTTGTCGCCGCAACCATAACCTCTCATCAATTCGGGATGCCATGGTCATCCATTCTTGGAGGCTACGAGGTTAGGTTTCTGCCGTGGCTATGGAATCAAGAACTTCATCCTTAAGGCCTCCTCGAAACCGTACTACCAAACTCGATTCATTCCAATCGACTTGTGCGGCATTCTCGTTAAAAGTGGATATGTAACTAGCCACCGAACCGGTTTGCTTTATTTTTCCCAATCGATCCTCCACATTGCTTCTCCTATCCATATCACCATAGACGGCGATGACTGCTTCCCGGAACATATCGTAATTACTCAATAACTCATGCGGACGCCCCTCATCCAAGGACTGTAGAATCGGCATGGCCCAGTTCTGTGCCGCCCCAGTCATATAAGACAGGGCAAAAGCTACCTTGTCCTCATCACAACGATAAGCCCGAGCGTTTCCACGAAACACAAGGCGAATTTGGGCAAACCATTTGTAAACCTCTCCGCCCTTCTTTCCTGAAAACTTCTCGGGTTTAGCTACCCTAGTTTCTCCGCCGGACGTCCGCTCATCATAACATCGATCCGCTCCAGGGACCTCTCGACCACCCGCTCGTATACCGGACAACGGGGACACTGGTAACGGAGGAAGGACAGCTTGTTCTGAAATTTGTTGCACGATATGAGGTATCGCGGCCTGGAACACCGATTGAATCTGTTGTTGGATAAATGCCGCCCAATCTGGACCCATGCCCTCCTGCGTCGGTGGTCCCCCCTCCCTGGCAGTTCCTTCCCCTTCCATCACTGTTATGAATCAACCGTAATCATGAAAATTCCCGGCATCTTTCCCGTAACCCAGTTTCAAGGAAAAACAATTCGATCATAGGTCTTGCCCGGATTCTCACATCTTCAAACCCATCCTGTGGAGCGTGGACAATCAGGGACTCGACATTTTGTCAGGATTCCTTCACACTGCTTCGTATTCTGTCGACACTCTGACGGGCAATCTCAGCGCTTAGGCATTCTCTTCGATGATATTGAGATTCGAGACTCATGCTGATTCCTACGTAATCAAGTCATCCTGACTGAAATCAAAAGGTAATTCCTCGGTTAGTGTTAACTCTCTGTTTAATCCAGTTTAGTATCTAAACTCGCAATGCAAGATGGAAGCAAGTGCGTACAAGTATGCTGGGTATTAACAGAATGTCGAGTGAGGGACATGGCTCCCCTCACTGAGCTTTAAAGGAACAACTGGACTCTCGAGGCATGCACCGTAACTGTCATGAAGATAACCGTCTCGAGTAACCTCCGTCCCAGGTAAGAGGTCTTCTTGCAACCGGTGATGAATACGTCCAGCTGTTACGACTGAGTCGTAACACAATAGATGCTAAAAAATAATTTGAAAATCTTTTTTCAACATAAAATTTTATGTTTTTTCAAAAAATAAATATTCTAAAATTTTGATAATTATTTTTAGAATTATTTTCCACCAACCTTGCCCTACAACTAAGGTAAATTCCTTTCTAAGATACTACAAGAGGGACTTTAAGTTTAATTTAGAACACACCATTTGTCTACTTACTACCTTTAAGTAATGTTAGAGGGTCCACTTTTGATTGGGGAAAATGAACAATAGGAACTCTCCATCATTAGTTAACCCTAAAAGGACCATAATACCTTAAAAGTTTTTTTTTGATGATTTCAAATGACCAATAAAAGATGAAAAATTGCAATTTTTCATCCAATTTTTTTAGAGTTTTTCTTATGCATGTTTCTAGTGCATGATTGTGGAAATTCCCTCATAGAGATATTATTGTTTTTTCTATAGAAGGCGATGCTAAAAAAACAGATCATTCACAAAAGATGTTTTTCTAGTGTATTTTGACAACTCCAACCCCCATTCACTTTATCTAAATTTTAGGTGCAAAATGGTATTTTTTGAATTAGAGTTTAGTTGATGAAATAAAGCTTATTTGGCCAAGTTTCTATTCCATTTTTTTCTTAAATCGTAAAATTGAGAATTTAGCCTACAACCACAATCTATTGATTTTCTAATTTTAAAATGACATTAAACTTTGGTTTACATTGTCATGTTCTACACTATAATATATGACAATGCCAAAATTTTCATATTTTTTAAGCATGTTTTGTATATGATATGAATTTTTTTCATTCTCTTTAAAAAATTTACAATAATTTCAACTTTTCACAAAAAAATCAGAAAATTTCCAAGGGTCATGTCATTGCATCTTTGAAAAATAAATAAAATAAATTCTACTTAAATATATGTAAAATTGAAGCATGCAAAGCAATAAAATTTTCAGGTTTTTTCCAAGGTCATAGGATCCATCGTTTGAGGGAAGTTATGTATGATTTCAAAAATAAAAATACATCCTATTAGGAATTCAACATAGCCCCACATGACAATTCGACAAGTAGCTTTGTGAGGTTGTACCTGTATTTTGAGTGCATAGTTATGTACGGTTTCAAATTTTCCAAATTTTATCATCACTCATAAATAATAAATTTGATTGCTTCCCTTCCCCAACCTAAGATGAAAAACATGGGCAATGATGAAGGAAAGTCGTTTGGCCTCAAGTGGGATCAATGTTCAGGAATAAATGATGGTTGTGCAAAGTGAGCTGATAAAAATGAGAGAATAACTGACTAGATTTTCAACCCATAAATGCTTGAGGCACCAAATTTTGGTGCCTTGCCAATACTTTGAAGTTAAACAAAACCCTAACTAAATTGTTATTTTGAGTAGTATATATTATTGAAAAATCTTTTTTGAAGTCTAGTTTTAGCATCAAAGATTTGATTTTGAAAATGATTGACTGTGATTTTTCTATCCAAGATTTTGTACAAGGGTGTCCATTGCAATCTTGACTTTTCATAAAGGACCTTTCGCACTGGGCACTGAGAACATTGTTAGAAGGCAGCTTCATGGAAGTCAAGATGACGGTGTACAGACCTATGAAGTGTTGTAGTGACTAATCCTACGTGGCTACCCACATGGTTGCCACAAAGAGCGGTGGTGGAAGAAGGCAGCGGCAACTCGTACATGTAGGATAGTATTTAAGTGCATGAAATGAAATAGGACAAAATCAGGCTGAAATGAAGATTTCTGAATAAAAGAATTGGTGGTACGTAGCCTCCCCCACATCGCGTGTTTACTAACTAATGGCGATTAACTTTAAAATATTTAAGCGTACAGAAGTTCTTCAGCTGGCGCCCATGTGAAGGACCGGACAATGCCAGTGTTACAATATATTTAATTTGAATGTGTAGCGATAGGAAGGCAGCCTACATCTGTACAAATTCGCGATTGTGGATCGTGAATTTCATGTTCTACACTTCTATCAGACCTTTAGTCCAACATTAGTGGGACCAAAGCAATGAGCATTAGCAATAATGCAATTGCCACTAATAGGCAGATTGAGAAATTGTTCTTGATTTGATTGACCGGGTACTATTCAACGCAACAGTTCGATCACTCATTCTTGTTCGTGTTCTTGCTGGTAGGCTGTGGATGGACCGACGATGCAGCCAGTGATCTCCTGCGTCATTGGGCAGACAGGTCCTGGTCTACAGCCCCGGTACGTCAATCGTCTGCCGATTGATTTGTGCAAGGTGATTCATGCGAGAACGTGCACTGTTTGCAGTATATTGTTTTCAGTAGTGCTAACATGTTCGCATTATTGGCGACGTATGTTGACGGTTGCACTGTGCTGTTCTGTTTTGCAAGACTGCCGCGGATTCTAGCATCGAAAACTCCACAGTCCTGCAGTTTGAAAGGTATGACTTTCTCTTACATACCATGCAGCTTGAAAGGTCTGAAGCAGACAAAAAATTTGTCATAGACGAGAGTGACACTGCTGTAATTATGGCGCAGGCTCAGCGTCCACTGTACACCAAAGCATAGTCAAACTAGCACATGCTTTGCTCGGAATAAATCAACCGATTGGCAGCAAAGACGTCAACGTAGCAGATCCAAGTAATAAGAGACAACGGAAAGAGAGGTGTCCAAACTGGAGTTCACAAGAAGTTGCTGCTCTTATAGATGCAAAATGCTCTCTATGTATGGAAGAAAAAGAAAGCACAGATGTTGGAGAGGCTATGGTACTAGATGCACAAAAATGGTTTCGCATTAGCGTTGCGGTTATCACGGTTGCGTATTCAAAATACCTTTCCGTTGATATATAACACGTTTCATAATTCTTAAAATAGCAGTGGGAAATTGAAAAAAACTGAAATAATCCACTACGTGCGCATGCGCAAAAACGTGGCTAAAAGACCGATGATGACCATATGTGCGCGGCCTTTTTTACCATGTTTTGTTATAGTGAGGCATACCAACGTAGAGGTCCAGAAACCTCTTGGAGCTGTCCACTGCGGCTTGGTAGTTCATAGTATATGCACCAGACTTGAAGTAGTAGTAATCAGCACCTCCTACTTGGGGTTTCGCTATTGCGAAGTGCGTTCCGTCAATTGCACCAAAGCAGCCGGCAGACCACAAATTCCCTGGAAGTCTTGGGCAACTTGTTGGAGCGCATCGCCAAAGGGCCACTTAATTTCGCCGCGGAGACCAGTGTTGATTGCATGGACAACTTGTCGAAGCATAATGGACATTGGGCTCCTACCTACCGCGAACATCTCACTACAAATCAGCAAGCTTGTTCCATGACAGAGTTTGAACAGTGTACAAGCAATGCGTATAGTCACAGGAATGGACATGCGATATCTTGTATCTTTCTTCTTCACTAACGGAGAAAGCAATTGAGAGAGACTGAGAAGATTATGCTTTATCATCCGGAACATTTGCAACCACTAAGAGTCGTCATATTCTTGGAGAATGAAGCGTGAAAACCAAGTGGTAGATCGTGGTTTCACCCAGTAGCCTAGGTCTTCATCCATGGCGCTCAAATTGTCAAGAAGTCGAAAATGGTGCAAAGTCGCTCGGGTGGTACCATCCAACTGCTGAGCAGAAGACTACATTAGCTACTGGAAATTGTTGACATCCACGTTATCTTCTTCAACGCTGTTGGCCGGTGCAACGAGTAACAGCTGGCGGTTGCTATGCAGGAGCATGAGCAACATGATGGATGCCAAGGATATGATGTCTACAGGGTCGTCGAAATCAGCTATGAGAAAATGCCAATGAGGATGCCAATAACACTGACGTTGGTAGTGCTATTGGGCCACGGACACGACAGTCTCTGATATATAGCCCTAGCAAGGCTGGTTAAAGAATGCACAGCATGTACACAGTGTTGGGCAAGAACGGTGTACAAGGAACAGTGCCGCCCAGTACTTTGCGAATGAAAGTAAGTAATGCAATTCAGATGCATGTATAGTTTCGAAATTTTTTGGAACTTCTCTTCATCTATGCTATATGGCAATCCTTTCGGTATTACATGTACTAATGACCGACCAATTCTACGGTGTTCAAATTCGATGACTTAGACATGGTTGCGAAGCTTCTAAATAAAAGAAAAGACGAACATAAATTGCTCGTCAAGTACCTATATCAGAGCCTGCTTTTCTGTGAATGTCACCGTCTTCAGGTCCTATAGTTGCCCATGAGCACGCACCTCCGCATACCGTACACACTGCTTTTCACAGAAGCCATTGAACTAGTCGTTACTATGTGTGCACATGGACGCCATCGTCGTTTCTGTTCGGCGCTCAGCAGCCTGAAGTGCTCTCGGATACTTCGCACCATCAACCCTAGCCTCCTCTCTTTCGACTATGACTTCTGACAATCTAGCAAAAGTCGTCGCTTGCAATGCAATGTGTACTTGCATCCTTCACAGCAAAGGAAATCGATGGAGAAAAGGTAGTGAGCACGATAGAGGAAGCCTCGGAAATCACTACGACTGTCTCTACTTCTGCAACAACTTTTACAATTGTATTTGCAATGCGACTACCCTTCCCTTGTCTCTACGTAGGACCACCCCCATGAAGCTGAAACAGCGCCTCGTGTGAACACTACGGTCATTTCAAACATGCCATCCTACCGTTGCTGACGCTAACACTCGTCGACGTCTATAGCATTGTTGTTGCCGCGACCTCCACCGTGACTTCGCTACTTCCCTCTTCTACTACCACTGCTTGCTAGCGTCATGTGCGAAAGGCCCTTAATATTGAAAGCTCTTGGAAATGAGCCTCAAGTACATTAGATATTGAAGTTATGCATGGTGGGCCTTTTATCCTCATATTTTTTAGTGACCAACTTTTTAGATTTGACATGTGAAAAGATAATTGAAAGACTACAAATTACTTTCGGAGTTCTAACACCCTCATAATCAAACATTATAATCTTTCAACCCATATTGTTGTATTTTCTTTTCCTATGTGATCTTTAACATGTCTAGTTTGAATTTGTATGGTTACAATTTTTTTTTAAATTATACAACTTATCCAAATGTTGGCTTTTTGTTCAATGTAGAGCAAATTGCTAGAAGCTCAAAAAAGACCTTGGACGTTTGGGGGGTAAAATACAAGAAAAAATAGTGGAAATATTTTATCTTATTTTTATCTTTGCTTAAAAATAGAAAAAATGACTAGAATGAGTACTTAAAAAATAGTTTATAACAAAAATTGAAATAAAATAGTTAGTAAAGTTCAAAAAAGGCCTAAACGTTGCATATTATAATTTTTGGTTATCAATAAATGATAACCAACAATAGGGGGGCTTCTTTGTTCCCCTTAAAAGCGGGAGCCCCAACATTGCAACTTTTTTGTCATCCAATGACTCTAAGAGATGCTTTACACCTATAGGCTAGGCCAATTTGCTATGTCAAAGTTTCAAAATCCTCTCTTGTAATTGGACAAAAGGCTAAAATTGGTCCCAATCCCTTTACACCTAGAGGCTAGTCCCATTGTTCCCTTGGGAGACATAATGGATTTTGAATAGGCTCAATATTTTTTGTGATTTTTTTGAATCTTTTCAAAAATATAATTTTTATTTCAAGTAGAGTCCAAAAACAAAAGTTATGATAAAATAAGCCCTTTTTAGTTCAATAGGCAAAAAATTCCCTTCAAAATTACTAAAAGAAATATAAAATAACTTTTTTTTTGTATAGATTATATTTTTATATACATAGGAAGCTTTGATATATTCCATTTGGATTTGTTATGTGAAAGTTATGGACAATAGTGTTTTCTAGGAAATTAAAACATCTTCTTGGAAAAATAACTTGTAAGATTCATTTCTAACCTCAATATCTAAAAAAAATCAAAAAAAAGTTTCACAAGGTCAAGATCTCTTGCTAGAATATTCTCACCATTGAGATTAGTGTATCTCAATTCCATCTCAGAGCTATTAACAATTTAGATTTTTCTTCAACCTTGAACCTACTTCTATTTAACAAATTTTTAATGAATAGGCTAGGCTTTGAATACCTTTCAACTCAATGCTTTATCATATAAATTTAGGAATTTAAAATCATTAGAGCAAAAATTATAAATTATGAAGATTCAAAGCTCCAAAATGAAGTTGAGCAAAGTGCATAAAAATTTATTTCCTTTATTTTAAATGCAAATATCTTGCAATCTACACAATCAAAGTTTGTGAAATTTCTTATACACATTCTTATACTAGTCTAATATAAATTACATTTAGATATGCAAAAAAATTATTAAATTTTTTTTTGCTCTTCACTACAGAAATGGTAATTTTGAGTGGTTTTTAATGGAAAGTGGCCTTAGAACTTGAAGGGTTAACATTCAAACCTAGCGTGCCAAGGAATGGCCCTTGAAATCACCATTCATCATAAGTTTGATTGCTTTATCTTTTATTCTATTTGATTAGTGGTCACTTGACTATTTGTGGGTTGTATTTGATGAACAAGGATAGGGGACAAGGAACTTGAAGGCCTTTCAAAATTAGATAGAAAATTTGAGCGTGCCAAGCTTGGCAAGTAAGGGTGGCCATGCTCTTAGGGCCGGTTTATACTTGGGGCCGGATTGAGGGCTAGACATAACTCTCCAAGTTTGAACCAATAGGAGTGCTCAATTTCTCCAAATCCGGCCCAAGGCATTTATACTTGGGGCTGGATGGAACTACAACTCATCCTACGTGTCGCCTTAGGTGGTATGGTTTTGGCGCCAAACCATCCGGTCCCAAGGGAGCAATCGGGACGAGGTTTTTGGTGGCCCAAACTCCCATCTAGGGCCGGATTGGGGACAAATTGGGCTCTTCCGTTGGATTGTACAAATGTCCACCGTCTACCAATGCAAAGTCTTTTGTTTTCTATTTTGGTGTGTGCTTGTTGATTGTGAGCTTAAGAAACTTCCACAGATATGCATTGCTAAATTTTTGGAGCTCTGATTTGTCATCAATCTATTTGAAAATTGGAAGCAGTAGGTTGAATTTGGGAGCTCTGGGGCAGAAGTGTATACAATTTATAATATATTATATAAACTTATTATAGTATATTATATATAATAATATTAATATATAATATATATAGTTTTTTTAGTTTGATAAGATGTTCTATAAAATTATTTTTAACTGAATATGAGATTTTAAAGCTTACTAGTTTCAATCATTTTAAACTAACTCAACATAAGATGTTTATTTTTATTTGGTATTTGGTATATGTTTATTTGGTAGAGTTGTTCTTAATTTCTAAATGTCCAAGGCACCAAATTTTGGTGTCAATGATACTTTGAAGTCTAATAAAACTTAACCAAGTTGCTAATTTTAGTAGTTTACATATATTTTGAAGTCTTTTTGAAGTCTAGTTTTAGCATCAAAAATACAATTTTGAAAATGATTGATTATGATTTTTTTATTCAAGATTTTATACAAGGAGGTCCACTGCAATCTTGACTTTCATAGTATTGAGGGCTTTTGGAAATGAGCCTCAAATACATTAGATCTTAGAGAAAAAATCACATTCATTAAAAAAAATTGTAGAGTAGATTTTGAGAAGCCATAAATTGATAATCGGGGTTATGCATGTTAGGCCCTTTATGCTCATATTTTTTTGGCGATCTGATTTGTTTCATATTTTTTAAATCTTTGTGTAATTAATTATGATTTTTTTAAAGTTGAAAGGCAACAGTCATTAAAAGTGACTATGTCCTAAAATGTGCTAGTACATTCAGTAAAGCAAAATTTACCTCTCCATCATGATCGTTCTTAGAGCATGAGTGTTTTTAGAGCAAACTACCTTATGCGTTCACTTTTTTAATTTTTAAGGAACATCATCATCTAAGTGACTCCAATGAAGTACCTATGATTTAGCATTAAACATGATGATTACAAATGCATATTCTATATAAGAAGAAAACCAAAACATTAAATTTAAAAAAAAAAATTCAAATACATGAATATATCAATTTCTTTTTTATTTTAGAAATCAAATATATAGGAACAAAAAGAAAACAAAAAAACAAGAAAAAAAAAATTATTTGTTTTTAATTTAATTTTTTTAAAAGAAAGATAAAACATGCATATTTCTATTTTTTTTTAATTGAGCATTGAGAAAATTCAAGAGCACATGAATTGGAAATTCGGCCCTAGAATCCAGTCCAAGGGGTTTTACATTAACTAGGGCCAGATGGAAAAACTTGGGCCGAATTGAAGGCAAATCCGGCCGACCTTCCATCCGGCCTTAGGCACAGTACAATATAAACCTACCCTTATTCTAATGAGTAGTTGGTCCACCTTGAGCCCAAAAGGGGCTGAAATATTGTACAATCGGCCTCAAAAAGAATTGTCTCTTCCTTTATGTGTAAAGCAGCCCTAATATTAGCATTGCAACTTCCCAGCCTCACAATAGGTGTAAAGGAGCCCTAATATTAGCATTGCCACTTCCCAGCCGCACAATAACCGACACTCCGCAGATTGAACCAAATCCCGGCCCCCCCCAAAATGAAATAAAATAAAATGAAATAAAATCCAGGGACGGAGAGATTATGCCAATCTCCGAAGGGGAAGTGGGAAAGTGAGGTGAGTGGCCCTCAGATCCGGGACAAAGAAGATCGAACGCTCCACAGAGCGCCAAGTGTGCCCTAACACCTGGATGCCCAATTGCAAGGCCAGGCACTTGGGCCACTTGGCGAACGGATCGGGATCTGGTGCCGACGTGGGATCCGCGGGATCGGATGCCCCAAAAATGGCGGGACGGACGGACGGAGCGAGTAGTGAGTGGAGAATCATTCCGTCCGTTTTCACTACCAACTGAACATCCATGAAATTAAGTTACGTCCATCTGATTAGGTCTATTATAAACCTCAAAAAATATATGGTGTGCGTACACACGTGACCCACTATCAATATATGTTCCAAACATAAGCTTACATGGAGTACATATGTAAGGCGTAGAAGATTTTCTAACCAGTGTTCGGAAAAAACCTGGCGGTTTTGTTCAAAGTTAGCTGGAGAAATTGGGGAAAAAAAAACTGGTTTGCAAGTTGAAAACATTGGCAAAAAAACATCAGGTGCAAAAAGTTATGAAATTTCTATTTGGAGTAAAAAATAGAGAAAATAACCGGGCCTAGTTCTTCAAAAACTGGTTCAATATGAGAATTGAAGGAAATTAACTAGTAAAAAAACTTGAAAAGTTTTTCAAATTATGTTTCTAACATATAGAGCATTACAACATGTAACAAATATTGTATATTTAATCTGACAACTTTTAGCTATTAATATCAAATATTGATATCCATACTTTAACTTCCACAAGTTTTTAACTATGCTTTCACCCAAAACGCTCCAAAACCACCATTTCTAGTACAAGTACCAAATTTTAGAAAAAAAACAAACATTTTTGGACACATGTAACCATAGGATCTTGTAGTATCTTGGTTTGAGAAGATGTGAGAAAAAATTTCAGAAATTTCCACTCCGTAGATTGCAAGATATAAGGGTTTGAAGTGACAAAAATCCTTTTATTGGCCTTGCGATAAAACGGGTAACTACACTTCACAAGATCACATTTGTATAGAAAAATGTCCATGTTGGTGGTGCTTCTTTGGATTCATCCTTTAAGGCAAGTTCGCTACATGTTCAAAAAATTCCAAATCATTTGGAATTGTACAACACATAGAGTAGAAAGAGGTAGAAAATGATTTAAAATACTAAATTGATAAGAATTTAGTTATGGATTTTAAAATGCCAATTCCAATGGTTGTAACGTTGTAATAAAAAATCTGCATCCTATGATTTTTTTTTCAAAAAATGTTGAAAATTAAGTTCAATAAAGAACTTCAATTAGAGTAGAGATTTGATAAGAACCCACAAACTAAAATTCTTCATAACTTTTGACTCGTTGATCAAAATGGAATGATCCAAAGCTTTCCTCTTACATATACATCTAAAGAACCAATTTAAAAATTTGTTTCTTAAAAAAATTATTTTTTAATAATTTTTTTGAATTGTCCAAGTTGCTTGTAGTTCAAAGACATTACATATCATACAATAACTTTTTAACCATGTAATCAAAGGTTATAAAAATTGTTGGGCCTTAAAACTACTCCTTCAACACATTTTTGTGAAATTTTCAAAGAAAAAAATAAAAATTCCATTCATAGTGAGCTACACAAGATCGCTATGATGCCAAAAAATATAATTTGGTCTTTTAGAGGTTAAATTAGGCTATTTGTTTTTGTTTTTGTGTATTTGTTATAATGAAATCCTTAGAATTGTGTGTCCTCTCACTACAAGAAAAGCAGTCCAAAGTGACAAAAACTGGTCCGAAATGACAAAAATCAGCTAGTCCTAATCTACAGAAAATTGACAATTTTTTGTCAATTTAGGCAATTTTCTGTAGATTCGGACAATTTTTGTCATTTCGGACTGAAATTCGTCAATTTTCTGTAGATTAGGACTAGCTGATTTCTGTCATTTCGGACGTGTTTCTCTTGTAGTGTCTAGTTACATTCTTAGTATCGTTGAAAGCCCTCTTTGAAGAGGGGTATTTAGGCTTTGTTTTATGGCATTTGGACCTATAATGTAAAAATTATTGAATTTCAAAGCTTTAGTGAATTAAAAAATTTATAAAATTACTTTTATCTTTATTCTAATTGTGCCAATGGCACATGGTACACTAGTAAATTCTAAGTTACTCCTTTTATTTTTAAAAAGGCCCATATTTCCTTTGTGTTTTACAAAGAAAACATGGGTCTTTTTCAAAAACAAAGGTAGTATCATTTGAGGGGCTATTCTAACACATAGCAAGGTATATTTACAAAAAATGTGATCAAAAGTTAGTAATGTTTAGCATTTAACATTTCCCCTTGAAGATGTAGAATAGGGGGTGAAATTATGTATCATAGATGATATTTTATAGCTTATCACTTTAACAACTAAAGAGGATCACTAATATGATACTTTATCAAGAAGACAATTTAAACTAGTCCACTTAATTTGTTGTCAATGGAAAGGATTTAAACACTCGTATTCTACTTTTCATACTTATGGTAATACATATAGAATATACTCTCTACCATATACAAATATGAATATGGATGTTGAATGTAGAGAAAGATAGATCAGATACATGTATCTTCCATATTTTTTTGGCAACGTTAAGAAGCTACAAAAACATAAAAGTTTGAGATTAATTTATGAAAAATTCTAAAGATAAAATCAATGTTAGTATCACAATAGTTCCCTCACTTTTAAAATAAATGAAAACAAAAACAACCATGCACACAACCATGACATGTTCCTGCACTACCAATTCAAAAGAATGAATAATAGACGTAAATTACTCATATATCTCACTAAAGCAAAAAATTCATTGAGGACAATAATACCTTATATGGGTGAATCATGCATGACATTGAAAGATGAGTGTCTAAAATAGGGTAAATTTTTGGCCCTTTTGTCCATATTAGTCATGTAGCAATTTCCTATAAAATAGAAATATGACTTTATACCATTTTAATAATATTTTTATTAAAATGGTATAAAATCATATTTAAACTCCCCCTCAAGTTGGAATTTGACTAAATCCCCCGATAACTTCTTCACCTGGCATTAGATTGAAACATAAATCACATAATCACAAAAACATAAATCACATAATCACAAAGCTCTTGCAGAACTACACAAAAAGTTTCAAAATAAATAAATAAAAATTCAACTCATAAGAATCTACTTGAATTCCAAATTGTCCCTGAGGGGACAATCAAGGCCTTTAGGGGGATAATTCATAGCATTCTTTGGGAAAAAAACCTAACCTTCTATCTCTTTGCATAGTCAAGCATAAAAATTGAATATCCCATGTGTTTTGTCAACATAATTCTCTAAACTTTTACTACCTTAAGCATACCTTCATTCCTTCATTACAAAAATACTACAAAAATGTCAATTTTCTTGTAACTTATACTAACTCCTTACTCTCAAGGCTCTCATTTTCATACCAAAAAAAGAATATTTTTACCAACTATGTTTCTAAAGATCCTTTTTCTCTCTTTGAATGGTATTGATATCTATGTTCTTGATCTTTTTAAAAAATGTTCACCTTTCTGTAAAATGTTCTAGCCTTGAGGACCTATTTACACCCAAAAAAACACTTTAGGTTGGAGTCCAACTAAAAGGAGTGTTTTGATTGGAAGACAACTATGGTGCTCACCCAAAGCTCCAATCCCAACACATAGCTTTTTCGGAGGAGTGATAATCAGTGGTTCCATGGGTCCGTCGTCGTTGGCGGGACCTCTAGGTCACACGAGATCCCTACCTGTTTGGAGCGTACTGTTTGGTCGTCAGTACTGCAGTACTCCTGTAGTGTCCTGTCCCCTTTCCTTTCCCAGTTTTTGGATTTGATCATTCACGCTCCCTCCAACAGTCCAACCGCTTTAGATTCCGCAACTTTTCAAGTGAACTCCAGATTTGGGGCACATGGCCCCAGGGATTTCACCCAAATGGGCACTCAGGATGTCAGCGAACCAGCTCAGGCAGTCCCGTTCAGTTCCTGAAGCAACGGGACCCTTTTTCCAGCAGATCTTTCTCCCCTACAAAAGTAGGGCCTACAGGATGGATTTTGTGTGTTATATAGGACAAATGTTAAAAAAAAATGATGCCTAATTCTGTGCCATGTTAATTTTATGGTTTCCCCCACTTCTGGCTCACCGGGGTATTCAGACAACAAATATGAATTCAAAATTTGCAAACTTTATCATGTGTGAAATTTTTAAAAATTCATATATTTTTTTTTCAAAGGTAGATTTATCCTGCAAGACCCGCTTTACAGGGCCAAAGAAGATTGCCCCCCTCATTGCCCCAACCAAAGGCAAATGTTGAAAAATGCCCCCTATTTTGTATTGTGTATTCTTGTATTTCTTCACCTTGTGAAACGACTGTTGTACGGGACCTATGATTGCAAATATGAATTCAAAATTTCCAAATTTTATCGTGTGTTGCAAATTAAAATATTCCAATGTTTTCCCCTCGAGGTACACTGTGTAGGTAGGACGGGTTTCGTTCCATTCAGCCCGTTTCTACTTTCTACCCCTCCCATTGTAGCCCCAGCCAGCCTCCCCATCCATCATAGCACCAATGAGCTTTCCCTCTCGTGTCTGACGGTAAGCCACATGTGAAGCGGAGGTGGCCATCATTGAAGTGGACAAAGGAGGCGGAGGCCCAGAAGCCTGCTACATGTGACAGGGAACACATGCATGGCTACACACTGGGCCAAGGCCTTTTCAAAAAATATCATTGCTTTTCAAGTGCTACTAGGTGTTACGGATCTCAATGTCACCGAGGGGTAGAAATCTTGGTAGAAATCTCAATTGTACAATCTTGCAGTGTTGCAGATGACATGAATCAAATTTGGAGTCAAAGATTGCAAGATTATAATGTTCTAGTCTTCCAAAAAGATGCTGAAAGTTTCCTAGCAACACATTTTGGAGGTGAAATTGGATTTCTAAATGAAAAAAGCTTTAAACTACATATGGAGGCCCAAAAGCTCACTACATGTGACAAGGAGCACATGCATTGCTATGCGCTAGTCCAAGGTCTTTTCGGGGTCAAAAAAATCATTGCTTTTTAAGTGCTATGAAGTGTCACGGATCTCAATGTCACCAAGGGGTAGAAATCTCAACCGTACAATCTTGTAGTGTACGTGTTGCAGATGACATGAATCAGATTTGGAGTTAAAGATTGTAAGATTATAATGTTCTAGTCTTCAAAAGGGATGATGAAAATTTCCTAGCAACACATTTGAAGTGAAATTCAAATTCTAAATGAAAAACTTTAAACTGTATAAAGTGATTCAAACTCAGATACTTTACTATACCTTGTAATCTACATTTACGTGCATCAAAACTTTTCATTATGTGGGCTACATAGTTATTATTTCTCAATAGATATGTCCCTTTTTTCTACTTTTATTTTTTGCCCATTTTCTATAGCCTATAGTAGTTAAAATTGAAATTTGAGGCACTTAAATATGTCTCTATTATAATTCAAAAATTTATATGTAGTTTTAGAGTTGATCAATACAACAAGTACACTCTAACTATTGTTGAATACAATTCATTCAAACAACACACACACACACACACACACACATATATATATATATATATATATATATATATATATATATATATATATATATATATATATATATATAATAGTTCATACATGAACAATACGAGAAAAAACCATACGAATTAAAAATCCTACAAGTATTATTATATTGGCAAAACCCGACTTATGCATTTTCAAATGTAGTGGTTTATGGTCCCAAAATCTTACAAATTATGCTAGCAAGTAGATTGGTTTCAAAGTTTAGGATTCATGATATAGTACAATGATAGCTTGTACATGGAAAAAACCTTTGACAATATACATACACAAACCCAAATTAAATGTTGTTTATTATTTTGTCTACTCGTAGATGGAAAATGGAAGTTCTTCATGCATGTCCCTTTTCTACCATTGCTTGTGTAGTTTCACAAATTACTATATATATTGTGGATCATTACAATGTATTATATAGTAGTTATAATATAATATGCTTCAAGTAAGTGAAGCTATAGTAGCTTGAATATTTTTTAAATTATTAGCTCCAACATTTAAAATGTATCCTACAGTAGGTCTCATGTTGTTTCTAAAGTAACCACTACACTAAAATTGGTAAATAGTGTTGGCTACACTAATTTTCAACAATAACACTAATTGTGATTTGCAAGGTTAGTGTTAGAACATTATTTACCCATTCTAACACTATTTTAGCTCTATAGTAAAATTTGGTCATTTCAACATTTCTACGAGAGTGCATTTAGTGTTAGATGGGAACAAAATATAGAAGTTGGAATGGTAATATAATAAGTTAAGGCTATGATCCAGTTCACTACAACACAATTATCACCCAACACTATCTACCAATTTTAGTATAGTGAAGTACTTGGGGATTCAAAACTAGCATATAAAAATGGTTGAGTGTCAAACCCCGATGGGCTCTCTTTGGCCCTCGTGTTGGTTTTGTTTTCTAGCCCCTTAAATGCGTTGCGCCTTAAGGACAACTTTTGCGGCTATTTGGCCCTCCTAGGCCATTGTGTCCGTTGGGTTGTTTGTATTTTAGTGTCTTAGTTCCTTTTTGCTAGGTCACTTGTAGTTGGGTGCTTGTATTCTTTCTTTAATGTAGTAGAGGTATTTTTTATTTGTGTCAAAAAAAAACTATTATACAAAGACATTGGTGAAAGAAAATATCATTCAATTGACTCATTGTGTTTGCAAAATGGCTTCCGAATATTAAAAAAATAGCAAGAAAGGTTGCAAAAAATACATCCAAGGTTGAACCTCTTTCTACTCATAACTTCTTGGGTTGATATGAAATTTTAGCCACTTAAACTAGACTAGTATGCAAAACTTTCCCCAAAACAATTATTGGAAACAAACATTATATGACAAAGAAACAAGCCACCAAAGTTCACTATAATCCAAGAATGTTGGGAATTTTGAACTTTGAATTGCTTCAAAACATTCAAAACAACTTGGATTTACATTAAAAAAATTTACTACAATAACTAGAGCACAAGGAAAATTTATCAAATAGATTTTTTTTATATTAAAAACAAACATTGGATGAAGGAAATACAAGCCGTAAAAGTGCAATCATCAAATTCAATTAGGTTAATTGAAATTGAACCTATGAACTTTTATTGACTTACAATAAATCAATACATCTTGGATTGATTTGAAACTTTTACCACATAAACTAGAAGAGAGAGCACAAACTTTTGTTTTATTGAATTTGGACATTGGATACAAAAATTACAGCACTTTGAATTGGACTTAAAACCATGTGAGGACACTTTTGGCCCCCTAGGGCATTTAGGAGTTAAACTTGGTGTCGATAAGCTTATTCTTATTATTAGATAAGTCAACATTGCTTGGAGCCTCAATCAATTGCACTTGGCTTTAATTTTCTAAATTCTTACTTAAATTGGCTAAGATAGAAGTATTTATTTTGGACAACTTTCCTATGAAGGCCTTTTAGGGTGACCTATTGTGAACAATAGGTAGATGCATTGTTCATTGAAAAATATTATTTGTTTGTACCTTCTCATCTACTCATCTCTCTTCCCTCTTTGCTTGGGGAGAAGTGTCAAAGCTAACCATAATAGGTGAGTTTACGAAACCAAAATGGGTCCAAATGAAAAGTTGTCATCTTGGATATTGAATAAAATATTTATTCTTAAGAAAAAAAACATACAGAATTTTTTTTCTACATTCTTCATTATTATGTTTGCACATATTAAACTCAATTTCTCTACAACTGTCCCACATCCTACAAGCTGACATGCTTAGGTTATCACAAATAGGTACTTCTACTTTACTATCGATTCCAAGGCAAACTTGAATTGTACTTTAATAATGTTATGATAATTACTATGACTATGACCCCACACAATTATTACTTAACCCCAATGTCCCAATGTCTTATGTCCCAATATGCTTGGGGATGATTTCCGTTTCATTTGTGTCCAAATTTTTTTTTAAGTTTAAAATTTTTTAATTTTTAAAAATAAAGATGAAATATGCTACAAGTCCTCATCTCCATTTTGTGCAATTGGCCTCAGTGATGGAGCTTCATAACTCCCGAAGATGAAGAATATCCAAGATATGCAATTGTTGTTCAAATTTTCAAAATCAAATACATATGAGCAAGCCAAAGATATGTATTGGATTACCAATGAGCCACACTAGCGGTGAATAGGTTATCATACATAACCGGTTGTATATTTTTCAATCATAACTTTTGATCTTCATGATCCAAGGGTGAAGGAAACAAGTTGAAAGGAAAGAAGGTTATGAGTTGCAACTTGTAATGGCAATAGTGATGGGTTGCCAATAGGATGGTGCCATGTTAACTTTGAAAAGTCAACAACCGGTTATGAGGGCATAATTATTGTTCATGAATGTACCTATATCTAATCTTTTTAGGATATATTGCACAAAATTTCAGACCTTTTTAGATATAAGGTTGACCTCGACTACTTCCTTTGAGTAAGATTATAATGGGGGGCAATTCTCCCATATGTGAAGGCCTTGAGGCCAAGAAGCCAAGTTGATTCAATAAAATCTAGAAAAATTCAGCCCCTCTCTCTTCCAAAGCCACTTTACACCTAGAAGACACGTCAATTCTCCTTGGGTTTGATTGTACAAAATCGAGTGGATTTGATTTGCTTAAAAAATATATTTTATAAAAAAATAATTTTAAATTGAAATTTGATATTGGCCTTGAGGCCAAGAATTGTCCTTCCATTCTTGATGCACCCAATTTATCGAGCTCAAGTTGTGTTAGATCATGTCATTTTTGAATAAAAAAATCATTTCATCAAATTGGCTAAACATCTGCATGTAAAGGGGTTTAGACCAATTTCAACTTCTTGTCCATTTATAAGTGAGGATTTTGGGTCTCTTACACAACAAATTGACCAAGCCTTTGAGTGTAAAGTAACCCTTAGCTTTGAAATGAAATTTCCATCTTACATTCAAAGTGTAGAGAAATGCATTAGTTTTGCAACAAAATTTCATATTTATAGTGAAATCTACATTTGTACACTCACTTTTTTTTTATACAAATGCAAAATGAAAACACCCTCACAAATGGGATAAAATATACTTCTACAAAAATAAAGAATGGAAATATGCTTTTATCAACCCTTGAAAAAATACTGTGAGATACTAAACTTGAAGGAAATACATAAGTTCTAAGAAAAATCCTAAAAGAGTATGAATATGAAAACCTTATCATTGTGAAAATTTATTTTTTAAAATTAAAAATTTAATACAATAGTTTTATGAGATCTATATATTAAGTATACATGATTCATCATGATAAAAGTTTAAATTTTGGACCAATCTTACTCTTCCAATGTAAATTTTTCTATTTTGAGTGTTCCTATAGCTTAGGTAGCTTTAATGATTTTCTAAAAATTGTCCTTCACTTCACATTTAATGTATATTTACTATGGCATTTTTAAAGTTTGTCAAGATCTCACCTAGTAGTGCATTTAAAAAAAACACTTTTGTACCTTGGTTGAAAGCAAACTACTACTTGTTCTAGTTTTATTTGTTGGAGCTTTTGATATAATATGTCTAAGCACTAAAAATCTGGGAGTTACTAGTCCATGTTAGCTATAATTTTTAGTCCTTTACTTTAAAGAACATCACTAATTGTCATTCACATTTGGATCATATTCATACATAGACATTTCTTAAAAGTTATTTTTTAAGAACATTATAGGGTTATTAGGTAGATTATAGAAGAATATTTGTGGATTATAAATCATCCAATTTTGACTTGAGCTTACTTTCCATATTTGGTATGAAATAATTCACAAGCACCAAACAATACCAACAAACACCAAAACATCACAAAATTAAAGAAACATTTTGAATAGATTTTTTAAAAAGGGACATGCTTGTGGTGTTTTATATGATATTTTGTTAGATATTCCAATACAAGTATGCGGATGCTCTAGTACAAGTAACTTTTAGGCACTTTTATGCAATTGAAATCAAACAAACAAACATATGTAAGGTAAAGAATCCCATACATCTACATGGAATTACACAACAATTGTTAGCCAACATGGATTTCAAAGAAGGCTCAAGAACAAGGGAGGAAGTTTATAATTTAAAAAAATGTTTAGTATTGAACTTGAATTTTTTGGGTGCTTTTAGTTTGACAACAAGTCAAAGCTACTTCTAAAATGTAGTTTCTACCTATATACATAGAATTGAAAGCATCAATGATGCTAGCATGTAAGCGCCTAAACATGAGCCTACAAACCTTGAATATAGTTGTAGGTATGTACTTACAACCATCTGAAGGTATTTATAACATATGTACCTTTAACACATGTTATAATATAAAAAGAGTCTACATTGTAGGTACCTGTAATATAGACAACCATAACTATAAATGGTGTTTATAAAATAGACTTATGGGCTCATAGATTCTATACTCACATGCTAGCACTCCTCATGAGAGCGTTACCAAACTTGGCAAAAGTCTATTTTATATTCAATAATTAAAATTCTTCCAACATTTCTTTATCATTGATATACTACAAAAAACTTTTTGAAGTTGCCGTACAACTTATAAAATTGGATGGAGTGTACTTTCTACAACATTCATCATCCACCTACTGGATATCCATCCAACCTTTTTTGGAGGTGGCAATACATATCACCATCTCTGTGAAATTTTGTCTTGTAAAAGCAAGTCCCTCCCAATATTCCCCTCTTGTCAATTGACAAGAAAGGAGGCCATATTTCTCCCACCCAAAACGTTGTGTCCACTGATGTTCCATTGCTTTGGAGTTAACTGTTGCCAAGAAGTTTCTGGTGGGTGACTTTCCAAATCACTGTAGAAATGAAGAATGCACCTGTTGCTTCAAAAGTGAAATCCCATCCCATCCCATCGTATAACCAGGCAATGATCCCTCCATGATGGGAAGGTCAATTATTATGCTTTGCTAGATACGTGCGTATCAATTAGTTAAGTCAAGGATTGGAGTTGGCTGAGGAGCCCTCCATAAGTACAATATTGTTCCCTGTAGGGTTCAGTAGCCTTTTCAATGATACCCCAAGGAACCCATGCCTCAGTGGTAAACAATGCCATGTTTATGCATTATTGACTGAGTAAGTAGTACCTATCCCCAAGTTCTGTAGCAGGGCTACTTAATAAGGAAAAGGATAGCTCCCAAACCAAGTTGCATTTCTGCAGTACTTAACCGACTCTGCAGCTGCTGCAGTTGCAGCAGCCCCCCTTGAACTGCCTGCTTGTGTGCTATTGAAGGCCCCCGGCGTGACGCCAGCGTGCAGAAGCAGAAGCAGTGGATCAGTCCGCGGTGGAGGCAGGCCGTCAGAACCAAATCCGATTCTCAGAAAGGGGGGAAATCAGAATATTTGGACTCCACAGTTGCTAGCAGTATTACAATATACTAAAGCTGAAGTTATTATAATAGTTTGGACTCCACAGTATATTATAATAACTTCAGCTTAAGTCAAGTGGCACTTCAGGACACTTGGGTCACATGCTCTGGCCGACTTGTGGCTGGCTCCTCCAAGAGCATCATGCAGGACGCTACATGAAATCCCGTCCCACGAAGTTGGACCAGCACCCAGGGTGCAGGACGTTCAACCCAGCCAACAAAGTGGGCCAAGCATGCTGGATTTAAGGTAAAACAGCCCACTGTGGTCAGAATGAGGAGTTTGACATCATCTTGTTACTGAAATTTTTCAATTTGTTTTCCACGTTAGTACAAGTGTGAGAACTGAGAAACAACAAGTGCAATTGAAACTATATTTTTCTGACAAAGTATGAATTTGCTAGGAATTTTTGAAGTGTTCAAGTGCATCATGGCCCAAAAGAGTCTGTAGACTACCCCATAACCAACAAAATCTAAATCCATAATGCTCATCTTACTAAGGTAAGATAGAAACATTCAATTCCGTCCCTATATCTAATCCTTTTTTCATAGAGTGCCCTTAAAGTGTCCCTAGAATTTCATTAATGTGTCTTATACATGTGTAACTATGATTTGCTCACACACTTGAAGGACACGTATTGAATTTTGATTTGCTGACAACTGAATTTAACACAGTTCAGATTTGGGTGCACTTATGGGTCAGTTCCAGACCTGCCACTTTGAAAAATCATAAAGATTACATATCACATTAGAATTTTTTTTAATATTCATGATTTTCTCTTGCTAATACTACAAAATATTAGTTTTAAGAAAATAGGCCTCCAACTATGCTCAATTCCTTATTTTGACGGTTTTGGATGCCTTCACCTTAGGTGGCTGGAATTCCACCCCTTTTCTTTAGCCCGTCCCCTAGTTGGCTTTAAAGTGAACCTTAAGAGGTTGGTATATGGGTAATCAATGTTCCTTTGATGATGAAAGAGCAATTTATCATTTACCAATCATTTGTTCATACTTTGATAGGGGATGTAATTAGAGCCAATGTGGGTCCGTTTTTGAAAACATGTATATGCATTAAAAAAAAATTCACTCAAACTTTGAATATTAATATCTTTTATGGTCAAACTTCATGAAATTTTTACCACATGATCTCATACAAGTAAAGTACAAGATCCTATGGTTAGATTTTCTTTAAACTATTTATTTTGTTGCCTTGGATGAATTGAGTGAAAATGACAATTTTGAGCAATTTTTGACCAAAAATAGGCCTTGACACTTTAGGAATTAAGTTTAGTACAGGCTGCATTTAGGAACCTTGTCTATTACTTTTTGCATGCTACAGTGCTTGTTTTCAGACCGCATGTGTGTGGGTTTTGCAAGGCCTAGGGATCATAAATAGGTACCTATGGCAAAATTCTTTGGAAATTCACAAGTAATTCATAAATGCTCTGAAAAATATGAAACCACTTGGGGTTAGGTTCCAAATCAATATTTCTTCAAGTAAAAAATAAAGAAAAAATAATTTCATGCATCTAAAGACCATCAAAAAGTCTGACCAGCCTGTAAAGGGTCGCTTCATGAGTCTACTACCTTACCTAATGCAATCACAACATTTTCTATCATGGAAGGCCTAAAAAGTCAATTTTTACAATGAATTTCACATTGAAAAGTTAGAAGTTCCTAATGAGGTCATTGTTCATTGTAGACCACATCTCACATATTGAAAAAACCCACAATGGGGTCATTTCCTAGGTGACCACTATGGGTCATTTGACCACAATGGGCTATTTTACCTTAGTCCAAGGAAAAATGTAAGAATTTTTTATTTTTCACTCATGAAAAAATTTGCAAATTTTGAATTTATATTTGCAATCACACACACCAATTAGCTATTCAAAGTCAAAAATATATTATAATCATGGCATAGAGTAGGAGGCATTTTTTACTTTTACCTTTGAGAACCTATATTTTCACCTTGATGGTTCCACTTTTTGAGATGGGTTTAGCATCTTGTGAGCATCATCCTCAATGCAACTGAAAAGCCTCTAAGGTAGTCTGCTTTTTTAAGAGTTGATTGCCTTTCAGGGAAAGCTAAATTCTTTGAAACAATTATCAATAAACTTTTATAAGAAGAAAAATTGAATTACCATGTAGATCAAGTTGTTTCATATTTTGTGGAGTCTTGTAAAATTAGTTACAAATTTTTGAAATTGAAAGGCAATTGTCGTTAAAAGCAACTACCTCTTGAAATGTACATTATTGATGCATTGAAGAAAGCAAGATGTACCTTAGTGTCATGATTACTTTTAGAACATGGGCACTTTTAGAACAAACTACTTTATTGTATAGTCCCACCTTAAGGAACTTCAATTTTTACTAGTGTGCCTTGTGTTGTTGCCGTAATCAAAAAATAAAAATAAAAGTAATTTTCAATTTTTTTTTTTCAATTTTTTTTGAAATTCAATATCTTTCACACTAGAGTAAAAAAAATCAGAAAAGAATGTGTACAAAGTAGAGGTAGCATTAGTGAATAAACAAATACTTAGTACAAGAATAAAACATCAACTTAGAGATGGAGCGCTAGTGACTTGGCAAAGCAATGAATCTAATATTGACCTAGGTCCCAATGCCACGGAACAAAGACTGTGCACCCTTCTTTGCAAAAAACTTTCTAACGTTGTCAAGAATGCAATTGGAAGATGCACGATTCCAAAGATCTCTTTTAACAAACAAAACAAAACAAAACAAACAACCTAATTTTAGATTTATGGATTTGTTTCACACAAGTGGAAGAGAGTTTGGTGCAAGGGTAAAATGCAACAAAATCCAAACAAATTGATGGCTTGAAGGGTCTTTGGTTTTAACCCTTAAAAGATGCGGCTCTCATGACCAAGGTAGTCACCAAAAGTACTCAGATTATTGGACCAATAGGTGCATTCTTTATTTCTATGAAGTCATCCATCAACCCCTTTTTGACCGCAACATCCTTCAAAGGATAATTTACAAGGATCTTCAATTATGTTTTTTGTATTTATCAAGTAAATAATTAATGAATGAGTTAGTAGTGGAACAAATAATAGATGGAACAATCATCTTATTTAATCTCTAAAAGAAATAAGGTGTTAAGGTGTTTAGAAGTTCAAAACTGCCAATTTTTTATGCATTGTTCTCTCTCTCTATATATAAGTGTATTAAACAAGTAAGACAATGTGTGGAAAAATCTCAAGATAATAGGAATTGAAGTGAAAAAAAATGTTTTTTTCTTGAAATTGCCTTGATATAGCTAACAAAGTTTGACTCTTCTTAGAATACAACTTGAGAACTAAATTTTTTGGGACAATTATATGCCATGTTTTATTACTTACATCCATGCCAAATTAAAAAAAATCAATGAGGGATTTAGCAAAAGATGCCAACATTGTCTAAATTGTCTAAATAGTTCAAGGCAAAGTAACTTTTGATCCACATAAAAAATATTATATTCCCACTAAGGGGGTAAATGTTTACACCTTGAATTAAAATTTTGTGAATATTTGACCCAAATTGACTTTATCAAAACCTACCTAGATTTTCAATTGTCCATTGAATAGACAATTGTCCTTTAAATGTTAAAATGTAGATCAAAGATCATCATCACAATTATAACCAAGTACAAGATTCTATCTTTGTTTAATTATAAGAAGAGGTTTGAAGTTTGGAGTAGTATGAAGAATATATGAAGAATTAATCAAATAATCATACAAAAGGGATTGTTTCAAAATAATTTTCATACCTTATGTTGGATGTTAGATTATTTGCCAAGCTCCATTGAGGGCATTATAAGAATGTCCTCAATCAAGATGCTTTATATTGATGTTGTTCATTATCCTCCAAGCATATGATACTCACCCTTGGAAATCTCATGGTAGGTGGTGTTTTTGGTGGCTCTAAAGCATCTTCAATGGATTCATAAAAAACATTTGTAACTTTTGGCTAATATGGAATTGGAACCTATGATTACTATCATTGGAAGTGCATTAAAAAACATTTAAAATAAATACAAGAATATCTTAATTTGGATTTTGGATAATTGATATAGACCTCATTAAAAGTAAATCAAATTTTTTTATAGAAGTGGTGGCAAATCATGTTCAAGAAAAGAAAAATTGTAAACAGTATAGGTAATGCGGTGTACTATTTGCATGATTCTTCTTTCTTGGACATGATTTGTTGTGGCTTCTATAATTTTTCTTGACTTTGGGATTGCTTATAATAGAGTTTTTATTGGTTGTTAAATTTTTAAATTTGACTTTTTGAAGTCTATTCTAATTATTTTAACCCCTCAAAGCCCAAGATTTTTTTGGATGCAAAAACATCATTGCTTTTGAAGAGTAGTAGATCTGAATGTCAATAAGTTCTAGAAATTTCAATTGTACAATCTTGTAGTGTATGTATTGTAGATGATATGAATCAAATTTGGAGACATTTGGCCATATGGATTGTAAGATTATAATGTCTTAGTGTTGAAAAAGGATGCTGAAATTTTCCTAGCAACACATTTGGAGGTGAAATTCAATTCTAAATGAAAAACTTTAAACTATAAAGTGATTCAAAACTAACATACAAATACAATGGCGAAAGAAAAATATCATTCAATTGACTCACAATGTTTGTAAAATGGTTTTCAAATATTAAAAATTAACAAAAAAAGTTGCAAAAAACACATCCAAGGTGAACCTCTTTTTACTAAAATGCTTCTCAGTCACTCATAACTTCTCGGATTTTTGTGAAATTTTAGCCACATAAACTAGACTATTATGCAAAACTTTCCCAAAAATAATTATTGGAATATGATACCAAATGGCAAAGAAATAAGCCATAGAAGTTCATTGTAATCTAAAAATGTTAAGATTTTGAACTTTGAATTGCTTCCAAACATTCCAAACAACTTAGATTTACATGAAAATTTTACCACAATAACTAGACTACAAGCAAAACATAAACCAATAGATTTTTTTTATTGAAAATAAACATTGGATGAAGGAGATACAAGCCCCCCAAAGTGTAGCTATCAAATTCAATTATGTGAACTCAAAGAATCAATACATCTTGGATTTGATTTGAAACTTTTACCACACAAACTAGAAGAGAGAGCGCAAACTTTTGAACAAGTTTTATTGAATTTGGACATTGGATGCAAAAGTTACAACACTTTGAATTGGACTTGAAACCATGTGAGAACACTTTTGGTCCCCTAGGGCATTTAGGGGTTAGTGGACATGTAATTGTAGTATTTTGAAGTTCTAATTTTACATTAGTCAAATGTTATAAATGCTTTTTCAAAATTGTTTTGCAAGGTGCATTCGGGATGCTTTGATTCATTTACTCATTGTATCACACATAGTAGTCACTTATCGAGATTCCTTGGAGCCAATCATGGGATCTTAAATAACAACCTCTTCATCTATGCAAATCTCTTTAATGGGTTGGGGTTTCTCTCTACCACATATGTGGGATATATTTCTACCATATATGTGGGATATATTTGACAATCTTCAAATATAAGGACTTTCATTAAAATGACGATATTCCATGTGCCATTTTCACAATGTGCCATTCCCATGGTTCAGACTGAGCGGTCTGAAATCTATCAGTGTACTAGATTTCAGACCGCTCAGTTTGAACTATGCTCTATCAAAGTCATAGAATATTTTCCATTTTAATGAAATTCTCCATAAATGTTAATTCATATTTTTCTCTCCATTCAAGTTATTCTTTGCCTTATTTCTCTTGCTTGGTAAAAATCTCTTGTTAGCTAAGCTTAGCTTGCGTGTTTTGTAGTCTTCAAGTGGACAAGGTAGAATCACCTAAAAACAACATTTTTTGTTCACCAACACCTAAAAATGGCCTTGAATGAATATTTGTAAGATTCAAAACTACAACAACTCTTTAGATGCAACCAATAAGAGGTGAAGAGTTGTTGAAGCAAGCAATGAAAGTTGAGACATCTTGTTCTTCAATGATGTTTATTTAAGATGAGTCTAATATTAAGTATTGGCTATCTTATGTTTTTTAACTTTGAAAATTTATAAAACATTATTAAAGTGTTGGAAGATTACAAAACCACTTGGGTTGCATTTCTCTCATAATCTCATCCAAATTTTTTGGCCATTGAACCTTTGAGACACCCTTGCTCTTCCCCCAAAGTCATTCTATTGGCGTATTTAAAATAAAAGACCCCCCCTATTTTGTGCTCGATGAATTTATCTTTTGCACCTCTCCTAGTTAATTTGGGTCCTTTGATTACAAATATGAATTCAAAATTTGCAAATTTGATCATGTGTGGCAAGTAAAAAATATCAATGTTTTCCCTCAGGAATAAATGAGGGGTGGGTTCATCCTTTCCCTTTGATATAGTGGGACCAGAGAAAGTATTGCTTTTAGGTGTTTCTACCTTATTGATCTTCACGTGATGTTGGAAATGCCAAAACCATGCTGTGGCCATGAAGGTGACAGGAGTGTTGCTTGCAACCTAAGAGCATCCCCACTCGTCTGGGAAAATTTGGCTGGCATTTTTGCCAGTCCATCCACGCTGCAAGCCAGCAGCGCTGTTGAGCCTCACTGGTGGGCCTGTTAACAAGCCAAATCAGGGTTGGGAGGTGAAATGCAAAGGTAATAAATAAGCTTCTTACTTGTTGGGAAGGGGGAGTTTCTGTGAGGCGACATACCAAATGTTTTTTATTTATTTTTTATTTTTTACTTTTTTACTTTTTTACTTGAAACATACTGAATGTTCTGAATCGTTTGTTAATTAATAAGTGATTGTTATAAAATGTGAAGGACTAGAGTTTTTAATTTCTACCAAGGATGTGAAATTGCTATGTTGTTTTAAAATTTTGAAGTATTTGAAAGTGTTGAAGTTTCTGAAAAATTAGAAAACTTGATTTGAATATGCTTATTCATGCTTGTTCAATTGGAAAATGCCAAAGGTTTAGGTAATTTAGGAAAAGGGCGAAATTGCCAGAAATTTCAGAAAATAAATGACGAACATTATGAACAATTAGAGGTCATTTTAGAAATAGTCATACATTACAATGCATGAAATTAGTCCATGAAGAACATAACCCCCACGACCAAGGTAATCATCAAAACGGTTCAACTAATGGATCAATAGGTGTATTCTTTGTTTCTACAAGTGCACAGTCAAGTCATCCATCGGCTAGTTTTTGGCCATCGCATCCCTTAATCCCTAAATATTTTTTATTATATTGTTTACTAAAAATGCTCCAAAATTGACATTTGTAGTGCAAGTACTACATTTAAAAAGATGTTTATTTTCTACTATGATATTAAAATTTGAATCGACAAAAATCCTTATTTTGGCCCACCAAAAAAATAGAAACTTGCACTTCATAAGGTTACATTTGTGTGAAGATATGTGCAAAATGGTGGTGCTTCTTTGGATTCATTCTTCAAAGCAAGTTGTCTATGTGCGTGAAAAATTCTAGATCATTTGAAATGGTGCAACACATAGGAAAAAATAAGAAGTAGAAAGAAATAGAGAATGATTGAAAATACTAATAAAACAATTACAAATCTAATCCTAGAATTAAAAAATGCTAATCCTAATGGTTGTAATGTTGAGACAAACAAGGAACATCCTACAATTTAATTTTTGTTCAAAATTCAAAAATGGAGTTAATTTTTTTAAAGTTAATTTTTAGAATAGAAAATCCATAACAACCCACAAATTAAGATGTTTCTTAACTTTCATCTAATTCATCAAAATAGAATGATTCAAAGCTTTCCACATCCACACAAATCTAAAATATTAGTTTTTTAGTTTTAAAAACAAGAAACAATTTCATCAAAAACATTGGAATTACCTGCCAAGTAATGAAAAATACATATCATACAATAACTTTTTAACCTTCTAGCCAAAAGTTATAAAAATTGTCGGGCCTTGGAGCTACTTCTTGGACATTTCAAAGGAAAAAAATTTAAAAAACCTATTAAAAATTTAATCCGTATGTCCAATTGTTTGTTGAACAAATAATTCAAAATTTGGGTAGGTTCTTATGATTGCAATTTTGCTCACATATACACAAAATTGTGACACAAGGTGTGAGCATATATACCTTTTACAGTTTTACTAGTTATATAATTATTTTTCTAATCAAAATTTTAAATCTATAGGTATATTGCCCTAAATTTTTTGGACAACTAGAACAACTTGAACATCTTTTAGATATTTTCTTCAAAAATGCTCATTAACTTTTGAAATTTTGTATGTGTATAACTAATACAATATTGTTACGGACCTCTAACAATAGACTCAAATAAAGAACACAAGATATACTCATAAACATACATGTTATCATAAGGGGCTCAAACCACCCGACCATAGAGAGAGATCAATCTATCAAAGATGATCTCCTCACCCCCAAGCTCCACCTTATATACTATCAAATAAGACTATAAGTCCTTAATATAGACTAGGACTTCTTTTTCCTACTTTTGGCTTTCTAACCTTGTTTCTATCCAAAATTAGCCATTAAAGTAAAAGTCCTAGTTATCCTTTTCTAATCATATCTTGTCCTAATCTTTATCTTCTACTTGGAGTTATCTAACTCCAAGTTCCACATGTTTCTTCTTGTCTGGGAGTTGTTTAACTCCAGTACATTAGTCATCCAAGTGGAGTTGTCTAACTCCATTGCATAAATCCACCCTCTGGAGATCTCTATCTCCGGGCAATCCCTGTTTATCCACTAATGCACATTTCATCATGAATTAGTCCATGATTCATAAATGCATTCATCCATCAAAGGTCATGACACAATCATACATTCGTTTATCTATCAATGCATTCATCCATCCAAGGTTTGAAGGGTCACAAGGATCATGACACAATCTCCCCCTCAAAACTAGTCATTGTCCTCAATGACAAAACTAGGGTAATCTTTCCGAAAATCCATCTCTCTTTCCCAAGAAGCTTCATCTTCAGGATAATCCTTCCATTTAACCAATAGCCTTCGGAATGATTTATTCCAAAGATGCTGCATATCAACTTTTAGTATCCTTTCTGGTTCAACAAGTAATGTTCCTTCAGGAGCAACTTTAGGAAGCTCAGGTAGCACATGGCTAGGATCAGAAACATATTTCCTCAATAAACTTACATGGAAAACATTGTGAATTTTCCAATTGGAAGGCAAGTTCAATTCATAAGCCACAGGTCCTATACGTTTGCTAATTTCAAATGGACCACAAAATCGAGGAGATAACTTCCTTGACTTTCCAAGCTTTAATCCTGACCTTTTAGGTGTAACTTTCAAAAACACTTTATCACCAACCACAAACTCACGATGACTTCGTTTCTGATCAGCATAATATTTAGCTCTATCTTGAGCACTTTTCATACTCAACTTTACAGATGCAATGATTTCGTTCATATCCCTTATCATTTGATTCACACTTTCAATCTTTGAGTTAGGAGTTGATAAAGAAATTGGAGTCCTACATTCTTGACCGTACAATGCAAAAAATGGACTAACACCAATACTACTATGAGTCGTATGGTTATAAGAGAATTGTACTAAGTGTAGCCATTTATCCCAAGAGTGTTGTCTTTTACCAACATACATTCTAAGCATATCCTCAAGAGTTCTATTAGTTCGTTCTGTTTGACCATCAGTCTCAGGGTGATAAGCTGTACTTAAACGAATTTTTGTTCCACATAGCTTAAAAAGTGATGACCAAAATTCACTGATAAACTTACGATCTCTATCACTTATTATCTCTGAAGGTAAACCATGATTCCCAAAATATGTTTCATAAATAATTCAGCTACTCCCGAAGCAGTAATAGTAGTAACTGTAGGAATAAATCGAGCAGATTTTGTTAATCGGTCTACTACAACAAAGATGCTATCATACCCTGATCGAGTTCTAGGTAGGCCTACAATAAAATCCATAGTGATAGATTCCCATTTCAAATTTGGAATTCCAAGAGGTTGTAAAAATCCAGGACTTTTAATTTGTTCAATTTTTGAAATTTGACACTTCAAACACCTTTCTACATAATTTTTAATGTCCTTTTTCATTCCCTCCCAATAATAGTGACGTTTAATAGCTAAATAGGTCTTTTGAAAACCTGGATGGCCTGCGATAGGTATGTCATGAAGATCGTGCATGACATTGAGTCTAAATTCCCCTTCTTTGGGAATGCAGACTCTTGCATTATAATATAAGACACCGTTGTCTAAGATATATGTTTTAAATTTCTTTATTTCTTCAACTGACCTAGATTCCTTAGTCAAACTTTCATATGGATATTGAAAGGTTTGATCATTTACATAATGTATTTTAATCTCATCTATCAAAGAGTTTCTAATACATGAGATTGCATTTGCCAACGGTCGTCTAGAAAGAGCATCAGCAACAACATTTTCTTTTCCTTTAATATACTCAAGCTCAAAATCAAATTCTTGCATTAATTCCATCCACCTACATTGTCTTCTACTTAGATTTGGTTGAGTTGAAAAGTACCTTAATGATTGATGATCAGTTTCAATTTTAAACTTTATCCCTAGTAAATAATGTCTCCAAACTTTCAAGGCATGAATGACTGCTAACAATTCTTTTTCATGTATTGGATAATTTAACTCTCCAGCATTTAATTTTCGAGATTCAAATGCAATGACTTGTCTATTTTGCATCAAAACTGCTCCAATTGCTAAATCACTAGCATCCGTGCATAAAACTATATTTCCCTTAAAAGGATCAATAATTGTTAAGATAGGTGCATGAGTTAGAGCGGATTTTAAAGCAGAAAAACTCAAATCACATTCACGATTCCAAACAATCGAATTAGACTTTCCTTTCAACAAAGTAGTCATAGGGCAGCTACTTTTGAAAATCCTTTCACAAACTTTCTATAATAACTGGCAAGACCTAAGAAACTTCTTATCTCGGTCTTATCTTTAGGTATTTCCCAATCCTCAATCACCTTGACTTTTCTAGGGTCAACCAAAATTCCATCTTCTGAAAGAAGATGACCAAGATAATCAATCTGGGATTTAAAAAATTCACATTTGCTCATCTTAGCAAAGAGTTTATTAGCCCTCAAAATCGCAAACACCTTTCCTAGGTGTTCTTTGTGTTCTTTTATTGTCTTAGAAAATATCAATATATCGTCCATGAACACAAGCACAAATTTACCCAAATATTCACGAAATAAAGAATTCATCAACGTCATAAATGTGGCAGGAGCATTTGTAAGTCCAAAAGGCATTACAACATACTCATAGTGACCTAATTGGGATCGAAATGCAGTCTTTGCGATGTCTAATTCTTTTATTCTAATCTGATGGTAACCAGTCTTCAAATCAATCTTAGAATATATCTTTGCTCCATGTAGATGGTCAAACAAATCATCTACTCTAGGTAAAAGGGTATTTATTTTTAATTGTTAATTTATTTAACCCTCTATAATCTACACAAAGTCTTAGCGTTCCATCCTTCTTTTTCACAAAGAGGACAGGTGCACCCCAAGGAGATTTACTTGGTCGAATGTATCCTTTATTTAACAAATCGTTTAGTTGATTCTCTAACTCAACATTTTGAGCTAAAGAATGCCGATAGGGTGCTTTAGCTACCGGAGCCGCATCATTTACTAAGTCTATCGCATGGTCAACTTCCCTAATCGGAGGCAAATTTTTAATTTCATCCGAAAACACATCCTCAAAGTTCTTCAAGTATGATTTCACATCAACTGAAAATTCATTTTCTTTCATTTCATTATTGTCTAGTTCATTCATATGTATTAGATAGACTTCATGGTTCTTTCTAATGGACCTTTTCATTTGTAAGTGAGAAAGTAAAGGAACATTAGGCATTGATCTCTTACCTTTGATGACAAAAGGCTTTCCATTTTTAAGCTTTCCATGTACAGCTCCCTCCTTGCAAGCTATCCAAGCATCCACTTGACGCAGCCACGCCATACCCAAGATCACATCATAACGAGCTCCCTCCCAAACTTCAAAGTCTACTTTAGTCTCAACTCCTTGAATGCTCACAGGTGCATTCAAAATGCGGTGGTCAATAGAACTAGTATCATCATTTGGTAGCAACACTAAGCAAGGTGATACTGGAATTAGGGAAAGTCCTAATTTTTTAGCAAATTGTGTCGAGATCATATTATGGGTAGATCCTGAATCAACCAAAATCATTGTAGGATGGTTAGAATTGACATAACCCTTAAGTTGAACCACAGTTGGTTCATGCTCCACCTCCATGTTCATAACTGCAGTTGAAACTTGAATCTCCGTATCATGATTGTTGTTTTCTTCAGCTCTATCTTCTACTATTAAAGTTGATGTTTCACGCTTCTTGTTCTTGATGCAATTTGATGATAGATGCCCATGTTCATGACAAATGAAACATAATCCCTTCCTTAAATGTTCCTCCCGTTCTTTTTCACTCAACCTCTAAGGTTTATTATTTTGGCCCTCCTCACAACGACTCTTAGGAAAACGCAGGTCTACACTAGAACCTATAGGTCTTCTATTAAAGTTATTATTTCTCCTCTCATTTGCTACCTCTTGGCGTTCAAAATTTTGAGCTAATCGATGTGCTTCACTCAAAACACTAGGTGCATATGCACTCACTTTGAATTTTATGGAATCTTTTAAGTTTTCCACAAAATATTCAACCCTATCACCTTCAGTCCAAGAAGGGAAGTAAGCACAATGTTCATCGTATTTAGACTTATACTTGGACACTGACATGTTACCCTATCTAAGTCGATACATACCCTGACGCATTAAAGATTGAAAGTTACCAGGAAGGAATTGTTGGAGGAACAATTCCTTGAAGGTTTCCCAAGTGCGAACCGCCCCCATGCCTCGATTATCACGATCCTTTTTAAGTGTATCAAACCAAACTCGAGCCTTATCTTTAAGTAAGAGGACAGCGGCCTTAATTTTATCTCTCTCTTTATATTCTTCCGTAAACATATCCTCTAAGATGGACAAAAAAGAAAGGACTTCCTTTGGTTTAACATTACGGCCTCCAAAACTAGGGCGAAATACAAGATGTCTCACATCTCTCCCAACATTAACACTTTGCCTATCCATATGATTATTTTGTTTGGACCTACGGCTATGAGATGAAATATGACCTCTATTAAAATCATCTTGAGTTGACCCATGAGAAGAAAAAGAAGATGGTGAAATGCTATCTCTCCTAGGTCGTACTCGCCTTGACTCCTCCGGCGCACTCTTCCGACGACGACTTATCCTCTCTGACTCAAGAGTTCTCTCCCTCTCAATAATGTCATCTCTCCTTTCTTCAATTATAGGATCAATAACTGGAGGAGCGCCTTCACTCCTCAAGTTATTAATTGCAGTTATTACTGCCCTAGCTATCGCTTGTTCTATCTCTGGTGTCACAGGAGCATCTCCTACTTGAGACATGACTCTTTAAACACTAGCCTGCTCTGATACCAATTTGTTACGGACCTCTAATAATAGACTCAAATAAAGAACACAAGATATACTCATAAACATACATGTTATCATAAGGGGCTCAAACCACCCGACCATAGAGAGAGATCAATCTATCAAAGATGATCTCCTCACCCCCAAGCTCCACCTTATATACTATCAAATAAGACTATAAGTCCTTAATATAGACTAGGACTTCTTTTTCCTACTTTTGGCTTTCTAACCTTGTTTCTATCCAAAATTAGCCATTAAAGTAAAAGTCCTAGTTATCCTTTTCTAATCATATCTTGTCCTAATCTTTATCTTCTACTTGGAGTTATCTAACTCCAAGTTCCACATGTTTCTTCTTGTCTGGGAGTTGTTTAACTCCAGTACATTAGTCATCCAAGTGGAGTTGTCTAACTCCATTGCATAAATCCACCCTCTGGAGATCTCTATCTCCGGGCAATCCCTGTTTATCCACTAATGCACATTTCATCATGAATTAGTCCATGATTCATAAATGCATTCATCCATCAAAGGTCATGACACAATCATACATTCGTTTATCTATCAATGCATTCATCCATCCAAGGTTTGAAGGGTCACAAGGGTCATGACAAATATGGCATACAATTGTCCAAAAATTTAGTTCTCCAATCACATTCTATGAAGAATCAAACTTTGTTAGCAAAAATGACTTTAAAAAAACTTGTTATTTTAAATTCTAGCTCTATGAAATCAAGGTCTTGAATTCTTTCTAGTGTATTAAAAAAATTTTGTCTCTAATTTTTAGCAATTCATATTTCAAATAGAAAATTTCCTCATTGCACAAGAAATCATCAAAAAATTGACATGTATACTACCAATGCAATTATCCTCCTCGCATTGCAAATTAATTTTGTAATAGCTAGATTTTATGTTTGTTTTCAAATTTTTAATGAGGAATACTAACAGCATATGTTTATAAATGGTCAAAGTTTTCTTATTTGATTTTTAAATTATTTTACTCTAATGGCTTAGAGTTTGTTGACTATCTTTTGCAAAAATGAGAAAAAGAATTTCACTTCAAACATTCTAATCTTCCCATCCACATGTTCAAATGGGCTAATTTTTTTTTCTATACTTTGTCTTACATGCTGCACACATTTTTTTATAATTCGAGTTTAAAAAAAACAAAAACTTATTCTACACAATGCATTCAAAATTGGTAGTCTTGGACTTTTCCTCTTCCCAAACATTTTCAATTCCAAGCTTTAGGGGTTTGTAATAAACATTCCTATAACATGATGTTTTTACATAGCCTAATTTATATATCTTAAATTATGTAGCACTTGATGAACCCTAAAGTAACCCTACAAATTATATAGAATTTTTACCTCCTCTTCAATTGAATGGACCCTATTTTTTTACTCACGTAGTTTTCTATATAATAAAAGTGATCTCTCTAGCTAATGTTACCAACGTGTATCTAAAGTTTCAAGACCTTCCTTTTAATGCCCACAAATGTTCAATGAGATCATTTTTGAGCATATAGTGTATATTTTCATTGTGGACCACTTCAGTTTCACGAAAAAAATCTTAAAATGTTAATCCACGTTGTAGAAGTTGCATGTCAATAGATGGATTATTGGGCTTCTTTAAGTGCTCCAATCATCAAAATCCATTAATACCTAATAGCCTAAGTGACTATATAAGGTCACTCTAAATTCCCATGCTTGTGTATTAAACAAGTTTTAAAGTATAGTCCTCATAGTAAGAGTATAAATAATGACCTTCAAGGAGGTTTGCAACAAATATTTATTAAAAGTCCAAAAAATTGATAAGCAATATTATAGGTTAATAATAAAAAGATTTTGTTTTTTACTAATAGAAATATTTGATTTTTGAGAGCTCCTCAAAAGCATATACAATATGTACCACTAGTGAAAGAATGAAGTTTGCCAATTATACTTGATTTGAGATCTAAAAAAATGTTCTTATCCATTTGCTCTGAAAATTGTCCCAAGAGAAAGACTAATTGAAGGTGTGTTACTGATTTTTACTATTGAAAATTTGAACATGCAAGTATTGATTTGAAGTTATTTCGGGATTTCTACACATTAAATAAAACATATATTTCAACAATTGCAAAGTAGATTGTGTAATGAATTTAACAAGTTCTTCATTTGAACTTAGGGTTTTTGTAAGTACATTTTAGTGTGTTTAGAAAATTATTAGTATTCATATAACAATTTAAATTTTAGGGATTGGAAGTTCATTTTAGAATCTAGATACATTACAAACATAATATTTTTTAATACATAAAGTTCATCATTTCCAAAAGGAAAAAAGATGATAAGCTCTCCAACATTTCTTTACAAAAAATTGCACCTTTCATCCATTTCTCTAAACAAATATATTAATGATCCACACAAAAAAAAAAAATTTAAATGTCAAGGCACTTTAAACTCTCTTGTTTGTAGTCTACGCATACAAAAGTGAATTCTTTCAATAGAGAAGCGAGAGGAATTGAAAGAATACCTAAACCACTCCCTAAATCCACCACTACCATTTTATTGAACATTGCAATGAGGCAACTTCAAGGACATAAAGTAGGAGGATGTAAAATCGCACTGGCATTAAGAACCGCTCTTATAAGTGGCTATCAAATCGACATGAAATGGTTCTAAAATTGACCTTTGTAGTCATTGAATGAATGGGGAAAAAAACATTACTAATTGCAAGAGCCAATCATTTTCTTTGCTTTCCCATTTTTCTTTAGAAGTTGCAAAGTGAATTGTTCTTGGAAGACCTAGGGTCATAAATAGGGACCTATGACACATTTGGTTTGAAAATTCACAACTAATTTAAAATGCTCCAAAAACATATGAAACCACTTGTATTAAATAAATTTCAATTGCTTCTTTTTTGTAGAAATAAATTGTGTAAAATAAATTTCAATTGCATTGGTTAATTGCTAGGTTTCAGTTGCATCAACAATTTGCAAAGAACATAAATCTCCTATGAATCTCGTCAATATGCATTTCAATTTCAATTTCAATTGTGTCGGCCACTCATGTGAATCTTGGCAATATGCATTTCAGTTATTTCTTTACTTTAGAATTGATTTTTACACGAAAGAAAAAGGAATGAATCCATGATGAATCATTTTGTCTAAATATTCATATCACCGAATGGATCCTCAATGAATCGTTTTGTCTTTTAATATCCCTATTAACTTACTCGATGTGTGTATACCAACTAAATATTATCGATGTGGCACAGTGTCATTTTGGAAACAGATTCACCTCAGTAAACTATTTGTCAGGGGAACTGCCGGGATTTCTTGTCGTATACGGTTTGCAAGCCGGTTTGCAAGCCAGGCTCTGGCTGGGAAACAGACCTGCTTTTGCAAGCCAACCCAGGTTATCAAGCCGGCCTCTTAGCAAGTTCATCCGTTTTGCAAGACGGGTGGGGCACTTTTGCAAGCCGCGGTGGACAAGCCATCCGTTTTGCAAGACGGGTGGGGATGCTCTAAGGATTGAACCTCATTTCGTGCCAAAGCCCCAAACGTCTGGGTTTCCCACCTCCCCTTTTCCGGTGTCTGGTCTGAGCTCCTTCCCCGCAGATGCTGCCGAACTGAACTCTCGAAGTTACTGCTCTCCGTCCCTTCCTTTTGTTGTTATTATTACTGCAGTCCGTCCTCGAGTGCTTGCTTGTTTGGGGGAGTGTTGTAGGTCTGCATCCCTAGGTCGGGGACTCGGGGTTTGCAGACATCAGCCAGGCCCTGCAGTGAATCAATCAAATCAGAGCCTCCGAGGAAAGGTTCAAATCTGGAGGGTGCAAAATTGCAAATATAACCTTTTCGTAGCCTTTTCCGTCTGAAAAGGCTCCGCGGCTTGTGCTTGATTGCCTAGGCTGAGTCCTGATCAGTCCTGACCATGCTGCTAAAAGTCCCCGTTTGGCCTCTTTCGAGGGACTCTTGAGGCCCGCCAGCTCCGTCACCCACCGCCTCATTACTACCACTCCACTCCTCGGCTTTTGCTTGCCTTTGGGTTGGCCCCGTTCGCTTGCCCGCTTCGGCCTTCCCCGCCCGTCTCTCGGGGCTCTCCGGACTCTTCTGCTCCACAGAAAAATACTACTTTCTCTTCTGCAAAGCCGGACTGACAGAAATATCCCACCTCCACGCCCGCGCGCTCCCTCCTCTTGCATGCCCATTTCTGGAATCAATCGGAGCGGTTTGGAGTTTTGCTGCAGAAGAACTTGTGAAGTTGCAGGCGAGCAGTGGGTTCTGCAGCAGTAGTGCTACGGGTTGGGACATCGTGTGGGTCTCGTGTCGGTGATGCAGTGAGATTAGTCTCGTGGTGGGTACCAGTGTGGGTTGCTACTTGAATTGGAGAGTGAGTGAACGAGGTTGTGGTGCTGGATCCACACAGAAGGTGGCGTAATTCTGTACCGAGTCGATGAGGAGGTTTTGTCGGAGGGATCATGCAGAACGGTTTTGACGCGCCTGGAGGTTTGCTTTTGTTTTCGTGGGATTGGGATTGCTTATCGAGCGAATGGAAGTAGACCCTGTGGTGGCGAATTGGAGAGCTCGCTAGGTTGCCAGTGGGTCTCTGGGAATCGGTCGCTTCGAGAGTGAATCCTGTTTCTGATGGAGACGACTGCCAAGCGTGTCCGGGTTTCAACGGGTGCTTGCGAAATGACTGGTGAAAAGGTGACGGATTGTTCTTCGAGTGCGGATTTCGCCGGGCAGATTATGGAGGGTCTTCCCGACCACCTGGCGATGGAATGCTTGGCGCGCGTGCCGTTGTCCAGCATGCGCGGGGTAAGCCAGGCGTGGCAAAGCGTGATCTATGACCCCCACTTCCAGAGCTTGCGCGCGCTCCACGGCGCCTCGCAACTGGACTGGGTCTACACATTGGTGCAGAGCGCGGACAACACGTTCAAGTGGCGAGCTTTCGATCCGTTCGCCGCGCGGTGGCACGACTTGCCACCCCCACCGCACTCCATGAAGTTTCAGCTCTCCAATCCCGACTGCATTGGGGTCTCCTACTCCGTGCAGTGCGCCAGCTCCGCCACCAAGCTCGTCATGGTGTCCGCGTTAAAGGCGCGGAAAAGCGGCCACCCGCGGATGACTCTGGAGCCCGCGCTCGACCACCCTTACATCTTCGACACAAGGACGTGCTCGTGGAAGCAAGGCTCCCCGTTTAGCGTCCCTCGCAAGTGGTGTGTGTGCGGCGTCTCCGGAGAGAGCCTCTACGTCGCGAGCGGCTCAGGAAAAGAGTGGGACCGGGAGTTGTCCAAGTCCGTAGAGGCTTACAACTTGGTAGATAACAAGTGGGAGAATCGCAGAAGCTTGTCGTCGTCCAAGTTCAGTGGGGAAGCGATGAGCGCCGTGACGAGCGACGGGAAGCTTTACTTCGTGAGCGGCCGCGGCGTGTTCTCCAAAGACGGCGTGGTTTATGACGTCGCGACCGACCGTTGGTCGGAGATGGCACCTGGGTTGAAGAAAGGATGGACAGGCCCCGCGGTGTCTGTCAATGGGAAATTTTACTTATTGGAAACGCCGGCGGGGAAGTTGAAAGCGTACAGTCCTGAGGAAGATGAGTGGAAAACCGTCATGGTGGATGCCAAGCTGCAGAGTTTGGAGCAGTTGGTGGCCATGAAGGACAAGATTGTGGCCATTGAAGCGCCGGTGATAGATGGCGACGCCAGTGCTGGAGGCCGGTTGGTGAGAGTCATTGATGTAGCTTCGGAGGTTCCTCGGATTTTCGACATCCCTGTTGAGGAAGGACAAGTGGTTGCTGTGCAAGTTCTGGGGATGATGCATCACCTGCCAAAGCAATAATATCCGGAAAATGTGACATCGCTTCCACAAATCATTTCACGCATCACAGCATGCTTGAAAAGACATCCAATGTCGGAATCGAGGAGAGTCGCGGTCCTTGCAGCTTCAGCTAGAGCTCCAGTTTTGCGTTCATCAAATTTTGTGAAGGAGCTGCTCCATAACCTGGGTCAAGCTCTCATGCGGCAATCCCCTCCCGGCAGGGAGTTGCTTGTGGCGATGAAACCCAAAAAGTCGACGTTATAATGCTCATCTCGTCGGTCACATTCTGAAGCTTGCGTTTTAATGGATGGTCTTTGAATAGCTGTCGGCAGTGTAGACATGAAGAGCACTCCATTGTTTTCAGAGCAATCTGTACATTGGTCATTGTAAAGTAGCGGCCCTCGTGGTCTCTCTTAAACACTATTAATTCGTATTTTTCCCCACATGATTATCAACTCTTTATATCGCTGATTTTATGCTGAGTCCAGTGTGCTTGATGTTCTGCTCTTTGCAAGATTGATGTTTTCATACGTTTTGCAACAGCTTGTTGTAGTTGTGTGCTTCATATTGGACATGTCTACATTCTGATACATCGGAGCTCTGTGAGGTTGTTGCAGGTGTAATAATACTCTGTTCAAGGTCATGTTTCGAGCTCGAAGATATAACCACGTAGGTGAGGTTGCCCTGTCTAATGCGTCAGCAATGTTGCGATATTTTTGCTGCCTTTCGTTGTTTTTGTCAATAATGTGTTCTATTCTTTGAAGTCGTGCACGTACCACATATTTAAAGACGTAGTTCTCGGGTCACCTGGTGTAAGAATCTTAGATTTTTTTGCCATTTCTAGAAGATTTTGGGATATTTCAATGTACATGCATTCATATGTGATGTACTGTATAGCAGGGTCCAATAAACTTACAAATTTCCCGCTCAGATTAGGAGAACTTGGGGAGGCCCGCGCACACTAAGAGCGCGTCTCGATTAGGCCACGCACATGAGGCTAACGAGCGTGCGACCTCGCAGATGAGGGCGCGGAAATGCGGGTTATCTAAACCTAGCCCTCACTGTGCAAGGTTAACGAAATCTGTGCCCTCGTGCCCTCACACCAGTTAATCCGCTCACTGTTTTTTGAACCGCAAGATAAAAGATGTACTTCTTAACTTAGTGTTCTAAGGTTTGTGCACAGTTCACAAACCCCACCATCCACATTGGGTTTACCATGTGTAGCTTGAGGTGAAGTGTGAGGAGGGCAAGGCATGGCATGTTAGAGGGGGATAGGAAGCAGGATAGGCACTGTGGCAAGAGATTTGTAGGTGGGGGCTTGCCTATGAGTGCTCTAGCCTTCACAAGGTCCTCATCAAGTCTCATATGTGCAAGTCTATTGATGTGTTGGAGTCCTTAGAATTGTATGAGCATATAGTTTCCATAGTGGTTAGCTCTCTAATTGAGAGCTAGTTGCCATCAGGTGATTGGACTTCCAACACCTTGAGGGGTTGGCTAGTCAATTAAAGCTTGTGTGCTTCCCATTAGCTAAAATTGGAGGCTAGAAGGAGCCTGAACAATTTTGTGGAATTTATATGGGTAGGTAGGTGTGTCCATCTTCAAGCCTTGTGCGTCCCTTTTGTATTTATTAGTAGCATTAGTGGCAAGCTTATAGCCTCTAAATTTTGTTTTTTGTGTGAAATAGGGGCCTCCAATTGACCTTCTAAGTCTATATTTCCGTTTTGTACAGACTAGAGGTTGGAAGCCTGGTCGGATGCTAGACGAACCACTCTCTTCAATGGCAATAGGTTGGAGCTTTAGGAATTGGATGTCTGAGCCTTCAATGGCAGCTGGCCATAAGGGCCAATTGCCATTGAGGCTATAGACCTCTAGACATTGGAGGGGGTTTGAAGGCCGATTGGAGTTGTATTC